>JAJMJA010000001.1:0-600000 GCA_030568835.1 Kodamaea hsintzibuensis (nom. inval.)
CCTGCTCCTGAACAACCAACACCTGCTGCTCCTGTTCCTGAACAACCAACACCTGCTGCTCCTGCTCCTGAACAACCAACACCTGCTGCTCCTGCTCCTGAACAACCAACTCCTGCTGCTCCTGCTCCTGCTGCTCCAGCCTCCCCATCGACGCCTGAAGGCACTACTGCTCCTGTCCTTTCTGCTCCTGCTTCTGTTACCACCTTAGCAACAAAGCCTGCTTCGCCTACTGTGGCTGCTGTTACAAACCCAGCAATCAACACTTACGACAATATGGCAGGCTCAACCAAGGCATCATTATTCGCCTTGATGGTGGTTCCATTGGCCTACCTCATATAGGTATCATGAGCAAAGTAGCATATGAGCAGAACCCTAGACGGCGCTTTCTGTTAATATTCATAAGGGTCACATTTTGGCACTTCATTGCTTGTACCTTTCGCATTACTGTTTACAGTATCTCATTGTATTATTATAAAGAGCATTTAAACGATGTTCTTAGATTATTTATTATCATTTCTTCCTCTCTCTTCCTTCGCATCGGTAACTGACCGAGTTAATATAGAGTTTGCATATTAAATTGTAGTGGCTGCAAAATCATCTGAAAAATTCCTCTTTTGGAAATGATTAGGTAATCAAACGGCTCGCTAATCCGCTTTTTACGTCAATTAATGTTTAGGTTTTTAATTGGATCGTTAATGGTCTGCTGATGATGATTAGGCACATGAAGATCACACAAAGGTCAAATCATAATATATCTTTGCGTTTATGAATTCTTGGGGTGCGAAGCAGGTCTCATGTTGGAATTATATACAACAAGTAACATATTGCCGTTGTTCGACGAGGAAATGAAATGAATGGTCGTTGAGTTCCGACCAACATATCTATCAAGAGATGTTGACCAAAATGCTACTCCTCTGGCTAGAAGTACGCTTATGAAAGAGTTAATGAAAGCTTTTGAGAATGGAATTTCCAGGCTTAGCTGAATATCCATAGTACTCCGATACAAGATATCATTCTCGGTTAATTTGTGAATATTTTTTGTGCGTACACGATAGACGAGTAAGACATGGCTAAGAAGTGAAAGAATAGAGAAGGTAATTGAGTGATTGGAAATGCCAAACGATAAACTTTAGTCATTGCGTGCTAAATATTTCTATCACAACATCCATTACTCCAATGAAGACACGACGTAAAATAAACAACAAGAAATACAATACACACCCCATGCCACCCTCATTCTTTGTGTAGATGAGTGTTTATGAGTTCGTTTAGTGATTTCTCAACATCAATCTTTACTTTGTGGACTTGCAAATAGGAGTACTTATAAGGAAGGCCGTTCGAATTTTGGCCAAGTGTGAATTGTTGATCTTGATTGTGGTACATTGAGAATGAATGAATACCCGTCAATAAGTTTGTGGTAATGGATGTCCATCTATTGGAAAGCTTTCAAAGTAGAGTTTACATTGACTATTTGAATTCAACAAGTTCGTGGTCTGGTTTCGACAAACACAATGGTTTGTATCAACCATAGAACAAGTAGATCTCTTTTGAACTTGACTTAAACTTTAAACTGAAAATATTTTGTGTAATGTACCGTGTTTGTGCATTCTGTGTTCCTATTGATTCCTTCCTTAACAATACATGTATAACGAGGATTAAATTTTTGCGGCTATCAAAGGTGGAATGCTAAGGCAGCATATAAATGTGTGGGTAGTTCCTCGTGTGTATCAAACTTTTCTTACTCTTTAGTTTTAACCGTCCAACTCCTTACATTCGTTTACCATGAAGTTTTCTATCTTATTACCTATGGCTGCATTTGCAGTCTCAACCAACGCTGCTGTTCTTCCAGTAGCTGGCGTCAATGCCACTATTGCTGCTAACGTTAAGGTTGTGAGTGTTGAGGAAACCAGCACTCTCTACAGTACTTACTGTCCTGAATCAGATCTTGCAAAGTCGGCTTCAAAGGCTCTGTCTACTCCTTTGACCACTTTCGTCACTGTTGTGACTGTAAACGATGTCGTTACACTGTACACTACTGTCTGCCCAGTTACTGAAGTTGCTGCTTCAACCACTTCAGTCAAGCCAACTTCGGTTGCTCCAGCCACCACGAAGCCTGTTAGTGTAGCTCCTTCTTCGTCAACTCCATTGACCACTTACGTCACTGTTGTGACTGTTAACGATGTCGTTACACTGTACACTACTGTTTGCCCAGTTACTGAGGCTCAAGGCAAGTCATCTTCGGTCGCTCCAGCTGCTCCTGTTAAGCCAACTTCGGCTGCTCCTGCTCCTGCAAGCCCATCATCAGTTGCACCTGCACCAACCACAACTAAGGCATCTTCCGTAGCTCCAGTGTCTTCTCCAGCTCCAGTTGCTCCAACTACTGTCGCTCCACCTTCGGAAAACAACGTTGTCGTCACTGTCTCTAGCTTACAAACTGACTTTACCACTTACTGCCCAGAATCAGCTTCCGTTCACTCTTCTGCTCCAGTCGCTCCAGCTCCAGTTGCCTCTTCTCCAGTCGCTCCAGCTCCAGTTTCATCGTCACCAGTTGCCCCAGCTCCAGTTGCTTCTTCGCCAGTTGCTCCAGCTCCAGTTGCTTCCTCTCCAGCTCCTAAGGCCCCAGTTGCTACTACTACCCCTGTTGCGCCTGTTGCCACTACCCCTGTCGCAGCCGTATCTTCGTCAGTTGGTTCTACCACTACTCTCACCAGCATTGTCTACGCTACTATTTCCGGCTCTGCTCCTTACTCCTCTGCTACCCCTGTCATCAGCATCCCATCTCACTCAGCTAACTCGACCACCTTTACTTTCCCATCCAACACCGCTTCTGTCTACCAAGGCAATGCTGGATTTGTTGGTGTCTCCGCTTACGCGTTCGCATTGATCCCATTGGCTTACTTGTTGTAAACCTAACTGATATTATCGCAATTATCTGTTAAACAAGTCTTTTTTGGAAAGCAATATATCTCTTACCTCTGTTTTCATTTCGCCGAACTCAGATATAACTAGTGTATTCTACTACGAGTTCATCTGAGGTTCCTTCTTGACTTTTTCGCAGCCATTATTATTTTTTACCACTTTACGATTATTAATTGATGTATTATTGTTCTTCTTACTTGAGGGAGCAGAATGTAAGTGAGTGTAGTTGGATGATGAATACTTAAGGAGAAATGAAATCTTATGTCAACCTCGCTTTATTCTGATGAAAATATTAATAATGTGTGTTTACTTACATTTTCGCTAAGTCATGCCAATTGGATTTGTTCGAAACGAGTTAACGTACAGGAGCTGGCAGTTACTCATATCCTTCAAAACAGATTGACCTTTATCGGTCATTCGTATGGATTTAGAACGTTCAAGCTTAAACCCTTCCTTCAAAACGCTTATTGGTTCTACTGAGGCTTTCGTCTCTCTGCATCAGCTGTTTTAAGACTAAACAGAATAATAATAGACTTCAATCCACCTTTCAAACGCTAATGCAAGGTCTAAATGAAATATTTCGTAATGGTGAGTTGACAAAGTACTTCACTTATTAAAGATTCATAACTCCATCTCAAGTTACTAATTTACAATAATATAAAAGATTGGCACTCAAAGTGGGCTGCAGTTCACAGCTTAGGACGAGTTACTCCAATTATATTCTACATTCCTCTTACTCAAGGTTTCCCACGATTATTATTCATAAGTTCATCATTTCCTCATCCTCTTCGACTTCAATTATCATCCATCCTATTGATTGTTAGTAAGTATTCAAAAGAATCCACTCATTTCGTGTTAGTTGATTTCAAGTTCCGTCCAGGTAGTATCTTAGGACGTATCATGACGATAACGCATAAAGCATAATCATATGTGGATTGTATCTAATGAGAAACATACATTTTTTGTAAAGAAAAGTAGTTCTTATTCAAAACTTTTCAAAATGTTCGAAGACTTTAAATTTTCTGTATTTGGTAGTATCAAGTTTACTCATTCTCACGGTTACAATATATTGTATATCGATTGATATTAAGAGAATACGATAATCAAAGAGGTAAGGAGATTGGATACCCTCAGGTCTTTGAGTTAGACAATTTTGAGATTCTAATAATCCACGATTGAACCTAGAAAAGAATTATGGAAATCTCCGCTGTAGGAGAATGGTAAGTGGAATTTATATCATTAACCTTTAACAGTGTAACACAAATAACACTTGGTAAATGTGAGCGACGAGTAGTTATGGTTGCATGAGTATCATGATTTACTGTACTCTTGGTTGAAATCAATAATATATCCTTAAAGGAGTATCCTGATTCCAAACTACATCATCTACAAGCCAAATGCCAATGGATCATTTTCTAAAACCCTATTCTCATCCATTTCATACATTCTTAATCCTCTTGTTATCAAAACCTGGGAATAAACTAGATTACTTTCAATTGATACTCTAATTAAACGAGTGTAGCATGATATTCTCCCAACTCTCCAAGCCAGTTCGATAAAACATCTACCTTCTTTATCAACTCCACTGGACCCTGTAAGTCCTCCTCCTCTACCATATCAATAGTTGAGCTTAATATTCCTTGTTGAGTATTCTGGATAGACTCTTCATTTAACCGATCATTCTTTGAATTTCCAGCATTAGGGTCATTCAACTCGGCTCTCTGCTCGAACGCAATCTGGTCCTTTTGTGAAAGCTCATGCTTGACTTGTGGTGGGATGCAAGAATAGACATACTGTAACCATTGGTCCACCAGGCGTAACACATCTCCATCTGTGTTTGTCTTTTCTATACGATATATGAAACGTGACGCCACCTTGTTGTTCAGGTTCCCTATAGCTTGCGGACGGTCAATATCCATCGCGCTTCCATCGCCACCGCAGGGGTTAGGTTGTGTCGATTGGATATTAGTTGCCGTAGCCATCTTCATATTAGAACAGACTTCCTTTGCATTCAATGTTAAAGGAATATGCTGTGTACCTCCCGCGCCTCCTGAAACTATCACACCTTTCTCAAAGTCAAGCTTAATATTCTGTAATTTCCCAGTCATCACCAATTTCTTCAACTGTTGTTCTAATTCTGACTGTGACACTTGAAGTTTCTTCTGAAGAAATTCAAATTGAATCGTACTGTAAGCTTTCAAGTAGTTCTTAATCAGTTTGGCACGCAAGTTAACTACAATTTGTCGGGATGCATGGGTAAATATATCATCGCGAGCCAACAGGTCTGATGACCGTTCGATTATCCCTATCACCTCTTTCAAGCGCGACAAGTCTGCATCATCGTATGCCCTAATTAAAAGGAGCAAATGTGCGTACTCAGGTAAGCTTGAGTATGTGTTTGTCTCCTGAGACTCAAACGGGTTAAATTGATTCTCCGTCAACAATGAACATAAGGTGAGATACTTCAAAATCTTCTTTTTCAATGATGATCCTGCTTCGTCATAACTGTTGAACGATTCGTAAAATTCCAAGCGTGCCTTTTCGTAGTTGCCTCTGTAGAATTGAATCTTAGCTCCACATTCGCGAATTACTCCGATCAATTTTGGATGGGTTACTGCAGTTGTGATGGTTAAACTCTTTTTATGCAATTGACTCAACCGTGGTAAGTTCAATGGCTTTATTTGTGACAAATATTCAATCTCGGCTGCAATCACATCTAACAAATACAGTTTCCGGCTGAATTCAGAAACAACACCGAGCTTATCATGGATTGCGTCGATTAACGGTTTACATTGTGCAAAGTTCCCGTTCTCAAGATGTTGTTTTAACCTGTTCACACTAATTCTCAACCAGAGTCGGTCGTATCCTGCCGACCTTTCGTTTGTACTGCTATTCAAGAACTGTAACACGATATCATATAACGAATCTACAAATTGCGTGTTTCCACTGGTTGAGTAGTTGTGGACAATTTTGGTGATCGAGTCTTCTCCATATGTACCTGCCACCTTTGGTAAAACTACTATCAAACCTTGTAAGAACTTCAATGCTTGGTCAAACTGAGCAGCATTGAACGATATCTTTACCAATTGTTTATATGACTTAAAGATATAATCAATATCTTCAGATTCAGATGCTGGTACTTGTGTAATTGCTTGTAAAGCTTCAATGGCAGCTGCAGTATCATCATACTTCAATCCCTTAGCAGCAAAGTATTTTGATTCCAACAGCGTGTCTTCATCGTCACTTGCCTCTTCGTCATCCTTGGTACTGTTCTCTGGGGCATCATTTTCTTCTTCGTCTTCAAACTCAAACTCATAGGACTCTTCACTATAGAATTCCTCGTCTGACATGGTGGTTTGGTGGTGTTGGTTTTTTTTTTTTATTTTTGCCTTTAATTAGAGATTAAAGGAACATGGTAGCTTATTGTAAATTAGTTAGTTTAACTGATGAACGAAGGTGTAGAAGAATAAAAAGTTCGATATCAGTAGTAGTGAATCAACTTATGAGATAGTGTAATGTCTCAAAGAATACAATTTATACTACTTTCAATTATCTTGATACTGACATTGAGTAGAGTAAAGTAACATAAATCCGAAAAATAGTAATAGTTGAGTTAATGAAAACTAGCGCAGACTATTATTCCATAGTTGTTCAATGAGAGTTCAATGTTAGCAAGTAACCCCTATCAAGGAGCTGTTTGAATATGCGTCTCTACTACTCATTGTATCGATAATACTGAGACTAAATTCTCTGTGGCAAGTAAGTATTCCACTACCTACGGAAGTGGTATGCCCAACCTGAGATACTTCAGTAGTCTTTCTTTAGAGAAACCTCTACTCGAAATCAAGTAAGAGTCGTAAGCTACAATCTGTGATAAGGCACTAGTTAAGTCAAAGTGTGGTAATAAAAGACTCTAGTGAGAAGATGTGAAAGTAATTTATAGAATAATATGCAGAAATTCTGTTCATTCTCACCAGGCAGCACTCCTGATAAGCAAATCTCATATTCATCATTGAGATCTTCCATAGAGCAGGCAAACAATTAAGGCGGCGTATAGGTTGGTGTATTAAAGACACAGAGGTTAACAGGGTGCAAAAAAGAAAGGAATTGACACGGACAGGAATCGAACCTGCAACCGTTCGATTTGGAATCGAAAACTCTACCATTGAGCCACCGCATCATCCTCGAAGATTTATAAGCCTTAGCTGTAGCCAAATATCGACTCTAAAAGTCGGAAATTCCAGCCTTCAAAGTTAATAACTGTTAGTTTATTAAATAACTGAGGTGATAGCATCAGGGTGGTTTAGGAAGTAGAATTGATTGCTTGAACTTTTGAATGTACAGCAGATACATTTACTGAATTAGGTTTCAAAACATATATAGAGTCTACTTATGAGATTTCATCTCCATTCGCTAATAGAGTATTGGTTGAGCTCAAATTGGATTTAGACCTAGTGCTAACAACAGCTTCAGCACGTTAACTTGGTCAGAGTCACCAAGCTCAAGATTAGTACTATATATATATTAATACCTTTTGTAACTCAAATTGAGTGTGGATTGAGTTATTGTTAGTTTTACGCAAATTCAAGTTAATATTAAAAACATTTTATTCAAAAAATTTGCAACCTTTTTGATAAAAGTTCTGCAATTTAGGATGGCATGCTAATGGTAACAATTAATAATCGCATTCACTTAGTTTATTAAAGAGTGGCGAGTTGAATAAGGATATGAATCACTCAAACGTTATTTAGTTTATCTCCATTTTGTAACAATCCCTAATTGTTTCACTTCGTTCTATATGAAAAGAAAATCTCCCCAAACTCAGCAAAAAGATATGATAGTTTATGAGGTTTGTAAAAATATACATAGTTTAATTGGTATCCCTACTTCTCGCCACCAACCCCCATAATTGTGCTTAGTAAATTGTAGTTTTTGGAAGCAAATATACTCCGGTGTATACTCATTTGAATTTTACATTTTGAACTTTCCTTAAATATTACTCTCACAGGGCAAAGTTTTGACTTAACAGTGGCTTTCAGAGATATTTACTAATAAAGTAGGAGAACTCCTATAATCGTTAAAGAACCGTCTGACCATTCAATCAATCTATTTGAGCCTTGGAAATCAATAAACTGATTTTAAAGAAGCATTCGATATAAGAATCACTGACTTGTGGAAGCGGAGACTTCGGATACCGAGATCAGATTTTCTACAAACTTTAGTTTGAGTTGCGTTCTTTTGCTTTGTTGCCATTATTCAATAGAAAGTTAATTCGTCTGGTCTTGGACATGTCCTTACCTACGCTAAAATTGTGACTCCAAATGATTAAATAGGAGAGGTCTTCTAGTCACAGAAACTTTATCTTGACGATTCCACAAGTTCTTATCAAAAAAGGACATACCATGTTCATACTTGCTTACATTGAATAGATGAATCTAATCAAAGTATAACCTCTGTACACAAAATCACTTGTATTTATAAATAAGCCCATCAGCAGGCTCACTTATCCAAACCATACAAACATTTTGCTCTAAATAGCCAACACTTTAAATATTGAGCCAACTTTGGTGCACTCTACTGTGAAGTAATGTGGTCTACGAATCTCGATCCACTCTATTTTGTCTTCTTAGTTAATAGCAAAGTAAAGAAGCTAAACTATTGTTCTCATGCCTCGAAAATATTCGACGAACTCCTACGCTGTTCTCAAAAAACCTTCAGCAAATGCCCATTGCGTGTATTTCCATCTTTTGCACAAATTTAAAGATTCTTGATATCCATTCCTCAGCTGTCACCCCGACTCCTATCCGATCTCTATCCCCCACATCTCTTTTGCTGTCCGTACATCCCATGCGTCGTTTTTTTTTTTGGGTGCAAATCTGCACCCCCAACCCCCTAAGGTTAATACTTGCTGATAATCAAAAATTTTACCGCAAGGATCTATGCTGTTTGGGTATCCTGATTCAACTTCAATTTGTAATCAGGAAACACTACATAAAAGCCAACCTCGTTCAGCTATTGTACTACAATATTTACAAGTCCTATTAAATTTCTCAGATAAATGAATAACTTACTCATTTCTACCGTCTCTTAATACGTTAACCTAATGCCATTTGAATTAACTAGTTACCTCTATACTCTTCAGTTCAAGACTTCTCGCCTTGACCTGTTTAATCGATTTATTTTTGTCGTTTAAATACACAGTCAAATATTACGAGCACAAACGCCTCCGCTGTTGACAATAGTACAACTATCAAACGGTTGCTTTTCTACATCTCCTCCTTCAAGACGTTGGCTGAAGACTAAGCCTTCACGGGTAACCAAAAATAATCCCAAGTTCCAGTTTGTTTAAATTTTGTATGGCTTTCGTGCTCAAGGTGGTCTTTGTGTGTAGTTTGAGGGGGTCAAAGTAGTGAAAGCGGTTGGAATACAATGTGTTGTATTTGCTTGTATTTGCCGATGTTTTCAGGATAATCAGTTCCCGTGTCGTGCAGTTGTCCTGTTGTCCCGTAGAACAGTTCTTTGAGGCACCCCCCACCCGCACCAATGCCAAGGGTGGTTATTGTATTCCAAAGAGATTTGAAAAGAAAGGGCAAAATGAAAATTCAACCCATTGGAAGAATGTAAAGAGAAATGAAGATGTGGTGTGGTAGAGTTGTCTTCTCTGTATGACTGCCTGTCCTTGTATATTATCCATTGCTATCAATCCGTTGACAGAATGTGATATGTCCATTTGAATCTTTGTAATCCGATGCATAGCAGAATTGCTATGAGTGCACCTACTACCAATGCGTAGAAGGTGAGCTTCTCTAGTATTCGTTTCACACGTTTGTTTTTCCATCGCGGCAGTGTGTATGTTCTCTGTGTGGGCCTTTTCAACGGGGCCTTTTTCTTCAATGACTCAGGTACTCTCATCTTTTCGTACTTTTTCCTTTCTGAGATTTGGATATCACCTACCCAGTAGGGTGCTAACATGTTGACTGCATCATCCAGGTGGGCTACGTCTTCAAATGCTTCTGTTGCATCCACTCCTCCACAATCATAAAGAACTTCAACTCCTCCAGGGTGGTCTTTCAGGAATCCTGTTATGTTGTATACTTTGTTGTAGATTATCATCCACAAATCATCCGGCTCGTGGTGTTCCAGTACTTCTACCATGCTAATATTTTCTCTTATTTTGGTTGCTAATGGTAGTTGTATTTGTGTTGCTCTAGATGTTTCAGATGATGCGTTTGAAGATGTATGTATTTTAGAACTCTCTGCCGTCGACGCTGGTATAGATGTTGATGCTGGCAACGGCAGTACTGAATTTCGTTGTTCAATTTGTTTCGAATGTTGTTGTGGGGAGACTGTTTTAGCTAACAGTGACTGCAGTGACTGCGACTGCAGCGACTGATGCGAATGCTGTGATGGTGGAGACAGTATACCATCCAGTGACTTATCACTTATCTCATCAGACTCAGTAGTAAGACACGGAGACAAAGATTCAGGTTCTTCGTCACCATCTTTGACTATGTTTACCATATCGCAATGTATACCTTCTCCGCTATACGATCGGAACTTCTCGGTTACTGTGCTCATCTTTCGTATTTGAAAGGATTATGGCTGTATCTAGTTCTCAATATGCTTTAAAATTCACTCCGGTTTCACTCCCTTTCTATCGTTATCATCAACCTCGTTGTTCTCTTTCCCTGGTTGTATCTTATTGTGTATCCAACTTGGGACTTTTTTTTTTTAAGGTTGTTGCACGTGAACCACAAAAGAAACGATTTTCACTTACTCACACGAGCAAAGTCACGTTCCTAGCCGAACGCCCAAAAAAGTTTTGACAACGAAGTTAAAAATAAGTGAGAAGTTAACATAGATCATGAGTAGTAGAGCATTACCGTCTTCTAAGAAGGTACATTCAGAGAAGCATAAGTTGATTCTTAAGCTGCTTCTTAAAGAGCAAGGAAATAAAGTTTGTGTGGACTGTAAAACGTCCAAGAACCCAAGATGGGCGTCATGGAATTTGGGATGTTTTATTTGTATTAGATGTTCAGGGATTCATAGAAGTATGGGAACACATATTTCCAAGGTGAAGTCAGTTGATTTAGATGCATGGACAGACGAACAAGTGGAACTGATGGTTAAATGGGGAAATGATAAATGTAATTTATACTGGGAGAGCAAGTTACCTGATGGATATGTTCCAAACGACCTGAAGATTGAGAACTTTATTAGAACCAAGTATGATATGAAGAAATGGGCTGAACTGAGCAAGATACCAGATCCAATGACTTTAAGTGGATCAAGACCGCAGGTACAGTCACAATCACAGTCTCACGCACCAGTTCAAGCACCTGCACAAACTCCAGTGCAAACACCTCCTATCAAATCGCAACCAAAGAATAGTCTCTTTGATGACGATTTCGGGTCTTTCTCATCTGCATCATCATCGCCTAACTTACCAGTCAGCCCTGCACCTGCAAGAGCAAGTCCCAGCCAAGGACCAGCACGTATGGTATCACCACAATCAGCACAGTCCACTGGTGGAAGCATGAATGGTAGACCCGACTTGAAAAAGTCTATATTGTCCTTGTATTCTTCACCATCGTCTTCATCGCAAAGCTTTCTCAGGCCTAACAATGGTAACGTCAACAGCTACAACAACAATACAAGCCCAGCACAGCAATTCAGTTCTCCAGCAACCAATTATAGTGCTCCAGCAGTAAACAGCGTACCCCTTGCAAAAAATAGTCCAGATAACTTGGCCAACTCATTGAGTGGGTTGAACTTTGCAGGTACATACCAGAAACCATCAAGTACACCAGCTTCGTTGGCACCAACACCAGCACCTCAGGGTCAGAAGTGGAACAACGAGTGGAATGAAGACTCTGGCTCGTCCTCGTCGTCCAACCAATGGAAAGCTGCTTCATCAAACAACAACCAATGGAAGAGCTCAAGCTCAACCCTGGTAGGCTTGGACGACGACTTGTTCAAGAATGTGTGGAATTAATAAAGCTACTAATAATAGACTGATACTGTGTCGGGAGAGGAGTGTACAAACACTAACGCATAGGTTCTACGCTTGGGGTAATTGGTGCATTAACAAGGGTATCATAAACTTCTTTTTCTTTATATTTTCATTCTCTTTAACGGATTTAGTGCACAATTAACCATTTAATAAGAACGATAACACGACTTTTTCATTCCTTGTGTAATTCATAACCTTGAAGTTTAATTATATAATCTGGCTGCAAAATTTTAAAGTCAAAGCCATTTTATGTTTGCAAAAGAGTAGTTACAAAATGTTATACTAGACAACAAAAATTGAATACAAGACGATAAAAC
This sequence comes from Kodamaea hsintzibuensis (nom. inval.), assembly GCA_030568835.1. Classification (NCBI taxonomy): domain Eukaryota; kingdom Fungi; phylum Ascomycota; class Pichiomycetes; order Serinales; family Debaryomycetaceae; genus Kodamaea; species Kodamaea hsintzibuensis (nom. inval.). The sequence continues at coordinate 12,250 of JAJMJA010000001.1, forward strand.
TACACTTTATGTCAAGTAAACGTTCATATGAGTGTTTTTTTACATCAATTTTAAAGTCAATAAGAAGAGCCTTCTATTATTTTTCAACTCTTTATTCAAACATTTCCACTTCAACGTATCAAAACATTTAATGACCACCTGTAGTTGGCAATCCAACGTAAACCTTGAACGAATCGTAAATCAACCATTGGAATCCGGTTAAAGTACCAATCATGAGAATTCTAACAGGTAATCCATTCCAAACTCCAGCGAAACCGATTTGTCCATAAATTCTGCCCAAAGCCGTTCCAATGGCTTCACCAGCCTTACGGTCTGCATTCACCTTAGAAACCATAACATCTGCAGGGTGCGAAACAATAGCACAGAAAATACCAGCAATGTAACCACCAAGGAAACTAACACCTGTTTGTTGGACTGGAGTGTAGGAAGAGACTGGCTTACCCATGTAAGAGTAAATCAATTCAACTGTCTTTTCAAAAGAAGCAAACTTAACCATAGTGTAAGGGATTTGTCTAAACCACAATGGCACCAATCCCTTGTATAAACCTGATACACCTTCAGTAGCAGTGATTTTCTTCCAACCATCAAACACTGATGAAGCATATGGAGGAATTGTAGTTTGAGTTTTAACCTTAATGGTTTCCAAAGGACACAAGGCCAAATCAGCTAAGAACTCAGCCGATGCCAGCGCAGCCAAGTATACTCCTGTCTTATAGTCATTGGCGAATTTTGGACCAACAAAATCTCCATATGTCTTCTTGAAGAATTCGTAGAATCCATACTTACCAGCTCCTTGCAAAGAGTACCCAATAAATGTAGCTCCAATTCCAGTGAAAATAGAGTCACCCTGAGTCTTTAAGATTGTCGACCACCCCTGAATATTGGACTTGTATAATGATGAATTCACTTGACGTCTACATTTGACCAAATCAAGTGGTGTAACGGCGGAGTGAGTAGGACCACAAGCAATTATACCTCCAACTGTACATGCTGCATAGTATTCTGGGGAGAAGAGTTGAATTCCTGGCTTTGGCTTCCCGAGTCCAGGGGACGAACCTGAACCTGAACCTGAACCTGAACCAGAACCTACTTTGTCGACAACACCTTTAACAGCATCATTGACGGGTTGAGTAATTGCATCTGCTAAACCCATTTTAGTATATGAATATGAATATATGTTTAGGTTTTAAATAATTAAGGAAGGTTGCTATTTATTTATACTAAGGGGGTGGGCTTTGTTGCGAGGTTTTCAGCCGAGACTGCCGATATGATAGATAAAGGTTATGAAATACTAGAGGAGTATGTTGCATAAACGAACTCTATGACGTGGAGTTAGTGAGTTTAGAGTGCCTTCAATGCATCTATCGACCCATTGAGGCTGTAGAGTCGCTCAAGTGGTGAGTTTGTTGTATTGAAGTCATATATAATAAGTCCGGTTTGACACTTTTAAGAAATATATACTTAGTTAATCTTGTGCGAAATGGGTCCCGGAGCTGATCAGTGCGATAGATTAGCGTTGTGTCTAAGTTGATCTGTTTAATGTAAGGTTAGCTATCCTACTGTTGAGTTCTACTCTACTGCAAGTTACTATTAAACTGTTATGAAATTGCAATTGGTATGCTAATATTTGGTAGAAGGAATTGTGAATCTTACTTCCATTCAATCAGTTATCTAGTTCTTTAACCTCCTAATTACAGTTTACTTATTTAGAAGACAGAATATTTATTGTTGGATCTGAAAGAAACATTTTGAGTTGATTTTAACATGATGTAATAATTGACATGGCTGCAAATCATAGAGCAAAGTTTTACTATTGAGTCATGTAAAGCCATTTCTAACGAGAAAGCAACATTGTTGTCATTACCAAAGCCTGTTGGATAAAGTACCATTTTCGAACTGTTGAATATACAGCGATTCTCAAACTATTGAAATTGTAGATTCATTGTTCCATATCTGACAATCAACAATAAGTATCTCTAATGTGTTTACTCCACCTCCAATTGTTTGAAGTTTCCTTTTGTACATTTACTAATTTTAATCACTCTATATCGAAAATGATTAACTACGTTCAATCTCCCATGTAGTCTCAGTAATACTAACCTCAGCACCAGCCTTGTCATCGTAATCATACCATTCACCTTCATCTAATTCGATGTCCGTGAACTTTGTTCCTGACTCGGCGCCAACAGCAGTGAATGTACCTTGAGGGAGGAATTCGGTGAACTCTAAACCACGAGCGTCGATTTCAAGAATCGGCACCGATTTCTTATCTTCGGTAGTGAACAGCTTGTTTGTACGTTGAATGCTTGCAGAGTGTTCACTCTTACATTCCTTGCATCTGAAGACAAAGCTTGCTTCACCTCTGGAACCAGATATCTCATGATGTTCGTATTGGTTGATACCTACTGGTTTTGGGTGAGTGGTACGACATGTGGTGCATTCGATACGAAAGATGTACTCAAATACATTCTGGGGAGTATCGAGAGGTTGGAATTCAGTGACAGCATCTAACGTGGCAGATACCTTAAGATAATATTTACCCATTGGAGTTTTGGAAGTGGTGGCGATAAAAATTGACTTTCTGAAAAACTCCACTAAATTTTTTAGTTTATGTACTCAAATTAGTGGAGTGAGTTTCAAAGCTTTAGTGAAGTTTTCACTAAATTCATTGATTGCTCATGAAATTTTGCAACCCATGCAAAGTTTTGTGAGTTAGGCTGAACAGCAATGAAGAGAAGACGAGGAAGTAAGAGAAGATAATATAAGAGATTGATTGGTAAGTACGGAAATGACAATTGCACTTAATTTACTCAATTCTGAATCAATCATTAGTGGTAGTAAAATCATTTGGTTGATTATTTATCAAATTGTTCTGTTCAGTTAGTAACTACTGAAACTGTATTAAGTGTCCAAATACCTCTTTAACTGTCTTTTAGTATTATTGTTTGCTTAATGAGAGCAGAACCATAAACTTAAAAGTCAATTCTACAACTAAATGATACAATATCTCTTACCAGTTCTTCTCCTTCTGTACCCGTGGTGGGGTTGTACAGGGTGATTTAATGTTGTCAATTCTATATATCCCCTTCGTAATTGGTTCTACATTCTTCTTATTCTATAGACTGCCATTCAAGATCAACTATATAATGAAAGCACACCAATTCGAAATGAATATCCAAATGAAAGTATACTATATAGAAGGAATGCAGTCAATCATAAGGAGCTCAATGATTCATGATCATGATCATAGTTTAATCATAGTTTAATTATTCAAAAGTAGCAATCATTATTATTACACCCTAGTCAATATTACAGATCCATCCAATTATCTCAACCCAAATTTTGAATTGAACCCACAACACTCACAATCTTTTTTAGTACTAGGGCATGTAACCATCATGAGCTATATTAACCAATATAGTCCCTAGTTACTATTATCGACTTCATAAACCATCAAAGAATTACACTCATACAAGTACTAAAAACTATTTTAACCTAACTTAGCCACTCTCAACCACTATAATTACACCTCTCTCCACCTTCTCTCCCACTAATGTTCTCTTTTAAATACTTTGACAGATTAACGTCATAAAAGACAATGTCAAAGATATCAACATCACAACTAGCAACATTTGGCATCAATAATTCAAAGCATCAATAAAAAATAGAACAACTTCACTCATCATAGTCCACTCTTCACCTCCTTCTCAGTCCACTATACTTTGAACTGACCCATACACTCTCCCCACCATAGGCAAATCTAAGCGACCCATCCGATAACTAAAAAGAAAAAAGGCAAGCGAAAAGCGAATCGCTGATATTTTAACAAAGCAGGCTTACAAAGAACGTAGCTACCATTTCCACGTCCATTCTTCAGCATTGATAGGATGATAGAAGGCGAGTCGAGTGACGTTTCGCAACTAGTGGATAGGGCCAGTTCAGTTCCTCTTGCGAGGCCGCTGCGGCCTCCTCATATACTTTTTTGGGACTTACTGAATCTTTCTGATACACAGTTGGTTACTATAGCAGGAGCAGTCTCAGGCTTTTTCGCAGGTGTGGTTGTGTGTCCGTTAGATGTGGTAAAGACTAGATTACAGGCACAAGGTGCTATGATCAAGTTGCTGGAGAACCTGACTAGACCCGTGGGTAAAGTTGATCTTAAGTATAAGGGATTCCGAGGGGCATTTAGAACTATTCTACAGGAAGAAGGTGTGCGAGGATTATACAGAGGTTTAGTTCCTATTACAATAGGGTATCTTCCAACTTGGATGATTTACTTTACAATCTATGAACGTTCTAAACGATTCTATCCAGGATTTCTAAAGAATAACCTTAACTTGGATGTGGTAGCACTCAACCACTGTGTGCTGGCTATCACCGCAGGAATGGCACTGTCAATAGCCGTGAACCCTATCTGGGTGGTTAAAACGCGTTTGATGATTCAAACAGGTAAGAACAAGACGTTTTTCGATGTCAAGGGAGCAACAGGACCGGACGGGAAGCCATTAGGAGCTTCACGCACATACTACAGCGGAACAATAGATGCATTCCGCACCATATACAAAGAAGAAGGTATTAGAGCCTTCTACAGAGGCTTGGTACCGTCACTTTTCGGGTTGATCCATGTAGGAATTCACTTCCCAGTCTATGAAAAACTTAAACTGATGTTGATTTCAAGATCAATGCAAGCTGACCCAGAAAGCAACCTGAAAAGTATATTGGGAAGGCTCATAGTGGCATCTTCTCTCTCGAAGATGGTAGCTTCGACTATAACATACCCACACGAAATTTTAAGAACTAGAATGCAGATACAACCGTCCAAGCAGAACTCTGTGCGGAAAGACGCACGCTTGTTAGATGCAATAATAAAAATATATAGAAAGGAAGGATTGAGGGGGTTCTATGCGGGATACGGAATTAACTTGGCAAGGACATTGCCACTGAGTGCTGCGACGTTGGTGAGTTTTGAGTACTGTAAAGCTTATTTGCTCCAGGGAAGAGCATTTAGCGATTAAACATTATTCCACTTTTTCATATTTAACATCTAGAAGTAGTATGGTGAAAGTAAAGCATCCTTCAGATGATAAATTATAGGGGAAGATGCACAGAGGTATATTGATATGACCCACAAAATGATTGTAATTGGTGATTATATTAGTGGTGATTGAAATGGCTCATTATTTAAAAGGTTCCAGTCATGCTACCAGCAACTCTATATGACTGCTTAGATTTCAAACTTGTTGAAGTCAATTTGATAGAATAACATTTAAATCCATAGTTTGTTTGGTTAATATAGTAGTTTCTTAGATGAATTTAGTAAGTTAAAAGTTGACGTGGATTTTGAGTGATTCTCTTATAAGGATTCTTTCTTCTAAGTTTGCAAGCTCTACTCTATGTTTAGCAGAGTTGGTTCAACTTTGAATTGTACATTCTTCACTTTGATCTAAGCATTCCAATAACATTTTAACAAGCTGAATACGGAGGGAGTCTATACTCTGTCTTTCTTTATTCAAATCTCAGGTAGTGCTCTATTTAAGTTCAAACTCGACTACTACTGTATACATAGATACTTCATACCTTTCTCTCCAAGCCACAATTACCATACTTTAACAGTGATTTTCGCAGCCATTAAAAACCTTAATACAGGCTCTCACCAGAAAGCTTCCATGTTACGACGAGGTACTTAGATAAACTCAGTGATTTTATATTCAACTTCTCTATAGTTCTATCATATAATACCTTACGTAAATGGTAAACATAGCTTCTATAAATACCTATTAGTAACCCATTAATGCGTACTAAAAAACGCACATCACTTTTTCACGATTTGAGTTTGATTTAGATCCTCATAATAAGTGATCATAGCAAACTACCAATAAAGACTCTACTTCTAACATAATTACCCCATTCTTTAACTCAACTCAACCTCTCGTCACTTGAATTCCTCATCCTCAACTCACTCCCCAAAACCCCATGTCATCACCTTATCCGATTCTGTCCCCGATCTCTCGTGAGCTTTTTCATATCCCAATCAGGAAAACAAGATATGTCCAATTTGAAATCAAAAAAACACATCAATCCATCAACTGCATACATCTACGATGCAAGTTTCCTGGCTCGTATGGCTTCTTTTGCCTCTAGCACTTGCTGATCCTGCATCGGTACCTAAGACTGGTTCTCTCGATAAAGCTGAGCCAGCTGATAAACCTAAAGACTCTTCTCCTCGTTTGGCTTCCCCAGAGTTGACAGTAGAGGATTTAGGTGGAGAACTGAAACCCGATTCTTCTAAAGTTGTTGATATCAAAGTAGCTGCTGACAAAAGCATCAAGTTGAAAGCATCTAGTTTGGCTGACGAAGCTAAAACTGAGTCTGAATCTGGGAAGCCTTCAAAGGCACAGGCAGAGGTTGAATTACCTCCTCCTATTAACTTGGAAAAATTTGATGAAGTAACTAGCACACAATTAACACTTGTGGAGTACTTTTCGCCCATGTGTCATCACTGTATGCAATTTGCACCAGAATGGGAAAAGGCGTACAAGGAGTTCTATGAGTTAGGCAAAGAACTTGGTGTATCAATGCACCAAGTCAACTGTATTGCCAGTGGAGACTTGTGCGACCGTGAAAATGTATTTGCATATCCAGATCTTCGAGTGTACACTCCTGCCAAGGATGAAAATGGTAATCCAATCAAGGGTAAGCTGAAGCATGTAGACACTTACCCACGCACATTACTTCGTACTTCTGAAAACGTCCAGAAATACTTGAGAAAATGTGTAGCAGAGTATAAAAGTGGTGAGATCGACATGCCTAGTGCATCTCAGCTTCTTAATGTGGACAAAATGCTCAAACTTGTAGCAGGCCAGACTGATGAAGCATACTTTGTTAGCTTCTTCCCCAGTAACAATAGAGAGTTCAAAGACAGTGACACCTCTGGTAAGCATCAATTCCCTACTAACTGCCCTGATTGCTTAGAAGTCAAACAAATATGGGACAAGTTGCTGAACCATTTGTTTTCCACCTTCAAAACAGGACATTTTAACTGCCAAGAGCACCCCAATGTATGTAGCGAATTGGGATTCAAGCTGCTTACCCTGGATTCTGGTTACAATTCACCCAAATTCGCCTTTTTCTTCCCAAAGTCTGTAGGACTTATCAGAGTTGACTACACTGGCGAAGTTAGTGTTGAAAAGATCAAGGAATTTGCAACTAAGTTGTATGAAAACTACCAGTACGAGGTGATATCTGCCCAGGGTCTTATGGACGTGATGGACTACAGAAAAGACTTACCTCAAAAACCCTTAGACTCGTACTACCCATTGCAAAACAAGGTAGCAATAGTATTTTTCTATGACAAAGATAAGGTAACAGAGGAAGATAAGGCTATTTTACCTTACTTATTAGACTATGCAACAAAATCCAAATTCAACTTGCGCTTATTCTCTGCCAAACACAAGAGGGTGCAAGAGATTATTCAAACCCAAGCTGAGAATTTGGTAAAGTATATCCACTACGATAAATCTGAACCAGCTAAGCAGTTCGACAAGGCTATGTTTACGGCAAACACCTTAACAACTGTACCATCTATTTTTGTGATGAAAGACAATGCCTTGTTTACAAGCGTTTACCTGAGCTTTGCCCCAGAAGATATGCGTGACGGCAAGAGAATCGAAAAGTTCCTCGATAACCATAAGTTCCCAATTTACCAGGAATTGACACCAGATCTCCTCCCAGAGTATTTCAATAAGAAGTCAGAAAACAAAAAAGACAAGGTTGTGGTGACATTCATTGACACTACGGATGCCAAGTACTCTAACTTAGCCTTTTACAATATGTCTCTTGCAGTACATGAGTACTACTACTTGAAGCAGGAGTATTATTTCAACAAACTCACAGAGCAGAGAGAAGAGAAGGCAGAAAAGGTGGCAGCATTGAAGAAAGAAAACGCAGACAGTCAAAAGGTGATCAAGGAAATGCGTAGGGAAATACCACACTTTTTCGACGAAGCTAACGTTTTGTTCACCTTCTTTGATATTTCCAAGAAGAAGGAATTCGAACGTGTAGCAGGATGGAAAATCAAACCAGATAACTACAAGGTCGGTGACTCGGTGGTCATTAGTAAAGATAATAGATACTACTGGGATCAAGATGCCGAAGGTAAACAATTAGTTAACCAACCTGGCATCCTTAAACCTATTTTGTTGTCATTGTTGGACCCAGCATTAGTGGCAGACAAGAAGGTAGTCTTGCACAAGAAATTGGTGAGTACACCTTATGGAGGCGCTTTGAAATTCATGGATTGTGTTCATGACTACGGATTCTTAGGGTACGCTGTACTCTTTGGTGCCATTTACTTTACAATCAAGTTTGCAAGCACAAGAAGACTGTCTAGAACCACCAAACACCGTAAGCAAAATAGCGGAAGTGGATTGGGGATTTTAGGTGTCCCAAAGAAGGATTAACTTTTGCAGCATTGTTCGACATTAATACGAGGTCCTCAAGGAGGTCAAAAGACTTCTACGTGGTTTGGCGAAATCTTAATAGTGGAGAGAATAGGAGAGGCGCGTTGACAGGTAATCTTGATAAACTACTTGTAAATTTAATATATGAAATAACTTTAAGCTTTGTAAAAAAATCAATTCTACGTCCTTTTTAGTCAGGGGAATATTCAATAGCTCCAATCTATTTTAAGGTTAGTACCTGAGCACAACGGTACTTATGAAGCCTCATCCCTTTCACTTATTGTCCTCTCCAACGTACTACCATTCTTTACCTTCACAACTAGTTTCGGAAATATAGCAACTTGACTTATTACCCTTTTTGGTTCGAACTCTCTAAGCCACAAAGACGAATTCATATGAGCCTTTTCGCAGCCACTAGTCACCTTGTCTAGAGTTTATTAAACTGCAGGTTGAATTGTACCAAGTTTGACTTTTTACTGGGTACATAACCCATTGATCAGATATATAACTCTTCTGTTTTACTCTAACAGATTTAAAATTGAGAGATTCAAATGAAGCTTTAAGATGTTGAACGTAAACTTGGCTCGGTTCGTTATAGTTACTATAATCTCAGCAACTGCAAACTCTCTACCGTTCCTGTTTTTTTCAACTGCTGACAGTGGGGTCATAATTCCGTTAGATGTTATCACAGAAAACTCATTCGACGAGACTGCAGCAAGTGGCTCAAAAAGGTCAGTAGAGGTTCCGATGGGTAGCCTGAACGTATACTATAGAGCACTGTTAGAGGTTGGGTTTAACTCACAAAAGATCGGCGTTTCAGTGGATACAGGGAGCTCTGATTTGTGGTTCGTCAGTCATGATGCATCTTGTGTTACCACCAGTGCAAATACAAATTCCAACTTTTGTAAGGTTGATGGTACCTACAATCCAGACACCTCCTTTACCTCGAGTAGTCTTGTAACTCCGTTCAAAATTAAGTTTGTTGACGGAACCAGTTCCAGTGGTAATTTCTACAAGGACCTGATAACTATAGGAGATGTATCTGTTAAGGGAGTACAATTTGGGGTTGCTGACACTACAACTGTGGACCACGGAGTACTAGGAGTCGGCTTTGATCTGAATGAAGCAAACAACCAAAATTATCCAAACTTTCTAGACCTGTTGGTATCCCAAGGAGCGATTGGTAGTAAGTACTATTCTATCTATTTGGGGAACCCTAGTAAGCAAGCAGGATCCATAACATTCGGAGGTACTGACAGTTCATTGTACACTGGTAAATTGGTGCCTGTCAATATTGTCACTACAGATGAGTTAGCTGTTAACTTGCGATCCGTTCTGTTTCCAGATGGCACAGCTAAACTCTCTGGGTTAGCCACTTTGGTGGACTCTGGGTCTACATTTTCACATTTTGCACCTGAGTTGGCAGATGAGATTGCAAGTAAATTCACTTCAAGCAAGTATGATGATGACCTTGAACTATATTCAGTTGACTGTGATTTTCCATCAGGTGGAGTCACATTTCAGTTCGATAATAGTGTACAAGTGACTGTTCCATACACTTCCCTTAACTTTTTCCGTGAAAGAAACACATGTTATTTGGGGATTCGCAGGACTTCAAGCTCCACCCAAATTCAGACATTGGGTGACAACTTCTTAAGAAGTGCTTATGCTGTTTATGATTTGCAAAATAAAAGGATTTCACTAGCACAAGCTGTTTGGTAGATCCAAAATATGTACAAAAGAAAATGTTAGGATGCTGGGTTAATTAGTCACTGAGAGCTATCCTATCTTCCAGAAAAGATTCATACTGTATAGGCGTACTCAATTTTTATACCCCCCATATCAATATAATTAATGGAAGGCGTGACTCTTCAGATGATTTCTTAATTGCGTCTCTGCTTAGTTGTAAGTGGGAAGTGAGCACATCATTTAGCACCGTTCCGCATCAAAATTCTTCGTAACACCTCTAAAGATCAATTTGTTCCCAATAATTGGAGCTCCTTAGCCTCAACCTCTATCAACTTTTTATAGCTATTGTGAAGCTCCTTCACTTTGAAATCCACACCAGGAACTCCGCTCACCTCACTATACGGAGGAATTACCATCTTAGGAGGGATTATCGTACCCTCACGTATAAGACAGCAGTCATATATGATAGCCAAGTCATGTATTTGACAGTTTGGTTCCACAAGCACTCTATTACCGATATTAGCCAGTTTAATTATGGAATCATGCCCGATTATACAGTAGCCACCGATGGAACTAGGCCCATAAACTTCTTCCTGGGGTTCTGGAGAATCGGCTATAGGCAATAATGGCGGGATGATCTTCGACCGGGGTCCTATAAAGCAATACTTTCCAATCTGTATAGCAGTTTTTTGCTTATCCAGCATGTTCACATCTCCCTTTAAAAGCACCTCATCATTGATTGTAGTGTTTCCATTGATGAGAATTCGACTCAGACCTGCAATATTAGCAGTCTTCAGTATTTTATTACCAGTAGACGTCTCTATCCATGACATTGCAGTTGGTTCACGAATCAACAATAATCTTTTTTTGAGATCTTTTTTAATCAATTGATGTTAGGTGAGACGGGACGATAGCCGTAAAATGCGATCTTCAATTAGTAGTTGAAGAGAAATAAAATGAGATAAGCACGCATTAGAAGGCATGGCTCAGACTTGAGAGTGATCACTTTTTCTATTGTGTTCTTAGCATCGCTAGATTGCTCTTGCTTTGTTCAGGATAGTCTATGACTTGTGATCTTAGTCGGATTCTCCACCAGCTGATATTACTAACAGTAGAACCCAGAATAGTGAATGGTGTCCTCTTGATTCATGTTGTTTTGCACAATTTTTGACAAACTTTAACTATTAGCGGAACTCAGATTTTTCTACAAAGCAGTTTATGAACTATTTTGCAGCCAATTCTATTGGAGTAGAAATCTTCAACAAAACTGATAGCAATTATTTTAATACGTAAAGGACGAGACTCTGATAGCAGTTTATTGAAAAATCCATTTGTAAGTTACAATGTATTATCCAAGATGACCAAAAAGTAACAGCTTCCGACTGTTATTTCTAGAAAGTTGTTGAATTTTTCAAAATATCCACATCAAAATCAAACTGTTTCAAGACAGCTAAAGAGTCTTGGGTGCAATTCTATTAAAGTGGTAAGCATGATATAACTACCGCTGCTTAAATGTTTAACCACAAATGAATTGAAGGGTCTATTGAAAGTAAGTATTGAATGTTAGGTTTGTGTAATATATTCATTGACAGAACTGAAAAGTACCAATACACTCAGTTCATTGTCGAAAATTCTACGTTGACTGAAAATGAGCAGTATGATAAGTATTTTTGTTTCTAGAGCTTACTAGAAGTCTAAGTTGGCATTCTTTAAAGTTTTGCAACTACAGTACATTGTTTTGTGAATTTACTTGGTTAGATTCTTAATTACTACACAGTAGGTCAAACTAACAGTAAAACCTATTGAAAAATAATACAGCTAGCTCTAAAATACTGAGTAAGTCAAATTAACTTCATCCGAACACTAACTCCAATAATGTACACGTATCTGTATACTAACAAAATTTAATGGTACGGCTAACAATTGTCCGATCAAATTTACGAGTGATACGTCAAAGTGTACCTAAGGGTTTGGAACCAACATCGAGATCTTTCAGTAACTTCATGTATCTTCATATTCCTGAAACTCAGTCAAAAGTTAACGTTATTATAAAATGTATAGAATAGATATACCTTCTTTCCTTCACTTGGATTCTTTACACTTTTCAAATGACTAATGGCTGCAATTCAATAGGCATTCTTTTTTTAGAAGTACATTCTTAGTACCAGCACAATTTGCAACCAGTTAGATCCAAAACTACTAAAACAAAAGCCCATTCAATTAACAAAGAAGCCAACCTTTCCCATTAAGCCAAATTTTCCTCTCTAGTTTACACAGAATACGTGTAAAATGAAGAGAGTCTGGGTTCAATCCTCATTACAAATCTCTGCAGGAAGCTCGACGCGGTTCTGTTTGTTTATTGTATAGACACGACTTTTTTTTTTCATATATATACCGGTTCTTATTCAGTATTGAATATAACAACAAGTCATACACGTGTTACAGTATGTCCAAATTATTCAGAATCGATTGTGGATACCAGAACTATGACTGGGGAAAGATTGGGTCATCTTCCGCAGTTGCACAATTCGCTGCAAGTTCCAATCCAAGCACCAAGATTGATGAATCCAAGCCTTATGCGGAGTTATGGATGGGAACCCATCCTTCTGTCCCATCCAAAGCAGTTGGTTCTTCTGATGTTGATGGTAAGACTTTAAGAGATTTAGTCGGTGAGCGTCCAGAAGAGTTATTGGACCCAAAGATCATCAAGAAGTTTGGTTCTTCGAAGGAGTTACCTTTCTTATTTAAGGTATTGTCCATTGAGAAAGTGTTAAGTATTCAAGCTCACCCAGATAAGCAGTTAGGTGCTCAGTTGCATGCGGCTGACCCTAAGAACTACCCTGATGACAACCATAAGCCTGAAATGGCTATTGCTGTAACTGATTTTGAAGGGTTCTGTGGTTTCAAGCCTTTGGATGAGTTGAAAACTACTTTACTCACCATTCCTGAAATTAACGAAATCATCGGACAAGCACTTGTCGAAGAATTCTCCAGTGGTATCGACATCCGTGCTGCTGTGGGAACCCCAGAAGACAAGAAGAACAGACTTTTGTTGCAAAAGGTGTTTGGAAAGTTGATGAACACCGATGATGCCACCATCCACAAACAAGCAGCTGCTTTGGTTGAAAGAGCTGAAAAGGATGCAGGCCGTTTTACTGCTGTCGACAGTAACTTACCTGAATTAATTCTCCGTTTGAACAAGCAATTTCCAAACGATATCGGATTATTCTGCGGTTGTTTGTTGTTGAACCATGTCCGCCTTAACAAGGGAGAGGCCATGTTTTTGCAAGCTAAGGACCCACATGCTTACATTTCGGGTGATATTATCGAATGTATGGCCGCTTCAGACAATGTCGTTAGAGCTGGATTCACTCCTAAGTTCAAGGACGTCAAGAACTTGGTTGAGATGTTGACATACTCATACGACTCTGTGGAGAAACAGAAGATGACTCCATTAAGCTTTTCCAAGACTAAGGGTGATGCTGACTCGAAACTTTTCAACCCACCTATTGCTGAGTTTGCCGTGTTACTGACTTTATTGTCGAAGAAGAACACCAAGCAGCATTTTGATGGATTTGAAGGACCTTCCATTATTATCACTACTCATGGTAGTGGTACCATTGGAATCAAGGGAGAGGAAGCTTTGGAAGTGAAAACAGGTTATGTTTACTTTGTAGCTCCAGGAGTGGAGGTGGAATTGATTTCCACATCGGACGAGTTCACTTCTTATAGAGCTTTCGTGGAAGACAATTAGAAGGAGGAGGAATAAGAGACAGAGAAGAATACTATTCTATATTAATACACATTGAAATAATCAAGGACGTAGTGAGGAACGTGAAATAAGAAACAAAGTTGCGAACTGAGATTGGTTAAGGCAAACGTAAATAATGAGAGGAACAAGAACAGTAAGAGTACTTGGATTGGTGAGTCATATAAAAGAAATTGAAGACACCAATAATTAAAGGCTAAGAATTAAGTCTACAGTACCTCTTACACGGTAGAAAGTGTACTCCTCACTCTAATACTTTTTAGTGTAACTAACAACTGTAGAGAGCACACAAACAACAGAGAATGTTAAGTGTAACATGGTAAGGAATTACGTGGATGAGTTGTAGGAGAGAGTAAGTTGAATGAAGTCATGGTTTCATTCTATTTTAAGTTATAAACATGAAATCAACCTGATAAGTTACCTATTCGAGGACGTTTCAAGATGGTTATATCCATATTGATGAAGATCTGCATTCGAAAGGTCTTGTTTTTGAAGGCAATTCTAAAACCAATCATACAAATTCATGAATAGAGCTCCAACTCGTAACCCAATGAGCACATTGATACTCCGACAACACTCCACACCCCTTACAGAGCCCCTCAAGCAAACATTTCCATCGCTGACGTTCATCGAGAAGTCAAGTATATCGCTTATATGCAAATCCTCAGATGTACAAAACAACCCCATTTCCGTTTTGGACAAAAAAACCAAACGACACACATCGTCATCCATCTTGTTGAAGCATCAATTGTAACGTCAGTAAGAGGAGAAAGGTTGAGAAGCATAAACAGTTATCTCATTAAAAGCAGGAAAACATAAGGGAGGTTAAGCACATACGATAAGTAACCGAAATGAGTAACGTGAATGAACAAGAAACCACTAATGTGGAGGAGGTGAAGAATGTGGAGACACAGACGCAAGAGACGGTTTCTACACCAGTACCCAAAAAGACGCCCGAGACCGAGGAGGAGCGTGCGGAGCGTTTGGCTAAACAAGAAGAGATCGATTCAAGATCGGTGTATGTTGGTAACGTTGACTATCAATCAACACCTGAAAAGTTGGAACAGTTTTTCAACAGTGTTGGTGTGATTGAAAGAGTGACGATTTTGTTTGACAGACACACGGGGTTGCCTAAGGGATACGCTTACATTGAATTTGAGAAGGTTGAGAGTGTTGCTCGTGCAATTGAGGAGAAGAACGGAAGTCCTTTCAGAGAGAGAGAGCTCCGTGTAACTGCGAAGAGAACCAACCTACCTGGATTCAATAGAAGAGGAAGAGGCGGCAGAGGCGGCCGGGGTGGAAGAGGCGGTAGAGGCGGTAGAGGTGGACGTGGTGGTAGAGGAGGCCGGGGTGGCAGAGGTGGTAGAGGCGGGAAAGATGGAAAAGATGGAGAACATGGAGAGCATGAACTGACCCCTACAGAGGCTACTGAAGCTCCAACAACCACTGAAGCATAATTGAAAATCTGTAGAAAGTTGGAAGAAGTCATTGCTCCCATACGCTATAAAATTTTCAAACTGCCAAAAAGCCCAGCGGAAAGGGGGGACCAACTGGAAAGAGGGGACCCTTATAACCCTGACGAGCATTTGTCCGTTTTTCGTATATTTTGGGTCGTCTGTCACTGAGACCTGTTAGCTTAACTATTATCGTTTAATGAAGAAAACTGCACAGTAGAAGAGACGAGGGATGAGTGTTTTTAAAACAGTCGTTCCGCCTTAAAATCTGGGGAAATGACATCATATTTTGTTTAGAATGTCATGTGACCATTGCGGGCATTTACGAGAGTATACTTCGTATATCTGATTAAGTATGATAACTCATGTAAATCTATTCAAGTAAACGCATTCATTACTACCAAAAGCTTTCCTCACAAGCAGTTAGGTAGGTCTATAAATATATCAAATCTGTATTATTTTTAACCCCTAAGAATAGGAGAATGCTCAATCTCACTATCATCTACAGTTCAATATTACTATGTCGGTAGCGAAAAAGGTTGAACATCATGGAGTATGGAATGTTTCTGTTGTTTCCTTAATATTCAACTCTCTCTTGAGTTTTTACAGCCACTAGATCTCAAATAGACTCATTTCAATCTTTACTTTACCTTGTTAGCTATGCGTTTATGATAGAGAAGTCATATCTAATTGACTTACAAGATATGACAATGTGGAATCACTTCTTCATACAAATGGAAGGGACTATGTTAGCCTACCAGTAGGTAAAAGATTGCATGTCAAGAACATAGAAGCATTCGTAAAGCCTGGATGTATAGTACTCTCATGTGATGATCACCAAGATCTTCTTCTGATGGATAAAATATACTGGATGCTTTTGAGCAAATTCAATGTGAAGAGTCAATTGTAGACTTATCTACTTCCAGAATCACTCAAGTGATGCAATATTCAAGTACATAGAGAGTATGAGGTCAAGGGAAAAATTCCATCAGTGCTAGCGTCGGTTAGTCTATCCAACCTTTGCTCTCGGTCTCTGTTGAATCCCCTTATTGGATTTGCATTCTTAAAAAGGATCCAAAAATAAAAGGATTCGAAGTAATTCAATACACCGAATAGGAATTTTTTATCAAATGGTTTTGGGAGCCAAGTTTGCAGTTGCTCTAACTAAAGATGAAAAGGTGATCGTTGAAATAGTTAAAGTATTTGGAAGAGAACGTGTGATAGAAATACCTAAACATGAATTTGAAGTTGATGATGATCTACATATCTTGATAGTGAATTTCTATTCAATTAAAATTTATAATTATCAATGTAACGGTTTGTAATAAAAGTAACCGAGAGGCTAATGAGTATCTTTTCTAGAAGCTGAAGAATCTTATTGCTTTTCAAAGCATTTGTATATCATTTTTTTGCAGCCATTTCAACAAATGTGAATGCTCTTGAACCACCATTTGAAGCCACCCTTTGCTTAAACCTCCAATCGCAGATGTTCCCAGCTTGATTAATTTGACAAGGGTAAAGGAAGTGGTACATACTCAAGCTCTTTCGTTTGCCGTTGTGAATAAACTCAGAACTACAATTTAAGATATATCTTAGAGATAAAATGAGCCCCAAACGGGAACTTTCTTTGATTGAATAATCTAAGGACTCAAAGATACTTAAGTTACCAAAAACTACTCAGCTACACCATGAAGTTAAAGTTAGCAATTATTTATCTTTATAAACAAAGTCAGCTTTAACCTTTTCTTGTAGAATTAGTTGGTATTCTCTCAGTGGGGTGAATGAGGGCAAAAACTTCTAATCTGTTCTGATTTATTGATTTTCGTAAACTATAACTAGTGCACATGTACACTTTCAAACAATAAAAGTTTATTATAGTCCAAGAAGAATGGATACTTCTCTGGAAAGGAACATGGAGTATGGAATATTGCTGAAATTCCCACATGAGATATTGAACCTAATCTTCGAATTTTTGCAGCCACAAGATCTCCAGAACATACATCCTGATCCTTACTTCAATCAATTAGCTATTCACAGAATTTACGAAAAAGTAGTGATTGGGCAGTATGAAACGAGATATGAAGGCGTAGTTGGATACAAACGTATGCCAGAGTGGGAACTCTTTGACTTATCTGAAGGGCCGCTTTTACATTTGAAAAACATAGAGGCATTTACAAAAGAAGAGTACATTAAACCGAAAGTATTGTCATTTCATTATCTCGATGATCTTCTACAGATGGATCCTAATGTAATTAGTACATTTGAAAAAGTGCAGCTGTTGGGTTATATAAATGATAATGATAACAACCCAAAACTTAATGATCCCGACTATTTAAATAAACTCTTTGAGTCAATTCCCAATTTAACCATGCTTGGTCTCTTAGAGCTCGACATATCCACGATGAAATTACCCCTAAGATTGGAGTCGTTGAAACTTGATGGTTTTATTGGGTCAAATATTAACATTCCATTCCCAGACACTCTCAAGACATTGAGTCTAGATTGCGTTAGTGGGGTCATTGACTGGCTCCCAGAAACAATAGAGACTTTAATTTACACTGAACCCGACGGTATGGAGTGTTCAATTAAAGTCTCACACCTAGCTAAATTACGTACACTTGATTTACAGTTAAACAAAGTTCACTCTTTGGAATTTCCTAAGAACCTCCATACACTACATATCGATGGTGGAGAAGGACTCAAGATCACTAACGAACTAACTGAATTACATTTAAAATATTGCACTGTACCTTTGGACTTTTTTGAAATTGGGCTTCCAAAAACACTCAAATCATTAGAGTTGTACAATCTAGAAGTTACCGGTGAAGCGAACGTGCTTGCGAAAATCGGTACACTAAATGGTGCTTGCAATGATGTGGACTCATCGTTTTCTGGTAAATGCCTTCACAATGAAGTTGCAACAAAAAGTATAAAAGTTCTCAACTTTATTCTACCAAAAGGACTCGGGAAACTTGTGTTCGAGAATGTAAATAGCTTCTACATTGATTCTAGTAACTTCATTTTCCCTCCAAACTTGGAAACTTTAGTAATCAGAGACTCAGATTTGTTTTCCTATGATAATAGTTTGGGAACTGGTATTCTAGATTCTTATTCCTTGAACATCGACTTTCCACTAAGTTTGAGGTCTCTTCTGTTGCAGTACTTGGGGTACTATGAGATTGTTTCTAATATTCATCAACTAGAAAATTTAGAAGAGTTAAATTTTAAAGAGGACCGATCTATTGGAGTTTACGGGCTTGACAGTATTAAGTTTCCATCAAGTCTTATGTCTTTAACTTCTGAGGGCTATGAATTTGAGTATTTGGAATTGGAGCATACTCAATTAACATATTTACACCTTGTTGCCCAAAGAATTAAACTGCTCCATAGTTTACACCTTCCTTCCACGTTGAGGGAACTCGTGATAAGCTCTCCACAACTCGAGCTAGACAAAAGGTTGGATTTAATTACTCTTGAAGTTGATGGTCAAGGATTCGGACCGGAATTCTCTAAACTGAACTTATCTCAATTAAGTGCTATCTTTAGAGGCTGTAAAATAGACTTGGATTTACTCCCAAAATCACTCACAAATTGTTTTATTAGAGTGGAAGGTGAGTGTGAAGTCAAGGGAAATATGCCATTGAATCTAGAGTCTGCTAGTGTTCCCAGTCTGTGTTCTGGTACTCTGATAATCATTCCTCACTGGAACAGTATTGTGAAAAAGGTACCGGAGCTAAAAGGATTTCGCCCGTATAGTTACACACATCATCACCAAATAGGTATGTTTTATGCCATGGAATTAGATGGCAACTCTGCAGCTGTTCTAAATATCGGTGAAAAGATTATTGTTGAGATAGATGGAAGAGAAGTCGAAATTCAAAAACACGAGCTTTCAGAGGTAATCCAGACAAAGTGGATTACCTTTGATTTTTGGTAAATAAGATATCCCTTTACAATATGAGACCAAAAGCTCATTACTTGAATGATTTTTATACGGATTTGTCGTACAATGTAAATTAATTTTTTTTGCAGCCATTTCAGTGAGTATGGATTCGTAGAAGAGACCTGAAGTAAGTTCATGGTAATAGATGTTACATTAACAATCACTTGAATTCGATATCCACTAATTACTATTTAAGATTCCTCTGAGGAACAGGTTCAAACTATTCTACTAATTTTAATTCTATGAAAAAAATTATGTAGCGGTTTTTAATCTAAAACCCCTGCAAACATTTAATTATAAACCTTCAGTACAAGTACAAGTTTATTCAATTCTTACAGCAATAAACTTACACTCTACTTACAACATTCTCCTACTCATTTCTCTTCTCTACCTTCAGTAGAAGACTCCAACGCTCAAGTCTCTCTATACATAATGCACGTGATTTGGAAACCTTGCAAAAAAAGTTGCGCATTTAGTTTGAGCTCATCTCAAGTAAACTCATCTCAAGTAACTTATCTTATTCTAAACACTTCAAGATGGTTTCAGTAAGAAAGAGAAAGATGTCGCGTTCTTCTGTTAAGAAGAACACCAGACACACAAAAGATAAAAGAAGAGATGTGAATATACGCTCGAATGATATCATTGCAGCTCATTGGGATAAATCACAGACATTGCAACAGAACTATAAAAGATTAGGATTGCGGGCACGTTTAGGAACGTTTGCTGGAGGTCAAGAAAGAGAGGTGCTTACGTTAAGTCAGATCAAAGCTAAAAGAGACTCAGAGCCTTCTAAGACCAGTGTAGAAGATATCGAAAACACTGATGATCCATCTAAGATCCCAGAAGGTGAAGCTCGTATAATAAGAAATGAAAACAACGAGGTGATAGGTGTGATTCATGGTACTATGAAACCTGTTGCAGCTACTGAAGAGGTAGAAAACAAAGACAGAGACAGCGTTATTTCACAGTTAGAAGCTGAGGCTGAAAGAAACTCGAAGGTAAAGACACTTACAGTACCTTCTGACAGAGAATCCGAATGGTTGCAAGATCTTTACAAAAAGCATGGAGATGACTATGAAGCTATGAAATGGGACAAAAAGTTGAATCCTATGCAACAGACTGTTAGTGACTTGAGAAAGAGATTGACTAAGTGGAAGAAGATTAACAACTTGGAGTAGAATAGAGGACTTATTCATTTCATTTGCTTACTAGGATACATCATCTCATAAAGAGAATATATACTACATTTTTCAAAATATTTTTCATGTATATTTAGTATAAATACAAAAGAGATACTACAATGCATATTCTTGTTCTAGAAATAAGGCTTCTTTTAAAGAATCAAATTCTAGATGGTAAATCTTTTACCAAAATCTTATCTATAATTCCTTCCATGATATCTTTCAATTCACAGTCTTCGTATAAGTCAATCAACTTCTTCTTGTCATTATCTTGTACTTCAATCATCTCCACAAACTTTGGATCGATTGGAATATTACCTAAGAAGTCCAATCCTAACGATTCACTTAATGCTTTACCTCCTCCAGACAGAAAGATGTTTGTACATTCCGAGCACAGTGGGCAGATAAACCCACTCATGTTCTCTACCACACCTAAAACGTTGAAGTTAACTTTCTTACAGAAGTTGATTTCTTTCCGTACGTCTGCGATAGCAACCTGTTGTGGAGTAGTAACTATTATAGCCCCATCAATAGGACCAGCCCATCTCAACTCTTCTGCGATGGCGATGTGCTCATCTGAGGTTCCTGGAGGTGTGTCTATAATCAAATAATCTAGTTGTGGGCTTGTATCAGATCCTTGCCAATAAACATCTTTCAAAAACTGACGGATCATAGCAGTCTTTTTAGGTCCTCTCCATACTACTGAATTATTCCTATTACCAAGCAAAAATCCAAGTGACATTAAAGACAAGTTCCCACGTTTATCTCCCTTTGACTTCTGACTGTTATATACAGAAACTGGGACCCATCCCGCAGTTGACTGGTGGACTTGTTTGCTTTCAACTCCAAACATCCGTGGTAATGAAGGGCCAGTCAAATCTATGTCAAGAACTCCCACATTAAATCCTTTATTGACTAAAGTCAATACTGTTTGGGTAGTCACAGAAGACTTACCCACTCCTCCCTTTCCAGAAAGTACTAAAATAACATGCTTTACATTCCGTAAAGATAATGGTGGCTCCTCTGACTCCATCTCTCCTATAGATACAACTTCTATATATCAAGATTACTATTAGGAAATTACTAATAAACTAAAAGAGGTCGTGCAAACTGGCGAATCTGATCAAGATCAATAAAGAAGATGCATATAGATGATGTGAAAGGTAAGAAGTATATCAATAAAGTTAAACAATGTAACCTTCTACACATTGAAGCAGCTTGTATAACAAAATTATCACCCTTGCCATACAACTTTAACATCTTTACTCAAGTATACCTTTCTATTCTTCTAATTACATCTCCTGCATACAGCTTTTGACAAGTATACACCAAAAGTAAAAATATGAATGATAGGAAGCCAACATGAGCTCACGATACTCTGCCGGAGCGGCACATCAGAGGGACCACAGAACCCAGTTATTTGGTAACCTACCACCACCAGCAAAAGAAGTCTCCAGAACCAGCTCACCGTATGATCCAACACCTGCAGCCAAACATAATGAATCATACTTGCTGTCACTTGAATCACAGAATAATGATGAAATGGATTCAATGAACCAGAAAGTGACCATGTTGAAGAACTTAGGACTTAAAATGGGGACTGAAATTAACAAATCTATTAAGTTGAATGACGATATCACTAACTCCTTTGAAAAGGGTAAGGTGACACTTAAAAATACATACAATAAAATGGTGGTAATGAGCCAGAGAGCAGGCATCTCATGGAAAATGTGGCTTGCAGTGTTTGCTTGCGTTGGCCTTTGGTTTTTCTGGATATGGTTAACTTAGAATTGTATATTATGTGATGTTGATTCCAGCTCGCCATCGAAAATTGTGGAAAAGGTTTACATCAATGTGTTCATAGGCATGCCACGGGATAGATTAACAATTTGTGTATATTAAATGTACTATGATTGAGAAGAGTATAAGATGTTGATTTGTAGAATTATGAAGAAGGTGTAATAGAGTAGTGCAATAATTCTAGTTTACAGATTTGCTCAGTATGCCATTTGTTAGTTGTACCAGTACTAAAAAACTGAAGTCTCCAAATGAAGTCTCCAAAAATGTTGAAACCTACTCTTATGTTGAAGAAGTTACCAATGGAATGGAGGCAGTAAGGCCAAAATATTGAATTGAGTAGTTGATTTTAGAGGAAAAACCTCATGAACATTTAATACCCCAACATTAACTGCCTCGTATCTGTTACAAGATAAAACCTGTAGATCAATAAAGAACTCTAAGATTCTATATAAAGTTCCCTTCAGCACATGACAACATCGAACTTGTGATGTGACTTACCTTATAAATAAAAGTATCACTTGCCGACCTTTCAAATAAAGTGTCAAAACTGAAAAGCTAATACAGTGGACATTCAACACTCAAGAGATCTGACCAGTTAAATAATAGAACACTTTATTGAGTATGTAGATTATCAAGAAGCAATGTGCATTTAATCCACTTCAAGGCTTTCTAGTTTAATGTCTAATGAAAATGATGTATGCAAACAGATTTACTAGATTGGAAACCAGAACCTCACTATAACAAACAAAAGAATCATATTCCACACTCTGAATTCCCTTATGGAGACAGTTAGAACAGAGCTACTCACACAAACGATCGAATTCTGAGTGATCTAAAGTACCCTCCTTGCATAAATCATCGTTCATATTGGTAACACAAAAATTAAAGGTTGCAAATTATAATGAACGTTAATTTATGAATTTTTAATTGATAGGTTGAATTGTTTAACGTTCAAAGAGGTTCTTAAAAAGATTTCATTTCTGAGTCAGTGGTACTGTAATAGAAGGAACGAAGTATTATTGTGGGCTATTTGTATATCAATCATCTCTTGATTCAACATCTACTCAACTAACAACATGAGCACAACAACCTTTGGAGAAATAAATGAACGCTTCTCTGTCTCGGACACCTAAGAAGACGTTATCAGACATATCTTGAGTCAGGACTAACATTTGATACGATTCTACTACTACTTTACGTTTCTTCTCACAATGTATATGATATGGTATTTTCAAAGTTCTATAAACTAAGGCATTTTAGTGAAGACATCTCTATTGGAATTCACAGATCAGTGAATAAATGTCTTCAACATCGAAAGCGATCTGATACTCGAATTTTCATGCGTTCGTCTACCACTCCATTCCTCGACTTCTTCTTCATATACGTTAGCTAAGTCATGTTCTTTATCTCCGTTGATTATAGTTCCGCTAGCATTCAAATTGTTGATTTCATAGTGTGACGTTGTGTCATACGCAACATTGACAGCAGAAATTCCACTCCTTTCGTTACTATAGTCTGTATCGAATCCACTTGTTTCTACAGCCAACAGAGGTAATATTGATAATGCAGGTACTGATTTGGACTCACCTTTCCTACACGCAATATTAGTTTTCAAGATCGACCGTTTAGGTTTAAGTGTATGATGTGATGGTTTGTGTTTAGGAGTAGGCGATAATTCTGCTTCAAAGTGTAGTTTATGACGGCCAAGTGATCCATTCCCATGCTCAGGTGTCACATTTTTAGGCTTTTGCTTTTTATTTCTTCGTTGTTGATTTTTGAAGGATGAATAGAATTCATTAGTAGAATAAACGTTGTTATCAATCAGATGCAGTGGGGTATCGCTGTCGGATGAGTCCAGAGACAAGTTAATATCATCCTCTAATTCCTCAGTATCATCGTCATCAAGATCTGAGTTCAAACCTGACGAGTTCCATGTCTCACTATCATCTTCGTCCAATTTAAGGGTGTGGATGTTCATGAGAGTGTCTGATAGCGATTTTTTGGCTGGCGATTCTACTGGTTCATTGCAAGCGCATTTTGCGTCATTGAGTGCACTAGGATGCTTGATATATGTTTCTGATGTAATAGGTGACCCATTGATCCGTAATTTCTTAAAATGTGATGTTTGGTAAGTCAGTTTTATGGTTGCAGGTGATTTAACACTGAACATATTGGAAAACGGTAGAGTGGGCTTTGATATAGGTGACGGTAGAGTAGTTTTGTAGTTTGGGTTCGAAAGTAATGAGGAGTAAAGTAAGTTGATAGGGTTGTTTTTGAACAGGACTCCTGAAAGACTTTTAGATGGTGAGGTTGAATGAGTGGAACTTGATGTATCGAATGGGTCTGATTTGGAATACCTTCTTGTCTGCAATTCACGATACTTGGATATATTTGTTGTCATGAACATTTCAAATTGATCTGGGTCCATTTCATTGAGGGAGTCTTCATTAGATTCAATATTTTTCAAAGGCGTTTCGTGAATTGAGTTTAAGGGTTGGTTATTTTCAATGAGTGTGATATTTTCAGTAATTGGTTGTGAGATATTTTCATCATTCGTAATCTGTGAATCATTAATATTTTGATTTGAGTTTGACGCTTCAACCACTGTTGGTGTCTCTAGGGAAGGTGGAATAGTTTCAGAAACATTTTCTTCAACTTCTTCTTCAGCTTCTTCTTCATCTACTGGTGCGTCCCCTTTATGTAAAATCCTGTATAAATTTGGGTACTTTTCACGAGATACAGTCTCCTTGTATTCATTGTCCACTCGTTGTACCACATTTCTGAGCAATTCACTAGACTTTATACTGGCTGCCAACAACTGTGATACCTCCAGTTCCAATATACTCCCTTCATCTGACTCTACCAACTTCTTATACTTTTTTCGTCTATGTGCCATGTGATTATTCAACTTGCCAATCATCTTACTCAACTGGATATTCTTGTATTGGATCTTCTGTTCCAATGTAACCTTCAGCTTGAGTTCCATTCGAAGATCTGCTTGGTAGTTGGCAAATACATTTGTGAATTGTTCAATCACCTGTTGTGATTCGTTTTGCAACGCCCCGTTCAAGATGTTATCCAACTTGAATAAATCGACCTGCGGTAAGGGAAGCGCTGCATTTGGTTGATGCTCTTTGGCCTGCAGTTGTATATCACCATCAGAACTAAGAAATCGTGGCTGATACACTTTGTATCGCTTCAGTTTCCCTCCTCCATTTGTTACACTCTCCATAGTTTGGGGTACTTGAATTTTTTTTTTTTTTCACTCCACAACGATCTACAAAGGTTATGTACGATTGAAAGGTACTGAAAAGATAAGGTGGAGATAAGGTAAGATATGAGTAATGTAGTAATAAGAGGTTGTGATAACAATAGGCGCTAATAGAATGGAAGGTATCAGTGAATTTAATTTTATTGTTATCCTTCATCTTTTGATACTGTGCTTAAAGTATAACAATGAACTACTCGAATCATATGATTATTGATCTGCTTGTAACTACAAGTTCGGGTTATGGAAAATTTCAATATGGAACTTTGAGACATTAGTTGATAGCGAGTGTATCTTGTAAAGGCACAACTTTAAGATGTGCTGTTTAGAAGTATCCGATTGGAATCACACCACTTTATATTAGTCACTATTCAAGTACCTGCCTTGCTAAGAGTTAAAAGTAATTAGATTTAAACTATATGTAATCAGGTGTTATGATTTACGTCATTCCACCACATTAAACATTTCATCACTTCATCAACACTCAGTCCACTCCATGCTATTGCTATCGATAGTATTGATATCATACACTATAAAAAAAAGTGAATTTGCAATCGATTTAAAATGACATAATGAAAGATTCTTTAGTGTCAGCATTAGCGTTCACAACCCTTGGAGAATGGGTTCCAGTATTATATCAAGTCATTGGAGGGTGTTGTACTAATGTTTTCATACTAGAGAACATCCTTGTCAGCAATAAAGGACAGTCATTGGGGATTGTTATTACTTTTGTTCAGTTCTTAAGTACGACATTATCAAGCTATCTTTTGGAGATGAGTGACTTCAAGAACGGCAAGGCAAGACGATTATGGCTCAAACCAAATCATATCCCATTGTCTAACTTCGTGTTCTCAGTATTAGTTTACTTTACAGTACTGGTTGTTAATAATCAAGTCTACAGATTTAATATCAGTATCCCCTTGTATACTATATTCAGGTCTAGCTCGAGTGTTATCACTATGGTTGTTGGGTATCTAGTGTGTAATAAACGGTACACATTCCATCAAGTTGTTTCCTCGGTATTAATAACCTTAGGTATAGTGGTGATTAGTATGCCCAGCAATCTCAATTTAGAGAAACCAACTATAGACTATAGATTTGCCATAGGGGCAAGTATGATAGCATTCACTTCTATAATTTCATCGTTCATGGGAATCCACAACGAAGGATTATTCAAGAAATATGGGAGCCATTGGCAGGAATCACTTTTCTATACTCATCTATTAGGACTCCCATTATTTGTGTTCGTACTGCCCACCTTAACGAGTGAATTAAAGGTAGTATTAGGAGACGAGAGAGTGTATGGAATTCCCAAACAAGTCCTTCGGTTGGGCGTTAACACTATGTCACAATTGACATGTGTTAGAGGAGTAAGCAGATTAGCTGGAATGACAAGTAGTTTGACCGTGACTATAGTATTACTTGTACGCAAAGTCATCAGCTTGGGTATTAGTATGTGGTGGTATAAAAATACAATGGAGGTGAAAGAGATGGCGGGGGGAGCAATGGTGCTTATTGGCACAGTATATTATTCTGCAAGTAACATGATGGGAAAGAAGAAGGTGAATGAAAAACACAAAGATGGTGATAAGGACGCTTCGAAGAGTAGCAATAAAATAAAGAACGTCAAGGACTCTAATAACAAACTGATAAAACAAGAAAATTCTAAAATGAAGAAAGAATAGACCAAGTACTTATAAGATAGACAAATTATAAAAATAGATATGAATATATACTCTTTAATTATACAGACTTTATCAAAATGGATTAAGAAACACTAAGTGCTAGGCTAAATAGACATAAAACCTGTTTAGGAAGTCGCAACATCTGATATACTCTTCTTTGAGCATCATAGTTAGCCTGTTTCTAAAGTGTTTCTATCTTACTATAGAAGCACACTAGCATTATGACATTAAATTCTTGCTTTCGCAATTCTAAAGAATACACTCAACATCCTACAAGCTTTTGGTAAGCGTAAAAGTCGCTGTTATTATGGTACATTTTCCAGAGTGTAATATCTAAGACACTTGTTTAATACCCTCTGAAAGGACTAAACAAGGTTTATAATATCTTCTTCTTCAGATACATTGTACAGATCATTGTCCATGTCGTCGATTGAGTTACTGTGTGGTGTTCTAGGATTTTCGCCTGAACCAAACCTCTGCTTTGTACTATTGAGCGGTTCTTTCAGGATTTTTTGATCATCCAGGTTACTTCCTCTTGAGTCTTCTATATCAGAATCTCCATATTCACCTGTCATATCCTCCCTAGATTTTCCTACGAATTGAATCCCAATGTTATTCTTCATCCATATCTTGTAAAAGAAACCGATATATATTACACTCAATACCCATCTCGGCGCGTGATAGTTGAACACATTATACCTTTTCTCATTACACAAGAATTCCATAACCAGGAATTTAGCTGTTGGATCGTTTTGAAGAAGCAATTGGAAACCCAAGTAGGTGTGTCTAATATGATAATGTAAATAGCTAATTGTTTGGTAGATTGAGTAGAAAATTGGCAATAGCACTATCATAGTATACGACTTCTTAAAAGCATTTTCCATTTTCTCATATTCTCTTTCATCTGTACTACTGCTTTGTGGGTTAGTCGAGAATCTCTTAATGGTTTTTGTAGTTTTGAAGTAATGTTTCATTGCCATTCCCATCCAAAAATACGGAAATATTGTAGACAAGATCAAATTCAGTTCTTTGAAGCACTGCCAATAGTAATTTCCATGCAAGATTGATGATTGGTATATAAAGAAGTCGGATTTGTCAAAAATCAAAAAAGCGAAATCGTAAGGTTCACAGTCTAGTACTACAACATTGAAAACTTTTTCAATAGTGAGTATAATAACATTCAACTTCAAATATTTCACTGCTGTATTCCTCAAGTACGACGGAAAGATCCTATAATTTTTTGGATTGTCAGTATGGTAGTAAATTACCCCGTACCCCATACTGAATATTAGAATGAAGAATCCTTGGAAAGCCTCAATTATCGAAAATAATAGGGCAGTAGAAAACTTGCAGTAGTCACAGAGATTTTGCATAAATGCAGTTGAAGCATTGTTTTCGATGTCTCCAAGTATCAGGTTTATGAATAGTAATAAAATCGTCGGAACCACAAGATAAACCACAACACTTTTAGTTACCAGAGAAACACTACCGAAAGTGAACCTGTATCCACTAGGTCTGGTGTACAAGTGTTTCTTAGCACAGAGTCCTATGAATGCACTAATTATGAATAAGCCGATTTTCATACGCTGGATTGATGCGTACTCGTGGGGAGACAAGAAACCGTTCAGGTTCTTGACTTGTATAGGAACGCTTAAGAAATCGAATTCTCCAATTGGAGGTGCAATGTAAACACAATAAATCCCCCTCTCGTATATATTGATGGTTCGCAGGACTTCAGGTTCTAAAGCCCTAGTAATTGCGGAGGCTTTAGTCTCAGGATTCTTCAAATTAAACCGCTCTGCATTAAAATCGACAAGGTTTTTATACAACTTTTGTCTATCATACTTGGATCTGCGTTTAAACAGATTTGAGTTCTCATTTAGATTTAAAGGCACTGTTTGCTCAAGAGACTCGCTGCTCACATGATTGATAGTTTTGTTTACTTCCAATTTGAAATCAGCATCAATATCTTCGATATCATTGAACATCATATCTTCTAAATCCCACTTGTCACTCGACACTCCTCTTGTACTGGCTTGTCCTGAGCTTTTTGCTAAGTATTTTCTATTATAGTATTCAATAGTTGGCAAATTGGGAAACTTGAGTAGGTCTGCGTGTTTGAAAATTATAAATGGGACCCTCACATCTTCAAATATGCTTCCCATAGCACCAATGTACGTTGTTATGGTAGCAGGTGCATCTTTCGAACCAGCTACATAGAAACAAACAGCCCCTTGACGAAAATAGTCTAAGTTGGCTTGGTAGTATGTAGTGAAAGCGAAGCTACTCAGTAGGAAATATAGGCAACGGAATAAAGCAACAATGTTCATTCAGACGAAATTTTGGTTTCATCTGTGGATTGTACATATTGCCGTGTACATATATAAAACTCGAATTAGAGTTTGGGAATTTCGACATGAAACATAGGTTTCGTGCTTCCAAACTGAAAATACTTTAATACGCTGAAGATCTAAAAAGCTTAGACTTAGAATTTTGAATCTAATTGGCAAGTAGCTTGTTACTTAACCTTATACTTTCTTATTTTTGTTTTTTGAGTGATTTCTAAATCCGTTCTCAAAAATATTTGACAGGTTTAGTTAAGAGCGTTGATGCAGATGCATATTGAAATTTGACGTAGAGTTTTTTGAATACGAGAATTAGTATTCTAAGTTGGCTGTTTATAAAAGTCGAAAGACAATTGTTTATTTCAAAGTACTTTAGATTTTATTGCACTTAATTGTCTCTAACTAATTCATCTTTTGGAGTCACTCTGAACCCACTTGCATATAGATTGAGCATCATCAGTCATTAAAAGTAGGTACTTTCAAAATTAGGTTCATAATTGCGTATTCACAAGATGTAAAAGTGATAGACTTTAGGGCATTAAATTTTTAAGAATGATTAAACTAATTCAAGGTCTACTACATCAGGCACATCGTCCAGGTAATCACTCAGAGCGTCATTCGGCTTATTGTGCAGTGGAATAAGTTTATTGTTTACCCTATTCTGTACATTTTTGCCATCAGGTGGATCTTCCATGATTTTTTGACTAACCAGCTCAAAGTTTTCAAATTCAACTGACTTATTTGCATTTGAATTTCTTTCAGAATACATCCCGATGTTTTTCTTCATCCATATCAAGTAGAATAAGTAGATGTAAAATATATTAATACACCACTTTGGGGCCAAGTAACCAGACTCATCTTTTAGAAATAAAAATTGCTGCGATTGCAATACCAGACTATTAACGCTTACATTTTCTTCATACTCTACTGGGCTCATTGCACGGACTAGACAGTAAATGTAGTGAATCAAGGCTATTGCTTGGTATATTAGGCATAGAATTGGCATAAGGATCATGTAATACGATTTCGTAAACGCCAGTTCCATCTTCTCATAGTGCCTTTCATCTGCACTGCTGTTACGTTTATCAGATGCGAACCGTTTGATAGTTTTTAAAGTTTTCAAGTACTGTTTCAGTGACACAACCATCCAAATGTATGGAACTACTTTAGTCAAGTGCAGTACAAAATACTTCAGATAAAGCCAATATTCATTTCCTGACAAAATTGATGAATTGTACAAAGTAAACTTTGTTTCATAGAATAGGTAAAAGGTATAGCCAAAACAAGAGTCTAAATTGACAGAATTGAGAAAGTTGTCGAGGATAACAATAACAACATTTATCATTAAATATTTCACTGCTTTCTTTCTCAAATGCGAAGGTAAGATTCTGTAATTTTCGGAATTTTCAGAATGATAGTAGATTACCCCATACCCCATACTGAATATTAAAATGAAAAAGCCCAGCAAGGTTCCCAGAAGCGACAAAATGAGATACGTAAAAACCTTGCAGTAGCCACAGAAATTCTGCATCAATCTAGATGAAGTATTATTTTCGAAAGTTCCAAGTGCCACGTTCAATAGGAGAGATAATAAGGTAGGAAACGCAATATAGGCCAAGACGCCCTTTGTAACTAAAGAAGCACCATTAAAAGTGAATGTGTTTCCAATAGTTTTTGTGCTTAGAGCTCTTTTAACCCGATACCCTACGAGCGCACAAAGAATAATTAAAGAGTATTTCATGTGCTGAACTGATGCGTATTTGTAGGGAATCAAGAACCCATTCAGGTGCTTGATCTGAATTGGGACTCTTAACAAACTGACCTCTGCAAATCTAGGAGCAATGTACATGCAATACATCCCTTTCTCAGATATTTTAGCGGTTCGCAGAACTCCAGGCTGCAAAAATCCCGTTACAACCGAAACTTTCGTTTCAGGATTTTGTAGTATAAACCTGTTAGTTTCAAAATCAACAAGGTTGATATACATATTTTCTCGAGTAAAGTTAGTGTAGTATGCTAAGTATTCTGAATCCTTGGTGAAATTTAAAATTCCTGGCAGGTAAATCATCTTATCTTTTATACTAATCAGACTTTGAGGTGTAAAAGTGTCTTTCAATTCCAATTTTGAATCTTTTTCAATGTTTTCGTCTATATTCAGTTTGACTTCTTTTGCTCCCCAAACACTATCCCACTCTTCTTTTGCATTGGGGAGTTTTACAAAATTTCGAGCACCAAACGCTCTATGAAAAGCCTTGATAGTTGGTAAGTTGCGAAACTTGAGTATATCTGAATATTTGAAAATTAAGAATGGGATTTTCACATCGTTGGATTGACTTTTCAACGCACTTATGTAGGTTGTGCTGGTTGCAGGTTTCTTATTGGAGCCTTCCACGTAGACACAAATATCACCTTGATCAATGTTGTTTAACTCATATTGGGAAAAGGATGTGACAGCTAAGCAAGTCAGTATGATATATAGAAATGGAAAGATCACTAAAAAGTTCATCCAATGATTTTTGGTCTCAAATGTGTTTTTGGTTTCAGATTATTAGTGAATACTACTAGTTTATATAAAGGTCTGGGTTGAGATTACGAGTATTCTGTAGTGAAACAAAGTAAAAAGAGCCTTGCTACTCTTGCAAAGTTTAAAAATATTAAACAGTGTCTTATTGGCGAGCAAGTCCGTTTTCGGGAGGAGTCTGAAATTAATTAGCTTCAACCAACTATATGATTACAGTATAAAGTCAAAGTATTGAGAAGTTTTCAAAACTTCGAAATTAGTTCATTTAAGAGTATATTAAGTTATGAATATTCTTAAATCATTAAAGAATTCTTAAGCAAGTACATCAGCGTCTTGTTCTTCACGCTCACTGTCTAGGTAATCATTCAGGTGGTCACTCAAGTTATCGTACAGAGAATCGTGGTTATCGTTTGCATTATAACTCCGCTGATTTTTGCCATGAAGCAGTGTTTCATTGATGCTGTCATCTTTAATTGAGTTTTCCCTTCTGTCTGATTTCTCAAAATCATTTAGAAAATCGACTTTTATGTCCTCATTTAATTCTCTTTCAAACTTCATTCCAACGTTATTCTGCATCCATATCAAGTAGAATAAGCAAATGTACAAAATATTGATACACCATTTTGGAGCAAAGTGGCCACTGTAACTTTCTAGAATTTCATAAGTTTTCAAACTCTTAAACAGAGAACTAGCTTCTTTATGTTCTCCAAAAAGTACTTCTTGAACTAATATTATAAGAGAATACTTATAGTGACACCATGCTATTGCTTGGTATACTAAGCATAATAGTGGCAAAAGTACAATAATGTAATACGATTTCTTAAAAGTGACCTCCATTTTTTCATAGTATCTTTCATCAGAACTGCTATTTCGTGTGTCGTTTGCGAATCTTTTGATAGTTTTTGCAGTTTTCGAGTACTGATTCAATGCCATTACCATCCAAATATATGGAAATAAAGTGGGCAGTAGGGCTAGAAGATATTTTATGTAGGACCATACTTCAGACTTGTAAAAGATAGATGATTCAAACAAAATGAATTCAGGTGCAAAGAAGCGGAATACGAAAATATCTGGAATTTTGTCAAGCTTCACAACAGTTATAACGTTTCCTAATAGCACAATAACAATATTCAATTTTAAGTATTTTAATGCTCTTTTCCTTAAATACGACGGTAAGACCTTATGATTTCCTGTATTTTCAGTATGATAGTAGATTACTCCATACCCCATACTGAATATTAGAATGAAGAATCCTTGGAATGAATCAAGTACAGACAACAATATCGATGCGAAAAAGTTGCAGTAGCTACAGAGATTCTGTAAAAATGGCGTCGAAGCATTGTTTTCGAAGATTCCAAGGAGTACCTTAACGACTAGTGACAAAACAGTTGGAACTAAAATGTACGTCACAACTCCTTTGGTTACCAAAGAAACACTTCTTAAAGTAAATTTAAGCCCTTTAGGTCTGAAGTATAAGACTTTAATTGCACAGAGTCCTATTAGTGCGCTAATACAAAACAAGCCGATTTTCATGTCTTGAATTTTTGAGTACTTGTAAGAGTTCAAGAAACCGTTCAGGTGTTTGATCTGGACAGGAACTCTTAAGAAGACGATATCTCCAAGAGGAGGAGCAATATAAATGCAAAACATTCCTCTCTCGAATATATTGGTGGACTGCAGAGCACCAGGTTCCAAGAAACTAGTCACAGCAACAGCATTTGTTTTAGGTTCTTCCAATAAAAACTTATTGGATTTAAAATCAACTAATCCGGAAAACAACGCTCGCCTCTTTATACTGGTCGTCAATTTATTTAAAGTTTGATTGCGGATAGGAGGCTTATACGGTACTCTTGATACGTCTTGAAAAATTTTGGAATTTACGAAGCTATGTCCATCATAAATGTTTTCGTCCTTATTGTATAAAATATCTTCTGCGCTCCAAACACTATCAAATTCTTCTGCTGCTTTATAAAGTTTTCTGTCTTCATTACTTGCAAAATGAATGGCGTGATAGTCATATTCTGGCAAGTTGCTGAACTTTGGTACATCAGAGTGTCTGATAATTAAAATTGGGATTTTTACATCTTTGGTGGCAATTTTACTTTTCAATGCACTTATGTATGTTGTAATGGTGGCAGGTTTTTCTTTCGAGCCATCTACATACATACAAACAACCCCATTAACATTATTGTCTAGCTCATGTTGGAAGAACGAAGTAACAGCCATGCAAGACTGTAGAATCCATAATAATTTGAAAAGAAGTAAAATGTTCATTTAATAATTTTTCTGTTTCACATTTTCGAATTTTATACTCGTCAGTGTGTTTGAGCTTCAAAGTACGAATATGAAATAGATTTGTACCTTCTTCGTTCCTATTCGTTTTAAATTGGTAGAAACTACAATACTCAATGGAGCTCCTTTACCTCAATTGGGAATACTTCAGCTTCCTGATTAGGTCTTACTCCCTCAAAGCTCCTTTAAGTAATGCACGGCAGAAGGTATTAGTTCTTTGTACTACTTATTCACAGAGTTAATCTAGAGGGAACACTTGAAGTATTTTCCAGGATAGATAATAGGAATTGGCCCACCTCCTATCCAATGTATCGAACCTTTCATGTCTTCGCTCCGTTTCATTATATGTGTATAAGCCCGTATTTTTCATCTTTTTAGTCTTCGGTTCCCCACAAAAGCTATAAAATTTTGTGTATTCATAAAGAATGAAGTAAATGATGAAACTGATTAATTAAGAACACATCATTTGACTGATTATATTGATTTAAATTTAGGAAGTAATTGCTGAAGTATACCTATAGACACTGCGATTTAAAATTTCAAGATTGCTAACCTACAAGTTTGACTGTTGGTCTTTGATATGTTTAATACTTATTGCATATATTGAATTCTATAATGAAGTGTATGTTATATTCCCTTAGCATCTCCAAAAGGATCCGATGTAAGACTACTATTCGTTTGTATTTTATTCAAATCAGGTCTAACTGGCTGTGCCAAAGCCGCAGGTTTAGCAGGTCTAGGAGGTGGTGATTTTGGTGTGATTCTAGCATCTTCGATTCTCTTTGAAAGTTCATCTTCTTCGTCATCTTCAATATCCTCTTCGTCAGACGAATAGTATGATTCGTCGGACGATTCTTCATCATCTTGTGGAGCGGGATTATCAATAGTGTACCCACTCTTGTTGTCATACACTTTAAAAACGTCAACTAATGCCTCATTCAGGGAGATAAGTGAACCCAAAAATTCATCATCCAATTCTAAGGTTTCATCCAGCTTTCCAGTTGAATCACCAGCACCAACGTATTGTAAGTAACGTAAGATCTTTCTTCTGTCTGATTTACATTTGTTGAATGAATCCGAGCATGCCTCATCATCTATTGGTGCAATGTCTGGACTCAATTGAAGTAATAAATTATTCAAGTTGGTAGCATCTGTATGACTTTTTGATATGAGTGCTCTGATTTTGGGTGCTTCTACTTTGTAGTTTATTTGAGGAATTTGGTACTCTTGATCAGCAAAGCGATGAATTCTTCTATTCTTTCCCTTTGATTTGTTCTTTTTGGATGGTTTAGGAGTTGAAGGAGGTTTTGGTTTCGTGGATCTCAGAGGTGGAGGAGGTTTTGGGCTTCTTGGAGGGGTGATTGAGCTTGAAGAAGATGCGTTAGAATTTGCTCTATTTCTCGAACTTGAACCAGTACGTAAATGGTCTTCAGGAGCATCAAAAACATCCGTTGGTGCCGAGACTGCCTTTTTCTGTGACGACAGGGGTGCCAGCTTATACAACTGTGTTAAGGCTTCGAAACCTCGTAACCCATCCAATTCAGTTTTCCAATTGACTGCCATATATTTGACTCTATGGATGACAGATTTGTTGTAGGCATTTCCATTCCCAGTTCTTGCCCTACCCGTTAATATACTCTTCAAGAGGTCCACCAATTTATCATCACTAGCAATCAGGGGAGCGATTTTATCACCTGAGTTTGAGATAAGAAGTTCAAGTAAGTCTAAAGCTCTAGTTTGTTCCAAGACTGTTGAGCCATACTTTATCTTCTTACGAATGGCACGCAGTGCTTCCAGAACACCAGCTCCATATTGAATCTTTATCAAATGTAAAAGATCAGAAAGAGCAAGCTCAGGAGAATCATCAATGTCATCCCTGACCGATTCAGTGATCTGATTGATCTTAACAGTAATGGAAGTTAGTTGATGGTGATCACGGAAAATGGGCATCTCAATGTTGTTGTGAGTTATTTATTGTAGGATGATTGGATTGCTCAGTGTTTGATTTTTTAGGGGTTACAATCGGTCACAAGAGGGGATGAAGGGTAGCGAAAGGGAAGAATAATAAGATGAATTGGGGGTTCAGTGTGATTTTTAGACTGGCAGGTAGATTGAATTAGAGTTAAGCTATTGCAATCCTATAAATATATATGAGAATTAGCATAGGATACTTTAATGAGAATGATCCTAATGAAGTTACTGTTACTGAACGGGGAAATACTGAAATATGGGGATTATTTATAGAGATAAGAATTGAGATTTAGTGAGAACTTTAATGCTTAGGGAAAGAAAATTAATACAAAATCGAACAGCACAGCATAAAAGAAGACTATAGTCAATAAATGAACTACACGTAGAACACATATAAGGTAAACCTATATAACATATAAGTATCCCTTAGATGAGCTGATATATATATTTAAGAAAAGTTACAAGTACAACATACCACGCACTAGGCTAACAAGCCAGCCACCTATTCCTGTTCTCCATATATGGATAAACTCACAAGTTTAAAGGCGCACCAGCACATTTTATCGACAGCTATTTTTTTTTTCAGTAGTCCTCGCTACACTCGAAAACCATCACCACTTAACTACTCCCCACTCATCAACCATTGACACATTTACGACGGGGTGTACACATTCTGCTGAAAGAACCTCTAAACATTCTTCTCTTGGTATCTTATTGTAAGCGAAAGGTTCTCAAGGCGATGTACCCCCTACTTCCCATTCCTAATTTCACCTTTATCCAAAATGGTTTAATTCTCATTTTAGTGTGCGAGTGCTTGTGTAAATTGTGATGTATTTGAATTACTTGTCATTTACTAATTCAATTACTTTGCTTGTTCATTTACCTATATCCGTATAAATTACTACTTTCATATATCCCTTTCAATTATACATCTATGTATATCTATACTTCTATTGTCTATACCTTTCAAAGAATATCCATCAATAGACTCCTTCTGCACTCTCAAATTTACTGAGCCATTCCATATCTTACGCACCAACATTTTTCACTGTTCCACAACACCACCCTACAATCTTGCACCCTACAACAATTTTTCCCCTACAAGAACAGGCACCCTACGCGTAGAACGAGGCGCGTACAAGGCTAAAAAAGTGGCACTCTCAAATTTTCAAAAGACTTTTCCCCCTCCAAAGTACCAATCTTATCATCTTATCCCCTTGTCTCAGTACACATTCAGATGTTCCAACCACAGACTAGCACGAAGTCTAGCCAGATGAGCATGCTGTCTAGCGTGTATCCTGATCTGGCGTACGAACTGGTTGGTGAATATGGTGAAGCAGACCGGCCTCATATTGCTACACATCTGCATTCGCAACAGACCTTTCAGACAACACTGACCACGCAATCTTATAAAACTGCAGATGATCTCAGTCGTAAACTGAGTACGAATTCTTTATCTGATATGGATGATCAGACATTGAGTCGCAAACTGAGTACCAACTCTTTCTTTGCCCAGCCTCAATACGGATCGATTTCAAGGAAATCTTCAACCTTAAGTTTCCTGTCCATCAACAAGTCTCTTTTGCGACAGCCCCTGATTGAGAGCTTACCGCAACTGGAACATAACTTAACTTATGATAATGACGCCACTCCAAAGTTGGATGATCTGGTAGCGGGGTACAATGATCTGCTCCACCTTGATGACAGAACACCCTTAGTTGGTGAAAATGATGGTCTGGTATTTGCCAATAATGTAGGACACCAGTTACAAGATACTGATTTCTTGGGAGGTACTCAAGAATACCTTACACCAACTCACAGATCAACTTCACCTAAATTACCACAACAAGAATTGAGTAAAAAGTTCCAAAGACTCTCCATGACCCTTCAACTGACAAGACCTTCGGGCGATTCGAACCAATTCATGACTGCGTTCCAACAAAACGTTGAAAAAGTGAATAGCGATTATAGCACAACAGACAAGCGTATTTCTAACGGGGCGAACAGAATGTCACTCTACTACAAGAAAATCCACGACGTACAAGAGGATGCACATGATGACGACGAGATCGCACTGAAACAAACACTGCAGCAACATATAGATGGGATAAATACTGGTGAAATCTCGGATATCTCGACAATAAGTAACATGTCGACTCTGCTGAGTCGCGACGATGACTCCATTCCAACAAGAAGAGACTTGACACGTAAGCTAGAACAGATTGGGCCAAGTCCACGTAATGCCGTACCTGATTCAGCTCAACATCACCAACAACAGCAACAACAGTTTGGACTTTCACAAGACTTTCCGCAACTGCCAATGCAATTCACTAATGGACTTAATATATACATGGGATCACCAGCAGAAGCAAAGAACCACCAAACCTCACTTGACTCACCACAAATTCCACCACCACAAGATATGGTTTCATCGCGAATGTCATTCCTGACACTGGAAGAAGAAGAAGATTTATCACTGCTTTTTATACGCGCAATGCACCCCTTTGATCTGACCACTTTGCAAAGTGCCTCAGACATGCTGATCTGCCTCAGTTTCGAGAAGGATGACTTGGCTTTTGTCCACTCGATCGATGAGTCCGGCTGGGGTGAAGTCACAATGATTGACTCCCTCGAACGTGGATGGATCCCTATGAATTACTTCACTATTGCAGTGAATGACGATGTACAATTAGAAGATGAAGACGATGAGGACGAAGTTGGGCAGATAGCAAATAGTGACTATCTTAAACCACTCTTCCATGCTTGCGGAAAGTTTTTAATGAACCCTTTGAGCCATAAAAACCGTAAGGGTAAGTTCACATTCTCGATCAGGGTTATCAATAATATACGAGACGGTGTACGCTTATTACTCCAATATACCGATTGTCTATCGCGACTGAATGAAATAGTCACGAAAAGACCTATTGTGCGTAAGACGAGAAAGTCCTTATTAGCAGACTGGTACAATCTTATGATCAAAGCCAATGAGTTTAAGGGTACGTCGAATTTCAACAAGATTGAAATATTGACTTTGATGATATACCAAGTAACACGCAAGGCTGTAGCATTTTTACAGATTTGGTCTGTTGAAAGTCGACAAATTGTCAAGAGAGAGAACGAGAAGAAATTACAGAATGATATGAACTCATATCCATTACTCAAGACACCTCCATTAGCTAAACAACGTGTGACTGAAATCAATGGTTTACTTTACAGCTACTTAGGATTAATTATAGGTCGTTTAGACTTGATTGAACACAACACGGCTGGGTGCGACTTGCTTGAATCGCTCACACACCAAATCATCTTACTTTTGCGCGAACTTCTCTTCATTTCGAAAACAGGATCAGACTTTTCAAGTGAAAAACCCTCGGATTTGGACAATTCTTTGGATACACTTTTATCTTTGGTGAGCGACTTGGTTGCTGGAGTCAAGAACTTAGTAGTTAAGACCATGAATGAAACTGAAGAAGATAGAATGAATGCAATTGCAACTGCAAATCCTTCGACAACGTCTGCTGCAGCACAGTCAGATAATAAACACGTCGTCATGCAACCACCACAAGACTATTATTACACCCAAGAGGGAGGAGATTTAATTCAAATTGCAGCCAAAATGATCAAATCCATCGGGTTGACAATTCTTTCAATTCGTAAATTGCTTGAACTCACTGGTGATTTCAAACTCAACTCTGAGAGGGCATACCCAGACTACTCGAAAATGCGTATAGAACCATTGGAATTCATCAGAAAGTGTTCTATTGGCATTGCGCAATCTCAAGCTGCTAACATCAACCGAGAATTAAAATCTATTGCAACTAAAACAGCTCCTGCAGACAGACGGTCGTACAACAGGTACTCTATTTTACGTTCTGGTAAAACAGGAGATTTGGGCTTGACAGCTAGTGGAGCTTCATTAATTCAGAAAGCAATGATTAGCGAAGAGCTTTTGAACAACCATAATCCAACTGATTCATCATTTTCTATTGGTAACTCAGAGTTTGAACCATTTATTGATGAGGACAGGCTGGGTGATATATTTATTGAACAAGATGAGTTGTTGATTGATTCCAAGGGTAATCTTTTAGGTGCTTCATTCAAAGGATTGGTATATACCCTTACCAACGAGATCTCACCCCCAGATTACTTTTACGTTTCTACTTTTTTCATTTGTTTCAGGAGTTTTTCTTCAGGTTTGGACTTGATTGAAGAAATGATCAATAGATTCAATGTAGGAAACAGATCCATGACTGAAGAAGACATCCAGGAACTGGATTCAAAGATTAAGAACAGAAGAAGATTAATTGTTAAGATGTTCCAGATGTGGATGGAATCTTACTGGCAACATGACAGAGACTATAATTTGCTCAGTACGTTGATAAACTTTTTCAACGAAGGTATTTCGTTACATTTGCCTGTTGAATCAATGCGGTTGATTGAAATTGGCGCTAGGTTGTCGTCAAGACCATTGGTGGAGTCGCAGGTCGCTCCTAAATCGAACACAAAACAATTGGTCAACCGTAGCATCACTACAGCAAGAAGTAACAGAAAGAATATGAGTCTTGCTCGTGATAATTTATCATCCAGATACTCCATGGTTGATGGGTATGAATTGTCTAAGATCAATACGAACTCATCAACAGCAAGTAGTCTGAAGTTGATGTCATTACCAATGCCATTGGGTGTAGGTAACCAGACATCTTCGTCATCTACTTTACTCAGTAAGAACCAACTTGTCACTATTGAAAAGATTAATACAACCTACAGAAGTATTTTAGGCACTAGTTGGTGCTTACAAAAGTATGTCAATGCGAAACAGTTTATTGCTTTAGAATTGAGTGCAATTCTCCCAAGATGGTTCAATATTTGTGATCAAAGTTGGGTGTTATCCAACTATAGACCAAACTTGTTGGACTTTAACGGGTTAGAAATAGCCAAACAACTCACGATAATTGAATCGCAGATTTTCTGTGCGATCAAGATTGAGGAGTTGTTGAATGAAAACTATGCACCCAAACGTGCTAACTTGAAGTTGGCACCTAACGTACGACAATCGCTTCTTTTCACCAACTGTTTGTCTGGGTATGTGTTGGAGTCCATTTTGCAGCCTCGTATCACCATCAAGATGAGAGTGAACATTATCAAGACTTGGTTAAAGGTGTCTATTTCATGTTTGTATTTGCGTAACTTCAATTCTTTGGCAGCCATCATTACATCAATGCAGTCGCACTTGATCACTAGGTTGACCAAACTTTGGGCAGAGTTGTCGGACAAGTACAAGGAATTGTATGACTATTTGTCTGGTATCATCCACCCTGAAAAGAACTACACAACTTATAGACTAAAGTTAAGGAACTTTTTAATTTCGAATGACTTTAACATTCCTATTGTTCCATACTTCTCCTTATTTTTGCAAGATTTAACCTTTGTAAATGAAGGTAATCCTAGATACAGAAAGGCTAATACGTTTTTGAAACAAAAGTTGATCAATATTGACAAGTACTTGAAGATTACGAGAATTGTGGCAGACATTGAGAGTTTACAAATTCCGTATGTTCTCCATCCTGGTTCGTCGCCAAACTCTCCTCCACTGTCTTCGGCAGCTTCAGTTCACTCGACATCATCTGGAAAAGAAAGACGTAGTAGTTTATTGTTTCTTTCTTCTAATCTGAAGAAAGATGAATTGGGTGAGTTCAATATTCTTCCTGTCTTGTCGATGCAAGAATTGATCTTGTTAGAGCTTTGGAAGGTAAACCAATTGAACAAAACAGAAGATGACAGACCTTGGAACCTAAGCATCGCAATTCAACCAAGAGATTTACAGTAATAGACTACAAATTTGAAACGATGGTAATAAAGGGGAAACAGACATGAATGTATTGTTTAAGGCAAGAAATCATTGTTTTATTCCTATTAACCATTTAAATTAAATTCACACTATACTGAACGAAACAAGAACAATTTAATTCCCTTAACAGTGAAATGAAGTCACTATTAGAATGACTAATTAAACCTATCGTTATCAAACGAAAGGAACTATGTATTATTTGTATTAATTAGAAGTAATTTTTTTGCAACCTGTAAAATCATATAATTTACGATGCATTAACTGCAAATCTTTTAAGACGCGTACAATAACAAAAAATAATACGAGTGATAGTGGAGATTGAAGAGCCAGTTTAATAAGAGATAGGATGAGTACAGAGCTTCGAGCACAATTAGAA
Organism: Kodamaea hsintzibuensis (nom. inval.); assembly: GCA_030568835.1. Lineage (NCBI taxonomy): Eukaryota > Fungi > Ascomycota > Pichiomycetes > Serinales > Debaryomycetaceae > Kodamaea > Kodamaea hsintzibuensis (nom. inval.). Next base: position 54,851 of record JAJMJA010000001.1, read on the forward strand.
GGAGTAAAGCAAGATTCCAATTATTCAATATTGAATGCGCAACAAGATTTTGAGAGTTCTAATGCTAAATTGTTAAATCCACAGAACGTTGAAGAAGAGCTTCAATATCAACATCAAGTGTTTTCACGTCTTCGATTTGCTTACTCAGAACAAGAAACAAGGGATAAGTTCTTGAGAAAGATCAGCGAACTTCCCACTATTGGAGATGTTGACAAAGGAGATGTGTCAAATATTGGTGCAAAAGCATTGGAGAAGAAGACAAAGTTGAAACATCTCAAAGATGACTTGGAAGGGGACATAGATAGGCTACAAGAAATAACCAAAGAAAATATCAACCTTTACAAAGATTACACAACCAAAGTGGAGAAGTCTGAAACGTTACTAAATAAACTTAGTAACTTGGAAGAAGAAATCAATAAAGCGCTCAATGAAGCTGAATTATCATCCTGGACAACACGAGACTATACTGAAGTATTGAATAATTTGAATCCTACAAATGAGTCTGGAGATATCGATCATGTAATACAGGCTAAGCAAAGTGATCTACAAAAGTCAAATGAAGAATTGAAGAAGTTACAAGAGAACATAATCAAGAAATCTGAGTACATTGAATCCCAAAAGATACAAATTAGTAAAGATACTGAAAAGTTGGAGAAATTACAGAATGTGAATACCAACAATGAGGTGATAGGAGAAGCTGACAATTTTCAAAATTATTGTAAATGGTACCAGGAATTAAACCAGGTATTGATCAAGTTTACAGACATAAAGAAATTCAACTTGAATGCTTTAGATGATGATTCGTTCAGAATAAATGCTAGTTTTGAAACTGGAGAAATTGTAATAGATTACAATACAGACTTCAAGATATTGAAGGTGAATAAGAATGTGAACTTAGAAGAATTCAATAACAAACGATACCGTGAGGCTGAATTTCTTGATGAATTGGTTAAGCTTATAAATGAATTAAAAGGTACAAGCTAAGTTCTTTGAAATAGAACTTTCAGTTAGTTCACAATTACTAAGGTTAAAGAATACAAGAATGAAGCTCAAGAAGAACAACAACCCTTCTAATTAGATGAGCACAATTCAAATCCAATGGAAGTGATGAGGCGTTTATAGACTTCTCAACCTCTACAGAGCAAACCATCCATTGGTCCTAGCTGAGTTCCCATCAGCTAACATCTAAAACAGAAGCGAAACTAACCGAAAATAATATTGACTTCCCCTCATTAGTTTATAAGAATATCACTTGTGAGTTGTGCCATTGAATAGGTTCATGTTCATTTAACTCATATAATAATGATACAAATGATTCATTAATATACACAATAACTAGTCTCTGACTCGACTAAATAACCCTGCATCTACGTAAGATTTGTTATTGATATCGCAACAGGAAGACTATTCTTAAAATGGTAATCTATAGAAAGAATAGAGTGACAAGAAGTGATAAAGACTCCTGATATTTGACCAACTAAATATGTAACTGAAACGAATGTACTATTAACTAACTAACTTTGCTTACTGCCTCTCTCCCCACACTCTTTTCATGCCAAAATATTTGTACTGCCTTTACCTCTTTCGTCACTATCAGTACAATACGAAATGAATTTTTTCCTCTGATAATCAACATCACCAATGGTAGCTATTGTATCCGAACAACACACGAGTTCACCTAAGAGTGCTGCTATCGAAGTCCCTAGTACCAAGAAGAAAGACATTATAGATAACTTAATCAAATTAGCACAACAGGAACAAGAGAAAGGTAACTCTCACGTCACTCAAGATAAGCTTAACAAGCTACAGACGTTTTTGGATCAGCAGAGAGCTAACGCGCCCACGCCCACCCCCAACTTCAACTATAAGAAGTTACCAGTGCCCCCCAAACCAAAGTACGCACCATTATTCAACAAGTTTGACGTAAAGAAAGCTACGAATCAAAGCAAACAGTCTACTTCTACTCTCAGCAATAGCACAGCCAAGTCATCCTCGGCCAAAAGAGTAAAGTCCCCATACAAGAAATTCTCATTCAAAAGATTGGAAGCCATAGTGGTAGAAGTCTTAGAAACCCTTGCCAACGTTCTCGATAACTTACACTTGTTTTCAAAGTTCCCAATGTTCCCGCAACGTTTGTTAAGATTGTTAAAGCAAACCAACAAGATATGGATTGTGATATTGATCTTCTTGATCAAGAAGACGTTAACACAATTGTTGAATGTAAGAAGTAAAGAAAGGAAAGTCAACTTAGAATTGGAGATCTTGAAGTCTACTGCAACCAAGGCATCATCATCTACTCTTAATCAAGAAATCATCAGCAAGTATAAAAAGGTATTGAAGGACTTGAAATTCGACAAAATGATGCTTTACATCGAGTTGATAGGTAACTTCTTGGACATCAGTTTTAATGTCATTGAATTTGCACAATGGGTAGTGCCCGAATGGTTCATGAGCACGTTGAACGTGACTAGTATGTTCATGACAATATACAGAATGAACAAGGATGATGAGTATGTGGACGATGATATCACTGAGGATTTGATTTAGTTATGTCTCTTACTGAAAGAGTCTCATAGAACCTTCCACAGAAAGTGGACTCTACTCTTGATGAAATTATATTGAAGTCAATTATTTATCTGTTTTAATTATCTCTATGTATACCAATTAACTACTATTAGGATAATAATACTGCAAGTATATCTCTTTAATTAAGAATAACTAGAGTGTTACTTTTGCGAATTTACAGATTCCCATATCAATATTAACACAATTCATTGGAATGCTTTTAACCTTCAATTAATTAAACAAATCAATTAAACTTTTATCGGTATACAATTTTTTTCCATACAAAACTTATCAATAACCAACGTCATGTCTATTGCTCAGCTTCTAACTCAGTATAAGGAAGATCTAGCTCGCATAGATGAATCGTTTTCTCCTATAATAGACAAGAAGCAGTTACTAGGAGATCCTACCCTCACTGCTAACTTCACCAAGCTGCAAGCCCGTAATGACTTTAACACCTTGTCATTGGCACAATTGACAGATAAGTATGATTCAGTCACCCAACAGATAACACAATTGAAACAGAAGAAACAAGTGGATGAGAAAGTGGATGAAATCAATACCCTTCTTGCAAAGGATAAACAAGTTTCTGATTTACTTGACTTTCAACAATTGTTCCTATTGTTTAAAGAAGTAAGTACAAGTGAGAAGGATATTACCAGATTATATGATGACTTTGTCGTTCAACTTAACAAGTACCTTCTATTGATCATTCCAAATGAATTGAGCATCAAAAACATATACATTTTACAAGAATTCAATAACTTGGTGTTGAAGAATTCTATTTCTCTTGATAACTACAGATTATTGAAAACACGTTGGAAGTCATTAGCTTTGGACATTTCCAAAGGAAGAAAAAGATTCCATTTAATAGAGGGTGATGAAACTGTAGAGCTTACACTTGGTGAAACTGATGTCTTTGGAAGTTTTTACAGCTTGAATACATTCTTAGGATTCGTTGGAATTGAAATAACTGACTTGCAAAACGTTATATCAAAGTATGCTTCAGAGTATTTACAAGCCAATATCACAACTATAGCATCAGATTTAGATCAAATTACAAACTTGAAGAAATTGGTACTGAATGTACCAGTGCAAGACATTAACCCTGACAATATCGAAGCTGATTTGCATCAAATCTATAAAGATGTAAGTGTCAATGAATACATTGAAGAACTTAGAACTGCATTCGCAACTGCACAACTCAACAAGGTGATCGACTGGCAATTTGAAGTTGAAGAAATCAAAAAACCTGAAATCGAAGAAGAAGAAGACAATTGGGATGATGGATGGGATGCAGATTGGGACGAAGATGAAAAAGGAGAAGAAGAGACTAATAAAGGTAAAAAGCAGGTTGTCAAAATAAGTCAAGTTGCCCAAAAGTTAACACCAATTATCAAACGATACGTTGAGAAGAATGGTGAAATGAGCAACTTGCTAATCTCTGCGATTTATGCGTTAGCAATGGGCAAATATGATAAAGCACCTGACAGTTTCTTAATGTTTAACGATTTCCATTATCTCTCTGACAAGACTGGAGTAGACGCTTTTAGAGCATTGGTTTCCGGAGAGTTTAAGCAGAGTGTCATTGGATACTATAAAACAATAAAAAAGGTGATCAATGAGTTATTAGTGATCACTGATTACAACGATGATGAATTTGAAGACAATGTATACAATTTAACTGGAGAATTGTATGGACTTTTCAATGGTTTATCACAGTTGAAAGAATCAAACGCAAGTAAGTTCAAAGAATTGGTGATCAACTTATCTGAATGTGTCAACTTTTCTGCGATTAAAGCTATAATCCGACTTCTGGATATTGGAGAAGCTCAATCTGACAAGATATCACAAGTGATAGTACAACTACGCAATGTCACTGGTCCATTCTTAATGGAAATCGGAGAACCCACAAGTAACTTGGAGTCGTTCAACAAATTAGATAATGTCGATTTCTTGTTACAAAATAGTTTGGTAGATATCATGGAAAGGTTTAATGAAGGTAAGTTCCATGATGTGGAAACGAGCGAATTGTGCAAGATGTTACAGAATGTATTTGAACAAAGTGAGAAGAGGGATATGTATATAAATGAGATTGTTGATATCAGGAATATATAGTTCAATATGGTTTTAATTAGGAGTATAGTTTTGGGAGTATAGTTACACTAGAGATGGCTAAAAATACAGATGATTTACATGATAATACAGATGATTTACATGATAATACAGATGATTGTATGAAAATTGAATTCCCTTTATTGGAGCGATCAGTTTAGTTTGTTTGGGTGCAAAATTTTGATCAATTAAGCTGCTCAAAGTTGAGTATTGAAAGGACATGTTTAGGACCCTATAGACTTTTACAAGATATATGTTTAGTTAATGTATGTTACACATCCAAATATTGTGTTTCTTGTAATACTTATGTATTGAGTTGGTCTCATTACTGTTTCAGATGTTTCAAATGTACAACGAGAGCACTTAGGATTTAACTAAGAATAGAAACAGGTTGGACCAAGAGTTAGGAAGGTTCCGAAGTAGTGTTACGGTTCAGCCAATAGTATTAGTCTCAACTAGTCAAAATCTAAATAGCTCTCACTTGTGTCAGTTAAATTTATTTCTACAATAGTACACCTCTTAACCTTATCAATAATCTTTGAAGTAAAATACAGAATTACTACAAATCACAATCTCTAATGCAACAGCTACGATACTAAAATCATAAACATAATAAATCAACATCAACCTTTCCCATTTATCATCAACTCATACAATTTCATCTACATCCACAAGACTCTAAAATTACTAAATTCATAATATTATATTATACTTCAATGTTATGTACAACCTTCTAATCATGTCTTCGATCTTGTCCCTATAAAAGCATGAGCGGATTTCTTATTCTCTACTCAATAGTCTTTCCAGAATTCACCTTCTTACCAGTTTTAGCAATCACATTGTAAACTGTATCGTAATCTAAAGAATCTTGTGTAGTAACATTAACAGTCTGCTTTTCCAATGAAATATCGATATCGGAAACACCATCCAACTTAGTGAGAACTCTGTTAACAGCTCCAGAACATCCGGAACAGCTCATGCTAACATCGAATTGGTACTTGTGGGTCATCTTAGATATGGAAATATGTTTTGATATGAATAAGAAGAAGAAGGTTTGCAAATTCAAACCAAATTGTCTCGATTTATAATCTCCATTTCGGCATTCGCGCCACATTATTGTCAGGCACAAATATCTCAATTAAAATTATTAATCATTAGACATAAAGAGGATGTGGAAGGGTGCAATAAAATGATGATTAGGATCTACTAAATGCTTTAATTATGAGGTAATATTGCTATTTTGGATGTTTAAATGTCAGCATATTTTCTAGCTTCTTAAATGATCGACATTAGATGTAACTGATACTACTGTACTTTTGCATTATCCGATATCAATGATCATTATAATTAAAATCACTTATATTATTCTCCACACCCAATTAAATTATAAACCTCCTTATTAAATCATCTTGACAATGTCTAACTAACCCACAATATAAAACTCCGAACTCTTTAGACCTCAACTTCTCAACGTAATTGACTCTTCTCTCTTATTCCTTTAAAACCAGTCAATTTCTAGTCACGTGAACATCCCCAACATCATCTTCATCATCACAATAATAATTATAGAAGAGAAAAGTATAAATGTCGAAACGAAGCATAGAGAGTGAAGAGCAAACTCAAAAGAAGATAAAACTCGATGATGATAATTTAAAACCAAGTCATACATTGTATATTAAAAATTTGAATGATCAAATCAAACCCAAGACTATACGACATGCCTTATACCTTTTGTTCTCAACCTACGGAGATGTAATCCAGATCAACAACAAGAACAGAGGACAGGCACATGTGGTTTTTGATAGTATAGAAAATGCAAACGTTGCTAAAAAGTGTTTGGACTCGGAGAGTTTCTTTGGTAAACCATTGAAAGTATTCTTTTCAAGACTGGAATCAAAACTAGTGACTCAAGTTGATCCAGTAGAGAGTTAAAGTTAGAGAAGACCATCCAATTGACGTTTATCAAAAGTGAACATTTGGAATATCCAATAAATCAAACTACTTCTTGAATCGCTGATTACTTTATGAAATGCTACTCATTCAATTCTATATTCTATTGAAAAGTTATATTCATTTCGACGAATCGACTAATTACAAAAGTATCCTCTACGAGGATTTAGTTTAGACCTTAATCACAACTTGAGAGTCTTGGTGCAATTGGTATGCTCCGTTAAATGCATCAGATACACAATCTGGTAATCCAACACCGCTGCCAAATGCCATACCTCCAAACGATAACTTAGAAGTCCCATACTTCTCAAGCACACTTTGTTTAGTCACATCGTATCCAACTTCAAACTGTGGAATACACCCTTCGTGGAAACTGCTCAGCACCAAGATCTCATTTGCAGACAAATTGACGTCATTTTCATCATCTCTTACAAACTTCAACGCATGTTTGGACAAGTCTACCTGTAAATAGTCAGTTAATACATTCCTAATCATTTTTTGACCCACCGTCGAAGAAGGCATTGAAAACTTGTCAAAGTAATGACCTCCCATCATTAATGTAAGCTTTTCGTATTCTAATGTAGACGTTATTTCACCAGCGGACTTTGAGTCTAACTTACCCAGATTCTTTTCAATATCTGAGTCGTATATAACTCCCAATAAACAGTTTTTATTTGTATCGTACAGATCATTGAACTTTGGTACTAAGAAACCAAACCCGTTTTTACCCTTTGGAATCAATCCAACAGACTTGGGGACGTACAAATTAACCAAAAAGATGGAAACGTAATCCAATTCTAATGCACTGTTAGGTTCTTTCATTATAGAGTGAAGTGCATTAGTATTAATAGTCGATCTGATATGATCATAAGTTTTTGTCTCTCCTTTAAAGCTCACAGAGCCGTTTATAGGATCCAACAGTTCAAGTGAAGTATTATAGTAAAAGTTCACGTTTGGGTGGTTCTTAAGGTATGCTTCAATGGCTCTTGGTAGCACTTCTAACCCATCCTGAAGTTTAATTACAGGATACTTTTTTAAATCTTTGGAAAGTTCAAGAAGTTGTGCTTTTGGGGAAATCAATTCTTCATACTTGACAAGAGCAGGATTCAATTCAGCAATCGACTTATTAGATTTAGATCTTAATTTCGAGATAATTGCCCTTATTATCGACCCCGAATTAGCTTCAAACTCCTTAACTTGTGGTAGAAGCGACTTGACACTTAATTTCCCAACATCTCCAGCATAAATACCATGAATGATAGCACTTAATACCTGATTAGTTAATGTAAGTCCACCAAATCTTCTCTTAAAGAACGATTCAATGGATTCATCACCGTTGAAAGGTTTAACCCAAGGTTCCTTTAAGATTCCTTTAACCAATTCTGGGTTGACTATGCTGGTTCTAGAGAAGAATTTGAGTGCAGATTGTATTCCATCAGGTACTTGAACCAATTCCTTTTGTTGATTCACAATGAACTTCTTATTGGCAACAGAAGTCTTACTCAATACTTCAACCTGTTCACCTAATCCTAAGTTTCGTAATATATCCACAATCAATAATGTCCCATCTCTCACTCCACGTAACGTTCTAGGACCTTTCTCAAGTACTAATGGTTGTTGATTCACAGTTACTTCTTTAGATTGGATCCATCCACCACTTCTTCCACTCTTCTCAATAATATCTATATTAACATCTGGCCGTAACTTAGAAAGGAAATATCCATACGATAACCCTGATATTCCTGCCCCAACTATCGCTACCTTGCCATTCTTGGGCAATCTACTTAAGCTCATTACAAGTCTTGAAATTTAATTGCGCTACCAAGTCTCGTATAACCTTATAAACATAAATAACTCCGAAGTATTTAAAGTTACCATTTAATTACAATATTTATGAGCTGATATATGTATTATTAGTGTGAGCTGATAATGTACAAGTTTATGCTAGAGTGAGCTGATGACGTTAACACCAAGTGCCATTTGCTTATTCTATTATGTGGGGTACTATAGTACACACTCCATTAACTTGTCAAAATATTGACAAGTTAATCACCGAAAGTTAACCAGGTACATCTGTTTGGTTGACATCATTGATAAATTATCTGTCAGTTGGTCTCTTCCGTCCTCCAGTATTTCCAAAGTGGCTGGTAAATTGCTTGCACTTTGATTGTAGTGTTTGTTGGTCTGTATGGTTTCACTACTTGCGTACAGTAGTAATGGGAGTCGTTGTGAAAAAGTTGATTCCTCTGCCATTAAAGATTCTCCATTAATACCTGCAGTAGAATAATCAACTGTATTCACATTTTCCTTAGTAATGGTTTCCTCTTCTATTGTGAAATCTTCGTTGATGATCCGCTCTTTACTACTGTCAGCTGTATTCAAAATATCCGAAAGCACAACAGGTTGCGATGGTCCATCCTGTTGAACAGTCAAATCCGCAACTTCCAAGTCTTCATTCTGTTGATTCTCAACCTGTGTAGTGTTATTCAAAGAGTTTCTAGCATTGCTACTCTCTGAACTAAGAGACTCGCAATTGCTAGAAATATCGTTGCTGAGATTACCTCCAGTAGATGATTGAGAAGATCCACTTCCACTTGTTCCACTAGATGGTGTAGCAACAAGATTTGGATTCTCCATTTTGTTTTTATTAAGAATCTTGGTCTCATCACTCAAACTGCTGCCACTGCGAGTTATTGTAGGTGCAAAGGAACTCACTAATGATGACCTCAAGTTTGATTGTCTACCATGAACAGACCCACCTTGGACCATTTCGTCAATATTTAACGGAAATCTTTCCGTCTCTTCTCTCGAATTGCTCAGTGATTCATAAGATGGAGCTGGTTCATTAGGCAATACGGGTGGAGGTACACTGATCGAATTCATTCTGCTACCAGAATCTTCACCAAGGGAGAATGATCTAGTGATAGGTGATGTACCGTCATTCAAAGCTTCTTCATTCTCATAGGAAGGTAATAGTTCATTGTACAACTCTCCCTCTGGGTCAAACGTTTTGATGGTAGTACCATTTCTATCAAAATTAGGAGTCCTGAACGAAATCGAAGGAGTTAATGGAGGTGGTAACTCTTCTGTTGGAGTCACATCCAGAGACGACGATTCATATTCTTCAACATCAAACAACTCATCATATTCAGGCAATTGAACCGAATCATCACTACATTTTGCACTGACCAACACTAATGGTGTATCTACTACCACTTCGTAATGGTGCATCTTGTAGTCATCCTTTGGATCTGGTTTGGAGATACGGAAACACACTTGCAAACGATGATGTATCTGAATATGCCTAAAGTTGGAGTCTGGGTACAAAGCCTTTGCATCACCAATGAATCCCAGTTGTACGTTTGCTGGTAAGTGTGGAGAGCTAGAAGGATCACCAGACAAATAGGAAGACAACTCTGGTGTAATGACATCATTATTGAGAGTGTTCCGTTCTTCGTATGCCTGGTGAGTTATATTCGTTTCTAACGACCCAATGACAGGTGAGAACGGTATCAGTTGTGGCAATGTTCCAAAGTCACCTCCAGAAATAGAGGCCTTACGGGAACTTGGATTTGAAAACGATGGATACTCCTCGTCCATTGAAGTTGATACCATGGTTTTATCTGACTCAGTAGTAAGAAATGGCAATGCAACGTTAATGTCCAAGGGAGACGCAATCATTTTTGTATCTGCCTTTCCGGTAGTTTTTCTTGTTTGATCATCTTCATAACAAATATGAAGAAGGTTATTATCTGGGCACTTGATGACTTCTTCCTTGTATGGGTCTGTTCCAATTGCATTCGCAGTAGCTTTTTGTTTAGTCTTCAATTCACAGAGAGATATGATTCTTTCCTTCACTCTAGTTTCATTGTGGTAAGGGTTTTTGAGTTGGAATGGATCTTCTCCATCATAATCGTACTCTTTAGAAAGGTTCCTCGACACGTACGTAATTCTTTCCAAAACATTAAATCGTATTCTTTTGATAATGACTTCCTTTACCAATGGAACCAACTTCACGTTGATGACATGTTCTGCACCCAATGATACGTATTTACGTGGAAACGTAATGATATAGTGGAGTGAATCATTCCATACCCTATTCACATAGATTGGTTTGTCTGCAATGGAGTTAGCAAAGGAAGGTGGAGTTCTCACAAAGGGCAAGTTGTATTGTCCATTAATTTTAGCTCTACGGTTGAGTTTGTCACCAGCCTTCGAAAAGCCTATGCTGAGGGTATGAATCAACGAGCCATTAATTGACACAATGGAAGGTGGGATGTGTTGTGGGAACAACACAGGAAGTAAAAACACATAGAGTCCTGCTTTATGAACTTCTTCTTCTCCATTTACACCAAGGAATGAAACCCCTGGTGAGCTGTATACGTTCCTTTCCAGGTCTTTACCATCGGCCAAGTCACGGATGTTTGCCATTTTGTAGTCGCGGGTCCGTTTCGCCAAATCTTCAGGAGTGATTTTCTTCATTTTCAGGTCATTGGTGTTATGAGAACTGATGTAGAAATCTGCTTCTGCCATAGTCGTGTTCCATTCCATGGTACCAACTCTGAATTTTTCACGTGTGTGGTGTTTGTTATAAGGGTCGCTTGTTGGCCATACTGTTGTTGTCACGGAGTTAAATTCGAATTTCACGTCCTTTACACATTTGGTGTCCTTTGTGAGCTCTATAATCACAGCAAATGTATGTGGGATCGGCATCTCGGAGTCTATCTTTGTGCACAAATAGTTGGGGGATGTGAATCGAGACATTTTTTGTTGGAGTCTAGTGGGGATGTTTTCGGTTGGTTTTGGAGAAGTTGGAAACTGTGGTTGTCTTGGGGTGTGAGGCGGAGTTGATATGGATCTTTTAGAGGGCAGTTCCGGCGACAAAGGGTCTATATCGTCGTCTGAGAATACCGTTTCTTCTTCATTAACTTCTTCCTCAGCATTCAACAAGTCGATCATATCTATGTTTGCTGGTTGGTTACCATTTTCAACGTCTTCATAAGTGAAACTCGCTGAAGATGCTGGAGCCAAGTAAATACAGTCATGAGTATTTGCAACAAAGATTTTGGTAGATTTTGAAGTTGATCCGCTAGACAGAACTCCGTGAGTAGTTTTCAAGGGGATGGGTTGTTGTAAGCCCAAGTCTTTAAGTACTTGTTGTAACTTCTTCAGGATGATCTGAGCAGTTTCTTGTTTGATGAGTTCTTTGGTTTGTTTTTTTGATGGTGATAAAGGGGCTCCAGGATGGCTGATGCTTGAGTTTCTTGAAACGGGCGATCTTGCCGGTACCGGTGACCTAGTAGGCAGTCTATACTGATTAACACTCAAGCTCCGTGACCTTGATCTTGACCTTGAGTGTCTATGTGGTGGAGGAGGCGTAGAAATCGATATCAGTGGAGCTCTAGCACGTAAACTTGTATCTCCCATATCCCCTGCTGAGTTCTTGCGTGACTCAGTTATCATAATCATAGGATTCGATACACTACTACGTCTCTCGGCAGACTTTGTAGCTGCCAACTCCAACAACGACGACTCAGAAGCACGCCGACTCCCACTCACCTTACTCTTGAGCTTCTCGAGCCCAAGCATCTTGTACGTCATTCCAATATAGAAACTAAATATATATATATGTAAGACTGGAAAAAAAAAAATATATATATAAAGGACTGGATCAGGGTTATAAAGCCTATTGCTTCAAAAAAGATTTAGGGAATGTCGAGCACTGAACAATAAATCACAACTAAGGGTGAGATAAATAAACAAGGTAGTGAAGAAGAGGGGTTGTTGAGATGATGATCTAGGTAACGGACTTTTTCGATTGTTTTCCCATCGAGTCTCGGTTCGTGATTGTGGTTGTTAAAATCTTTACGAGTAATAGGAGTTTTTAATGATTCAATTTTAAATGTCTCACTATTCTTGGTAAAATTACCGACCGGCGTCTCCGTTATCAATGAACGTCACGTGGAGTCAGGAATGGCGGGGGGAGGAGGGGGGCGAAGAAAAATGTTTAGTGAGACATTGTGAGGATTGTTAGTGGTGGGGACAAGAATTTTCAATGATGAATCTATCATCATTCACTAAAAGAAGAAGAATGAGTTAACACTAAAGCACTCCAAGACCAAGACTTATTAAGGTTTTAAAGTCTAAATATAATATAAGGTAGAAAATGTAGAGTAATAGAAGTATCAGGGTGTAGGATGATATTGTATATTAAGGTTGTGTGGGGTTTTGTTGAAGTGTTTTAAATTTGTTAGACCTTCCAAGCTCCTCATGGCTACCACCAACCACACGCAAATTAAAAAACTAAAAGATCATGAATCTGTCAAATGGAAAGATAAGTTGTCTACTCTACATCATTAATGATGTTTCCGATTTCTTCATCAGCAAACTTCTTAATTAATGATTCACCGTAGCCAGATAATTTGACTTTACTTGAATAATCCAATTTGAAGATAGTGTCATTCTCAGATACTTTCCCTCCATTATAAGCTGGAGGTAAATGTTGGAACCATTCAGAAACGTCCCCGCTATTTTTGACGACAAACTTCTTCAAAGTCTCGGCGCCAATGACACCGATAGACTTAAAAAAGGTGAAGACCCAACTCATAATGCTGGGCACATTGATGAAAAACTTTACTGATAACAATTCTGGGTAGTTATCTTGGAAGATGGTGATGATTTCTTTGGTAGCTACTTTCATACCTTTATCCATTCTAAACATCAGGGCATTTTTGTAATCATGGACTTGTGCAATCTTGGAGTTCTCTTTATCTGCAAAGTCTACCAACTGTAATGCCTTCTCCATCAATCCAATTCTCCATCTCAAAAATGGCAGACCGATAATTCCATCCTCATCGGATTCTCCAAATTTCTCAAATAACTTCTTGGGTGACTTCAAATTACCATACAAATTCCACGTCACAACCTTAAGATTAGGTCCGTTGTCAGCCGTGTTAGTGATTAACCCCAACTCGTTCAACTCCGCATCAAACGTCTCGAAAAATGCTGCCTTTAATGGTTGAAATTCGTGTCTCCAATTGAGGGTCTTGGTCAATCTTTCAATTGTCTTGGTAACATCATACTCATCTGCAATCAAAAACTTGAGTAAAATCTCATTACGTTTCGGTACTTCAACATGCTCGGCCGTTGATACATTGATTCTTTGACCATACACCTCATCATACTCAGGATTATCCAATGACTTCAAGATCTCTGGAATCAGATCAACTATTTTAGCAAACTTCTTACTCTGCTCATCAGTGAGTTTCACTGAGGTAATGGAATAATCCTCCGACATGTTGATGTTTTAATCAATCCTTTCAATTCGGTTTTTTTATATATTCCCGTACATCGGATATATCGTTATATACTTCAATCACGTGTATTTGATCGTCTATATTATATACAATAAGGTTAAAAACCTGGATCTTTCACGGTGTGGATTGTTTGGTAATCTATTGTTGGATGTGTATAGTGAGTTTCAGGATTTGTTTCACTCTTGCTTAATGAGAACAGTAAAAAAATTTCATATTCTTCACTTTCATACATTTGCAGCCATGCCTTTTAAGCTTTTTTAGTTATCAAAAACTAACCAATACCTTTGTACAGCTCCATTGCTATCTTCATCAATTACCTCCTGGAACAATTTTAAACGAAAGTATGTCATTCTTGCCAATATCAACAAGTGCTTCCTCTGCTACTCTCACCCCAGATAAGCCTTCAATCAGCGCAACTGTAACCTCTCCTAAGATTTTTCTCGCTACGGATATCACAGGTGTACCTCTTTTGACCAACACACAGTCTCTGAAAACAGGTTCTGAATTGTTTTCATTGTTTAAGTGTGATATGTTTCTCACAGGGTAGAATGGGATCAAGTCCAATTGATCAGCTGCAGCTTGTAAGAGTTGAACCACACCAGTCGATCCAAATCGGTAGAGTACCAAGTCTCTAATGTTTTCTATTCTGTTTTTCAATTTTTCATCTAAAGGCTTGAGTCCTGAGTCAGGCAAGTCTTCGATTGTATCTATAAACTCTGTTCCTGCGTCGTATTTGATGTAGTTTTGGCTCGCCAATTTACGCAACAACACCTCTGTAATTGATGAGGTCAAGACTGCCTTTGTGTTGGGGTACTTCAAAATGATCTTTGAAACGTTTTTGTCTGAGTCTGGATGGTCCATTTTGTTTAATGCAAGGATTGTTGGGAACTTAACGTCCATGAATGATTTGATCACTTTTTCGATAGTTTCATTATCCCAATCTTGAAGTGGAGCCAATCCAGGCATTAAGTCGAGTGCACGTCCAATAAGTTGTTTGTTGGCAGAGTATCCACCCAATTGTGCACGTAATGTTTCCAATGTCGACGACTTGGTTGCTCGATGCCTTCTTACAATCTGTGGCCACTTTTCCATCAAGTTACCTAAGATCCATCTAAAGATTTCATTTTGCAACCACTCAATGTCATGTAAAGGATCGTATCCTCGAGTTGCCTTCCCCTCCTGATTAGTTGTACCACTAGCATCGACAATATGAATAAGGCAATCAGCTTCTGTCAAATCACCCAAAAATTTATTACCCAAACCCCTACCCAAATGAGCATTTGGAACTAACCCAGCTACATCAAGCATCATGATAGGAACGCCCCTCTTACCACCACGACAGTACCCATAGTTGGGCTTACATAACAGCTGAAGACCCAATCGGGCACAGGCGCAGTCGACTTCTAAGTAACCAGTTGCTTTATTTGGATCGATAGTTGTGAACGGAAATGCGCCCACCTTAGCATTAGCGTCAGTCAAAGCATTCAAAGTGGTGGATTTGCCACTCAGCGGCTTACCGACAAGCCCTATAACTGTCTCTCTTCCCATTAATTCTTGGTACCTCTACTAAAAAAATACCTACTGCTCTGCTGCTCTTTTTTTAAAAGTGTGCCCTCAATTTGGAAACAAAAACAGAAAAACCATACAGCACACACTTTACAGTCTATTCAAGTTCTAATCTAGTTGTTACAATGGCTTTCAGTGTAGGGACTATATTCTCCAATATATTTGGGGGTCTTTCTACAGACTTCAAGAAGAAAAACTTTTCGTTATATGGTCAATGGATTGGGATTCTTACCATATTCTTATGTCTTGCACTCGGGGTAGCCAACATTTTCCATGCCAACTTGGTGATTATCTTTTCAATCATATGTATTGTTCAAGGGTTGGTGGTTGTGTTTGTTGAGATTCCGTTTTTGTTGAAGATCTGTCCATTGACTGATACTTTCACTAATTTCATCAAGAATTTTGATGGTAACTTACCTCGTTGTGGGTTTTATCTTTTGATGGCGGTCATTCAATATTTGTCGTTGACATTGATGGTGACGAGTTTGATAGCTGTTGCTATCTTATTTACATTGGCTAGTTCTTGTTACTTGTTGGCGCACTTTAAGAACCAAGATTTCGAAAAGACGTCCCTTCAAGTAGGTGGTCCAGCCGACTCGGTTCAAGGCCAGGTTGGTGCCCACGTTGTTAGAAATGTTTTGTAAGACTTGAATGAAATGATTTGGTTTGAGAATTGGATTGTAGTGTTCAATTGGTGTGTGGTTAGCTTTATATAAGCTACATTATACTAGTTGCACAAATTGTATTGTACTGTACTTTGCAGGTTAAAATGATTTGGTTGCAACCAAATTATTATGTAAATTCAAAGGGTCCCATTCTTGTGTTTATTATTCAGGGAATAGAGTTCAAGTATCCTGTGAAATTTGGGTTCCTCAAGTGGGGAGTGTCAGTAAGTATAACTTAACTAGTTGATATAAACTTTTCAGCATTCAACGTTTGTAAGTAAGCAATTAAATCTAGAAACTAACACAATGCTCAATGCTCAATACTTGTCATCAATTTGTTCTAGACTAGCATTCTATTCCATTCTATCCCACCTGTCTCTCCTAACCGGCTCTCATTACTATATGTAACGCAAGTACAAAAAAGTTAGTCGGATTTAAGATCCACTAATTCAATCTATATATATATACTAGGGTATCCCCCGCATATAATTGCAAAACGAAGAATTGAAATTCTATAGTCATGTCACAAGGAACACTTTATTGCACACCTCAAAGTAGAGGGATCTCACCAAGAGCACTTATCAAGTATCTTCAATTAGATATCTCGATCTCGGATAAGAATGACCCAGTTTATGTGAAGAATTTCCCTATTCGCAAGATCCCGGTTTTCGTTGGTCCTGATGGGTATCAATTGCATGAAGCAACAGCAATAATCTATTATCTCACCAAAATCGCTGATTCTAAGTCTTCATTGTTAGGTAAAACACTTGTTGAAGAAACAGATATTGAGAAATGGTTATCATTTGCTAATAGTGAATTGATCCCTCAATCTGACTATTTCAAGATGTTGGTAGGAATAGATGAATACGATCAAAAGGTTGTTGAAACTTCAGCTGCTAACCTTAAGGTTGTTATTTCAATTTTTGAAGAGAGATTGCGTGACCACAAGTATTTAGCTGCAGATAGAGAAACATTGGCTGATGTCTTTGCTGCATCGGTTATGTCCAAGGCATTCGAATTTTTATTTGGTGCTTCTTGGAGAAAAGAACATCCACATACTACTAGGTGGTTTAAACAAGAAACTGATGGTACTATTTTGAAACCATTCTTGGGTGATTTCAAGTTTATTGATGTTCCTGCTGAGTATAAGGGTAAGGTTAACTTGTAAGTAGTCCTATATAGAAACTCTTGGATTGGTATTTTATAAGAGTATAAGAATATAGTAAAGAATATGGATTATAAAAGAGCTTCAAGTATAAGCACGTTTAATCTAATTAACACTCGTAAGTACCACAAACCCACTCAAGCAATGTTCAACATTAGTTAGATTCGAAATAGAAAATTTAGATGATTTTTGTTAGATTTTCTTCAAAAAGTTGGTATAATGTTAAGAATAGAATATTGTAGTCGATTGATTTAGATGTACTGGTAACGATAAACAGTTGATGGTAACCAAGAGTTGAAGAGAGCAAACATACAAACAGATTTCTGTTAATATACTCATTAAAAAACACTTGGAAAGGTACAATCTTCATCCTATCGTTCTCTCTAATGTATAGCTGCAAAAGTCACAAAACAATATGGCAAAGTATATCAAACAATTCTTCCTACACTTCACCTTCCTACGATTTTAGTATATACCAAAACCCCTCCTTCACATTAAGAATAACCTTTAACACTCCAAACTATTCAGCAATCCATATTTTCACCATTTACTTCAATTCCCACTTCCATCTCTCCTACCAAAATTCAGCTCCAGAAGGCAGAACTTTTTTCAATGAGCTTAAAAAAATTGAGCTTTCAAATCAAAATAGACAAAGAGACCATGAAGGAAGTACTATCGTTTACAGAAGATACTCTGGCTAGTGAAGTACATATTACTGAACCTAAGGTTAGGAAGAAGAACAGAGATAAAGTGGCTAATAATACTGAAGCTTCTAAGAATCAGTCTAATGATGTGATATCCCTTTCGTATGATCAAGTTAACGATGATCCTAATGAGTTAGTTGAACTTCGTGGAGAAGGACGTTATTTTGGAGTAACAGACCCTAGTACTGGAGAAACCATAAATGCACAACAGAGTTTAGGTCCTTTGTGTGCAAACTGTCACAAGAGAGGTCATATACGTGCAAAGTGTAAGACAGTCGTTTGCCACAAGTGTGGTATAGTGGGAGATCATTACGAAACGCAATGCCCAACAACAATAAAATGTGCCAAATGTGGTGAGAAGGGCCACTTGACATCGAACTGTACTAGCAAAACTCGCAAACGTACATACTGCAAAAACTGTGATACTTTCACCCACGATGACCTGACATGTCCAAGTATATGGAGATCATATATCACCAAACGCATACTTGTAAATAACGATGAAGGAGATGCTAGTGAAGAGTCACTGGTTCTCCCGTTAATGTATTGTTACAACTGTGCCAGTCAAGAACATTATGGAGATGAATGTCCCGAAACTAGAATCAGCAGAGTACCTAACTTTGGTAGTGCATTCAGTGGTAGTAACTTGCCAAAAGCGTTAAGACCTTTATACTTTCTTAGATTGAAATCCAATGCTAGAGACCACTCAAGATCTAGTTATGGTTCTGTTGATAAGAACCGTAATGGATCAAGAAATGTTCCACAACCTGTCCACACTGGGAAACTTCCACCAAAGAAGTTTGACAACTTTAACAGTTATGGATTCAAGGAGAATAGAAATTCAGATAGAGATTTCAACAGTCGAAATTTCAATTCTGGAAGAAATTTTTATGGCAATGGGAACCAGAATCTGTATCAAGGAAACCAGAATCTGTATCAAAGTAATCACCAATATCAAGGAAATCAAGGTAACCAATACAATTCTAATGGATACAATAAGAAACCTTCAAGATCAGGTGTGATACCTAAAGGACCAGGAAATGGAAATGGGAATTATTCGAATAACAACAACAACAACAACAACAACAACAACAGCCAAAGAAATAAGAGACCAACAAGAACTGGATTTATTGATGATTCTAGTTCCAAGAAGAAAAAGTCTAGGAATATTCGTAATTTGTATTAGAGAAGGAGGAATGAATTGTATAATAGAAGAGGATGGGAGGACATAGACGAAATGGAATTGATAGAGTGGGAAATTCAACGAAATATGAGTTTACAAGTAGGCAAGTACTATGACACATCCTTCTGAATCCGAATAATATAGAAATCTATTAACCATAAAGAGTTACAATGAAGCTGGTGATAAAACATATAAGTTGAAATCAGTAACGTATAAGTGTAGTTCACCATTTTGATTGATCAATAGAGTAGCTGTGAATATGCTGAGAAAGATTAACATGAGCGTAGAAGATTAAGTAAGTGAGATTTGGAAGGCATACATGAGCTGTGAACGATTGATATCTATTCTATTTTAAAGCCAGTAACCACAACTCAATTAATTTGATAACTAAAGTAGAAAACCGTGAAATTAAGTACAAAATCAGAGTATTCAAATTCGCAATTAGAAATGAGACATAACCAATACCTATTTAGTTAAAGCTAAGCCATAAGTCATTAGTACTAATCTTCAAATTACTCACCAATGAAAAGCCTTTGAGGTTTGAGGATCAGATAAACAATAGATATCAATTAAAACTCTAACCATAGAAACTCTTTATCATTGGTCATACGAGTAATAACGTTCACCCCATACACTACATTTTTCAAAAAGAGTGATTGAATTTATGACATGGATTTGAAATTGAGGTCGCTCGCACCTTCTGTTAACTACACTCCATTATTAGTAAGACTCCTATAATATTTAACTTCACCATGACACCATCTAACAATCTCAGCCCCACCTTTTACACAAACTACCTTGAGTGCCGCAAGCTGTACGGACAAGCTGTGGCGAGGTCGGTCCGAGTCGCTATTACATAAAAAAGATTATCTATTTGATCAGTCTATGTCGACCTAATAAGGAAAGATTACTTAACGTAGATCACTAAATCAAAATTTTTCTTTTATTGATTTAATACCTTGTTACTTGTGGCATTAATGGGCATTACAAACGCATTCATAAGATTTGTATGTTGCTACACAAAGATTATTGAACAAAAGACTCGAAACTTTATTATATTTAACTTGGAATTTCTTTCCGTTGTCACTCATGGCCTTTTTATCCATTGAAATGATCTAGAGATGAATTCACTTATAGACTATTATAATGTCACTCTATGGAGTTTAAACTTTCATTATCCTACGACTAAGACCCCAGAGTATGCTCGTTTGAGGCTGGATACTACAGACAAGTATGGTGTGGTGACTATTGTACTAGTGATCTCAGTTTTATTATTAGTACCTATTCAAAATTATTACTTTGCCCAAGGATACCGTGTGTCCAACCGATTCCGTCGTTTGAGAAGTATAGGTTCTAAATTGAATCAATATATATACGCCAGTGATGATCTATACCTTGGAAAGTCCAATTGGAAACGTTTCAAAAGTTCTACAGCCTCTTCGTTGAAGTCGATCTTCTTTGCTATCTCATTGCACTCCACGACTATTGTTCAAATTGTTTTCTGGCTGGTCTTTTTATCAACACTTTCTCTTGTTGATATTTATAATGGCGACTTGATCTTCTTAGCCAAGAGGTTGGGTAGAATATGTGCTGTATGTCTTCCTCCTATATTGTTCCTCAGTTTAAGACCACTGCCTTTACCCCACACATTATACTTGAGTTTATTGCCTATACACAAATGGCTTTCAAGAATGATCATCATACAATCTATCATACACACGTTTTTGTATCTTGGGTACTTCCAGAAGAAGAACACATGGAACAAGGCTGTAAAGTTGGAAAATGTATACGGATGGATTGCTCTTGCAGGATTCGTGATAATTATGATCACATCGTTACTGAAAATGAGAAACAGATGGTATAAACTCTTTTACTTTAACCATTATGTCTTTTCATGGATCATTGTTATTTGTTTGCAGTTCCATGGAAGACCTTATGACTTTACATACTATACTGCTGCAAATGTTATAATATTGACAGGTCAGATAGCATACCGCATATGGTTAACAGCACGCACACCTACTAACCTCGACCTCAAAGTTGTCGACGTATCTCCAAACTTGTCATTAATCGAATTCCCTAATAACTTGATTAAGAAGAAAGCATTCAACCCGGGAGCTCACATTAGAATTACAAACTACCACGAATCATCATGGTTAGTGAATGTTTACAAACAATTGATTCCAAACTACCACCCATACACTTTGGTGTCACTTCCACTGGATAATTACCAAAGATTGATTGTTCGTAACAGTAACTTCAAACTTTCCAACCACCAAAAGTACTTGATCTGCGGATCTTACGACCCTCACATGCACTTTATGACAAGTAAAAACCTGTCATCCAGTAAATTCTCCATCAGCAAGTTGAGTATCAATGCTAAGAGATTGTTGATTGTCGTCGGAGGATCTGCTATTTCATTTGCACTTCCATTGCTCAGAGTAATGAACTACCACGGAATTCCAGTGAAAATTGTATGGGTTATTCGAGATTTCAGAGATGTTCTTATACTCAATTATTTTGATGGGTTCATTCATGGAGATGACTTTGAAATCTTTGTGACAGGTGATCCTGCTGATTTAAGAGAAGTACAGCGAAGATTAAACAGTAGTGTCAGCTATGCATCACTCATTCTGAGACATTCTACTAGTTATAACAGCATAAATGATAGGGAGGGATCTCCCTTATTATTTGAAGAGATATCGGATGAATTAGAAACAGCAAGTTTGAACTATGAGAATCAAATTGAAACCGTTGAGGTCTCTGTTGAACAAGAACATCCTGAAGAAGAAGAAGACGAAGAATGTGCTATTCAAGATTCACGGGCTGAACAACGAAGTATAAATAGTTATGTTTCTGGCGAAGAAGAAGAAGAAGAAGAAGAAACAGTTGAAGAAGTGGCTCCAGAGGCTTTATCTCGAACACAATCACAGAGAACATTCACCAGTATGAATGACCAGTTTGTTCCTCCATTGACTGTGAACTCATCTGAAACAACAAAAAACTGGATCCTGAAGTACCAAGAAACAGTTAAGAAATTAAACATAGAGCATAAGGTTTACAAGGGAAGACCAACATTAAACTACAAGTACTACAATTGGTGTATCAACGAAGGATTCACGCAATGTCTGGGACCAGTACAAGATGACGATCATAATTATGTTTGTTGCCGTGACTTGCCAAAAAATAGAGTGGTTCAAGATGATATAGATTGTGAAAAGATCTGGGTTGTTTCTGCGGGACCCCAGCAATTGGTACAAAATGTCAAGTTATGGGCAAACGAATATGGATTGAAGTTTCATGAGGAAGCTTTTTATGTTTAAGTTATTTATTAATATATATGTCATGTTAAGACACATTTAAGAAAGGTTTGCTTTATTCAAGTTTTGTTAGAATCGTAGTCTGTAGTGTTGTGATTGCCATTTATTAATTTATTTAATAAAGACTATGAATTGTTTATGTCGTGTGATCGTTATAAGACTCAATTGATGTAGTCAACATCAAATGTTATCAAATTAAAGTGGTATCTTCAGTTATTTTATTATTCAACTCATACAGACTAATCAGTAGTTGAACGCATTTAACTCCTCCTCATAATCCATTCACACTTGATTTCAGTTCTATACATTTTCATTAAGATGTTCATTAATTCATTCTTTACTTTTTGATCTTGAATCGAATCTTCTTCCCCTTCGTTTGTAATTTGTTTCACTTTCAATCACAAGTAAGAGAATCCGGATAATCAATCCTTCTCCAAGAAACGATTCCTCTTGTTCTCTTGCTCAATTGCATCCTCTTGGCTAATCCTAATTTTCCTCATATCAGTTGTGAATGTAATACCAACAACATTCCATGCTACAAAGTATAACGCAATATATGGTGTTTTGAAGAACAGTCTATTCACTCCATGGTTATACCTGTAGTACATAAATCCTCCCAGTACCAATGCTATTAATGATCCAGTCAAGGAACCTTTAACACCAGCTTGCCATAATTGAGTCTTATACCTTTCTATACGTTCACGTTTGGAGTCTGTAATAATAACCATCCTACTCCGATCTATCCCTTACTTCTTCTTCCCCTTAAAAGTACTGACTAACATTCTTGTGACCAATTTGTTTATGTCGCGACACAAAAATTTCACAGGAAGTGACGTAAATAAACATTAATTAACATCGGCAGACATCCCTTCACTTGATTGAGCTTCGAATTCGACTACATGTTTTACATCTCGACGAATCGCATAATAGATACAGTGAATGTAACATTCAGAGAAAAAAATTTGTAGATAAAACATAGAGAAGAAAAGTGTTTGGATTCAGGGTCCATGATTATGATTGTTCAGGAAGCTTCTAGTGGAACAAGTTTACTGCGCTTTGGATTAAGTTGCCTCCCCCACGCATTGGTTTGACGATCTTCAAGTTGAGGCCGTTCTTGGGTGATTCGGGTGCGTTGCCAAACATACCTGATGTTTCCGATGTTTCGTTTTCAATGTCAACCTCACCGATCTCCCCTCCGACAGAATGTCTGATTGTGTCAATCAAGCTGTTTCTTCTCTTACTTTCCGCCAAGAACTCTCCAATCAGGAGGTACTCTTGGTGGAAGTTGAGAATATGGTTGTCAGTGTCGGCCACAGACACACGTTGGTTAGTAACCGTCTTGTTATCATCAGCCATCGACAATCTTGTTGAAAATGCACTTGATCTTGTCAAACGTTTCGATTGTTCACTCGTGGATGCTCTCTTGTTTTCTTCGGCAAGCGTCTCTGAGTTACTTTCTTTCTCATCGTCCAAAGAAACAGCGTCGACATCGTCATTGTGCTCATGCTCGTGCTCGTGCTCGTGCTCATGTTCTTGCTCGTCGATCTCTTTGCTCTTAGCAACAACAGCACCCTTGTCTTCTACAACATCATCCAAGTCACACTCAGGTAACTCGTCGTCCTCTTCCAGAGTCTTGGTTTTGGTCTTTGGAGTAGCTCCAACAGCTTCAGCAGTAGCCGAACCATCTCTTGGGAGTGGTGGTAACGGACTGTCCTTGGACGTACGTAACGAGTTCTTATACTGCTTATATTGTTGTTGAAGAAGCTTTTGCTCCTGCTCGAGTTGCGTTCTAATCTTACGCTGTCTAGGGGACTCGCTTTCGGGTTCGTCAACTTGCTTGGCGGAACCGTTGGAATCCCTTCTCTGGAGAGCAGATAAGGAGTTTCTGATTGCTTGATGCTTTTCGAGCTTGGACTTGTTTAATGAAGGGAATGCTTCTTGAGGAATCGATTGCAGTTCGCGTGATTGACGATCAAACTCGCGATCCTCGTGTGCAGCTGCAACAGCAGCAGATGATTCAGGCAGACTGTTTACGTCTGTTGGTGCTAAATGTGGATTTGCTTGGGAGTGTTGTGACTTGGGCAGAACCAGGCTAGGCACAAGTATGTGCAGCTTGAGATCCTCAGGCCTGATCTCACCGTCTGGTACATATGAGCTTCTTTTAGGAGCGTCAGGAATGAAGGAACCTCTGCTTGGGATACGTGAGCTCCGTGTGCTTCTTGCGTTGAACTCAAAGTCGGGATTCACACGCGTGTCCTCGTCATGTGAAAAGGAGTTGGACTGTGAACGCATATAGTTGGATGACTTATCTGACCTATGTTCAACTTCAATAAAAGTATCCTTGGTCTTATTGTCAAACTGGAACATGCTGCTGTCGCGTCTGTTGCTGTCCATTGAGTACATGCTTTCGCGAATCAAACTCTCGCGTGCGGCGCGCATAATCTCCTCTTGCTTATCCTTATTCAAGTTGTCCAATTTCTCCTGGATATCACCCAACTTGTTCTTGAATCCGAGTGTTTCCTTGGAGATAATCAACTGTTGGTCCTTCAATGAAGTCTTCAACTTGCTGATCTTGACGTCTCGACTCTCGATAATCTTTTCACTAATGAGCAAATGCTTTCTCAAGTTGGTGTTGATCAGCTCGACATCTGTCAATTTGCCATTCAACTTATTCAATGAATTTTCCAACTGGAACAACTTGGACTCCTCGGCATGCAGGTGTCTCAAGTTGGTCATCTTCATGCTCAACAAGGTGTTTTCCAACTCTGCAATTTTTCTATCTCTTCTATCGATTTCTTCTTGGTTTTGGATTATTACTGGGCCTTTCAACAATGGTGAGGAGGTTAATGATGATGACGGATTGATTGGTATGTTTGTGCCGGATGGAACAGGCAACTTGGTATTGTACTCTTTAATCTGGAACTCTCTAATTTGGAACTCCTTAGTTGGTGTTTTTGGAGGGATGGCAAGCGAACTACGTTTGTGCACAGCATGTTGGTTCATCAAGTAAGATGTGTCTGAGTATCGTTTGGCTGCATTGCTCTTGAAGGGGGACTCAGTCCTTTCACCAGACCGCCATTGTGACAACTCCAATTCCAACAGCTTGATGTATGTTTGGTTGCTGTCGTTGATCTTCTCGAGCTGGAGGAGCTTTTGACGGAGTGATGTGGCACTCAATTCGGTGTTGATGTGTGCCTTGTTCTTGATGGACTTGGCTCGGATACCGAATCTGAGTGTAGATAAGGTTTCCAACTCGTTGAAGGAGGATGGCGAACAGTTGATGATAAGCAGTGTTCTCGAGTTACCACCGAGCGATTCTTGTAAGATTCGCGTCAATTTGGAGTCTCTGTAAGGAATGTGTGTCAGTTTACCGTCGGTCAACGCATTAATAACGTTACCTAACGAGCTCAATGAACTGTTGATTTTTTTGGCTTCCTCCAAGGTTTGACCCTGTGCGCCAGTTTTGTCGACTTTTTCAGAACCAGCCAAGTCGACCAAAAAGAGATGCGACCGTTTTATTATACCCAGCAGCAAGTGTTTTTGGCCCAATTTGACTTGAAAGATGGCATGCAGTCTCAGTGATTCGGCGTTCATATTTGTCAGAACGGATGCGCGCACCTTGAGTCCCTCCAAGAGAATGTGGTTTAATTCTTCAGGAGACAGCACAAAGGCTTGTGATAAGCCTTTGACGTAGATCCCATTGTGTTTGTCTTCGTGGATCTGGAAGCGTTGGTCGCCCATCGAGTTGTTGGATACGTCGATCAAATCTTTGATTTGTTCCATGTGGATTTCCATGTACAGCACTCCGACGGTGTATTCAATGTCCAGTGAACTGAGGTGTATTCTTTTGAAGATTTCCAGGGAGATGCGGGGTATGACACCACGTCCCTCTGGGTCGTTGATGGAAGTACCGAACATGGTGTAGGATTTTCCCGACCCTGTTTGTCCATATGCTAGCACTGTTCCATTGTATCCATTCAATAAGTCGTCAACCGTTTGGCTGATGGAGTATTGGTAGATGTCTGTTTGTGATGAGTTGGGCACGAATACACGGTCGAAAGTGTATGTATCTTTGTTGTTGATGACGACTGTTTCTTCGTTTGGAAATTCGACGATGGACGCGCCTCGTTTGAGTTCAAGTTCGCTTTCTGGTCTGAAACGGCAGATCACTTTGATGTTTACGTTGTTGTTTGTTTGCATGGAAGTGTTTGTTGCTGCTGCGACTGCAGCAGCCGCTGCGGCAGCCAGAACGCTTCCGTTTGTTGTGTCAATACTAGTATTTGCGCTAGAATTGGGAGACGCAGCTGATGTTGTTGCTTGTAAGACCGTGTTGATGCTAGCCAGACTACTTGTGTTTGCAGTTGTGGTGTTGTTTGGCACTGAGTTGACTGAGTTTGCGCTGGCAGCACTAGTTGAACTCGTGACACTCGCGATACTGGTATCAGCCGATTTGTTTGGCGATTTCACCGACGATCTACCTGGAGATCTACCAGGAGAAGACCTAGCAGATACTCTGCCAGGTGAAGGATATTCGAACGGAGCTGTCAATTTCGAAACGGGAACCGAGCTGGAAGCAGCCACATTAGTTGGAACCTTCATTTTTGTAGGAGTCACATCACCACTAGGATCATGGACAAACAGCGCATTCAAAAAAGAGGAATCCCCGTCTTCCGCCGACTTACGCGGACTGGCGGAGGCTTCAGACATATGAAAAGGACCGGATTATAATAAACCGTTCGCTGGTCTGATAGATAAAGAAAACAAACGTTTAATATATATGAAAAGCGCCCAAAAAAAAAACAAGGTGTAGCGAGAGTTTTTAAAGGAGGCCTCTTTTTTTTTTCTGACTGTGTTGTTTTCAGTCGCCTCCTTTTGTAACTGCCCACGCCAGATGAAAATTCAGAAGAGGAAATCACCAGGAATTAGCGGTAATCAGGACGGAGTCTCTTTGACAATGGGGGTAGGAAGTGGGAAAAGAATAACAAAAAGAGGGAGGGGGATGGGAGGGGGATGATATTTGTGAAAGTATTGAAAGTTGGTGAGGGTTGTGTGGATTTAGAGAGGGATGAATAATGTGTGGATTTGTGAAGGGTTTGGGAAAATGATTTGTGATGATTATGAATAGGAAATATTTAGGGGGATTTTGAGAGATTTGGGAGATTTGAGAGATTTGGAGATATGGGACACATTTGATTAGGAGGATTTACATATATATTTCATAGTTTAGATTTAAAGATCAGTGTTAAGTTATGAGAATTGGGTATTTAGAATGGTTCTATTGCGTATTTAGTTTGGTTCTATTGAGCGTGGTGTGATTAAGGTATGGTCATATAGAGACGTGACTTTATATTATAATATGGATTTATGTATGTGTAGATACATATATATCTCTTGATATACTCAAACATACTCATACATATGTGTGTATTATCTATGAATATTGCAGATATGTCTTTGTATATATATATACATTAAATGTAAGGTTTTAGTGTATGGTTTGTTCTTTTTTTAACGAATTTTTAGCGAGTGATTGATATCTCGTAACGAGATTGCTTCATTAAATCGAGAAGATGATCAGTAGATCAATATAGTAGAGTAGGAGTATAAAGTAGAAATGAATTGTGGTAAGAGAGACATTAAGAGATTATTGGTAAGGTTTATAAATTCAATAACTGGAATGCACCTTTGTATTGTGGAATGAATGTATATACTTCGTTGTCAGTATAAAGTTACACATCTCAAGACGTGACGCATATATGACAAAGTGCGTTTTTTTTTACCATTCACACAAAAAGCTTCCTTCATGACAGACCTTCTCAAGGTGGGAAGTAATCCGAGGAAGGTAGCAAGTCGATACACCTACCAAATGAGAACACAATGGGAACCAAAGACCAAAGAGAAATATAATACAATACAATGGAGTAGATTTTTCAATTTACCGAAAGGTTAAGATGATGAGTGAAAAAAGACGATGAATTGTGAGGTCAACCGTGGCATTGATTTATTGTGATGATATTGGGTTTTGGGAAACATATTTGGAATGGGATGAATGATTGTGAGAGGTTTTGAGTGTGAAGGTTTGCGCAGAGCAATTGTGATGCTTCTATTGTATATGTATAATTGAAAAAGGATAAAACAAACAAACCGATCAGAACAAAAAGGGTTTTGTAACATTTAAAGGACCAGGAACAGATGTATGGCCGTACATATGCTAAGCAAATCTCTAATAGAAATGTTTAAGATACTTCACAGTCTGACAAAATCATCTCGATTATAATTAATCACTTAACTTGACACAGAGGAATGTTTAACACGCCCCAGCATTGAAACAATCTGCATGAATTCTTAGAAAGGGGAGAGGTTCTAGAGCACTGGCGTACCTGAGTTAGTACTGCCGAATGCAGAACTGTAGTGGTATTTTTACTCTGAATGCTGATCTGATTTAGAAGGAGCTAATTGCGGATGCATTAGACGAGTGCATCTCGTCTATTATGTAAGGTGGTGTTGGTCAGGGAATGGACGTCTACACTTATGCGGGCGGATTAAGGCTGAGCTGCTATTATGCACGTCACAAAATCAGACGCGTATGAGGGGAGAATTATTCTCATGTGAAACCAAATGCGTATTGAAAGGTTCGTTAAAGGGGAAGGGTTTGTTAGAGGTTATGAACTATGGTTAGATTCCAGATGAATTTGGATACGTTACAGATCACTGATAGGAATCGTTGGAGTCGGACGTTTGGAATGTTGGAATTTTGACTTTGATAAGGTGTAATTCTTGGGGTGTGTTTTGAGTATTTCAAAGTTTCTGATTTTGGGAGATGAGTGAACTTTAAGTAACTTGACTAAATTGAGTGAGTCTGCGAATTTAGTTTATTTGGTGTGTGAATGTGTTTTTGCTGAGTAAGAAGATGAACTACTGCGGATATGTTAAATTCATCAGAGATGAAATTTATGAAATCGTAAAGCTAGTCATTGATATTATGATGCTTGTTATACATCATTATCATTGTAATGAATACATTATCAGGAACATTCCATTTAAAAATTCCAACAATTATATCCAACTCTCTTTGGTTAAATCAAAAATAACAATAGTAAATAATTACTCTCTAATTTATTCCATTTCTTCTTAAACTACTCCATGATTTTAATCCACTTAGTCTTCATTAACCTACAGTTGTTGCTCATTTTTAGCTCATTTATTCACTTTGTTTATTCACCTCTATCACGCTCTCTCCATCTCCCTCCACGCTCTCTCCACGCTCTCTCACCTCTTTTCACCCTCTCTCTTCTATCATCTCTTTAATTTCCAGAACTCAATTACTCAGTTACATAATCAATACATTCCAAACCCTCTTAATTATGAACATTCCATCTTTTCAATCCCTCCGCATTCCATCTCATCTCTCTGCATTCACTCACCCTATCACCCTTCTACTCCACTGCATCCCCATCTTTCTATCTAGTTTTGTGACAATCTCTAGAGTCAATCGGAGTCACATCTTATCTATATAATAATATTTAATCTATCAAAGACCTTTTGATTCCATCAAATCAGCCCTATAAACCGCTCTCATTTACCCTCTTAATCCTCTACCTCTAAAGCTCTCAACCCCTATCAACGCCCTGGGAACTCAATCACCGATGGCTAATCACAACATCACGTGGATCGCACGAAACTGGCGCAAGAATTTCGAGATTGACCTGCACACGTTCAGACTCAACCGTTGACTCATTGAAAATTTTACTTAATAAGAGAACTTGTTTCCTAGTCTTTAGCTTCCTCAAACTCCCCCAAGCCTTCCAACTATACAATGTCTTCCCCTCAGCAGATAACTAATTCATTTCAACAAGCTTTGAATATCTCCGGCTCCCCTAACGCTGTTTCGACTTCGCCAACTCAATCATACCTTAGTCAGTATGTTCCTACGCATAACCGCACCAAGGCCTTGAAACCATTTTCTACTGGTGATATCAAGATCTTGTTGCTTGAAAACGTCAATGTGACTGCCATCAACATCTTCCAGAACCAAGGTTACCAAGTTGAATTCTACAAGTCTTCTTTGCCTGAAGATGAATTGATCGAGAAGATCAAAGATGTACACGCCATCGGAATCAGATCAAAGACCAAGTTGACCAAAAAGGTCTTGCAACATGCCAAGAACTTGGTTGTGATTGGATGTTTCTGTATCGGAACAAACCAAGTCAACTTGGAAGCTGCTGCCGAAAACGGTGTTGCTGTCTTCAACTCACCATTCTCCAACTCGAGATCTGTCGCAGAATTAGTCATTGCCGAAATCATTACTTTGGCTAGACAATTGGGTGACCGTTCTATTGAATTGCACACTGGTACTTGGAACAAGGTCAGTGCTAAATGTTGGGAAATCAGAGGTAAGACTTTAGGAATCATTGGATACGGTCACATTGGTGCTCAATTGTCTGTTCTCGCTGAAGCTATGGGTATGAACGTCATCTACCATGACGTCCAAATGATTATGTCCTTGGGTAACTCGAAACAAGTGGATACCTTGAACGAGTTACTCTCAAAGGCCGATTTTGTGACATGTCACGTACCAGAGACTGCCGAGACAAAGAACTTGTTAAGTGCACCTCAATTTGCCGCCATGAAGGATGGCTCTTACATCATCAACGCCCTGAGAGGTACCGTTGTCGACATCCCTGCCTTGGTACAAGCCATGAAGGCCGGTAAAATCGCAGGTGCTGCCTTGGATGTGTTCCCACACGAACCAGCCAAGAATGGTGAAAACTTGTTTAGCAACGAATTGAACTCTTGGGCCTCCGAATTGTGCTCGTTGAGAAACGTGATATTGTCTCCTCACATTGGTGGTTCTACTGAAGAAGCCCAATCTGCCATTGGTATCGAGGTGGCCACTGCCTTGACAAAGTACGTCAACGAGGGTGCATCTACAGGTGCAGTTAACTTCCCAGAAGTCGCATTGAGAGGCTTAGATTTGGACCAACACAACTCCGTCAGAGTGTTGTACATTCATCAAAACGTTCCAGGTGTTTTGAAAACCGTCAACAACATCTTGTCGAACCACAATATCGAGAAGCAATTTACCGACTCCAGAGGAGATGTTGCTTACTTGATGGCTGATATCTCTGACGTTGACTTGGCTGATATCAAGTCTTTGTATGAGCAATTAGAACAAACTCAGTACAAGATTGCTACCCGTTTGTTGTATTGAGTAATGTATTGTTAAGTAGTATTTAATTAATGTTGTATTTTGAAAATTAACTGAATAAGTATAGGCATGAACTCACTCCGTTCCGGAGGAATGAAAGCGATATGGAGAAGGCTTAATATTAAATTGAAGAAGAAAGAAGAAGAAGATACTTGAAACGAACAAACAAATCTCCAATGCAAACAATATACACATTCCGAGTATGTTAACCCCCATCAATTGAATATTTATATCTCTAAAGTTGGAGTAATACAATAGCTAATTCCACTCGTGAGTATATTAAAAAATATGGGTATAGAGAAGCTAAGTTGAAAATTACCAGAATTGGAGTTCTCGCCATAGGCTCATCGAGCTAATTCTCTGTTGATATCCGTTCTTTGTTGTACATCATCAAGTATATAAGCCTTTAATTGTTCAAGCACACCCCTAAATCCCATCTTTAAATAGTGGAAACCTCGTCAGAGTGAAACCCTTTCTACTGAAACCTCTCTATCAAGTGGTCTCAATATCCTAGGCAGCTTTTGTCGATACATACAGTTGTTTTGAATTGCTATTTGGGAGTTTTAATTAATGAGGTGGGAGGAAAAGTTCCAAGTGACAGAAATTTGAAAAGTTGCAGCCAAATGTAATGATACAAAAGTGAAAGGATCGAGAGAGTGAAAGAGTGATGGCAATGAGTATTTAAGGGTCAATAAAAATGACAATGTCACTTGATCTAGCGTAGCCAATTATAGTTTATTATTGGATTTGAAGGTATGTATGATATCATAATTAGATCGTTTAAGGTTTAACGAGGAATGTCACACGATGTGAGATCTCATATGTACTTACTGCTTATGCAAGATCTAAACATAAATGATTATTATTAGTGATTGAAAAGGTACATTATAACTACCACATATATCAATGGCTTCCCTTTATATACTCACTAGCTAATATCTAGTGTTTGATATGTTTAAATGTTACAAACCAGTTGCTGATTACTGCAAATTTCCCATCTTCATCTTTACACAATAGTAAAGAGTGTTCAGAAGTATTCACCAGTTTATACTTTTAGGTCTTTATTTTACTTTAAATCTACTCATAACACACCTTCAAGACAATATTCTTACTGAGCTTATTATATTCTTAGTGATCTCCATGAAACTACTCCAACAGTTCAATAGAGAGAGCTTAAATCGCTTTATACTCAAATTCGCAATGATCACTAATTAGTGTTCTCTCTCACTAAAAATTATTGGTTCTCACTAAATATAACAACCAATTACCCAATCATTTCATTCAACCCAAAGGAAATGACGATTTTTGACCTTTTATTTATTATATTTATCACAATATCATCAACTATATAAACTCTTCTTATTCCCTAACCCTTATCTTATCCTCTTCCTTCACTACTTCAATTCACCACCCACAGTCTTTCATTTCCTCACTAAAATTCCAAAAGTCGTGCACCACACATTTCCCAATCCTCAATTCGACAAAAAATCAAATGGTGGCAATATTTAGTAAGAACCAGCCTAATCAATCACATTATAACATCATCTAATCCTTATTATAAGATAGTTATTTGTTGTTCTTTAGTACTATAATCCTTTAGATTTTACATTATTATGGCATTAGTTTCTGCAGCGCCGTATCTTGCCCTCTTGGGAGAGCAAGATGCTAGTTTGAAATCGTATGCTTTAACTTCGTTAAACGAAGTGGTTGATCAATTATGGGCTGAGATTGCCAATAAGATTACTGAATTAGAAGAATTGTATGAAGATGAATCATTCGAGAAGAGATCATTGGCTGCCTTGATTATTTCAAAGGTTTACTACAACTTAGGTGACTTTGATGCAAGTGTCAAATACTCCCTTTTTGCAGGCGACGAATTCAACATTGAAGAACAATCTCAATTTATTGAAACCATCGTTTCTCAATGTATCAATCTTTACAACTCGTTATCCCAAAAGAAGTTCTCGGACCCTTCAGTTGAAATCGACCCACGCTTAACTGGTATCTTTGAAAAGATGTTGAACAAGTGTGCCGAAGAAAACGAAATCAAATTGGCGTTGGGTATTTCATTAGAATCATACAGATTGGACTTTGTCGAGTCCTTGTTAAAAGAACAAATCGCCGCCAACGAAGACGTTGCATTGGGATTAATAAATTATGTGCTTGTATGCACCAATAGTGTGGTACACAACTTGACTTTCAAACTGCAAGTATTAAACTCATTGATCTCTTTACTCTTGAGTTTGAAGAAAAACCAAGATTACTTTACCATCTTCAAGATTATCGTTCAATTGAACGACTCTAAGTTGGCTACCAAGATCTTTAAAGATTTGATTTCCGAAGAACAAGACTTGATTGCCTACCAAGGTGCTTTCGACTTGGTCAGTGCCGCATCACAAGAATTGTTGGACACGGTTCTTAACAACTTGACCAACGACGAATCTGTAGACACCACTAAACCAAGCACAAAGAAGTTATTGAGTATCTTATCAGGTGTACCTACCTGTGACTTGGACATCACCTTTTTGTTCAAAAACAACAACACAGACATCACTATTTTGAATAAAACCAAGAACTTGTTAGAAGGAAGAACATCTGTTTTCCACAATGCTGTGACGTTTGCCAACGCTTTCATGCATGCTGGTACCACTGATGATTCCTTCTTCAGAAACAATTTGGAATGGTTGGCTAAAGCCACAAATTGGTCCAAGTTCACAGCAACAGCTGCTTTGGGTGTTATTCACAAGGGTAACTTGTCACAAGGGCGTGAAATCTTAAGCCCATACTTGCCAGGTGCACTGGGATCCCCACACACCAAGGGTGGATCTTTGTTTGCGTTAGGTTTGATCTACGCAGGACACGGTAGAGAGATTATCGAGTACTTGAAGCTGTTTATCGACAAGCATGGTAATGCCTCAAATGCTGAGACTGATGTTATTTTGCACGGTGCAGCACTCGGTGCTGGTGTAGCAGGTATGGGTTCTGCCAGTGAAAGTTTGTACGAGGCACTCAAGGTCGTCTTGTACACCGACTCTGCGATTTCTGGACAAGCTGCTGGTTTAGCGATGGGTTTGATCATGCTTGGATCAGGTAACGAGTCTGCTATCAATGATATGTTAACGTACGCACAAGAAACCCAGCACGAACACATCATCCGTGGACTTGCAATTGGTATTGCATTGCTTAACTACGGAGTTGAGACCAAGGCTGACAGTATCATTGACAAGTTGATGAAACTGGAAAACCCAATCTTAAGATACGGTGGTACATTTACCATCGCACTTGCATATGCTGGAACCGGTAACAACGGTGCAATTAAGAAGTTGTTACATTACGCTGTATCGGACCCATCGGATGACGTTAGAAGATCATCGGTGTTGTGTTTGGGTTTCTTGTTGATCCGCCAATACACCGCCGCTCCACAGATTGTTCAGTTATTGTCACAGTCTCACAACCCACATGTACGTTATGGTACTGCCATGGCCTTGGGTATTTCCTGTGCCGGCCGTGCCTTACCTTCGGCCATCGAGGTGTTGGAACCATTGACCAAAGATCCTGTAGACTTTGTTAGACAAGGTGCGCTTATAGCCACTTCGATGATATTGATCCAACAAAACGAAACATCATATCCAAAGGTGAAGGAGTTTATTGGACAGTATAGCGACACAATCAAGAACAAGCACGAAGATGCTTTGGCCAAGTTTGGAGCCACTCTTGCACAAGGTATCATTGATGCTGGTGGACGTAACGTAAGCATCAACTTGGAGAACTCTCAAAGTAATACCTTGAACACAAAGGCTATCATCGGATTGAGTTTGTTTGTTCAAAGTTGGTACTGGTTCCCTATGAGTCACTTCTTGTCGTTGAGTTTTGCTCCTACACTGGTTATTGGAGTAACCAAGGACTTGAAGGCCCCACAGTTTGAGTTGAACTGTCACAGTAAACCCGAGTTCTTCCAATACCCACCAAAGGTGGAAGAGGCCAAGGAGAAGCAGAGAGATAAGCTTGCAACTGCTGTTTTGAGTACCACAAACAAGGCTAAAACAAGAGCCAAGAAGAGACAGGAAAAGAAACACGAGGATGAAGGTAAGAAGATGGAGGTGGATGAAGAAGAGGAAGTCAAGGAGGAAGTCAAGGAGGAGGTTAAGCCTGTAGAAACCAAAAAGGAAGAGGAAAACTCTGGAGAGCCTGCTGTGATCCGCTACACCAAGACACCATACAAAATCGCCAATTTGTCGCGTGTATTACCAGCACAAGCCAACTATACATCATTCGTTAAGGACGATAGGTTTGTTCCAGTAAGAAAGTTGAGGGTGGCAAGTGGAATTGTAGTGTTGGAAGACACGAAACCCAACGAGCCGGTGGAATACATTAGAACTGTGAGACAGTTGAATATCACGGAAGCACCATTGCCTGAGGCATTCACATTGTCTCAAGACGAATTGGAAGAAGATGAGTAGATAATGAAGTTTGAAGTTGAAGTTTACATGATGTATAGCTGAATAAATTAGTTTACAAAAGGATTTTAGTAGGTTAGGGCGTTAAGGTGGTGATTGTTGAGGTTGTGGGTTCACTTTTTTGTGAATACTATCAGGACTAATGATTTGAACACGCTTCTTTGAGTATATTGTTGGGATGAAAGATCACAAAGAAGTAAACACACCTTTAGAAGAAGGGGGTGCTGTGTAGTTTGAGGCAGATCTTAATAGATGGTTAGTGCAGGTACGTTGAAGCCCCCCAACAAAAGATCAATGATGATCTGCTTTAGCTAATTCAATGAGATCGCCTAACCTAAAAGGTATACGGTATAGAGATTAGGAAGCAGTAAAACTTTTGCTATACAAGTTATTCTAGTTGACTAGTTCAATATAACTAACTGAGGGTAACTAAAGTCCAATATATACCTACCACATAGTAACTTAAGAAAATAGTACAAGACAATAAATCATGGAAATAGAAGAGTTTTAAGAGGTTGGCAGTATATAGAAGTATCAAATAATACATAAGTGAAACAAACGTACAATAAACATTTAAATAAACAAGATTAATCATCATCAAAAGGATGTATGAATATGTATAATATTAATCTCATTTACGCTAAGTGATTAACCAGATAAGAAACATAAATGAAACAGTGTTTAATAATTAGTACATTGAAAATAAACGATGTAAGGCCAGAATTTTAACCTACATAATCGTTAGATACTTCAAGATAATATTAATACGTAACAAACAACATAAAGTTGATCAGATTCTTACAACCTCTACATCTCGTTTAAAAGCTGTTAATTAAAGTGAACAATAGACTTTATTTAAGCCTACGTCAACTTCTTAATTTGGAAGAATATATAAAGAAAGCCGGGGTGACATGAAAAAAAAAGTATCTATATATTTCCATCTTCTTTTACACAAATTAGAATGTCGAGTGTATCATTATTGTATGAGCAGTCGTATCGAAAATCGGCTGTTCTTGGGAAGAATGGTATTGATATTGTTTTAAGTCAAGAAGAGCAGCAAACACAAGTATTATCTTCTAGGTATCGTGATAGCGGAGATTCCGGAGTAATCGGGGGACTTTCTTGTTGTTTGCCTAGTTCTTCGAGTGATCTTGGTACTTTAGAACATATTACTTACAAGAGTATATTATGGTGTGAGAAGGTAGATGAGAAGTACCATCGTGTTAGCTTTGCTAAACCTCTGAATGGTACTATTCAATTGGAGTCCATAGAATTGGAAATATCAAACGATATCACAAGCCAAGACAAGTTAACTGAGGCGGTCATGAACAAAGCTTATCCTCACCGTACAAGAGAACCTAGAATGTTAGTATTAATTAACCCTTATGGAGGTCAAGGTAAAGCTGTACAGATCTATCAATCGTCCATCTTGCCTGTGTTCCATGCTGCCCACATCGAAGTGACATATATTGAAACTCAACGTAATAAACATGCTATTGATATTGCACGTGAATTGGACGTTGATAGATATGATATCATAGTATGTTGTTCTGGTGACGGTGTCCCACATGAAATTATCAATGGCTTCTATCAAAAACCTGATAAAGGAGTGGAAGCTTTTAACAAAATTGCAGTAACACAATTACCATGTGGGTCTGGAAACGCGTTTGCACTTAGCACTCATGGATCCAACGACGCAGCAGTGGCTACTCTTGCTTTATTGAAAGCAGAAAGAAAGAAACTCGACCTTATGGCAATAACCCAAGAAAGCGGAACCCATCTCACTTTTCTTTCTCAATGTTACGGTCTTATAGTAGAATCTGACCTTGGAACAGAATTTTTACGTTGGATGGGCCCAAAAAGATTTGAGTTGGGTACTTTGTTCAATGTCCTTGCTAGAGCAAAATACCCATGTGAAGTCTACGTGAAATATGTCTGTGACCCAAACGACGGTGTCAATAGGCACTTCCAACATCACTACCTGAAAAATTCAACTACTGAAAACGTTGTCCAGACCAACAATGACCAAAAACTCCAAATCGTTACCGCAGACTCCCTTAAATTAAGGGGCCCGAAATTAACTGAAGATGTGCCACTGGATTGGACTGAAATCCCAACAAATATAACTGAGAACCTCAACTTGTTCTACGTTGGTAAAATGCCTTATGTATCCGACAATGTCCAGTTCTTTCCAGCAGCACTCCCAAATGATCACTCCATGGACTTGGTTATTATGGATACAAACTCAAGTATATTAGAAACGATCAACGTATTGACTCAAGCTGATAAAGGAACCCATGTACAAAGTGACAAAGTACTACATGCTAAAATCCTGTCGTATAGATTAATTCCTCATCTCAAGAACCCCGAAAAGCTGCTGATCTCCATCGATGGAGAATGGTTCCCTATGGAGACCTTCCAGGTGGAGGTTTTACCAGGAGTTTTAACAATTTTACTACAGGATGGTAACTTTGTCGACACATTCTATCAGTATTAGATTATTAATAATATTGTGTATTTTCATTCTGTAAATGGTTGAACAGATACATTGATTGTTTCTTAGTATCGGGGATCGCACTGAGACTTTCTGCCAATTGACGTTTGTTGATTTCTCTTTCCAACAACTCTTCATTGAACTTGTGCAGCTTTACTAAGTCTCTGATGGAGCGTGCAAGAAAATCAGAGGTCTTTCGTAGCAAACCCACATCTTTGGTTTGGAAAAAGTTGATACCACTGAAAGATCGATACAACCTTACAAAGTATTCTTTCAGTTCACTGTAGAACATTGGCTCCAAATCACTGAATGCTTTCCTAAGGAATTGTTTTAAAAAGTCACCAAGTATTTGGTTCGATATTCTGAATACCTCTGCAGCTTTCTGTATTTCATTATAATTGGCTTCTTGTTTCTTAATTCGCTCTTGCAATGACATTATTATTTTGGCATTGCTGGAATTGGTCACTTGTACTTGTTCATTTTCTGTACTCAAGCGATTAATTTCACCCAGTGCAATAGTGAGGCTTGAGTTGAGTTCATTCATGTGAGAGTTCCACAAACTGCTATCAATTTCAACAGCTTTAGCCTTTTCAGAGTCCTGTTTAAGTTGTTGAACTGTAAAGTCGTGTGACTCAATTAGAGTATTCATATCAGCTACTATCTCGTCCAAGCTTTCCTCAATCCCTTTACGTTTCTTTGTTTCATGTGCAAGAGCCACTTGCAACTTCATTACTTGAGATCTCTTTTGGTCCAAGTCGTTTTGAACTAGATTGTGTTCAGACTCTAAGCTTAAGTGTATTTCTTCATGTGAACTGTAAGTGTCCTTCAAAGCAGCCAACTCATTTTCCAATTCCTCAATGGATGATTTATGCTCTTTCTTTTCAAAGCCCAACTGTCTTTCGAGACTACTTACTTTTGATTCAAGTTGTTGGTTTTCAGCTTCAAGTCTGTGATTTTCACAGTTAAGAATATCTGTTTCAGCTTTCAATTGTACTAATTTTTCATCTTGACGTTGTTTAACCTGACTGATCATTAGTATGACTGTGTTCTTGAACCCTTCTAAAGAGTACGTTCCAGAGTTATAGTTTGTAAAGAATGGCTGCAAAAATTCCTTTTCAAAAAATTGAAACTCTTCAAGAGTTCTTCTAAGAGAACTTAGTTTGCTCTCAGTTTGGAGTACTTGATTAGATTTATCCTTGACTGTGTTCTGCATGGCATGAAGTTGCTGCTGTAAGTCCATCTTGAAATTGACTTTAGAACGGATTGCAGAAATAAAAGTATCTACAATTCGTTGAATCTCCCGGTCATTGGAATCAGTGTCAACAGAAAGGTTCAAATAATCAGAGCACTCCAACGTGCTTCCTAATTCCTTAAGGTAACTGATCAATCTGGATTTAGTAAACTTGACAAGTTCACCCTCATTGAAGCGCGGGCTAGGTTCAAAGAAAGAGTCGAAAACTTGTTTTGAAAGTTGATGGTTGACTATACTGTTGGCATTGACGTCAGCAGAGTTATTTGAGCTACTTTCATAATTCCCTTCAGAATTGAATTCTCTAACTCCATCAATAATTGAAAAACCTACCTTTTGAGGCTCATGTTGCTGCAAGACTTCTAGTATCAAGTTCTCTGATTTTCTTGTAGGTCGAATTGTAAGATTCTGTAAATTGACTCCTTCATCTTCACTGTAAGTTGAAGATGATTCTTCAGGTGGCAGAGGAAGCTGTGAAACCACTACGTCTTCATTGCTCTGAGTACTATCAGGAATAATGTTTACATCTTCTTCAGTGTCTTTGAATTGCACTGATCTCTTTCGAGAGAGATACGAACCCTTGAATGTCATGCTCTTACTTCTTCGAACCAGAGGTGACCCAAATGGGTCAAAACTGATATCCCCAGCATGTTCTTTATTCGCCTGTTGTTCAAGTCTGGTAACATTTATAGGTTGCGTAAACGACTGGCTTCTTTTAATTTTGAGAACTTCTTCTGGTGTTATTATCTCAGAAGAGCCACCGGAACTCGACGTAAGTGTACTTTGAAGCTCAGTTTCAAGTACATCTGCATTTCCTTTAAACTCAGCATCTGCTGTTCTACTAAAAAACTTATTAAGCATATCGGAACGCTGGTTGATTTATGTTGTACAAATTTTTTTGCACCCAAATTTCCTATTTGTGGAAACCATACCCTAGATCTATAAAACAAAATAAAATCTATAAATTCTGTAAAAAGGGATGGTCTAGAAGCTTCTGTGCCCCCCATCTCTCTGATGGATCCCAAACTAAGATTTGTTTTGAGAACAGAATAAACATTTGTCCAAGCATATCTCCATCGTTTTCTAATCCAAGATGGGATTCTAAAGTTCTACCTAATGAATACTGTTTATACTGTCCGTTTGGTGCGAGACGAGGATTAGGGTAGTTGCTGTTATAACGGTTGACGATGTTAATAATGAT
The DNA here is from genome assembly GCA_030568835.1 of Kodamaea hsintzibuensis (nom. inval.). NCBI lineage: Eukaryota > Fungi > Ascomycota > Pichiomycetes > Serinales > Debaryomycetaceae > Kodamaea > Kodamaea hsintzibuensis (nom. inval.). The sequence continues at coordinate 96,009 of JAJMJA010000001.1, forward strand.
ATCACCGTTTTGGTCAAAGAATTTAAATAATAATGTCTTCTTTGCTGACTTTTCTGTTAATTTAGGTTGGTTTTGGTTTAGCAAAGTCTGGTCGGTAGTAGCCGAAGGTCTAACTCTAGTTGACCTCAACAAGGCTTCTCTCTGTCTAACGATGGATTCTCTCTTAGGGTATCCTAAGATTTCTGTAAACATTCCAAATTGATCCACCTCATTCTTACCAGACACCAACGGACGGCCTATGAACATTTCGGCAGCCACACATCCTACCGACCATATATCTATCTTCTCGTCATACTTTGCGCCAAGTAGTACTTCTGGAGCTCGGTAGTACCTAGACTGGATATAAGTATAAGATATTTCATTGAAAAGACAAGCACTGCCGAAATCAATAATTTTAACCTGCAATACCTCTTTAGTGTGGTCTGTTGGTAAATGCAACATGATATTCTCAGGCTTTATATCACAGTGAATTATCTTATGTTTGTGAATATACTGGAGACCAAGTAAAAGCTGTTTACTCATGTCTTGAATTATAGGCAACGCCAATCCTTTAAAGTTGGTCCACTCTAAAAGAGAGAACAAATTTACTGAAAGTAATTCAGTAACAATGCACATATGAGATCTAAAGTTGAAGTGGTCAAAGTATTGTAAGATATGTTCTCTTCCTTGTTCATTGTGCTGATTAAGTGATTTCAAGATTTTGATCTCATTGACGGATTGTAACAGCCAGTTTAAGTCATTTTTGACAACCTTGATGGCAACTAAGTGCTTTTTCTGGTACTTATGGTCTCTTGATAAGTTGACACTTCCAAAGGACCCGTTTCCAAGTAACAGAAGTACTTCATATCGATAGTTGATGTGATCTGAAAGAAGGATTTGGTAGTTGCCTTGGTTGTCGTCAAAGCCAAAGTTGTTTTTATAGTTTTTGACATCAACAATGCGCTTCACGTGTGTAGGCACATAGTAAAGTTCCTTCTTACGAATAATCTCTCCTTGTTCGTACACATTGAGGTGTAAGCTTGAGATTTGATGTTGTAGAATTGGTTGAGAAAGCAGATTATCGCTTTCATTTTCTAATGCAAAAAGCCCTGGGTGCTTTGAAGAAAGTGTGCTGTATAATTCTTTCAAGTTGGCTACCTTGGGGATCTGGTTCATACGAGATGGTGTGGAAGGCAGTCTTAATTGGCTGGCATGTTGTGATTGGTATGGGATAGTTTGGGTTCGTACTTGACCTACTCGCAGCTGTTGAGACGCTTGGTTTGATTGTCTTTGTTGGTGGATTTGGTGATGTACTTTCTGTTGTTGTTTCATTCGATATTCTAGATTCTTGTTTGTTGTTGTGTTTGGTGTGAGGTTGACGTTGAGGTTATTTGAACTGAGACTTGTAGGAATACTTGAAGAAAATTTGTTAGGGTTATTGCCGTTTCCGTTGCCGTTGCTGTTGCCGTTGCTGTTACCGTTTCCAGTTACAGGGTATAATCTGTCAAACACACTTTCATTTGTGGTTTGTTTACGAGTCAGTTGGGTTCTTCGTAAATTCTTTTGTTTTGTTGGAGACTCGTCGCTGAGCGGTCTTGGTTTAGCAGGTGAGGACAGTGGTGAAGGGAATGTCAAGTTAGTTATATCCATAGGAGGTACTTTATTTAGTTGACCTGATGGAATCAGCCTTTTTGTTCTCAACGAGAGTGATAACTGTCTTGAGTATTCTAGTCTCTTTTTGGTTGTAGAAGTTGCAGTATTGTTTGCTATATTGTTTGCTGAGTATAGTGGAGCAGCTGGTGAAGGTTGGATGATGGGGTTATTTAAGGTATTTGAGGTAGTAGGATTGGATCCATTAACAGTAGTACCAGGGTTCTGTTTCTTCTTCTGTGAAGAAGAAGTCTCCTTCATAAACGAAAACTGACCCAGGATCGGGGTTGTTGAATCAACAACCCTAGACTCATTCGGAGTAGCTGGTAGTTCCCGAGAGTTAGACCTCTTCGAGGGAGACTCGACCGATAAGAACTTCGTATTAGATCTAATACCACTGCTCGGCTCACCCATAGGAAGAAGGGGAGGTAAAGGAGGTAGCGGACGATTCATTCTATTCCCAATACGATCAGATCGTAACGAATTATCATCTGGATATAACACCTTGGGATACGACTTTTTCCTGCGCGTAGGAGAATTATTAATGGAGATCTTTGCAAACTTATCTTCAAACGCTACGTTGTCAGACATTGCATGCTGTAACGGGCTTCTGGACTCCCTTGGTTTCTATTTTCTTTTTTTTGGTATGGGGTTTCAGACCTTTTTCCTCTTTTAGGTTATACTTAAAACGCTCTTGAATACACATTGAAATCGCACGGGGAATTTTTCAGATTCAAAAGGAGACACTTTTAAGGGTCAGGTTGAATGAGTGATGTTGGGTTGTATGAGGAGCGGGATGTACTCTTGATGTCCCAGCTCTTGCATGTGAATAGTATAGGTGATCTTGAGAAACTCAAGGCGAGTCCAGACGCTCTCGTCAATGAGATTATCCAGCAATGGACCAACCACGTGAGTTATAGGTTAGACGGTAAGAAAATAGGTGTTACTACGCCATTGGAGTTACAAGAGTTGTATTCTGGTTTGTTGGACAAGTATGGAGTTAAGACTACGGTGGAGCTTGCCAACACGGCATATTTCCGTAGGATTGATGAGCTAGAAGGGACTATTGATGAATGTAAACGAGAGTTCAAAGAGGCATTACAGGAGTGATATCATGTTATGAGGACGCAAGATTAAAAAGGGAATGAGTGAGTGAAAGAAGTATAAACGACTAGACTAAATGAACCTAACATAATCACACTTGATCAGTTTTCTGCTAAAAGGGTTTATTCTAGACTGATGATGTTCACATTTAGTTTCATCTATGAGATGAATTTCGTGATTGTATCATGATATAAGTTTCATAATATAAATGTAACATTCAACAAGCATTTGATATTGAGAACAAGTATATAGAAGCAGATAATGAATGATAATGAAAACAATTGAAGAGTATATTTTGTATACATATTAAGTATTTATTGTTTCAATCAACTCAAATATCCACAAGTTAATAATGCAAACGAAAACTCAAATCACCTCAATTACAACAGACTATACAAATGGTTTGAAGAAGAGCTATTGTTAAACGAATCACCGAACATTCCACATATTGTTTCTTACGAAATCAGACCATTCAAATCGGACTCTTTTTCCGATCATAACTATGGCCCCTTCGGAGTTTCATGTCTTTTCAATGCATCTAGACTCATTTTTTTAAAGTTGTCCACAATGTATACAGAATAATTATGTAATTATTTCTATAGTTCATCATCAATAATAATACCAATGATTCTTATGAGATACAATACTACTCTTCACCTGCGCTCCATCTAGAACCAAATTCTCTGTCTTACTTTATGTTTACTGGGAGTTTTATTAATAGTAGGTTTGTTTATTTTGCAACCAATTCTAAACACACAACGTACATATTCATGAAATTCCCAAACTGCTATTATACTAGATCATTTCCAGATCATTTCAACTACGTCATAAAACTATCAATACATTAATAATACAATTACTCATTGGTTAACTTTTACTTTTCATCATATAATAACCAACCTCTTTAGAGTTAACACTTTCTACATTCTCCAACCACGCGTTCTAAACATTTTACGCTAATACTTTCTCTGAATTAAAAAGAATCCCTTCCAACTTCAATCCTTCCTTTATTACCTAAACACCTCTATAACCAAGATTAACATATATCTGTTCAATTAAATATGGGTCCTTCTTCGGTATATCTTCATAATAGATAAAGTCTCCTTTTCTACGACATTATCAGCCGTTTTTTACTCCCTCGGTTCTTCGTTAACGACATTATTTTCTCACACAAAACAAAATGCAAATAAGGATAGAAAAAGTGGGGAAAGTCTTGAAAGATCAAGAAGTGAAATCGACACTTGTATTCTTCTGTTGGTGAAAGTATGTCGACAACCTCAGGAACATCATCGCCGTCACTGGCTGTGGCTTTGTCTGTGGTCAAGTTCTACAAATCCAACCGATCCTTACTTTTGAATACGTCTTATATTATATTATTAACAGCAGCTTTTGCGGGTGCCACTAATACGAGTGGTAAAGAGGAAGCTGATGAAAAGGAGAGACAAGGTGATCCTAGTGCAAATGATTTGGGTGAGCATGAAGTTGTTGCTCAGGTCGCTGCTGCTTCCAAGGGGAAAAAGAAGCTGCCTAAGTTATCCAAGGATGCTTTCCGTAGGTTGATTAAAGCAGCAATGCCTTCTGCTTTCAATCCAGCAGTTTTCCATTTGAGTTGTCACTTGGTATTACTTGTCATCAGAGCGTTGATTACTATTAAAGTCGCTACCTTGGATGGTAAGTTGGTCGGAGCCTTAGTCTCGAAGAGATTACGTAGGTTTGCTAAGTTGCTCTTATACTGGATGATGATTGGAATTCCGGCTGCATTTGTCAATAGCTCTTTGGACTGGACAAAACAAAAGTTCCGTCAATCTATCAGATATAACCTTGACACTAATGTCTTGGATGAATATTTACCAGATAACTTGGATCCTAACTATTATTCACTTGTTCATTTAACTGGTGGTAAAGTTAAGGACCCAAACCAAAGAATCACAACTGATATTTCCAGATTAAGTTTTGCCTTGAGTAACTTACCAGGACAGTTGTTGAAACCAACTTTGGATTTGTTATTGTGTGCTCGTGAATTGAGTCAGTCTGGTGTTGGTAATGGTGAAGGTACATTACTTTTAGGAATGTTGGCTCATTTTTCAACCATGGCTTTACGTTTCTTCTCTCCACCATTTGCTAAATTAGCAAGTGAAAAGGCTCACTTGGAAGGTCAATTACGTTCTTCTCACTCAAAGATTGTAAGCAATAATGAAGAAATCGCCTTACTTAAAGGTCACGACCGTGAACTCAACTACATTGACTATTGTTACTACAACTTGGAAAGATTCTTAAAGGGTGAATACTGGAAACGTGCTGTGCACGAGATTGCTCAAACCTTTATTGTCAAGTACTTGTGGGGTGCAGCAGGATTGGTTTTGTGTTCAGCACCAATCTTCATCACCAAGTACATGGGAGAAGAACCAAACCCTAACCATGCTGGTGAATTTATTACAAACAGAAGATTACTTATGAGTGCTTCGGATTCCTTGGACAGATTGATTTACTCGAGAAAGTTCATTCTCCTGTTCATCGGACATGCCCTGCGTGTGTCCGACTTCCAAGACGTGTTGGAATCATTGAAGAAGAAGAAAGATGCTGGTCAGAACATAGAATATAATAACGATGAAATCACTTTCGACAATGTGAAGTTGTTGACTCCAGCAGACGTGACTTTAGTCGAAAGCTTGGACTTTAGCATCAAGAGCGGTGACCATTTATTGATTGCGGGACCAAACGGTTGTGGTAAGTCGTCTATGTTTAGAATGTTGGGTGGATTGTGGCCATGTAAATCAGGTACCATCACCATTCCAAACTCTCAGAACATGTTCTACATCCCACAGAGAGCTTACTTGTGTCAAGGTACCTTGAGGGAACAGATCATTTACCCTCACAACCTCAAGGACTTCCAGGCACAATCTAAGACCGATGAAGATCTCAAGCTGATCTTGGCCCTCTTAAAGTTGGACGAATTCAGTGACTTGCTTGACGTTACCAAGAACTGGAATGAAGAGTTGTCCATTGGAGCACAACAAAGATTGGCTATGGCCAGATTATACTACCATCAGCCTAAGTTTGCTGTGTTGGATGAATGTACCTCTGCTGTAGCACCAGACATGGAACAATTCATGTACAAGCACGCACAGTCGTTAGGAATCACAGTCCTTTCTGTCGCACACAGATCAGCCTTATGGCATTTCCACAAGTACTTGCTTAAGTTTGACGGTAAAGGTAACTACTCATTCAGTAAATTGGATGCTGACCGTAGACTCAAGCTTGAAAATGAACGTATCAACTTGGAAAAGAACTTGAGAGATTTACCTGCGCTTAAGGAGAGATTGTCTGAATTGCAAAAGGTGTCGAATGCAAAGCACAAGATTTACAGTTCATAGTGAATATATTTATTACAAACTCTACAACTTGGAGTTTGAGAGTAATTAACCTTAGAGTACTATAGCTCTGGCAAGTGCTCTATTTATTAGAATATTTATTTTAATGATCCTTTATTATTTGATTCGTATTATATTAATTTCTATACGTTGCCTATAGACTTTTTCTATAGATCTCTATCTTGACATGAGTGTTATTAACTCTTTTATTCTTTACTTTGTATTGATACATTAAGGATGACCATGATTTGAACCAGGCCAGGCGGAAATCTTTTCAGGACCAGGGGAGATTGAGTCTCTACTTGACACTTCAGAAAGTACTTCAAAAGCGTTATCATTTGAATCAACTAATTGAACTAATTGTTTCATCAATTCTTCCTTCACTTCTTCATTTGGTAAATCACGAACCAAGCCCTTCATTAGTAAGATTTTCTCATCGACTATATTCTCAAGCAGTCGGATAAGTTTGTCTCCAAACGATGTGTCGATGGGGAAGTTATTGTAGATTTTCTTTTGAAAGGTCCGTATGATTTTCAAGTTCATTATAATTCTTGAGTAGTGTGTAGCGTCATCGATTTCAACCGATTTGTTCAATGACTTTATTGGTGGGTTCAATATCAACAAGGCTGCATAGTACAACATGATATGGATGTGCACAGGTACGTATTTGAGATTGTCCAAAATATCCTTGTCGTTTATCACCAAATTGAGAACGGTTACTGCCGCATTGACTGCAATATTCGCAGAAACACTTGTTTGATCCTCAGACATGAAGGCTTTATTAGAAATAAATTCGGAAGCTTCACTGTCAGAATCATCAGAGTCTGAGTCGTCTTCAGAGTCCACATTTTCAAATCTTCGGCTTTGTTCTTGGGTTTGTTCTTGGGTTTGTTCTTGGGTTCGTTCATTTTCAGCTGTTGATTTCAATCTGGGAGGCAAGCTGTGGTCGTTTGGATTTACTTCAAGTTGACGTACTGCGGCAGAGTTGATATGCATCTTAGCAAAATTGTAGTAAATTAAGGTTGATTTGGACGACCAGACTGTACCGTCGCTTCCAGGAGCAAGTAACACTGTCCATGAAACCATCCATTTATCCAATTCCAAGTTCGATTTGGAAGGAATGCCAAATGATGATGGAGCAAGTAAGTCCCATGCATTCCCTTTGAACGCTACACTTAATGCTTGATTGTACTCTACTTGTGATACGAGTCTCATGTCAGCACTCAAATCATGCCTTTCCTTCTCCTTTTTGTCCTCTGTATCAGAAGTCTTGTGCTCTTCCAAGTGCTTAGGTGTTTCTAATAAAATCTCCTTTGAATGTTTGAGGGTATACTCTTTTGAATTGATTAAAGGTTGTCTGTTGAACGTTAAACTTTGTTGTCCGTCCAACACATAAAGTAAGTACCACAATTTAAGTTTATCTTTGTTTTTAGTGTACGGGTTGTTTAAGCCATACTCTTTAGCGAGCTGAAGTGCTAATCCAGTGAACATTTGCGAGTCGCTCAACCAGAAACTGCAGAGTACTAACGCTACAATTGTATTCATGCCGTCCTCTTCATTTTCAGGCTTCCCCTTGAATAACAAGGAGGAGCATAAATCATGCAAGTACTTCTTAAGTTGAGTAGATTTAGGTGAATGCTTTGGATGGTGGATCAGGGCTATTGCACTGATGGCACATACCAATATTGGACATGAATCCCAGTTCTTTTCAACCAGGAGTTTTGATATTTCAAACCCAAAGAGCTGTTGTGCAATGTTCGTGTTGAAAAAGGTGAACAATTCACTGGCATCTTGTTTAGTTAAATATCCATCACGAAAGTCGTCTGGTGGAGTTGCTGGTGGTGTGTCTATTCTTTGTTTCTTAAAGCTTGGAGGTTCTATGGTAGAGGAAGGTCGCCTCTGGGGTATGTATTGGTGTGTAGAATGCAGTTGTGGAGGAGGGAAAGGGTTCAGGTGTTTTTCATCTATGTTAGCCAGATATGACCTATGGGGTGCAGGGAGTTGGTTATGACCATTCTGAGTAGTATTATTGATAGACACAGGGGTAGGTTGATAGTAATTATAAGCATTTGGTGAATGCTGGACGGTTGGTTGATGGTATGGCTGTTTATTCTCTAATAAGAACTGTTGATTAGTTTTAAGTAGATCAACTAAATCACTCAACTTGTTATCAAATGATGAGAACCGGTTCTCTACTGACTTTTTCCAATCGTCTTCTACCTTCAGTTCATGATTCTGGGAAGGTTGAACCTGTGTACTTATCAGTGTAGTAGTTACCGGATTGGTTGGTGCATTATTATTAAACAGACTATGAGCCAAAGATGAAAGTGGAGGAAGGATCAACTCTTTATTAGGTACCATTGGAACCAGGTTCCCCATTGAATGCTGTGTATGTGAAGGCATAGGATGGTTAATTTGAGGAATACCTATACCTTGAGGTTGATGTAAAGCAGGTAATTTCAATGATGGAAGCCTTGGAACCAACTGACATGTTACTCCCTGCCCAGTCTTTAAACAGCGCTCACATGGTAAACTACTTCCATAAATACACTTCACCTTCAGTCGCTTACAATTAGAACAAGGCTTGGTTCTCTTCTCTCTTGCCATTGGCGATGATTCAACTTCTAATAGTTTATATAAGGACCAAATAAATAAAAAAAAAAAAAAAGAGCCAAACTTGAATTACAAATCTACTCCACCTTTTATTCTCCAAGATGTCAATGAAGCCAATTATTAAGAAGTTTTTCAGTCCAGCAAGACAGTATGTTGTTACTGGAGCCAGTAACAATCCACTGAAGTTTGGTTATAAGATTACGAATTGGTATTTGAACCATGATTTGCCAGTTATACCAATTAACCCCAGAGAAACTGAAATCCTCGGTAAACCGGTTTTACCAAACGTGACACAGGTTGTTGATAAAATAAAGGGAGATAACCAAGTGGATGGGATCTCTATTTCATTTTTGACTCCTCCAACAATAACAGTCAAAACTCTTAAAGAGATCAGCAAAATTGAAAACTATCATGAAACAATTAAAGGGTTGTGGTTTCAACCAGGTAGTTATGACCAAGAAGTTTTAGATTTGGCTGAACAAATTGGTCTTATTGATAAGGTTGTACACCAGGATGAGTGTATTTTGGTAAGAGGCGAAGAGGGGCTTTACAGTGGCTCTAGTTTGTAGATATTTTGTGAAGTTGACACAACAATAGTTGTGTTCCTTTGTCTTGTGTGATTGTGAGATCATAGAAGTTTTAGGAATTTATTACTTTCAAGTGAATATTTATTAAACGAGCTAAATGTGGTAGATTAAGAATGTAGAGCATTTAACATGAAACTACTTAGGTTTATATTCAAATACTATGTTGTATATATTTTTTTGTATAAATTCTATTATAAAGAAGGTATTATTAATCACTCGACTCCTAGTCAGAATTATGGTCTATGATATTATAAATAATCATAGATTATAATTCTTAAAAACAATCTACATGTAGTATGATTTATGATGAAATCCAGCATCAATAAATACATTGACAAATGATTCTCCCATGACCTCAAGACTAGATGTACACTCAATCCCGTCTTTGGTTTCTCTTGTTCTCAGCCATTAATCTATAGGTTTTTCTCAAATATCCACCATAAGATAATCATAATTAAAGTGTTTCATTTATGATTGATGCTCCATACTTGTTGTGTTTTAGAGCATGGATGGTGATACTTAATGTTAAAGAATGTGTACCAATATTAATCTAAGATCTTCTTAATATACCTGCCCCAAGATTCCTCAGTCTCACTCTCATCCACACTAATATTATAGGGAAATGGAGCACTATCTAACGAAGTGATGGGCGGAATATGCTCCTTGTGTGTATCCACTAGTGTCAATATTTTATTCAAACACTTTTCGAAACTCTGTACAGATACATCATGGTTCGGCACTTCGCTACTTGGTAAACAAGTGACACTTATTATCCATGATTCCCATACTTTTACTTCGTCCAGGTAATCCAATTTCCCAAACCATCCTGATTTCTTCTTTTGCAGTTGCAGTTTATCAAAAAACTGTAGTACAATGTGGCCACCCTTAGCACCTGCGCCATCAAAGCGCAGTTTTATCAACAACTGGATCTTTTCATCGATCAACGAATCCAATTCTGGCATTCCTTCGGCTATTGGGTATGTCACATTAACAAACTCATTGCTCAGTGGTATAATTGGTCCAAAAAGCCGGTTGAAGAAGATCATCCATATTATACCTTTAATTTGTTAGTACTTGTCTAAAGATAATCTGTGTGTGTGCCTTATCGTGGTATTGTTTCAGTTCTCAATGTGTGTTTTGAAACGAATAGCTTATCGTAATATCGTCTATCATTCTGGTCATAACTCTCAACCCAACCAAACTCAACTTAACCCTATCAACTTTATGATTCTCTCACACTATACATAACTATTCTTGCTACTTCTAACACACCCACACACTGATAAGCACCTGACTTTACTCCACAGAACAACACCACTACACATTCTCAACAACATAACTTACCCTTAATCGACTCCCGTACCAACGCCCGCTCGGCCGTCACACTGAGAGTAAACTCCATAGTTGTATGTTGTAATATTTTCTTTTGGATCGCGTATAAAATGACACTCCAGGAGTCATACAAGATCAAAAAAATATGGGGTTTATGTATTTAGAGGAGGGTTGTATATCTATTGTTTTTCTAGTGCTAGTATCTTTTCTACCTCTAGGGTCAATTTTGGAAACACTTCTTCTTCTAAGATTGTTAACTCTTGGTTTGTAAATTTTTGTAGGACGTGTTTGGTGATGTCTCCTATTGGTTTATCTATTCCCACCAGTAGTTTGGTGTAGGTGTTTGGGAGGTATTGGTTTATTGATTTGAGTCCGTTGTGTCCTCTTGCACTTGTACCTGGTTGTCGGATTTGGTACTTGCCTAATTTGACTTGGAGTTCGTCATGCACAATTAACAACTGATGACTCTTGGAGTAACTTTTGTAGTGGCTTCTTATGGGTTTGCCTTGTAAGTTCATATACGTGTTGTTGGACTTGTATATGATAAGGGTTGGATATTTAGATGATTTGTAGTATTCTCCTTCCTTGTAAAGGTGGTCCTCCCATGTTTCGATGATTTGCTTAATGAATGTATGTCCAACGTTATGACGAGTCCCTGCGTATTCTGGTTCGGGGTTACCGATAGACGCTAGAAAGAGACTTCGCAGTGGTAAACGACTTGAGAACAGGTTAATGTATACTGGGAACCTCAATTCATGATGCCGTATGACATTATAGAGTGAGTGTCGTTGACCTATCATCTCTATATTGTACTAGAAAAAGTTTTGAAATCATAATGGAAAACTACAAGATACATCTTAATCTCGATAAAAAGGTGGTTGTTTCAAGGTTCAACAAGAGGGTCGTATAAGTTGATAGGAGGGTTTCTTGAAATGTAGATTTACTGTAGTATGAAGACTCAAGATTTTCTTTAGTGATAGCATTTTATATTGGTTATAAATGAAAGTGATTGAAAAGGTAATACAAGTTTATAATTTGGTTCATGATGTTAGCAATATCTTCAGCGAGGGAGAGCAAAAGGATGACATTTGACAAGATGGGACTTTTGGACAAATTCAATTAAGAACTTTCGCTAGAGTTTGCCTATATTCCAACATCATCCTTCATTATTATTAATCATCCCAATTGAAATGAATTAGAATACTTTAAAATCAGCCAAGATATAACTCTGTTACTTCTTAACAATTCATAAGATTCTAGAGAACATCACCGACTTGAATTCAATCGACTCAATTCTATCACTGAATACTCCTAGTATTGACAAAGAAAGACAGGTCAAAGCTAAACTACTGAGCAGAGACATATCAAAAGACCTATCTATCCAGGCAATCAATGAGAAGTAATTAATGAGAAGTAATATATGAAAGATATTCAAGATATACCTTTACCATGCAAGCTTCAACATTCATTTATCACTTCCCATAGCCAAACATTCTTTTGTGTACATCACATTTGTGGCTGCAAAAAACCCAAAAATTCCAAACTGAATTCTATTCTATAAACATAAATGCAATCAGACAGCTTTCAGCAGTTAAGCTCGCTAGTGAAGTTCACTCCTTCGGATTGGAACTGGGAAGCTATCAAGCAAAAATCCCAGATTTTAAAAAACAAAGCCAGGCTTCATACGCACACTGCAGACCCAGATTTTGATGAACTACATAGTATATTACTAGTGGTTGAAAGAGATGTTAATTCAGTTATCAAATACACCAAACATTTCTGTAAACATATCCAAAAGATTCTTGAGTTGAGTCAACTTGCAGGAGAAACCCTGAAGTCTCTCTTTGATCCTTACAGTTCATTAGCTGATGTGGAGGCTGAACGAACTGTATCCCTAAGTAAGGAAACAGATTTCGAGAAGAGTTATAAAGTATGGGAAGATATTGACTTATACGTCCAAGTGTTGTCCAAGATCAAACCAACAATCTTGAATGAGTTGGAATATTTAGAAGACGTAGTTACTTCCAAGCTTTCAACAGTCCTTAGATATATAAAGTTGATCCACAAACAAGTACACCAACGGAATAACGCACTAATGGACTACGAAAAGTCGATTAATACGCAAGAATCACTTTTATTGAAACTGAAACAAGACATGCTCTCCGTCAAGCAAACCCAGCTGTTGTTTCACATAGAACGTAGTCTTGCAGCAAATAAGCTCTCATACGAGAGACTCAACGTAATGTTGAAAACTGAGTTGCCTTACTTCTTCAACATGGCAAATGCAGTGTTCCAGCCCTTGCTAGTTGTTGTTTACTACATTCAGTTGAAAATTATTTACCAAGTACAACACCAATTGCAAGCTGTTACCCAGATATACGACTCGGCCATTATCAAATCTAATGACTTCCCTGCTTTAGTTGTTCTCAGTTTTACAGAACGTAACAGAGAAGCAGACGAGCAGATAAGTCAATTAAGTATCATCAACTTTAGAGAAAACTTCTTAAAGAGTTTAACATTAATAGAGGATCCGGTACTAGTGGCCGAATACGCAAAGGTGGGGCCTGATTTCGACCCTCGCTACCAATACTGTCAGGCCAAATTCTCCTACGATGCTCAGCAAGATGGCGATCTCACCATAAAAGTAGGAGATATAATCAGGGTGGTTGATTCATCTGGTGCATGGTGGAAAGGTGAAATAGAAAGTGTCACTGGAATGTTCCCTGGAAACTACACCGAGCTCATCACTTCTTTTAAGTAGTAATAACATGCTTATTTATTCTCTAAAATTATTCTCTCACTTATATCTTATGTAGTAGTTTTCTACTCGTGCATTACCGTAAGCTCTCTCACGCTGTTCTTGTAGCTTTTTGTGCATTTACCACTGCAAAACTGCTTCTTTATAGGTATGTCGTTATTAGTCAAAAAGTCCCACCACTCGATGACTTCAGCAAATGGTTCAACCACTATCATTGTACACTCACTGCATGTATCCTCAAATTTGCCCTTGGAAATTGCCTTTGCAATTACTCCGTGATACAACTTGGGAGTTGTTTTCTTCCAGTTTACAGTTTCCTGGTAGGTAACATCGTACTTTGCAATTGCATTCAAGCACATGTTCTTGAGTGATAAAATTGTCTGTGTCTGCTTGTAGTTGAGTACCAAGTACCTTATTGGAGAAATATACTTCAATTTCTTGTATGAGTTGAATTCATACTGAATGCTGGTGCTCTCAGGTGTTACTCTGAGATATGGATTTGGTCCTGCGCGGAATGTCCGCAAACGAGGCAACTCTAATATTTGGTAAGGCAAGTGCTCCAATCTGTTGGTCCCCAAAGTCAAATCAGTTAAATTGATCAACTTAGAGATAAGTGGGGGAATGCGTTCTAATTTGTTCTGTCTTAATCCCAATACATTTAATTTGGAGAATTCAAACAACGAAGGCAGTAAGTCGCGCAAGTTGTTTCCTGTTAAATATAATTGGTATGTGGTAGGAATGTCCGAGTCCTGGCCGAAAATGAGCATGTGGTTCATGTCTTTAATTTCATGTGGAAGGTCGTACAAGTCCATGTTTTCTAAGTTGATGTTGGTGACGGAGTCTTCAAAAGCGGAAGTGAGTATTTGCCTTGCCTTGTCAAGTGAGTTCAGTCTAACTTCTTCGAATCCGTCAAATAACCCTGTGCTTGAGCTGGGCAATTGGTTCAGTTCAGGTGCTTTGAATCTATTGAAGTCGTCAATTCCGAAGTCGGCTTCTGAACTGAGAGCAGCACGATTAAGAAACTCTTTACGTTTGTTGACAAACTTAGGTTTGGTACGTGGGCTTGCTTTAATGCTAGCTGTCGAGTCTGTAAATGTTTTGTCTGCATCATCATCTTCATCATCATTATCAGCACTATTAGCATTTTCATCCCCACCATCCATACCCTCATCTGAAGATTCAAAGCCTGGATTAAGTGGAGGAGAGCTGGGAAGAAAGTGTCTTCTGTCTTCTTCCTCTTCATTGATGCCCATGCTACTGCCCATATCATCAATCATATCACTACTATAATCACCAACCATAGTCTGATAATCTCTTTCTGCAACACTTGAATCCATTGGAGTGAATAAACCACTAGCAAAGTCCATCTCACGACGCTTAATATCATCCTTTTCATTGAAGCTATCCATTTTACGTTTCAATGTGGGTACAAACTTGAGAATAGGACGTTTTCTCACAGGCATCTGCTGAATTGGAGAAATATGTACTTCTTTTATTGGTTGTTGAGGTGAAGGGGTAGCATTAGATAACAGAGGGTTTCTTGAATGGGACTTGGCCTCATCTCCCTTCTGCCTCAGCTTCTCCCCTGATGAACCGGTATATGCAAATGGAAGTAAAGGATTCCGATTCATCTCTTAGGTCCAGCCTGTTGAAGTTATTTGAATTGTATATTTTTGAGACGCGACACAAATTACGACTAAGAAAAAAAAAGTGGAGTGTGAATTTAGTGAAGACGTGAAGAAGTGGGTTGAGGGATTGAGGAATTGAGGAATTGAGGAATTGAAGGGGATGAGAGGGAGAGAAAATTAGTGTGAATGAACGGAGATATAGTTAAGGAGTATAAAAGGGTATTGTAGCACGCAATCACGAAATCAATTAGAATAATAATCTTTATAATTATAATACGTGTATCATTCAATGTACTAGACGTGGTCAAGGTTCACCTGAACTTCAAACCAAGTCCTTCAATACTATTATATAACCCTGTAAAGTGTGATAAAGATCGCAAGGGAGAAAAGTATAAAAATAATGAGAGCAAAATCAATTAAGTTTATTATCAATTAAGGTACAACGGCTTGAATCAACGTTTAATTCAATTCTCCTTAAACGGGAGTAATTTTCACTTTTTTAACAATCAGTTTTATTCATACACAAACTTTAAGATATACCAGATATTTAAATACATAAGAAGAAAAACAAGTAGTTAGAAGTAGAAGAAAAAGAGCCTGCTCATGAACTCAATTGAGGAACCTGGCGTCTGAAAGGATTAAAAGTTTGCAGGCCGTGCGTTTTCTCAACACTTTTGGTGCGTGAAGATTGAGAGTGTATAGGTTTTTGCAAACATTTTGGAGCAGGAGGAGGAGCTCTTCCCAGGGGACAGAATCTATCCTGGCGAGATAATCCTAGAGAAATCATTGAACTTGAAGTGAGTACCACTGTGTGGTGACTGTAGATAGATTCGTTATCACTATCGTAGTGGTCAATTGAGTTGTTAACTGTTGGGATATCAATAAACTCTGCCATTACTGGAGAGCGGACTTCTAAACTAGTCAAGTTAAATAAGTCATGGTTACTTTCAATAGTATGTTGAAATTTCTTCTTTCTTAAACTGAAAAGCGACGTAGTCTTGGAAAGTGTTCTGGCAAAGTTGGAACATCCACTCAGAATTAACAGTAAGTTACTGAAAGTTCTCTTGAGTGGTGAATCAGCTTGGTGCTCCGACTTTGACCTTGGTGAATACCTTATTGAGGAAATAGTAACCATACTATCAAGTGAATATTCGTCGTTAAATGAATCTTTCATGGTTTATATAATTGGAAGAATGGTGGTGTACTTATACTATATGTAAATCCCAAGATGTGTTAAATCTGAAATGTGTATCCTAGATATGTGGTATCAAAAAAAGCTGTTTAATAATTCAAAAAAATTATAACATTAAGGGACAATGATGCTTTAAATGAACTACCCCATGGACATATTCTCATATAAATCCTCTATTGCCTGTGGTACTTGAATAGTGTGAAGGGGCCTGCGAAATATGTAACATGTTTTAAGCTCTAAGGTTTGATATAACTCTATTTTCGTGGCATTTTTCCAGTGTTAAAACAAAAGTTGTTTAGACAACTAAGGCGAACGGTTGGGATAGAAATCAAATGCATTCTACATTGGTTCATGTTTCACCCCGACTGAGAACCAGACTATGTATATCGAATCTTTTGATAGTTGTAATGGAAAGAATTGCCTATGATTTTGGATGAAATAAGATTTAGGTTTGAAAGCCCTTTGCTCCTTTGGGTCTTCTGAAGCTCTTTTGAAACAGTGAAGGGATCAAGGGTATGGTTTACAACAGAATGCGTTCATCTGAAGGGGTCTATGATCTGCGAGAGAACTTACAGATGCAGTTATGCAGAGTCAATTACGAAGAATAGAACGGACCTTGCTACTGAAACGACCGAGTCTATGAAGATCGTGGAACAATCAAGAGATCATTGAAATGAAACACATGAAACTTTGCAAACAAATCAAAACTTGATACTGTCATGCATTCTCAGATATGAATGTAGATCATTCGCATTACTTGAATGTAAACATACGCACACACATACACACACTCTCTCGCTCTCATCAAAACCGAATCATGATCTATTTTTCTTCAATGTGGCTAGGAGTAATACAAAATACTACAGGGATCAACAAGCATATGTATAAACCCTTTTGTGTTTAGTAACGGTTAGCCGTTAGTGATTTGAAAATCACAAAGAAATCATTTGGTCAAGGTAAAATAATAGCTATGGGGCTGGGAAGGAGGGAAGGAGAACTACAGAAGATTTATTGTTGGTTACAAGAAAGAAAATCATATAGAGGTTGTAGTGAAGACCCTGACTTCACTACCCCCATTGCTAGGAGACTTAAGAATACTGGCTGATAAAATACGAAAACGAAAAAAAAATCGTAATGAGAGAGACATGGTTGATAAGTACAAGCTTTCGAAGGGTTGAGTAGAACAAAGCTTTCATTGGTAAGAGAGAATACGTGTATCGGTTTAACTTGAAGGGTTTCTCTCTTCAAGTGTAGGATGATCGCGATGGAAAAATAAAAGAGACCATGAAGGTGTGAGTGTATCAAGTATCATTTTCTACCTTGACCTAAATCCTCTTCAACCATCTTCAAAAGTAGTTTCAATCTCTTACGAAGCTCTTACTAATAATCTCCTAATAAAACGTATATTCTTGGTCCAGGGTGATCTCCACGTATCAATCAAAACTATGACGTATCTCTCGAGTACATTCCTATAAATTTTATATACCAACCAAAAAAAAAAATGCTCATTACAACCACAAACAAGTTGACACAAATCAAGTGGCTGCAAACTTGCATAATTCTAAAATACTCTTGAATGGGCACAATTACCGATTTCTCATCAAAGGATTCATATTTCGTGTAATCCTTTGTTCTACAACCTGTCACACCTACGAAACCAACACATCGCGTCCAAATCAATCAAGGAATAAGTTGGTTCATCACTCTCCACATCCATAAATGGCGTGCACTCCCTACCTGGGGTCTTTCCCCGTACCCCTTTTTTTTTCTGGGTAGTTAATGTTGCTGCCCATGTTTTCAAACCACTTAAGCTTTTTATGGCCTGGGCTCTTAGCTTATCGGACGACTAATACTCAACAAATTCAAAATCAAAAAGGTGCACGATCCAGGCTCAGCCTCGATCGAAGCCTTTTTTAACGCATTACAAATTGGTTGCTTCCCCGGTAACTTGTTAGGCTTTGAATGTCGTCTCTCTCACCGTCTCACTTAAATGTGAAGAATGTCCAAGTATAAAGGGTGTGGTCTCGTGCTCGCCAATGATACACGTGTATACAATAAGAAATAATTCAGTATTAGGTTTTAAAGTTCCTTTTTCGTCTCGTATTCTACCTTATTTGTATGGGGTTCACTATTTAGCTTTACAACAATTGTGTTTGGGGCATTTTTCATTGATAAGATACGGCATTAACACCGCGCACCTCAAAAAGTCTTATACTAAGAGTTGTATAAATACGTAAATGTCTCCCTAAATCTTGTTTTTGAAATTTGTCATACTACTCATAGTACCTAATATCTAGAATGCAATTCTCTAAGTTCATTACTGCTTCATTCTTCGCTTTGGCTGTTCAGGCTGCTAACGAGACCAAGAACGGTACAAACGGTACTGAGACTTCTAAGAAGAACAACGCTGTCTCTGGTGTTGCTGCCGGTGCTGGTGTCCTTGCTGCTGCAGGTCTCGCTATCTTGCTTTAATTTTGTTTACTTCTTTAATATCCTTTAGATTAATATATGTTCCATTCTAGTCTGGATTTTGTAGTATAGTAAGAGAATTGAAAAAATGCAAAGTCAACTTGTTGTTGGTTTGGAATTAATAGTGTAGTATATACCAATAAGGTTAGAATGGTCTCATCTCAATGTTGTGGTTGTTGTTTTTTTTTCAGTCTAGAATCCAAAGTCGGCAACATCTTCCAACCTATTTTCAATATTCCTTAACTTCACTTCATTCTTAGCCCTGTTTGTCAGAAACAAATCCTTCAAATTTGACTTGACTGGTGACTCCTGGTACACCTTTTGGCTTTTGGCTTCAGTTTGACTGCTGTTTTTGGTGGTGGTCAAAGTACTAGTGGTCGTGGTTGTTTGGACCTTCAGGTATGCTTCACTATCTTGTTTATGAACGCTTGCTGAGACTTTTCTTGAAGGAGGACCTGAATGTAAAGTGTTCAATTGCAAGGTCCGCCCTGTGTGAAAGTCATCCTCTAGCATAATCTTCTTCTCTTGTAGAATTTCTGAATTCGTATCTTTCTTGATGTCCTTCTCGTGGATAAAAATTTCAGACCCTTCCTCGTCATCATGTTCATAAACAATGGCAGCCTTTGATTCTCTATAGGGTGAGTTCACAGTATTCTTAGGAGCAGCATATGGAGACCCCACGCCTGAAATCTTCGAGATGTCAATCTTGGAACTGTTCTTGCTCTTAGATTTCACAATTGGCGGAGCTAATGGCTTGTTGTTAGGAACGGAAACAGAGTGTGGGATTGAGGGAAGACTTTTAGTGGATGTTGATTCTGGGATTATGAGGGGCTTTGACGTATGCTTAGGAACTGGTGCGATAATTGGAGTTATAATGGTTTCAGGAAGATGAATTGGGTGGTTCCCTTGGTGTGGGTTTTTCTTGGGTGTCTTTGGTGGTGAAACCTTTCTAACAACAGTCTCTGTGATTTTGATACCATCTTGTGGTAATGGTGCACTAGGTAATTCCTGTTTTAATATCGTTATTTCTTCAACTTGTAATGGTGGGGTTGGTATATGAGATATCATAGGAGCTGAATAGTTGTGTGCTTTGTGCTCAGACAAGTTAGAATGGCCCAATTTCTTTTCCAAGTCAAGTGGTGTAGGTTCGACAGGTAATTCTCCTTCTTCTATGATAATCTCTTTCTTAAGTACCAAAATCTCTTCGTCATTTTCTTTGGTCTTTTGCTTGCGGCGACTTTCTTTGAATTGTGAGTTGGTATGGTGAAGAGAATGACTGTGGCGAAGATCATTGCTTTCACTCAACCCATGTCCATTGGCTAACTCAAAAACCATATTCGTGATCATTGAGTTCCGTTTTTGGTTCATTAACTGAATCTCATTGTTTTTAATATGCAACATCTTAACCAACTTATTATAAGACACCAACAACTTGAAGTAGTTAATCTCCAAGTTCTCGTTACCGTTAATCTTCAACTTGGGAATTTGGAATTTTGTAGTTTGTAACTCCAAAATCTCTGCCATTCGTTCAATTAAGCTTTGGTTGAATGCGTTACCACTGGTGAAGTTTTTGACATCCTTCCCAGTGTAATCTTCATGTTCAATGTGTTTGGAGCTTACTCTTGAGTTGTTTTCTTTGATTTCGTTAAAGATGCTTTGTGTTATATTGTTTAAGTCAATCAGTTCATCGAATTTTGGATCGTCCAATTCAGTCAATCTATATTCGTGAACCCCTTCAGCTATCATTCTGTTCAATTCATCGTCCAAATCGTCTGTCCATTCACCATAGTGCTTAGGGATGTTTTTTCTGAAGAACTTCTTGGCTACATACCCTGTTTCATACTTGTCAACTTGTTGTCTTCTCCATTCTACAGGGTCGTAGTGGTAAAAGTTGTAATCTGTAGCTCTCATAGGAAACGACCGTTCCAGCATTTCGCTAGAGTCTAATAAATGCATTTGTTTGGCTTTCTCGACCAAGTTATCAAGGTTGCGTTGTAAATTCAAGCTGTTTTGCGATTGACTATATGCTTGGATACTCTTTGAAATGAGAGGGTGGTCCAAAGAAGTCAAAATTGCACTACGTCCTGTCTTGGGGTTCGTGGATCCCATCATAGGATGTCTTCCCATACCTCGTATAGGAGAGGGACCATAATAATCGTTTTCTTCGCTGTACATGCCTCCAAAGTTCTCCATGTACTCGTCGTACTCTATGTCTGTGACTCTATCTGGTGAAGGCGAAGCAATTGGGGAAGGTGAAAGTGAAGAACCTATTAACAAACCTTTGATCTGAGCTTCTTGTAAATGCCGTTTCTCCTCGGTTTTCATGGATTCTGCCATCTTATATAAAAGGCTGGCTTTCTGGCTGGCGTACTCAAACTGGTATCAAAACCTATGCACAAATACTATCAAAAAGGCTAATCAAATCAATATATACAATACTTTGCTGGCTAGTCGCTAAGTGTACAAGTTTGTGATCTAGATGCACTCCAAAACACAATGGGATTTTGTTGTGCTTTTGTGGCTGTAGCCATGCAATTAATTTAGGGACAAAACTTTTCGTACGAGTTTTATTGTCAAGTCGATTGTGATTAGTGTTATCACGCCAGCAAAATCCATGAGTCTACACAAGTTAATATTGGTCTCTCTAATAGACAACCTTGGTATATAGCTTGTATTACCGATGTCGTTATGGTCAACCATCCCCAACAATTGTAATGGCCCATGCAACCTGAGTTAAGTGGTCCCGCAGCAAAAAAAAATTAGCGTGTAATAGCCTAATTATGCTTGATCTTAGCGACCAGGAACTCGGCAGGAGGACGATGCTGAGCAGCTCCCTAATTAAATTAGAGTTTATGAGGTTTGAATTTTTTTTTATTGGTCTTGACTTAATGAAAATTGACCCTGGCAACTGTCTGGTATGTGTCTCAGAAACACCAGAATTGTTTGTAGTGTTGGCATTGGATAGTATGGGGTGGTCCTACTTACTATTGATAACGTATGAATGGAAATTTTTCTACTTACCTTATCTGATGAATGGTTACGAAAAGAGAATATCTTCGAGACACTTAATCTCATATGTAAATATTAAATACTCTGCAGTTTTCCTCAAACCATTCCTCGCTGTCGTTTATGTGGGATGTTGCCTAAAAATTGTAGTTGAATGATTGGTGAATACCGGTATGTATATAATCCGGTGAGTGCATCCCTTTGAAACCTTTTTGTTGGAAAAAGTAAAGTTGGAAGATTCTAACATTCCTGCTTGGTAGGCTTGCTCTCTATTCTTTTAGAAGCCTTGTTTATTTGAGGTTGAGAATGTGAGAAGGCGAGGTTTTCTTGTTGATTCATTTGTTTCATACTCAAAACTCTCTGAGGCAATGCCTTGGGTTATTATCTAAAATCATTTTATTGTAATTGAGGCATTTTTAAAACAGAGACCGGTTTTCTGTCTAAAGTTTATTTGTTTGAAGTTTATTTGATGTCTCGAGATGATATGAGGCCTCTGTATCAGGACTATTGAACATCCAATCTAGAACTAGGGGATACGCAAGATCTGTTTGTATGCAAAACAAACCCTTAAACCCTTTCAATGTTAAAAGGACGCTTAAATATACTGTTTATTCTGGATTTTATCATTGTGCCAACTAAAAAGAGAAGTAAAATTGTAATTGGCAATGATTTATTAACAAAAAGGTTTGTTAATAATATTATTATTGTTGAGTATATTATTGGATTTTGCAGCTAGATTAAGGCTCACGTTTCCAGAAATATACATCAAGTTGGGTTAATTTGGTTCAGATGTATTACCCTTGCATTACTTTTGTCAGATAAAGTGAGAGGATATTCAGTATTTTTGTACTGGTATTCAGGGTGGTTGCAAATGTTGGTGACACAAAAAAGGTATTCTTACTGAAGAGTTAATTGGAGTTATGTTAGCTTACTTCTTCCTGTTTAACAGTGGTGAGTAGGATATTCAGTATGGCTTTTTCCTCTACGGTTAATTCTAGACTCAGTGTATTTTTTTATGTTTTTGGTCAAATTTTATAAGAAAAGTGTCTCTATATCTCTGTTGGATATGTTGTACAACAGAATATATTGTACAACAGCACATGGATCCCCCAATAGCTTTGTGCCAATTTGTATTTAGATACGATATATAGTTTAAATGACAAAGTGTGATAAGAACCCTTCGTATTAACAAACTCCACCTATGGTTTAGAAAGTTCTCATATACTAATCTTTGAGAAGGCACACCTACTCACAAACCGTTAATACTTTCCAAGTATTACGCTACTACTTTCCCCTGCTACTAACACCTACGCATCTACATGTAACCTTCAAACCAAACCGATTTATGCATTCTATAGTACACACTCAGATATTTTCTCTGTATTAGACAATGATGTATTCGTCCTTAGCAAATCCATTTCCACATCATAGCACAACAGTCAAAATTCTTAAATTCTACTTGTTTTTGCTCATTAAAAGACATCAGGTAACCTCTCAACAACATAAGCATGTCCTCCAACACTCAATAATGGAATTCCAGGAACCTTTCTAATTCTTCTCTTCAAGTCAGCATCATTAGTGGCTACAATATAACACTTGTGCTGGACAACTCTATTCACCAAACAATCATCCGCATAGGTTCCTCCGTGGGAACAACTCAATCTCTGTATCCTTGGATCTTTGGCTAATCTTAATGCAATTCTATACTTGGGTCCCAACTTCTCCAATTCAGCCATAACACAATCCGTTACAATAGGAATACATTTGGCCATGAGACAGTCCATCAACCCCTTAACTATATCGATCTTCTTTTGAATCGAAAAGTTGATGAAATTGGTATCTATAAGCACCTGATATGGTGGCTTGATAGCCAGGTTGAACTTAAAGAAAAGTGCTGATGATACTTGAGGTACCGATTTAGTCAACTCAGGATCTTCGCTTTTGTTTCTTTTATTAGCATCCTTTTGATCCTTCATTCGAGCATCATTCTTCGTATTCAACGTCCGCTTTACACTTGCAAACTTTCTTGTTTTCTTAGCCTTTCCCATACTTGTACTGTTTAACTTTTCACTTGAGATGACTTTGATAAATTGAGAAGAAAACCTAAAAAAAAAAAGTCGCGCTACCAAATCTTATTCTTCAAAATTGTAGCGCTACCAAAAGCTCCAAGAACGATGAAGTTTTTATTGTACTCGTTTGACATTAAGTGAAGTATGGACAAAACTGTAAAGGAAGACTTAATTCCGCCTTAGACCATTTAAATAAAAAGTTGGGGTTTACTTACTTCTTGTGCTTCCATTTTTATTTTATGTTGGTGGAACGTTTTCTTGTTGACTTAAGCCAAAAGGTCTATTTCCAGGCTATTTCCAATTGTACACTTAGAGCTAACAATAAACTTTTCGCGTTTTTGCAGATCTTCTCAATTGTGTTATTGCTATTCTTGTCGATATCGTCTACATGTAATCATATCTAAATATAAAATTAAAAGGTACAAAGGTAGAATTAAAACTGGATGCAATGCAGGCATCAGGTTGCCACATACGTAAAATATCGGTGCTAGCGTGAGAATCTTGCAAGCCTGTTCTTGCAGTTGTCCGTCAATTATTAGTGAATCCACGTATTCTTGCATCGAGAAGCTGGATTACGCATCAATCATATTAAGTTCCCTAGTCAACAAGGTTATTAATTTCAGTGAAAAGTAGCCATTTCCAATGGTTGCATTACTATCCACCGTTTACTCAATCTGAGAAAACAAAACTGCATAATGGTTTAAGGTGTGAAATTGCTGAGGATTATTGTCTCCGTTTCTTATTTAGAATAAGATTTTATCATCTGGTGATCAAACGGTCTCTTATTAACCTCATCTAACTTCCAACTGAGCATTTCCATTTTGTCAAAGTCCACTTGGTAAATTCTAACCTTCCTCAGGTATTTAGCGTCTAATTTGGTTTGGCCAGAATCTCCTGTAACACTACTGTAGCAGAGCCACATTTCTTTGCCGTCTTTCGAACTTATGATGCATCCGTCATTTTCGTGTTCATGACCAACAGATACTACTTGGTATCCACATTCCATAATATCGTCATGGAACTTGGCCTTACTCTCTGTTTCTAGTCGGTGCTTTTCATTGTACGATCCTATGATTTGGAAGTTACCCAGCGGTCTGAATTGTGGGATTGGGTAGTGGAAGAACAACATTTTAAACAGGGACTTGGTTTGAGAGTTGATACGGTACAAGTAATTGATTTGCGACTCGTCCAAGCGTTGGTTGGCTGAGTCTAGGACAGTCACCAGTGCTTGTTTATTCTCTGGAGAAACAATGTTCAAGTTGTAGTTAGTCAAACCGTGCAAATCTGAGTCTATGTTGGCATTGTTCAAACAGTTTGGCAAAGTGTCCAAAAACTCCAAAATTCTCATTTTGGTTCTACGAATCAATTCCGTGAATTTGGGGTTGGATCCAAGTTCATCACCAAAGGTGAAGATGAACATTGTTTTGCTTTGGAGAAGAGGTTGCAACGACTTCAAAATCACAGATTTGTAGTCGATGGTTCTTTCCATGTCAAGAAGGTCTCCAGTAATGACCACCAAGTCTGGTTTTTCCGATTTAAGTGCACTCTGAATAAAGTTGATTGTCTTGAAGTCTGAAGAACAGTCTTCTGATTTCCCTTGACAGGCGCCCAAAGAAGAACCAAAGTGTAAGTCACTAATTTGTAAGATTTTAAATGAACTTGTTGGATGATTGATTATGAGTCTTGATTTCACGGTTCTCCATTCACGCCAGTAACTCAAGTATCCTGGATGTTCGTCACTGCTAGTACTGAATACCAGGAGGATTGGGTGAACCTCTTTACTTTGTGATAAGTGTACAGTTTCCCAGTGTTCACGTGAGTCTGCCATATCGTTTGATCCAAAAAGCACGTCAATGTTCCGAACCAATTGAAGCGAATTTGGTACAGGTTTATCTGGGTTAACGATCACAAACTTTTTGTTGATTTTGAATCTATCCATTTCAATGCGCTCCACAGTTTCGAATTCACTGGACTCGGGGTCGCCTACGCTGATTCCAGTTATGATCTGAGTGGCCTTATCGATAGGTTGTCTTTGCATGACAGCATAATAAATATACTTCAAGTTCAAGTGTGAGTTCAATTTTTCATGGTTAAGTGGTGGTTCGAGTTTAATATAACCTTCTGGAGCACCACAAGTCTTGGACATACACCTGATAATATTGACATCAGTCACTACAAAATCCGGTTCACTTCCTTCAGGATCTTCCACCTGGAAAAACCCCAAGTCCAGAAGAGGATATGGAATCGTTTGCTTCAACAGTTGTTGAAGACTGCTAAACTCTTCATTCTTTGATGGAGAGGTTGCATACAAGAAACATGCCAACGCAACAAGAAAGAAACCCAACACTACTAACTTCCTGAATGACTTATGATAAAGTACCAGTAAAAGATTGAAGTTCATCTCATTCCCTTTAATTCTTTACTTTCCTTGCTCTTGACTGATAAGATGTTTTTTCTCTTCACTTCTCGACTTGGTAAAGTAGGGGGAGAATGGAGATTTGGTAACAAATTTCGAAATGCAAACGTGTCTGTGGCTAGTTGCAGTTCAATAGATATGAGGATCGAATGAGTTATAAAGCAAAAAGGAAGAACGGTGGTTGTGATGCTATATGATAACCGTCAACGAAATGCTTAACTTGCTCAAACTTACAGGGTTCAACTTTATCAGATCTTCAGCTGAAAGCAGTCTTCACTTCCTATTTATACAAATTACATTCTCCGCCAATTAATTTTTTTTGTACTATTATACCTTTTGTGTATGGCTAGCCCCAAATAAAGCTAATTCCTGGATCAGTAATGGCGTGTCCTGTTAGGGTGATTCGCTAATCAAACAACGGTACGAAAAAGCGCAGGCGTCTCTAATAGCAACACTCTTGCTGCCTCAAACTAGGACGCGACGCATTCAATTTGTCTTTACAAAGCTCTATTATATTCCTTTTAGGTTACTTTCGATGCATCTCGCTCTATCCGTATAATTTCATTACGTTTTTTTACGTTTTTTAGAGTCTCTTTGCATGTCAATATCCTATAAATAGTAGGTTTGATCGTGCTTGTTTCCTCAAAGCCTTCGTTGATGGAGCAAGCCGCCTTTGTAATCCTGTACAGAAGCTTTTTCGCTATCCCATTAACACGCGGGCCCAAAACACTAGGTGGCCAGGCCCTTTTTTTTCATTATCGTCGTTTCCGTATTTGATCTCTCGTCTATCCTATCTTTTGCTTGGTAACCTTTATCTACCTCGGGACTTTTCTTTGCTCTTTGTTCTTCTTAACGGCTTGTAGTTCTAGCCCTTTTAGGTCCGAAAAAAAAAAAAAAAAAGGCTTGAAAAATTGTACCATACAATTGTCACATGAGGCTTTTTTAGAATAGCTAAGTACTTTTGGGGCTGGGTTTGACATGATTCATGATGGGCATCTGGAACAACTACAGATCGAATTATATTATGATGTTTATACAAGTTTAATTGCAATGATATAATTGCTTCTTTTTTAACCTCTGTTGACTAAATTCTTTGATGATAATATTTAACTACAACCTCTCTTCTTTCATTTCTGTGCCGTTACTCTTCAAGATGTTGTAACCCCAGAATCCAATCACATTCAACACTCCGATTCTCCAGCCATTGAACAAGCCTAGTTGCTTAATGCTCTCAATGAGCCCCATGTTTGCTGTTGCCTCTTCTTCTTCTTGAGGCACCCGAACAATCATCTCGTCACGTGCCACAGACACGACCCTGCCCAGGTCTGCAAACTCCTTCGACGCCAACAAGAACTTTGCTTGTTCCTTTCTGAGAAGGTTTTCTACAGGAAGTTTGATAAACAATTCCATCATGAGCAGTATCAAGTTCACAAATGTGTAGATGTTAGGTGAATTGTAGGAGTCGATGTTGAACCTAATGAATAGTATGTATGGGATCATTTTACGGAAGATACTCAGTGAGAACTGGTATACGGTCGTGAGCCCAAAGATGCTGGGCGGTGGGTTCAACAAGAGAGCAAGCGGATACTTGCGGATGCTTTCACGTACAGACCGCGTAAATACGCCTGTTCCATCTTCTTCCTTAGGCGTGGTGCTCATGCGTGTGATCATCATCTTTACCTTAATCAAATCCAACGGAATAAGAACTATTCCGGTAAGCACACAAGCCCCGACTGAAAGCCATAATGACTTGAATGGGTCGTTGGAATGCGTCAAGTCCAAGAAGAATGGGTCGGGTATTCCCATAAATGGAGATACGAACCCTGTAATCCAAGCTTCGATTGTATGTGAGAGGGTTTGGTAGATGAAAGATGCATTAATACCTCTGAATAATCCAAAAGGACCTTCCATCGAAGCTATCGAGCTTAGTACTTCCACTGCATGTGCTGTCTTGGGTTCAATAAACTTTATCTTCTTCAGTTTCTTAGTGGATATGGTACTACTTTGAAGTGAGTTTGCTCCAGGGTTAATTTCACTCAGCTGTGAGTCGCCCAAAGCAGGGTTAATCGCACCCAAAGTAGATCCTCCTAATGGAGCTCCAGCCCATTCGTTATCTACATTGGAAGAAGGGAAATAATTGATCTCATAATCAGAAGAACTCGAATCGTCCTCATCCTTCTCCAATGAAACAACAGAATCATCGATTAAACGACGTCTTTGTTTCTGCTTCTTTACTTTGGGAGAATTCTTAAAATCGAAAACCCCCACCTGTAAGAGTAAACGAACAATCTCCAAAGGTTGACTCAACACGATCCTAAAGTAATTACGAGCAAAACTCCATAACAAGTTCTTAAACAATTCACTAATGTTATTATAATCAAAGTACTCCTGGAACTCCAAGTCGTAGGCATAGTTCTTGTTCAACTTATGGGATGCCACTGCTGAATCCAAAGCATTGATTCCTAACCCCTTCCCTGGTTGAAACCCTTTAGAACTCGATTGATTTAATATGTTTGATGACATTGGACGATTGGTCCCGGTATAGACAAGCCCAACATCTGGTCTATAGATAACTGAATAACCAGCATTGAATGTATCGTGGTCGTAATACGGCCGCAACTGGTTGCTCATGATGGTACCGATTTAATTTTTTGCCTTCGTTTGCGAAAGTTAAATCATTAATATGTGGAGTGTTAAAGGATCAAGCGGATGGTTACTATATATATATCGTGGAGTGAATGTTGTGTTTGTATTTAGAGATGTTTAGAGGTGTGGAGGTAGGGTAGAAGGTGTATATATGTATTTGATTTAAAGTAGAGTGTTATTGATTACATGGATAGTACACATGGGATTTTGATTACTGGTCTTGTTTTTTTACATTTTCCTTATGTATTGGGTTGAGTATGTATAAGGTTAAGTATGTAAGGGTGGTCAGGACGATATGAAAGAGAGTACAATCTTAGTGGAAGAAGACAGACAGACCATAAGTGAATACAATTTTAAATAATAGAGCTCAATTGTTCAGTTGCTGTTAAGGATGCTTAAGTTGATATGAAGGAGAGTACTATTTAGTGGGACTAGACAGACAGACCAAAAGTGAGTATGATAGCCCAATTGTTCAGATGTTGTTAATGGGTCAATATTCAAGGTTCCAGTAGATTCATATATCATGAAGATGATATGATATCTAAAAGATATTCTCATATGTCTTTTCTTTTATTTTATACGTAACATCTCCAGGAGAGTTACATTGTCAATAGTAGTATATTTGACATGTATTGTAATATTATTAAAAGTCCTACCAATATTTTATAAGTATATCATACTCCCATAAATTGTATGTTTACATTTGAATTACCTCTGCCCACCTTCTTTTTGGTGGTTGCAAATTATATCCTTTCAACATCACTTCTTTCACTACTTTTGATTTCACTACTATGACATAATTTCAACTTTTCTGAGTTCTTATCACAACACTTTAGATGTTGATGTTAGTTTTAATACTTTACTTCTCATTAGATTACCTACTAACTCTATATTGAACATTAACTATATTCCATTTAATAGGTTATCGAAATTACTTTCAATTGTCATTAATTGAGGCTGTTTCAAAGTGTTCTTTGTTGATATAATTGAAATTTCAGTTCAAATGTAAATTTTCAAGCCCATTAATAGGACTTTAAATGGGCAAGTTAACTGCAATGCAATGCATAACATCCAATTAACCCCCAATATATGAATCAAATCCTGTAATAATTTCATTCAAACTTGAACAAATCAACTGACAAAATCAACTGATAATCAATCCCTTGTACTACTATACCTTTTTCTTTCCATTCATATTCTTTCCTCCTCAATGCAAATCACCTTCTCCACTTATTATCATATCACTCCATTATCATACCACTCCATCATCTCACTCCAACCTCCAAACAGAATAATCACTTATTCAACTCCTTCGATCTCTCAATCAAAAACTCTCCTAAATACCTTAAAGGATCTTCTGGCTTCTTAGTTCCCACTTCCTTCAACCCTTCCAAAAGATGAACAGTCAAGTTCTTGTTTAAGTATTGACGAATAGTAGACCCTCCAGCAATTTCATGTACTGGACCCGAATTTGCAACACTAACTTCCTCCACATACGAATGCTCCACAGACCCCTCACGCGAAGTCTCCTCTGCTTTGATCCTCTTGACTTCACTCATAGTTATTGTTTATCAGTTCAAAAAGTTGAAACCAAAAAAAAAAAGAGTACAGCTAAAGCAAAATGGATCCTTTCAATGAAGTTCAAGAGGACGCTTGGTCCACCATAAGTATCCTTGAGGATATAATAAAACAGAAAGGGGAAAAGACACAGCCTAGCAAAGACCTCGGTCTTGACTTTAACAATAATTTCCAGGAATTACAAGAGATATATAAAGATTTGGAACAAGCAGTTGCCATCAGCGAACTGCAACCAAGTAAGTTTGGACTCGATAATGCCGGACTAGCACAAAGAAGGCAGGTGCTACTGCAGCTCAAGGGGAAAATGAGTAGCATCCGTGAAAGCTGGGATGGTAGAAAAGAACGTGAGATCACCACCATGTCTAACCGTATAAGCCAGGACGGAGAGAACCCATTTTTGGATCAGGTTCTGTCAGCATCTCAGTACCAAGAACAGGAAGTGATACGTGAGCAAGACTTACAATTAGACAGTATTCATGAAACCATGCGTAATCTTAACCAACAGGCAGCCATGATGGGCCTGGAATTAGAAGATCAGGGGTACATGTTGGATGAATTAGACACAGAGTTGGACCATGTAGGTGCCAAATTACAGAGGGGTGTTAAGAGAGTCAATGTCTTCATTGAGAAAAACAAACTGGCAGCAAGTAACTGGTGTATAGGGATATTGATGGTTGCCTTGTGTGTTTTATTGTTTGTGATTATTGTTGCAGGCGCATGATAAATCACTATATCTTGATCAACTCAATTATAAATCGTCATACATTGAATACGTTAAGCAATACTATACATTTTTGTTATCTTAATATATACATCAATTGGAAGTTTCCTCTTGGCTAGGAATAAATATCATACTCAAACTAACATTTTCGTAGTTTCTAACACCTCTTAGTAGCTAACAAGGAGTTCTCACTGCTCTTTTTAACTATCAATATGATCACAAGTATATCCAAACCATTTTGGATAACATTCTCAGCAAGAAATCACAATTGGCCTACCTCACCTGAACTGGGATCTGGATATTTTTCACCCACCACCAACCGCTTTGCGGA
Source organism: Kodamaea hsintzibuensis (nom. inval.) (assembly GCA_030568835.1). Lineage (NCBI taxonomy): Eukaryota > Fungi > Ascomycota > Pichiomycetes > Serinales > Debaryomycetaceae > Kodamaea > Kodamaea hsintzibuensis (nom. inval.). The sequence goes on from JAJMJA010000001.1 coordinate 127,459, forward strand.
GGCGAGCTAGTACACATTGTTTAACTGTGAAGTTCATCTTGCTGAACGATGAAATTGCTTGTTCTACTGCAGAATAAACAATTAATGTGCTCCAGGGCAATCACTATACTTGACAACAAAAGAATAGTGGCTGTGTCTATGTGCCTTTGAACCAGTTACATCTCTCCTCGTCTGTTCCCTCTCGCATATACAATAGATATTTTTCATGTATCCCAACTCTTGATTGCACGATTATTTTGTTTGTCCTCGTTGCATTCCATAACCACTTCTTGACGAAACGACCGTATCTTATACATTGTTCATAACATTACATTGCTGAATGAATAAGTCTGGCACCATCTTGCTGTCAGTGTCACTCTAGAAGTCGTCTATTACGCATTCCTCCGCACTGTTTTCTGCACGCCCTCTTCTTTCTAGTCCTTCTGGTTAATCATCTCTGCAAGGCAATTTTTACCGTTATTATTTTTTTGCAGCCTCTTCCATCAATTATTCAGACCGATATCTAGAACACTCAACTGTTACTTATCTCCTACTTGCAGTGTATCAAGTGCAGCACTAATTGGCTAGTTGAACTTCATAAAAAAAAAAAACTTTGGTTATCTTGATGGTATCTTATGTATTCCTTATAGACTAGTACAAATCCTAATCTACATTCAAAGTCATTTGCATTACAAATGACAATGTTCAGGAACTATATGCTCAGGGGGTCGGTAGCACCATGCTTGCTATTATGCTCTCATACTTGAATCGCTGCGTAAAGTATGTCAAATCGAAGAAACAGTCCTTCACCATCGAGTCCAATTCTTCAAACTCGTCCTTCTTCAAATCTATAATGACATTTGCATCTCTGTTAGAATCGTTTACTGCGAGGTTGAGTAAAAGGTCAAATGAATCGTAGTACTTATACAAAACGTCCAAAAAATGGTATTCTTCCTTGAAGAAAAAGTGTGCCTTATTGATGTGGAAATCAGTCTTGTTGAACAAGCCCAACCGCTTTTTGAATTCAACTAGTATTTCAACAACTTTAACAAAGTTGTTCCATTTGCTTAATCCTACGGTCCCGCCGTCAATCAAGCATTGTATTGATGGGTTTACTGTATCTTCCAAAAAGCTTTTTAATCCTTCAAGTTGTATACTTCCCTCCAGTGTAGGTTCGTCAATGCTTCTCTTCAACTGTATCCCCACTCGCGATTCGTAATAGTTTCCATTCTTTTTCTTTACGACAATTTCATGGAATTGTGCAACGAGCTTGAAGATCATTTCAAACAGGTCCAAGTGGAAGGTGAGTATCTCCATCACGTCCAAGACCTTACATTCCTCGTCATTAAATGAGTTGGGGCTGTTATTGAGTTCATTGTTTAGAATCAGTCTCAATATCAAATTTTCGTAGTTGAGTTCGTACTGGTCGTTCAAGTCGGGGTTAAATGATAATTCCTTCATGAGCGAGATGCGGAAAAGTTGCGATTGCATGGGGTCTTGGAGCCATTCGCGGTATAACTTGCTATAATTGTCAATGTTAAGCTTACACAAGGATATGCTTTGTTCCAGGCCCAAGTCGTCTTGGATGTCAACCATTTCAACCGTCAACTTTTCATCTGTAAACAGTAGATCATTCTCGCATTTAGTAACCCAGTTATTCAGTTCAAGTGTGAACAGTAACAATTGATCAAATTGGTTTTGAGGAAAGAGTGCATGAACGAAAAATGCCATTAGCTTGGCATCTGTTGTACCCGTCTGGGCTTTACTATTCAACGCTACCTGTACGTCTGCCTCCTCTAAAGGATAGACTTCCTTCAAGTGCGAGACACACTTCTGAATCTCGTGTAAGTCGCTTTCGATAAAGCTAAAGATGGTTTGGAAAATCTTCAAAACTTGTCCAAATTCGTTTAGTAACTTGACTTGCGCCTTGAACTTGCGGACTAATTCATAACGTTTGTGCAACTCCTCGATATTAGGGATTGGAACGCGAGAATCCAACTGGACACGATGGAACATCATTGGAGGGAGTTCTCGATGAAGAAACGTCATAGATAACTTAAAATGTTCAAAGATATTCTCTTGAATCATCATCAACTGATCAAAGATCTGCAAGTTTGGTGCTCTACGTTTTGGTTCATCTTTGTCATAGTAGTGGTCAGTGCTAGTATTTGAACGTTTGGGAGACGGCGTAGGCGACGAGTACGGAGACGATGACAGTTGCCCTGGGATCTTACTCGACATTGAGTGAATCTCTTTTTCTCGTCTCTAAAATCGATATCTGTACAAATGCCCTGGTCAAATCCTCTGCAACGTCCAGTCTCAAATGTCCTCGTAAATGCCTCTCGAGTGAATCGTTATGGGTATGTCCCGTCTTCTTTCAATCTCCACTAAAATAGATCAACAGCGTTGTATTGTGCCCCGATTCAACAGACTCGGCAATACATGCAATATTCTGGGGTTAGAAAAAAAAATCAATTATAAAGGTCACTTTTGACACTTTAACTTCCCAAAATCTATATTTAGGTTAGGCGATGGGCAAAAGATATCTTATAAGGTAGGTTCAGTTGAGTTCAGCTCAGCTTCTTCATGTGTCGCTCTCGTCGTTTGGTTTGCGATGGAGCCACGAAAATTTATTGATAAACTTTTTTTTTATTTCACTATGAGGTGGTGGAACGCACCCTTTGTCTTTTTTTAAGGTCCTTTCGGAAGGCCACACGCTTAGTTAGCACTAAACTGAAGCAAGAAGATTGGTAGTATTGTGACAGAATCTAAAAGAACTCGGCGTTAGTAATCTGGGTCCTGTTTAACTTCTGGATGTTGGAAAGAACAGACGAAACAAAGAAGACCAAAAACAAAAATAACAAGGGTTCTCAAACGATTGGTTGCAATTGGTTGGTGGGTGCGAAATTGGTTCAGAGCAATTATTGAGCTGTGAAGGGACAACTAGATTTTGAAAGGGCGAAAGGGGGGGGTGGGGTTGGGGGCAGGTTAGGGTTGTTTAGACGGGTTGGTAACGTGAAAACCTAGGACGCGCAAACTTCTGGCAGTTGGGGGGAGGGATGTGTGCTTCTGAGTACAGCTTGTAGTTGTAACGCAGAATCTGTGCAAAAAAAAATCTGCACTGAGTATCAAGGAAGTATTGACCTTGTATGAAGTGGAAAAAGCTGTCAGCTGTTGGTGAAGGGTGAGGATTTATTGGTGGTTTTATATTAAGAATTTCTGTAGATTCCGAGTAATATTTTTATGGGACGTATATAATTGATATTATTTAGAAGCATAATAAGGGCCATAATAATATTCAGAGTGAAATTTATAGGTTTCAAAGCTCATTTGCTGCTTGTTGTACCAATCTCTTCGGAGAGCACAAAAGTAAGTTATGCCCTGATGCGGTTAAAGTGAAACACGCATATAGTCAACAAGTTGAGAGAGGAGATGTTAAGCTGGAAATGTATCAGGATGCACTAATCTGTATCTACTTTATTTATTTGGAAGGCATTTCTTTGCAGTTGTCTTGCCCCACTATGGTCTTCAATGTCGTGCACCCTCTCTTGCCTCGCCGTTGCTTTCTACACCTCCCTCAACTCTAAGGCTGAATCTAAAGCCCTGCACATCTTAAGACTAATCGACCATCACGTGAATCATAGAGTATTTAAAAAAAAAAAAAAGTCAGCCACAAAAAAGAAATGCAATATTATCTTCAAATAAGCTTTTTTTTTGTGCTTTTTATGCTTTGCATGCGTTTTGTGTTATGTGTTCTCAATACCCCTAACGATATGGTCTCCTACTCCTCCCCCCCTCTCTCTCTCCCACCACAAGACGATAAAGCCGTTTCAGAGAAGAGGAAATGGATTGGGAACGGAGCAAAGTAGAATACTATCAAAAGAGGAAGAGATACATCATATGAAACCTGACGATTAAAGATAAGAAAGCAAATAAGGCAAATCTTTTTGTAAAGTAGGAAAAATTGTAGGGTGTTTCTGCGAATAGGGTGTGTCCCATATTTCTGCGTCAGGATTGAATAGTTTGAGGTTGTCTAGTAAATTTCGGGTTTGGTTTTGGTGAATGTACAAGTGTTGAAACTAAAGTGAATGGACAATTTTTATTGGTCATAAGACTGACAATTTACAACATTTTCCTTTGTGAGGAAGAGCCAGTGACTTGTGATACACTTCACGAGAGATTTGTAAAGCAAAACTTAATTGTGTTTGCACACTATTTTCTCTTTTGGATGTTTGTGGTTGTTGTACTGAAGCCAACAAGTGCCAATCATGCATCAACAAAATGATCCTTGTTTCGTCATCTGGAGTCGTCTACATGCTCATGTTTGTTTTGTTTTGAGCATTGCTGTATTATCTGTAGTTCCAGGATTTTGGGCACCTTTGGGGCAGGGCAGAGCAGAGATCTTTACCAATAAGCACGTCATTACTTTTTGTTCCTTCACTTCTTTAGCACACCTCGCTGTGATCCTTGAATCTACTTTTGGGAGCTTCCTTGCTTGTTTACAATATTTCAAACGAAGGCCCCCCGCCAAAAATACTCTCCACCGGGTGTTGTCGGGTAGTCCCTCCCATTCTTGATCATCTTTCCATGTGTACACACCAGCACCCTCACCAAACATACACGTCGTTTTTTACATCTAAATTCAACTGATTCATATTTCTTTAGCTGCCAAAATCTTTGAGTGGAGAGAATGGCAACTTTAGCCAAATGTATTAAGCATACATAGATGCACTTCAACGACCATACTAAAAAATAATAGAGTCGTTTCAAAAAATATCAGAGCACTGAGCTGTTCGAGTTTTGGTGCAACTTTAAGAGAAAACCGAAGGTTTGGTTTCACTTCTTGTTGTCGTAAAATAAGGTTTAAACCCTGAACTGTTTATGCCCGAGGTAGACTGCAACAGCTATCGTTTTGTACGTTGCGAGGCTATTCTTACCATTCCAGAGAAGGTTCCACGGCGCAGGCATTCTATTATCTTTCGATTAAGGTGATTCTATAGTAAGTGGATCGAGCGAAATCGGTCCTTTTGCGACACTCTTTTCTGCACCCAGGGTTATACTTGATAGGATTTATCCTATTGATATGTCTATTGATGGCTGCTGCATGTAATAACTGCAATCTGCAAGATATTGTTCCAGAAGAACGGAAGTGAAGCTCAAGCGGGAACAGTACGTTTTGACACCATCACCTCAGATGGTTCCCCGAGACTTTTGAGCCATGGTGGTTCGAAGTCCATTGCTACGTCACCTCAACCGATTTGTACATATTCATACTCCTTTACAAGTGATTTCAGTATTTTTTTTTTACGAACAAACTTCGAATTTTGCAACTATAACCGGCTTCAAAAGCAACCTTAGACCTTCTCGCGAGTGTGCATTGGAACGAGGCGACATCTACTTTATATTTCCGTTGATTTCAACAATACCAACGCATGTGTGTTTGATGGTTAAAACGGTGCTGGAAATGCGTAGAATGTTTTACATCAATTACTAAAGTCAGACAAATCAACACCTAATAATTTAATTTCCTTTATTACCACTCTTGCAACAAATCAAGTACATTTCCGCTAAGACACTTATTACAAATCAAATGCAATCTAAACACAAACTAACTGCTGGAAAAAATAGACATACAAGCGAATCCCACATCATGGAAGAAGCCGAAAGCACATCACAAAACATACAAGTGTGAAACCATTTCAAGCTTATTATCCAAGTAACCATGAAATATCACCAACCCTTTGCGCAACTTGGCTCTCAACTCTAAAATTTCAGATCGTTTTGAGTCGCTTCTGCGGTTTTGTCTCCATGTTAACACTATTATGTCATGGCACTTTCTTATTCATCTCCTCCACTCCCACATTTCAGTAGGATGCTCAGGGATCAACACCCAACGAACTCATGCACCGATCAAAATCGAGAGATTATCCCACGTTGATTCGTCACAAAAGTGACTTATTTTATATCACTATACATAGCCTTCGTGGACTTCTGTATCTATCCGATTACTCCAGTTGCAGTGGATTTTGTTAATTTAGCTTTTTGGTCAACTTTATTTGTTGGCCCCCCCTCTGCCAAGTTGGCTTTGATATGCGACTTTCGTGATTTAAGCTATGGATCTTACTTACACTTTGGCATATTTCACCAGAACTCTGCATACCCTTACACGCTCCTACTGCCTTCGCGTATACTTGTGGTCTTGAGGAAAGTACACTTTTTCTCCATTCGTATATGTATGTGTGTACTATCACGGCACGTGCAAGGTAACACCGCGGATTCTGCATATCTTCTTTGAGGACAAATAAGTTGAAAAAAAAAAATTATATTGAATATGATGAATGTGGTGAAAAGTAGGCTGATACTAGTGACTCCTTCGAAATTGATACGTTATTATTCATCAAAACCTAATGTGGTAGATTCAGAGGCTGAGGCTGCAAGAAAAGCGGCTGAAAAACAGGAAGCTGCACAATTGGCATTGCAATCGGTAAAGGACATTGGATCCATTTTTTCACTGTCAGATTCTGATGATCCAGCAACCCAACCTATAGAGACTGAACCTATCTATAAGGACCCTAAATTGTTTGGGCCGCTTAGTTTATTACACCAAGGCCAAGTTCTTAAAGAGTTACAGGAAAAGTATGACAAGAAATGGCATAAACTCTCAGATGAAGATAAAAAGTTGGGGTACTACATAGCTTATGGAGATTGGGGGGTTCGTGAAGACTTTAAAGATTGGAAATCAATGCAACCTCCTTTGGATTTGCCGTTCCACCTTCCTTCCAAGATCCAAACGTTCACTCCAACGAAATCTACCAAAGTTCATAAGTTAGATCCAGTGATATTAGCAGAAACCGAAGTTAGACTCAAGCAATTCAATTTCAAGAGAATGGATACTGTTACAAAGGTATTCCTTTACATGATTGGATTTATTACCATTGCTGCATTGTTTAGAGATAAATTAGTTGGTGAAGATGGTAAACCATATGAGATGAAGATTGATGATCCATATGAACTTGCTAGACAAAAGAGAATTGAAGAAGAGGAAATTAGATTGGAACAAGAAAGAGAAAGAGAGGCAAAAGAATTGGAAAGAAGAAACAGAAAGTGGTATTATTTATGGTTGAGATAGTCATGTCTAAGATCATCACTCTAACCACTTCTTTACCCTAAAAATGCATGAACAAAAAGAATACTCACACCATGAACCTAATGCATGAACTGATTCAATTCAAATCTAAATGTAAATAGACTATATCAAGGAACTTCTAGAAATTAACAACTACTGTGAATGAACTACAATTTTAACGCATGTACGACAGTGTTATTGAAATATAAAGTTACCATTATTCTCCATAAATTTGAGAGTAAGACAAGTTGGAATGGCTAGCATAAAATCATGTATATTTACTGTGTGATTTGTATGTCTTGATGATTTAGAAATCAACCACACATATGAGTAGTTGACTTAATCTTCTCGTTCTATTTCACTCGATTTCTCACCCTTTCACACCCTCATTCTGTCACTATCACCCTCTGTCAGTTTATGTTTCGAAGTTACTATGTTTTTTTCGTATCATTAACCGTTTATTTAATCTATAACTTTACTCGTCTTGTTCTTCATCGCTCTCATCTTCCATATCGTCCTCATTCCAACTAGTTTCCACAGTCTCTCTAACTCTCTTGACATACTGTGACCTATGGTCCTTGTACAAATTGGCAGCCTCGACGTTGGCAGGGGAACTGATATTTGGGTCGTTCAACAAACTCTGAACCGATGTTAAGATAGATGACACATCATATGTTGGAGACCATCTGTTTTGCAAAATATCCAAACATAACTCTCCGCTTGCGTATACATTCGGGTGGAACATCTCACTAATAAACTTGACAGATGGTGGTTTGTTTGGGTATTGTTCATCAAACTGTAAGACTAGGCGGAAAGTTCCATCCTCGAATGGTGTATCTGAAGGTCCTATGATCACAGCATTCCATGTCATCACATTATCCGGTAATGGTGATGCGGAAACTCCACTAGGGGCATCTTGTTGCATACGCTTTCGTTGTTAGTAACCCATTCAATAATCTATCAAAAGTAGAATACATTAAAGTGATCGGTGTTAATCATATTAATCAACTCATACATCACATCACATTACATCACACTCAAGTGACAACATTATCGTCACATTCAAGTAACAACTCTAAGTGAAATCACAAGCTATTCATTATCAGTCTCACTCAAATCCACATTTCCACATGCAATCACTTCCAATCACTTCCAGTCACTACCATTCACTTCCAACTTCGGACTCCTTACTAAACCAAAGAATCCCTAAACTCAAACAAACATACCTTGAAATCGCGCATAAGTCTTCTCTTCGCCGGGGTGGACATTCTTAATTCTCTATTCGTTTACAAAGGGTAAATCACACACACTCTCTCGTTGTCTAAGTTATTCCTAGCAATTTGATATTTGTACTGTCGCCACTTTTTACTAATCCGATGTCGTCTACTCCACATTAATGTCGTAAACAGACGTCATCAAGAACTTGACAGTGGCGAAGTGAGTATACTTTGGAGGGCAAATCATGCATGCGAAGAAGTTAAAGGCACATAAACAATCATCGTGACGTGTATATTGTTCGTGACATATCCGTCTTCTGAATATTGGCTGCTGGCTTCCCCCTGAGTAATCGTTTACTGATTGCCTCTTAACTTGTTCGAAATGGCTGCGAAAATTATAACCATTTCAACTGTTAGAGTTTACTTTCTAAAGGAACAGTTACAAGTTAGAAGGTACACTGTATATACTTTAGTTTATGAATGAGCTTATTTAAAATAATCTTCTTCTTATCCTCCTTATCTAAAAGTTAATTCTCACAAGACGACTTTCCCAATCAAGAATCTCCGGCATCTCTCCCCTTCCCAATATCTCTCACTAAAACAAATCTACATCTTCAAATCAATAATCTTATATTTAGAGCATTATCCAGACGCTCGTACAATACTTATATAAACTCCAGTAACATTACCTTCTCAGTCCATGAGAATCTAATCAAAAAGCTTGTGGTAAGCTTCGTCAACAACGTTCTTGGCTTCCTTGATAAAACCAGCAGTACCTGCCTTGTTTATCAACTTCAGGACCTTGTCTTCCAATTCCTGGATGTCGCTGTCAGAGGATGTCGACTCAGAAGCACCCCAGAACTTGGTCAAGTTGTGGCCAGCACCGTTGAACGCCAAGACGTTGATTGTTTCTTCAGGCAAGTCGGTCAAGACGTCCTTAGTACCGAAAGCAATCAAGTTCTTCTTCAACTGCAATGGTGAAACACCGTTGGCAGCAACAAAGAATTCGGATTCGGCACCTGGTTGCAACGAAAGGTAGTAGGTCAACAAACCGGCAATGTGTGGAGATGCCATCGAGGTACCTGACAATGTGGCTGTGGCGCTGTCAGAACCAATGTAAGTGGACAACACATTCAAACCTGGAGCAAAGATGTCAACACACTTACCCCAGTTGGAGAAGTAGGCTCTGGCGTCGGAGATGGTAGAGGCACCAACAGTGATGGCGTTTTCAGCAGAAGCTGGCGAAACGTTACATGCATCTTGGTTCTCGTTACCAGCAGCAACGGCAAAGTGCAAACCGGCCTTGACAGCGGCGTTGACAGCCAAGTCTAAGGCTGGCGACTTACCACCACCAAGAGACATGTTAGCGGTGGAACCCTTGAAACCCTTCTTGTTGGCCTTGGCGGCGTCTTGGTGCGACTTGGCAGCGAATTCAACACCCTTGACAACGTCGGACATCGAACCGGAACCGTTAGAACGCAACACCTTGACGGCAACAACTTCAGCGTGCTTGGCAACACCGTATGATTCGGAAGCAATAGTACCTGCACAGTGGGTACCGTGACCATTGCCATCGACGTCAGCGTCACCGTATGGAACAGTAGAACCCCACTTGGCTCTGCCACCGAATTCAACGTGGTCGACATTGATACCAGTGTCAATAACATAAGAGGTGACACCCTCACCGGCCTTGGTCTCGTACAAATATCTGTTGAACGAGTTCAAGCTCAATGGTTGTCTGTGGGAAACTCTGGCCAAACCCCATGGGGCGCCCTTTTGGATGTCAAACTCAGAAGCATGAACAACCGAGTCCAACTCAACAAACTTGACGTTAGGGTGTCTTCTGATCAAGTCAATGGTTTCATCCAAGAAGAAACCAGAGTAACCACTCAAGATGTTGTCAATGTTGAACGAGTCGACAATACCGCCTTCGGTCTTAAAGTCTTTGGTTGCTGCGAAAAACGAATGGTCACTGTCAACAGCACCAATACTGTTGGTGTGTTGCAAAGCAACCCACTCTTGGTGGTAAGCCTTTTCGTTTTCATCAACCTCGTCCTTCAACACGACAATATACTTGTGTGGAATCACGTCTCTGACCGTGTCGGCATTGATAATAGGAGCCAAAACGTCCGACAACTCAATCTTCATAGCATCCAACACAACCTTGATGGAATCCTTAGCATCTGCAAGAGCATGCTTGAAACCCAATTGGTCAACAGAAAGAGTGTCAGCAACAACGTCCGGGAACACATTGATCACCTCATTGACAGTAGGAATGATCAAACCTTGGACACCCATGGCAGCCAAGATAGAAATAGCAACAGTATGCTTCAACATGATAGATAGTTTATTTGTAAGTTATTAGAAAGAATGGGGTTACTCTACGAATCCAGATGTGTGAAATGGATATCGTCCGTAGAAGTAGGATAATGAAGTATAAAAAAAGTTAGTGGCAAAGGGGAACTTTATATACTTTTTTAGGGGGCTGTCATATTTTGGGATGTCCAATTCGGGAATAGATATATGTGTGGCATGGCCAAGATGGAACGCGTACACACTTTAATGTGAGAGATAACTGATTGTTGTGATGATGATCACGTTGTTATTGTTGATGTAGAGCGGAAGTATCGTATTTCACCAGCTCGACTGTGTGGATGACTTCCAGATGAGACGAGTACTTTGACTAATACGTATATGAATCACACGGGTCATCCCTCTTTCCTATCGGCCAACCAAAAATGGTTTTGAGAAGCTTCCAGCCTCCGTTTATATACAGGACCATATGATAAGGATCTACGCAAGCGACCTTTGGACACCTTGATGGTATGACGTATAAAATGTGGAGGTGTTCGGCTGGAGATAGATGGAATAAATAGTGATACTGGAGAAGTTGGGGAGAGAGAAAGGGTGTAGAGGGGTGGTTGTTATAAAAGTGTCATGTATTGCATAAAGAAAGATAAGTTTTGATATGCTATGACGGTTAGAATCGGTTATGTCTATTATTGGTGGGGAAATCTTAATGAGACACCTGAGATGAGGTATGCGGTTTAACGGTTTATTGATTTCTTGAGTTATTAATTTGGTAGGTTATCTGAGTGTTTTACATTATATGATAGGCTAAAATTGAATAAGAGTGAATGAGGTAATAGGTTAAGTATATTATGTTAATCTAGACCAAATTAGTAGTGTGAATTTCATGTTTTCTTAGTCATTAAAGGTGGATGTTACGTCAGTTTCTGTGTAAAGTCTATAGATTTATGGTCTCTTAATCTGTTAGAAAAAGTATAAATAGGTATTATTGAGTTGAGTAAAGTTCTAAGAGCTATCATTTAGCCACATTTTATCTTAACTATCAGTTTACCGTATACTTATGTTTTGTAGTCATCCTGTTCTTTCCGATTACCGTACACTGATGTTAATCCTGTTCTTTCAATTTGGGAGTATCTTCTATTATCTTCTCAACATCTTAACAGTATAGTTTTATTCTAGTTTCAATCATGTTTCTTTTTCATTCCATTACACGGGTTCTTCCTCCCTCACTCTCTAGTATGTATACCAATGTTAATACAACTGTACTAATAAGAACGTAATAGAACCACAAACTGCTTTAAATTTTTATAGATTTCATCAATTATCTTTACAAATCTTACATTAATTTCTTCTCATTATTAATCTTCATTTCTTGTCTATGCATAAATATACTAACATCATTTCCCACCCAATCAATATCTCACCTCCATTATTCAGTTTACTGAATTTGCAACAGCATGAGTTTTCAACCACTCTCTGGCCTTCTCTTCAACAAGATTCTCATTTAATGCTTTATAACACATCTCCAACTCGTACCTTCCCTCAGACTCCAACTCATTGAGTATTTTCTTCCGTTGTGTTACGCTTTCATTCACACAGAACCAAAATTGGTTCCTTCCCGTCACTGCTCCTTTATTGGTTGGCAACGCTGGGTGTGCTACTTTAGAAAACAAGTCTTGCTTCAATATCAAAAACAATTCTTTCATGGCCACCCCACGTACAGATTCATCTGCATATTTGCTCGACACACAATACTTATTTTGACACCAATGATTACCACAACCTTTGGTGAGCTGCATCATGTACTTACGCTCTATCCGTACTTGGAGTTTAATATGAGTGGGGTCGTGTTGTTGAATGTACAATGGTCCAAAACATAAATCACATAAACCTAGCTCGTTTCCATTGCTGCTTGTAGTGTTGATGCAGTTCTCGTTAGTGCACTTGCTAAATGTTATCTTGTTAAGCTGATTCAAGTCGATCTTCTCCATCTCATGCAACTGTAAATGTTTCTTATAATCCTTGACTCGTACATTCTTGTTGCACTTGTAACACTCAGTAGTTTTATTACCACACATGTTTTCGTGATTACTCAAGTTCTCAAACTTGTCCTGATACGTGGCTTCTCCCTGTGGAACCACTAACTTGCAAAATCTGCACTCGTGGAGTTTTTCTGGACATTCGGTAGACTTGTGGTGTGCCAAATCAAAGAACGTCTCATAGCTCAAGTCTTTGCATGAACATTTGTATGGTCCAGAATGAATGAGTTTATTGTGTTTGAACCTAGCAAGGTTCGAGTCAGCATGGAAACCACATTCACAGTGGTAGTGTGTTGCTGGAATCTCTTTCAAAAAGACTTTATCACACAGAGGACACTTTTTGTTGTTTCTCAAGCAGAAAGATTCGTGGAGGAAAAACTTATCAGAATTGATACCTTTCCCACAGTTCATGCATTTAGTAGTCAGAGAGTCTTCATGTGTAGCTTCGTTCACGTCGACCTCCATCTTTTCGTTATCTAAAGGTTCTTCAGTTATGTTTATTGTCAACTTAGTCTGCTTTTCCCAGACAATAGGAACAATAAACAACCACCTTGCATCACTTTCATCGTCTATTTCTTCATTCTTTGCTCTGGTGATTTTGTTCACGATGTCATCATCTTTAAGATTGATATGCACACATTTATCTTCTTCACTATCCTGTTCAAAAGTCGAATTTCTGAAGTTTTCCATGTTCAAGAACTTATCAAGGCCCACCAAGATGTCTACATTAGCCTTTTCTTCACGATCCAAGGTCACTCTGAAGTTTGTGCTGTGTTTTGTCAAGTCTACTTTGAATATGTTGGGGACAAATGTAGGGTCTGTGAATGTCTTCACGTCCAAAACACTCACTTCCAGGTCGATTTCTTGGATGTTATTATGTGGGTTTCTGGCATTCTCGATCATTTGTTGATTCGCCATATTGTCATCCAAAGGAACAACATCCAACACTATATCAGTATCCACAATACATGCAGTTATATCAGCGCTCTTGCCATTAATCTCTTCAACATGCAATTCATAACGTAAGTTTCCATCCATTATTATTACTGGACCCAACGTTAAACAAGTATAGTATTGGTTTAACTTGTTCTCTAGAAAGAATTTCCAGTTCGTCACCTCGGTGTACAAATGCTGTGGTTTTATTTTGAGTGAAGTGGCCTTAGGAATGTCGGCCAAACTAATCTGTACTTCACTAGGATGCAGTAACTGTTCATAAATGGTCTTTGGAATAACACACACTCCTTCTTCGCTTGAGAACTCCTTGACCCCAGCGTATGCTACCTTATCATTTCCATTGATTTCAAATATAAGTGGATGAGGAAGCTCGGTAATGTTGTCCACTATCCTCGAAAGAAACTGCTGAGGAAGTAAAACTTTATCTGAATAAGGTGCTAGTTTATCACTTTGCTCTACCGTCAATGAAATGTCTTCAAACATGATGAGCTGTGGTGCTGTTGGTGGCGTTGATTTGTAAGTGTTAAATTTATGAATGATTTTTAGCTGCGAATTTTATATTCAGTTCAATACGATTTTGGGATGCTTTAAATTAGTAAGGCAGAGGTTTGAAGTGATTGATTACAATGGGGTTAATGATTACATATAATTAAGTTAGTAGACCAATTCACCTAATTTATGGTATCACTAAAGAGTAATATACATTTAAATCATATCCTAGTCAAGGAGTACATCAAGTAACATACTTGAGAGTTCCCAAGGCCAATACTAAATCCACAGGAAACATTCATGTACAATGTCTAAAAGACGTTGCCAATGTTTGTGTATATTTTAAACCCCACCAACGTGATACCAGATATTTATTGCTTGGTAAATTGAAGTAAGTACATACCTAGAAACCCTGAGCCTTGAGGTGCTTAATACTTCACAGGACTGTTTTACTTGCATTGAGTTTCAATATTTCTATACTCAAAAGTCACAGGAACAAGAATATAGATAAGAATAATTTGCACCCAAAACTTTATTGCCATTGTATTTTGATAGATTCTATTTCTAATAATTTATAATCCTTTTGAGTGTATGACTGTTCCAACCTCAAGGTGTTGATTTACACCATCATTCACTTCAAAAGATTAAATTCTTTTCCATCTTTTAAAGGAGAAAATCATTCGAGTGAGGAACAAACCATCAACATGCATGATCTTATTCACAGATTACCCCTTGAAATTGTACATCTCTTGGTTGATAGGCTACCGAGAAGGTACTTGTGTCACTTATTTGATCTGCCTCGTATAGGGGATTATGCATTTCAGGTTTACTATTCAATAGTTGAAGTTGAATTACAAGACAATCTATTAAATGCAACATACTTACTGACAGAGAAGTTCTTGCTTCCTGAACTTCCAATAAACCCTTCCTATTTGGTAGATAGTACAGAATTCGAGTCAGAAGAGGAAGCTGTTATCTTTCCTTCAATCTACTCCTTTCTCTCATTCATCAAATCTAACAAGCAAAGGTATATACCAACAGAAATAAGAATTGAACTGCCAAACAATTTCTTTATCCTTCATGAGCTCCACCCAGATATACTAAAGCTAGCAAAATCAATTAAAGTGGATGCAAAAGTAAATGATGATAACGGGGAACTAAAACTAAAATCAACCTTTCCTGGTCTGTTTGCACAAGAGGTTCAGACTATACTAGACTCGCCTTATGATGTTACAGGTCTACATTTGGAAAATGGCAGTTTAGAAGGGAGTCAATGGAGCAGGTCATCTCTAAGGTTTACACCTACGTTAAAACATCTACACATCGGCTTTGAGTATCTGAGTTCTTTCCTAGATTCTTTATTTTCCGAGCCAATACCTCTGCTTGAGCACTTGAATAGTTTAAAGCTTGAGACTCCAATTAATTCTTCATTATTGTCAAACCTTCCTGCTAACCTACAATCACTTGAATTGTCACTAATAGTCACTTCAGGTGAGGTGAAGTTTTCCTTCCACAAGTTAAAAACATTGAAGCTTCTTCCCATGAAATGGGAAGACGAAGTAAAGTTAGAAATGTCAGGTTTATTGTCTTTGAGACAATTAAGTATGAGGAATTCAAAAGCTTCGTCTCTCAAACAGTTTAAATTCCCGAAAGACATCAGGGAATTGAGAATTGAGTATTTCGAAAACCTCACTGACCTCTATGGCGTACTTCAACTTGAGAAGTTGCATATTCTTGAAGTGAGTTGGTGCCCCAAAGTTCGTGATTTAAGATTCCCTAATAGTATAAGACTGTTGGTACTAAGAGGCTTTTTTAATCCAGATTGTAGGTGGCCCTTTTTTGGCTCAAGATCCCCAGATGATGATTTTGACTATGAGTTCGTATTGGATAGAAACCTAAAGCTACCAACATCATTAACTAGACTAGCAATAATTAACAGTACTGGCGTGGTTGTCGATGATATTGCCTTACCACTGAAAATAAAGACCTTACAATTGATCAACTGTTTATTTTTGACATCCCCTGCTAGTATCAACTTTCCAAAGTCGTTAAAGTCCATTGAGATTAAGTCTGAAATTAGTAGTTTGAAAGGGATTGAGTGGCCTTGCGAACTCGTTTGGTTAGATCTTTCTAATAACAAGTTGAGCCATCCTTTTGGAAGCAATCTTCATACTTTGAAGCATTTAAAGCTATTAAAACTAGTTGCAAACAATTTTACTGGGGAATTTGAAGGTTTGATATCTAGCTTCCCTAAAAGTTTGGAAGCACTTTACTTGGATTCTACCAATTTATTAGACACAAGACAGGATTTAGACAGCTTACCACGATTAAAAATACTTCAAATGTACAACAGAACCACAAAAAACACAGATTCTTGTGTAAATCAGCATGTTGTAACAGTCAATAAAGGTTTGTTCCCAAATAGCCTTGAACTGCTTAAAACATTTGGAACGTACAAGGGTAGTCCAGAAGACTTGTTTAAGGCATTACCTCAGGGAATCAAGAATATTATATTTCACCATTCCTGGGAATCACAAGCTTCAAATATTTTGATAGACTTGGACTATCCAAAATTGACTAATCTCTTTATAGGTGTTGAAGTTAATTCAGTTTCACTCAACAAATGCATTAATCTCTCAGTCGTTGATTTGAAGAATTTACAATCTGAAGAACTTGACTGGGATTCATTTCCGTCAACTATCAAGTCCTTAAAGGTTTCCAAATCTAAACTGCTGAAATTGAAAGGTGATCTTAAAAATCTAAAAAGGTTGCAGACCTTAATGCTTGATTACAACAATCTAGGGCCCTTCCTTTCTTTCGAAACGTTAGTACTTCCAGATACTCTTATTGAATTAAGTTTAATTGCTAATTCGCTACTGTACCTTGATATTTGTTGTGGAACAGAGTTGAAGATAGTTACCGTATCCGAGAACGATGATTTGGATTGGAAGAGCATAGTGAAATTGTGTGGGAGTCCTGAACCATTGATGTATGGGAACTCTAGAATTGTTTACCATGATCTGGCGAATGAGTTTTATGACACTCATGGTGAATATGAGCAGGAAAGTATCGGAACTGACATTGAAGAGGACGAAAGAAGAGTGATGTTACAACTACTTGCAGGATTACAACTCTTCCGAAGCTTTTAATAAATGTTCAATAGTAATAGCTACTCAGTTATTTATCTTTATGATATGAAGTGAGACTATCCAACTTTGAATACTTCGTGCCAACCAAAATTTTAGTACTCGGGTACTGGCTGTATGCATCCCTGTTAAAAAGTACATATTCGAAGTTTGTCTAGAACCCGGCGAAATCATATGAAAGGAAGTGATAGTATCTCTTTAGAGAGCGTCCATAATTTACATTGATACTTGGTTAGTAAGTTTGCATCTACAACAATCACATAATTACAATTAGTCAAAGGAGGATTTGTTCTAAAGTAAAATTAACTGAGTAACAATTACACTGCTCAACCCTGGAAAGTCCCTATATGTAAATTAAGCACTTCAACCTTACGGATTGTTTCTCAATCTATAAATGAAAATGAAAGTTATATGGTAATTGCTCCGCTTTAGAATGAACGATAGTAGGTATTTTCAATTAACTTAAACTCTATTACAATACAAATCTCGAATTGTATTGATTTGAAAGCTGTCAACCGACAAACTCAATAAAATTAATGAGTATTCAATCTGTTGAATTCTTTTTATGACGTTTCAAGATCTAAAAATTGACTGGCTTCAATTTTTGCACCCAAACATTTGAAATAAAAATAAAATCGTATTCAAGAATAAGGTTCCATTTTAATCGTACACCTATCGAGTTCACCTATAGGATTCATCTATATGATTCATCGACTTAGTATATTCATTTCACCTTATGCTGACTTACTATTATTAGTTTCAACAGACATTTGCTGATCTTAGTTGGAAATAAGAATTAAAAATAAAATGGACAACATCATCAATCGATTACCACCTGAAGTTGTACAACTAGTGATTCACCACTTACCGAGAAGAGTGCTATGTCATTTATTTGATCTACCCAGTATAGGGGATTATGCATTTCAGGTTTTCTATTCGGTTGTTGAAATTGAATTGGAAGGATTTAACGCTGTACAAAGTGAACCAGTAACTGCTCAATGCTTCTCACCCCCTGAACTTCCACTACATCCTACTTATACCTACTACACCGGTGAAACCGAGTCAGAGGACGATACAGTTGTTATCTTTGCTTCAGTCTACTCCTTTCTCTCGTTTATCAATATCAACAAGTCAAGGTATGTACCAAAAGAGATACGGCTTCACCTGCCAGATATCTTCTATATCCTTCATGAGCTCCACCCAGATATACTCAATTCCGCGAGGGATATCAATGTGAATGCGAAATTATATGTTAACAACGGGGACCCGAAACCAAAATCAAGGTTTCCAGGTTTGTTTATAGAGGAGATTCAAACAATTATAGACTCACCATATAATGTGACTGGTTTGCATTTAGATAATGGCAATTTAGAAGGAAGTCAATGGAGCAGGTCATCTCTAAGGTTCACACCTACGTTAAAGTATCTACACATCGGCTTTGAGTATCTGAGTTCTTTCCTAGATTCTTTATTTTCCGAGCCATTACCTCTGCTTGAGCAATTGGACACTTTAATTCTTAAAAGTCAAATCAGAAGTGAATTACTACCAAATCTTCCTGCCAGTCTCAAATCACTTGAATTGTCACTTCTCATCTTTACTCCAATCGTGGATTTTCCATTCCATAGGCTACAAACTTTGGAATTAGAAGAGGTAGAAGGTGAAGATGGAGCAAAGTATAACTTGTCCGATTTGCTATCTTTGAAACTGCTAAAGATAAATCTGAGTAGATCAGGAATCATTTCTTTAAAGCAGTTTGACTTACCAAAAAGCATCAGAGAATTGACCATCAGAGATATCGACAACCTTACAGACATCTATGGTGTACTGGAACTTAAGAATTTGCAATCGTTTGAATTGAGTTGGTGCCCAAGAATTTACAACTTCCCATTACCTGAAGCACTCCGCCTGCTAGTTTTAAGTGGCTTCCACGACCAAGCGAACGAAGATACGAACGAATATGAAGACTACAATTACAAACCAGATAGGACTTTCAAATTACCGATATCATTAACAAGACTAGAAATATATAGCAGCACCGGAGTTCTTGTTGATCATATTTCTCTACCACTGAAACTAAAATCCTTGAAATTGGTCAACTGTTCATTTTCAGCATCTCTTGCCAGGATGAACTTTCCAAAGTCGTTAAAGTCAATCGAAATAAGTGCTGAAATCAGTAGTTTGAAGGGTATTGAATGGCCTAATGATCTCGTTCGGTTAGACCTTTCCAACAACGAGTTGGTGCATCCCTTCGGAAGTAATCTACACACATTGGAATATTTAAAATACTTAAATATGACCACAAATGCTTTTACTGAGGACTCTGATGGTTTGATTTCTTGTTTTCCTAAAAGTTTGGAAGCACTCTACTTGGAATCTACTAATTTGTTAGACACAAGACAAGACTTGGATAACTTATCAAGCTTGAAGATTCTTGAGATAGAAGATAACTCTATGATCCCAAGAGACTTACCTAGAATTGTACACCAGGACAAATCAATACATGAAGGCTCCTTCCCAAATAGTCTTGAGCTGTTTTCTGCAAGAATCTGCGGGAGAAGTTCAACAGAATTGTTTGAAACATTACCTCTCGGGCTCAAGAGGTTAGTAATTTACGACTACAATGATATTGCTAATTATTACTTGAAGACCAACCAAAGCTTGAGTGACACAATAGACTATTCTGAAGTAAATTTCAACAAGTGGACGAGTATCTCATTCATTAGTTTGAGTAATATACAAATGAAAGAACTTGACTGGGACTCATTTCCGTCAAGTATCAAGTCTTTGGAGGTTTGTAAATCTAAACTTCTGGAATTGAAGGGTAGCCTTCAAAAGTTAACCAGATTACAGAGCTTGAAATTAGATTACAACAATCTTGGGCCTTTCCTTGCTGATAAAGCTTTGGTACTACCAGACACTCTTATTGAACTAAGTTTAATTGATAATTCATTACAGGACCTTGAAATTTGTTGTGGAGCAGAACTTAAAGTATTGTTTGTCTCCCAGAACGATGATTTGAGTTGGAAAAGCATAGTGAAACTATGTGGAGCTCCTGAGCCATTGAAGTATGGGAACTCTAGAATTGTTTACCATGAACTGGCAAATGAGTTTATTGAGAATACCGAAGGCGACGAAGATGAGGTTTCTATATCTGAAACAAGCTTTGAGAACGAAGAAAGTAGACTGACTTTACTGCTACTCGTAGGATTAGAACTATTCCGAAAAGCTTATTGAATATTCAACATGTACACTTTATTAAGTTTTGGTTAAGATGAAAAGTAAGTATTATCTTGCTCCGAAGGATTCCCAACCCAACGTCCTTTCTGCACAGGAAGCTTTCACCCTATGGCTCCAGATTTAGATAACGGAGATACCAAAGTACTCGATCCAGAATTACAATTATGAATCTCACTACAAGAGCTGCAAGTAGACAGCTCTACTTTCTTTCTGTTGAGAAGACACAATGCTACTCTAGACACAGATATGTATTCTCTTTGTCGTTTAAATGTTATGGCTACAACTCGGATCATAAGAATGCAAATCATCTATCATCTGTTATACAAGAAACTAAGTATTTTGTCCATTTCCACGAAACTAACTGTCTACGCAGTACTTCGTTTCGTTTACTGGCCGGTTATGTTAAATCAAAATATCAGTGTTTTTATCTCACAACTTACTTCCCACTTTTGCTCCCTTTCATCAACGTTCTAGCACCATCCTTAACCATTGGTGAGTAGTGGTTATCTAAAAGAACATTTTCCCACAATGTGGCTGCTCCTGGGTTACTTCTCTCTAACTCAACCTCACGATCTTTTCTTTCTATACCAAGAACATACAGTCCTTCTCCGTTTATTCTTTCCTCTGTGTTCCATAAACCCTTGACCGACTCTCCGTGTCTACCAACCAATTTTCCAATAAACTTAAGGGTTGCTAAGGATGTTTTCTCAGGTGTGTTAAGTGTCGACATGTACAACCTCTTCGTAAACGCAGTAGCTCTTGAAGCAGTTCCGTTTCTCGAACGGAAGAAGATAAAGTCTAAACATCTCAAAAGCAACTCTGACTTAGTGGAAACGTTGACTGTGGGCTTTTCAAGAGATCCAGAAACTGGGTCAACCAACCTAAGAGTCTTGTGGCCGAATTCCAAGTCACAGTCCAATGATAAATCACTCAAAATCTGGTACAATGAGCTAATGAACTTGTTCAAATCAAGACTGATGGGGATCTTTCCAGTACTTTGGTGGTTCAAAATTAACGTAAATGACGTCGCTATGCAAAGCAAGACCGTTCTCATCTGTTTACTGTCATACAAACCCCCCATGTATTCATCGTCATCTTCGTCTTCAGGGACTATAGTATGTGCATTCCCCAAAGAGTGTTCCTCGATTATATCAGTCATGATCTCTCTCAACACTTCCATGAAATCACCTAACAAATCCAAGTTAGCCATCTCTCCAAATTTGGCCAAACCTTCCAACACTGCAGCCATTAAATGACTGGCATCATTTTTCTCGTCCAGTGTGTGTGAGCCGGCCTTTAAGATTTGTAAGTATAATGTTAACAACATTTTGAGAACATTAGATTGGAACTTTTCTCTTTCTTCCGCTGTAATCTTTTGTTCTGCCTTCAGTATCTCTTCTTCAATCTCCTTACGTTCCTTTCTAGCTTTTCTCTCCTTTTTCGAAATATGTACTCTGTCCTTCTTCTTAAGCTTTGGTTTAGGAACATCTCTATTACGGTTTGGGTCGTAATCTCTTAATAAAGATAACGAAAGGAAGATGTTCACCACAGACTCGTCTACTCTGAACTTCTTGTCTACAATAGACTTGCAGATGATTCTAACAAGGTCGTTAGTTATCTCTCCATCTTCTTCATCGTCTTTCAACAGTGACTCCAATACTCTCAAACATCTAGTGAAGACTTCTAAATCATCAGCATTGGTAGGCTTTCTGTTCAAACGACGTACCACTATAGTGAAAACTTCGTTTCTGTAGTTGAAATGGCGTAAAGCAGTACTCAATTCGCACGCAGCTTTCACAGCTATTGATCCCTTTTTAATGTCGTTAACAAGTACCTTCTTGCTGTTTTGTGAGTTGGAATGGGAAACTCTAGCTAACTTAGATAAGGTATCAACATACAACATATAGTTTTTCACCAATCCTTGTTCGAACTCACGTAAACGGGCAATATCTCTGCTCACCTTTTCTCTCTTTTCAGTTTCGGTTAACATTCTAATTCTGTAGGAAGGTGCAATCGACTTGAAAACAGGAATCAATGCCATTAAAGATAATTGAGATTTTACAGGGTTCGTGCTTGCAGTCATGAGCCTCAATTTAGTAAGGCATTTTATGTTTTCTTCAGGGTCTTCCATAAGTTTACCTGCAAGATTAGCAATTTGTTCTTTCAACTTGAAAAGTCTCTCTTGTGGTGAAAGATCGGAGTCTTCGTCTTCATCCTCTTCTGGTTTTTCTTCTTTCTTAGGCTCCTCTTCTTGCTTCTCTTCTTCTGATTCGGGTTCCTCATCTTCTTTCTCCTTGACCTCTCTTACAACTCTCTTGATTTTTCCATCTGCTCCCTTAGTAGGTAAACCTTCAACAATTTCCTTCTCTGAAGACTTTAAGCTTCTTGGTCTCAATTCATAGTCCTGCTCGTCATTTTCCCAGTCATTCTGTTCTTCACTGTCACTATTGTCGACAGTATTAAACAAACCTGTGGAAAGTTCAGAATCATGGGCCTGTTTTGCCTTCTTCTTCTTCTCGAGGTCCCTAGAGTTAAGCTTTCTTTTGGCCATCGTTAGTTGTATGAAGTTTTTAGATCCATCTCAAAAAAATATAAGAGATGAGGTGGGACATTAATGCGACATTGCCGACATCTGGAATATTAAATGAAGTTGACAAAGAGGAGGAAGGTAGTGAGGCTGGAGAGATGTGTAATGATGATTATTCATAGAGAGGTAGCTTAAAGAGTACTTGGTTGAATAAGTTTTGTATTGTTTGAAGAAGGTCGTGAAGTGTTGGCTTTAACTTTGGCTGTAAATAATACATGAATATAACTAAAGATCAGTTAATTGAGTGATTCCATAGCGAATTGTGATAGATAGACTTTCTAGAGTATATTGTCTTCATTTTTATTCAATAGCATATACTGTGTTTATAGCCTTATAATCTATATTTATAACTTTTTAGAGATCATAAATATTAGGAGAATATGTTTGGGTGCAAAAAAGTCACGATTTCATTGATGTAAAAATCAGCATTAATGTAGGCATGCAAAATTCAATGTACTTACGAAACATTCACTGGTATAATTATTCTAAGATGTTCCTAACAACTAAGGTCGTACTACTAAAGTAAATTTCAAGATTCAACTGGTTTTTCGAACGTTCTAGAGATCTTAACGTACTCCTTTGACAGTATAGCTTACTTCTAGAGAATTGGAACAGCTAAGTGATTCCTCACTTAAACAATCTTTTTAGTAGAATTAACTTTATAAAGTGTACTCAGTTCTTTTACTGATCTAATACAAGATAATTGTGCTCTCCCCAACTTCAAACTAACACAACACACTCAATTCTAAAGGTACTCAGTATAAAATTAAATCACTTTATCTTTTATCCTGCACACACTAAACATTTATAGCAGCTCATCAATCAATGTATGAATGAAGGCATGTCATTAATACTAGAAGAACTTGGCGCTCTTGTTCT
Source organism: Kodamaea hsintzibuensis (nom. inval.) (assembly GCA_030568835.1). Taxonomy (NCBI): domain Eukaryota; kingdom Fungi; phylum Ascomycota; class Pichiomycetes; order Serinales; family Debaryomycetaceae; genus Kodamaea; species Kodamaea hsintzibuensis (nom. inval.). The sequence continues at coordinate 151,422 of JAJMJA010000001.1, forward strand.
TAAACATTTAGGAATACCTGACGAAGGGTTTACTATTTCAAAGTTTGTTTTAAACTTGTACAATCAAGCTTCCAAAGAAACTACCAACTATAATACATTCTTAGAAGTGATCTTTGAGAATGGAGGTGATGACTTTCCTCGAGAGTTTGTTAAGGCATGCTATGAAGTTTGTAAGACAATGAGTAAAGATCAAGTAATAAAGAAAGAAGCAGACATAAAGATAGAACCTGAGGTTAAGAAAGAGGTTGAAGTTAAGAAGGAGGAGTCTGACTGGGTGGGATTGGGTTTACCTGATACCAATATCAAACGTGAACCACAACAAGATACTTTTGTAAAGCAAGAAAAGACTAAAGTAAGCTTCAAAACTGATGAGAAGGTAGCAATCGGTAATATCTATCGTGGATTTGTCAGTAATCTAGCATCATACGGAGCATTCATTAGATTGAATAGTCCTCGTTCATACCAATCAGGGTTATGCCATGTCTCACAAATACTGTTTTATCCACAGACAAGAGTACGAGATCCCGAAGATGAGTTAAAATTAAACCAAGAAGTATTTGTTAAAGTTATACAGATTGAAGCTGCAGAGGTCACATCAAATAGACGTCAAGCAAGAGATAAAATATCTCTATCGATGAGAGGTATAGATCAAGTTACAGGATTGGACAAAAGTGATGAGCTAGAAAAGCAAAGGGAACTAGATGAAGAACAGAGAGGAAGAAATCACTTTGAGCAAAAGAGGAAAAGAAGATTCACGTCCCCTGAACGTTGGGAAATTAGACAACTTATAGCTTCTGGAGCAGCATCTGCAGATGATTACCCAGAATTATCAGCACTAGACGAAGCTGAAGTTGATGAAGAGAAGCCCAAAAATGAAGATGTCGATTTAGATATAGAGATCAAACAAACCGTTCCCAAGTTTCTTCAGGGAAAGAATAAAGAATCTGTTGATTTTGCCCCAGTTAAGGTGTTCAAGAACCCAGAAGGCTCTATGAACAGATCTGCAAAGTACGGCTCTAAACTAGCACGAGATTTCAAGGAAGAGAAACATAAAGAAAAGAGAGAGAAAGAACGTGCCCTCCGTCTGGATAGAGCTAAAAGTATGGAATCATATGATCCAATGCAAAAGCAACAAAAACCACAAGAAGTTGAAGAACAGATTAGAGAAAACGTCATATCTAATTGGAAAAAGTCACAGCGTACCGTTACTTATGGAAAGAGAACTAGTTTACCTATTAAAGAGCAGAGGGAATCGCTTCCTGTGTTTTCAATGCGCTCCACTCTTATACAAACGATCAAGGATAACCAATTTGTGGTTATTGTAGGTGAAACTGGGTCCGGTAAAACCACTCAAATTATTCAATATCTCATGGAAGAGAATTTCCACAATACTGGAGGAGTTAAGAAGATCTTAGGATGTACACAACCTAGAAGAGTGGCTGCAACTTCTGTTGCCAAGCGTGTTGCAGAAGAGGTGGGATGTAATTTAGGAGACGAAGTGGGATACAAAGTTAGATTTGACGACAAAACAAGCCCAAACACAACCATTAAGTATATGACTGATGGTATGCTCCAAGTTGAAGCATTGAATGACCCTTTCATGAGCAAGTATAGTGTTATAATGTTGGATGAAGCGCACGAAAGAACTATTGCTACAGATGTTCTTTTTGCACTTTTAAAGAAGGCTGCAGTCCGAAACCCAGACTTGAAAGTTATAGTTACTTCTGCCACCTTGGACTCAGAGAAGTTTTCCAAGTATTTTAACAACTGTCCAGTTTTAAATATTCCAGGAAGAACGTTCCCAGTAGAAGTGCTTTATACAAAGCAACCTGAAATGGACTACTTGGCTGCTGCTTTGGAATCTGTTATTCAAATACATTTATCAGAACCAAATGGAGATATTCTAGTATTTCTTACTGGACAAGAAGAAATTGATACAAGTTGTGAAGTGTTATATGAGAAGGTTAAGTTGTTAGGAGACTCTATTGCAGAGCTTATTATATTGCCAGTTTATTCAGCCTTGCCTTCGGAGATGCAAAGTCGTATTTTTGAACCTACACCGAAAGGTTCAAGGAAGGTCATTTTGGCTACCAATATAGCTGAGACATCCATTACTATTGATGGGATCTTTTATGTCGTTGACCCTGGGTTTGTTAAGGTGAATGCATACGATCCAAAGTTAGGTATGGATTCGTTGATAGTATCACCGATATCTCAAGCACAAGCTAATCAAAGAAGTGGTAGAGCTGGTAGAACAGGACCAGGTAAATGTTACCGGTTGTACACTGAGACAGCTTTCAAAAATGAGATGCTTCCTAATACAATTCCCGAGATTCAGAGACAGAATTTAGCACTGACGATTTTGATGTTGAAGGCAATGGGAATCAACGACTTACTAAACTTTGAGTTTATGGATCCTCCTCTGACACTGGCAATGCTTTCAGCATTACGAGACTTATATAACTTGTCTGCATTGGACGAAGAAAGCTACTTGACTGAATTAGGACAACGAATGACTGACTTTCCTATGGAGCCGGCCCTTACAAAAACTCTTATAACATCTGTTGACTTTGACTGTACTGAAGAGATTGTTAGTATTGTTGCTATGTTGTCAGTACCAACTATATTCTACAGACCGAAAGAAAAGCTGCAGGTTGCGGACCAAAAGAAAGCCCGGTTCAATCTGACCTTGGGAGATCATTTAACTTTATTAAACGTCTACAGGTCTTGGACGTTAAATAATTACAGTAAGACATGGTGTCAAGACAACTACATTCAAGAGAGAAGCATGAAGAAGGTTCAAGATGTGAGACGACAACTCACAACGATTATGCAAAGGTTAAAATATCCTATGGTTTCTGCAGGGTCCAACTTGGATAAAGTCAGACGCGCACTATGTTCAGGATTTTTCAAGAATTCTGCAAAGAGAGATGGTACGGAAGGTGGCTATAAGACACTTGTTGAATCTACACCTGTCCATTTACACCCTTCTTCTTCGATGTTTGGCAAAACACCCGATTACTTGATATACCATACCTTATTGTTGACAACAAAGGAATACATGCACTGTGTTACAGTGATAGATCCACATTGGTTGGTTGAATTAGCTCCGCAGTATTTCCAGGTGGGAGATCCTACGAAACTCAATGAACTGAAGAAACGACAAAAGATTGTACCACTCCATGATAAGTTTGCTGGAGATGGATGGAGATTAAGCGCACATAACGCTGCCAAAAGAAAGGCACTTGGTAATAAATAATATCACCACTCTACACTTAGAATACTAGCAATCAGCATTAATATATATTTTGACGTAATTAAAATGAGTTGGCGGTTCTATGAAAGGTCGCACTTCTTCCACATAGAAGTTAAGTCTTCAGGGTCGATAGTCCAGATAGCTGCGCCCTTTTGAGACATGTATTCAGACTTGTACGCTGGGTAGTATTTGCCAATGGCATCAAGAACACCTTTGGTTAACAAAGCATAAGTCTTAGGAGTAAAGTGGACTCCATCAAGGAGGTAGTCTGCCAAGCTAATGTGATCTGCCTCTTCGGCTTTAGATTTCACTATTTCTTCTTTGGTCCAACCTCCATCGTTTCTAACGATTTCCCATAAGTCAACGAAAGGAACATCGTTGGCTTCAGCAACTTCTTCAGCAGCCTTAGAGTACATCAAGTTACGCTCACTTGTAGACACAGGGGTAGTAGTAGGAGTACCAACAGACGCTAAAAGCATATTCGACAACTTACAGTCATGAAGAGTTGGTCCGATGATAATTGGCTTGACGTTGTTAGCCAAGGCAATTTTGATCATCTGGTTAATGTTTTCAGCGTACTTTTCAACAGTGTTTTGTTGAGTCTTTACCTTTGCATGTTCGTATTGAGCAGCATCATTAGTTCCAAAGAAAATGGTCAATAACTTGACATTGTTCTTCTTCTCATTCAATTCAGCATTCAAGATTCTTGGTAAGAGTTCAACACCATGAGAGGAGTTGTAACCAGCAAACCCTCTGCAAATGACGTCCATTTTTCTTTGGTATAAAGCTTGCAATGCAGGGTGCAAACCAGGTCCGGATTGCAGACTGCTGCTAAGCTCAGTGATAGAGTCTCCTAAGAGAATGAATTTGTCTAAGTGGTAAGCCATGATAAATAAGTAATGTAGTGATAAAACTGGTGTTGAGAGTAAGAACAAGGGAACTTGCTAGGCTATATATACTAAGTTTTGGAGATTAGTGGCTAAGCAGCAAAAACCCATACTGATAGCTGATTTGCGGGGGTGTTTAGGCAGATACGATTTAGTGGCATATCCTTATGCACAAGAAGGAGGCTGTTGAACGCTTAAAAAGTTAACGTCGGCAACAAATTTGAACCGTATATTAGCAATCATGAGCCTTGAGACTAATTGCCATCATCGGTTCAAGTCGGTTTTAAAAATGGCGTTGGCTCTTGACCGTCGTTTTCAGGGTTTCTTAGAGACCCTCACATTTAGTAGCTATTAAACTAGGGTGTTGGTTGCTCTACACAATAACATTGAGTAACGGTTGTGAATATGTACAACTAGGTTGCCTTTACAGTACAATTTCACTCGCCTTTGTGGTGAACAACCGGACGTCAAACGGGCGTGAAACCTTCACAAATGTTGACAAATAATGACAAATTATGGAGACACGTTTTTTTTTTTGAAGGGGACCCCAGGAGCTGTTCGGAGTTCAATTACACTAAAATGGTTATCAACAGACGCGATTTGATAGGATATTCATACTTTTATCAAGAATATTACTTTACCAGTCTAGTAAGTATATAGAATGAGATATGAATATTGAATAACATTTGCAAAATAAATATCCTCCAATGCACTTTCTTCATGTCTATCGTACAGTATGATGATTTCCTAAGAAAAGTGTCACTGAAGGGAAGGTTTTCTCGGACCAAATTGGGAGAAAGTGTTGCAAAAATTACTTAAAGAGAAGTACGTAGTTACAACGTAGATCACTAGTAGAAGAGTTAGGAGAATAATGGTGCGGGGTCTTCCCCCCATAGAATGTTCTGAGGTAATACGAGTTGTAAACGATAACGATTGGTAATGTGAAGGGTAGGACAAAAGAAAGAGGGGCAGACAAGATGAAAGAGAGGGGGTAAGGAATGTGGAGAAACGGAACAACCAGTACAAGTAATGAGAAAAGATTCACCGACTGGATTTATAATTATAACCATGACATATTGAAAATTCTTAACAAGGGTAGTTGGGCATAACTATTATTCTTGGGTGTTTACTTAATTCGGACAGTCCAGCTTTACGGATAGTGTATTCTGATACTCCGCCAATCATTCAATAAATAGATACCTTAGAGTTCCAGCAAGATACTAGACAATTAAAAGATAGAAGGATCAATAATAATTTGGTCGCTAACTGCCAGTAACATACTAGCAAATGGAATGATCAATCAAAATACGTTAGTAGGCAGTGAGACAATCGATAGAATAAAAGCAACCTTCGTTTGCACATGGAATCAATAAATATTTAGAGTGTGATTTCCGAAGCCCGAAGTCTCAGGTACGCATACCCAAAAGCAAATCCGTCCCCGTCTTACTTCTTATCACATACTACCACCAATCACCATTTCACAAATCACAAAGTACCTTCATATTAACTTACGTCAACGCATCCAACCTTTTAACTTGTAAAATAACCGGTTTTCTGAATCCGATATTCACATCAACTTAAGAAATGTAAACCTACGTATCAATATTTTCACAGGTGTTCGAAACCTCATGCTACCTAAAACCCCCTATCTTTTAAGCACCCTCTGAATAATCAGAGTGGAGAAGTTGCACCAAGAATCTTGTTGAAGTACATGAAGACCAATACCTAAGGCTGCAGCATACATATATTGTACAGAGTCAACTTTATAGCAGAAGTTACAAAAAATTAAGCTCTATGTGACCAACATCCCAGTATACTCAAACATAAAACCATCCAAACGTCCAGAACATGAACCCAGGCACACTTTTTTTAGAATACCCCTCATTGCAGATGCCAACTGAAGACGTCCCCAGCAAATGAAATCGCAAGCAAATTTGTTTGATCTCTCCACCTTCAAAGCTTAAAAAATCGCATCAATATTTAATGAAGTCTTGGTTTTAATTCTTTTCTTGGTGGGGTTTATAATTATTCAACTATGAGGAGTGCACGATATGCTAGAGATGCTATCAACGACCGTGTGAGTCTTTATAGTACCAGCTCGAGTGTTCCTATAACTGGCGTGAGGTCGTTGAGGAAGAAAGATGCGTTACATCAGAATATAACTCCAACGTCACCTTTGAATAGTGAGGTCAACATTATGGATTGTTCTCCTTTGGAGACAGACGGTAAGGGTAATTTTGTTTTATCGAAGGATGGGAGAAAGATTACATTGAAGGGTATTAATGTAGACTCAGGCATGAAATTGCCTGCGGAACCACTGATGCCCTCATACGAAGGTGACGCCAGTGTATACGACAACATCTTTTTTGAAGGTGACACTGTTTCGTTCGTCGGTAAACCTTACCCACTCGACGAAGCGTATCAGCATTTCCAACGTATCAAGAGCTGGGGTTACAATACCATCAGATATTTAATTACTTGGGAAGCCGTGGAACACGAAGGTCCAGGAAAGTACGACGAAGAATTCATCGAACACACTTGTAAGACCTTGGAGATTATTGAACAAATAGGAGGGCTTTACGTATTCTTGGAAATCCACCAAGACGTATGGTCACGGTTCTCGGGAGGCAGCGGAGCCCCAATGTGGACATTATATGCAGCAGGGTTTGAACCACGCCGCTTCGCACAAACCGAAGCAGCCATCTTACATAATGAAAGCAGATTCTACAGCGAAAATGGTGATACATATCAAAAGATGTTGTGGGTTACTAACTACAAACGTTTGGCTGCACAGACAATGTTCACCATGTTCTTTTCAGGTAAAAACTACTTCCCAAAGTTGGAAATTAATGGCATGAACATCCAGGACTTCTTGCAAACGCACTACTTCAATGTAATTGCGCATGTGTGGGAAAGAGTAAACAGAAGATTGCCTCATTTAATTAAGAATGGTACTATTCTTGGGTTTGAGCTGATGAATGAACCAAACATGGGTCTTTTTGGTAACGAAGATATTCGTATTATCCCTGCCGCACAGCAATTGCGTTTGGGCACAACTCCCACTCCATACCAGACCATGAAACTCGGAATGGGACTTCCTTGTGAATTGGATGAGTATAAGATCTCCGTGACTGGTCCACAAAGATCAGGAACAAGATATGTTGACCCCAAAGGTGCTCGAGCTTGGATGCTGCCAGAAGAAGCAAAAAAGATTGACGAAAAGTACGGATGGGTGAGGGCAGACTCATGGAAACTAGGCGAGTGTATATACGCAGACGCGGGCGTTTGGTCTTATGATTCCCTCGATGGTCTTGCTGACATGACGGTTGCAGAGAGACTTGCAGCTGCCTCAGATAAGTGTAAAGTGTTGGACCCACATTACTTCTCAACACCACACAAGAAGCATTCATTCAAACCAATGCATGGAAAACCATTAACAAAAATCGACTGCGAGTACTTTATCAATGTCAACTTTATTGACTGCTACTTACGGTTCAAGGAAATAATTAGGAGCATCTCTCCTAATGTGTTCCTTTTCTTTCAGCCTCCAGTCTTAGAAATTCCACCGCAAATCAAGCGAGACCCACGTCATATTATCGACTCTAAAACAGTTTACTGCCCACACTATTATGATGGAATGTCTCTCATGTTCAAGACTTGGAATACCAAATACAATGTAGACACCTTAGGTATCATGAGAGGTAGGTACTTGAATCCAGTGTTAGGTATTGTGTTTGGAGAGCGGGCCATTAGAAATTGCATCAAAAAACAGTTTATGGAAATAAGGGCCGAATGTGAAGAGTATCTTGGTCTGATCCCATGCCTTATGTCTGAGACAGGTATGCCCTTTGATATGGAGGATAAAAGGGCTTATAGTAACGGTAAATACATTTCCCAAACTGGAGCCCTTGACGCACTCAGTTATGCGTTGGAGGGTCTGAACTTGTCCCACACTTATTGGTGCTACACCAGTGTCAACTGTCACAAGTGGGGTGACAGGTGGAACAATGAAGACTTTTCGTTCTGGTCACCAGAAGACCGGAATTTGCAATTTGATGAAGAACCTAAGAGCGACAGTCAGTGCTCGAGTAGACGAAGCAGCATCCGCTCACAGCTTCTGTCTATGAAAGCCAGGTTACCGAGTGGCGATGGTTCTTTAATCATGAAGTCTAAATTCAACCGTGCTAGCCAACTTGCACGTCCATTGACTTCGAGGCTCACCAACTACGAACTTCCATGTTCGATCAGATCTAATGAGTTGAATGTGACAGAAGCATCGCAACTGGAAGAGGCGCCACACCTTTATGAGGTTGTGAAGGAGAAGTATGAAGCAGAGAAAGCAGCAAAAGAGAAGGATTTGAAGGGAGAGCAGACCGACGCTTCAGACGAAACTCTTTCACTTCTGGGTTCCTCATTAATATCTAGCACTTCAGAAAATTTACAAGTCCGCCACAATAGAAAATGCTACCCATCACCCGACGGTGTGAGAGCACCAAGTGCGGTGATAAGACCGTACGTTTATGCCAGTCTCGGTACGATCTCAGTAGCGGCATTTGACTTAAAAAGCGTCAAGTTCTCACTTTCTGTGAGCATCGACTCAAAAGATGAACATTTAGCAGTAGATACTCCCACGGTTATATTTGTGCCCAAATGGCACTTCCCCTTCCTCAACTATGGCGATGTGTATGTGACTTCAGGTTATATAAGGTACAACGAACGGTTGGAGTATATTGAGTGGTACCACCTGGATGACCCCATACAGAACAATGAAAACAAGAGCTACGAAAACGAGGAAGTCCTGCCAACAGCCAAATCCGATATATCGAGCCATCCATCGCCAACAATAAACCACCCTCATCCAAGTTCAGCGTTGTCTACTGGAAGCAGAACTGAAACTATTATCATCAAAAATAACAGTGGCTCATTGGAGGAGGTGAAACTAAAAGACCAACAGGGATTATTTGGTGACTGTGTTATTGTTTAATCCTTCCTGTCAACTATGCATTTACTTCTTTTAACTTTATTTATTATGTACTTTAATGGAATCTTAGCATTATTCAAAAATCTAAACCTTCATCATCTCTAGTTCTCTTTGCTATGCCCTTCAACTCATCTTTGGTGAGTTCGTTAACAAACTTGGAAAAGTAATCTACGTAAGGTTTCATACTAGTTTTTTCATAATCCTGAAGCTTTTCATCGCCACCTTTCCATTCAGTGAATTCTGTGATAATTTGTTTTACGTGAGGTGCATTCATTGGGTTGAAACCGTACGAGTCATCTCCAGCAATGTCTTGGAGTGGGTCAAATGGTACACAGATGTTACCAGTACCTGGATGCACACAGAATGGAGATTTCAACAAGTGAATAACTTGCCTCGAGACCTCCACATCTAATCTTGGGTACATGTAGTAAATGATGATGTCTTTTTTAGCTTCGTTTAACTGATTTAATTGTGCTTGTGATTTCAATACCTTTTTGGCAACACTCGAGATGTCTTCCCATTTTCCACGCGATGTCAGGGTTCCAAGTTCATTTGTCCATTTGTTACGCAACTCGGTTTGAAGAGTTTTATCTGAAATAAAGGACAACAACTCTTCAGTTTGTTCCCACAGTTTGTCTTCAGTCTTCGAGTCTGGGGTGGTGAGCCATGGCTCTTGTTCTTGTAGTATGATTTCTACAAAATCCAGCTTTAAGAATTCTAAAGAACGTTCGATGTGAGGGTGTAAGGGTCTTCTAATATTCAAAGATCGTTTGGTTCGCAGCTTCACGTTCTTCAGAGACAATACATCCAAGTAATCAATGATTGCCTTTCTTGCCAGTTCATCAAGAGCCCGAGCTCTTGCATCTGAAATCCAACAATGCGCACCTCTTCTACCTGAGAAAACCCATACCAAGTGGTTGAACCCAAAATCTTGTCTCAATGCTGAATCCAAGATTTTAGATCCAACTTTAATGAACTTCCAGCACTTTTGGCAGATGTCTGTCTTTTGGCAACAAGTTCTAATATCGTCATAATCTGTTAAATCGATATCAAATACCAACTCTTTCGACTGGGGTTTCATCATGTTCTTTGGTAAATTCTTACGCTCTTTAGGGTTCACCAGATACACTGCACCGATCTCAAAACGAGTAGGATTAGATCCACATACTGACTTTTTGAAATCTTCAGGACCGGTATAAGATATATAACGTTGGTATATTCCCGAGTTGTGTTCGTACGCAAACTCTCTCAACGTAAAGTCTTTGGTTGGCTTTGGAGAATGTGAAAGCCATTGGAAAACTGATCTGAAGGGTAAGAATCTGTCGTAATAAAATTGCATATCTGATGGGTCAGGTCTGTTTGACTGAAGAGAAGGAGTTTCACCTTGCGATCCCTCCGTAGACTCATTGAAGGTGTTCATTACAACGTCTGTAGTCATCTTATCTTGTTGATGTAATTTTATGAGAACGCGTTCTTGACGCGTTTTAATTTGCGACTTTTTTTGTTATTTGGCTGCAAATTTTACACCTCACGACATGATGGTTTGAGGTTAGGACAGTAACTGGGGTGTTATAGTAAACTGTAGAGGAGTTCTAGTATGCCGTTAGTGTATATTAAGCTTCTAATGTTTAACGCGTTTCATTCCAGGTTTAAATTAACTATATTAAACTCCAACTGTTGAGGAGTTTTTATTGACCAATACAAACAATTACAAACTTGATTACATTAATCCACTTCCTTCTCCATTTCCAACGACACCAATACAGTTCGCTCCAAAATCTCTCACAGTACAGCAAAGAGAGTCTCCATAGAATGTGCTATGGTTATATGGGGCCAAAGGAGGTACCGCATATAAATCAGTGTTATGCTTCGATGGAGGAGTAGCCCATGGTAATTCTTTATCTGAGTACTTTTCTTGAACCTCACGCCGCTTTGATTCTGCTGCGTTCGAGTTGAACTCCACAGCACTGTGCGTACTGATATGTGTGGAACTGTCAAGTACCTTAGGAGCAGTATCCTCTTTTTTGCGTCTGAAGAATTTACTTGATGGAGCAGAAGAAGCTGCTTTTGCCCACGTTAATGCTCTAATGTGGACACAGTACCAACAGTAGCAAACCAGATAATCTTCTTGGAACTTTCTTTTATACAAGTCAGCTGTGAACTCAAAACCATCGTCTAAGCGACCCTGCTCTATTTTGTCGTCATGGTCTATTACCGCTCCTCCTTTATTTCGGAGACAGGTCTTGAAGTAGTAGAATTGAGATAATTGATGTGTGTGCCAGGCCAAATCTATGTCTAATGTTGGAACTAGCATTCTCTTTTGCTCGTGTGATGTGAGCAACTTGAAAAACCGAGTGTACCTGACCAAACTTTCATTCATGCTCTCTGTTATAACTGGTGAGTGCAACCAGTCAATTTGACCCATTTTTTCAATAAATCTCTCTTGTCTAACAACTGCACCCACTAAATCTACTGGAATATCACAGACTTCTATTTCATTGGAGTGGACAGTTGAGTGTACCAAGTTCATATCACAGTACTTTCTAAAAATCATTTGGACTCTTTGAGAGTGTACCTTATTTTTAGCTCCCTTCTTTATAATATCTACCAACAGTTCGTCAAAGTGCGGGAGTGCAACTTGAATTTCTCTCTTGATGTAAGTGTCAATTCTATGTGGATCTCTGTTCTTGTATGTGTTATCAGCCAACACAGATGAAAATCTTGAGTATATTCCTGGTAGTGGAACAGGCTTGTTAATATCAGCATAAAGCTGTCTCTTTCTTAATTCATCATGATTGATATACTGTGTTAACGCACTGCAATTACAACCTATTTTAGAGATGTGTTGGAAGTGACTGTCGGCAAATCCAGTTTGACTGTGGTTGGTATAAGGTACGTTCCACAATATAATCCTGTTACAGTTTTGACATTTGATGTCGATCATAATTTCATTCAACGAGAACTCAGTACTGTCATACTTGTGCAAGTTAAAGACTTGGTTTGGTGTGTTACCAGAAGCAAAGTGTTTAATTATGTCAAAGTAAGCCAATTGTAAGTTCTCTTTGGGGTAGTACTCAAAAGTCTCATTATTAATAGCTTTAGAAAGCAGTAACAACGGTAATGGGAAGTTGGAGAACTCAAGAAAGTTCAAACGTATGAAAGTATCATAATAGATCCGTGGGTTAAGCAAGAATGAGTGCCATACCATGACAATGTCCAATGGTGGGAGGAAACTTTCAAACACTTTAATAAACTTGGGGTCTCTTGAACTTGAGTTCTTGTAAGTGGTTCTCTCTTCCACGCTCATATCGAGAGGAGCTGAGTTCTTTGTTATATGTCTGAGGCAACTAACAAGAATGATGAATCTACGAACAGCACTGGTAAGGAATAACTGCCACTTCTTTTCATTGATGATATCATCTTGCGATGTAGTGACCCGCAGCTTCATCACCTGGAAAGCTTTAAGTAATTTCAAGTGTGCAATTGTATCAGCTGTACTTGGGCATTCGATCTTGACGTCGGCATTTGCGTATTGGTAACTAGCATACTCAGTTGGCTTTGCGGCTGAAAGTATATCAATAAACACTTTCAGAGCATGTTCCAATGATGGAGGTAAATCTGATGGTGCTGAGACTAATAATGGATGTTTATGTGGGGCAGCTTCAAATGGAGGAGGTTCTACCTTTGGTGGTTCCAATTCAAAAGATTGATTCAGGGTCGGTGACTCTAACTCTATATCTGGGGTGTCCAGTGGGTCGAACGGAGGTGGAGCCAACTCATTAGGATCATAAGCTGGTAAATCTGACATATCTGTGTGTCAAGATAAAATATATTGATTGCCCTGAGTTGCTCTTAATATATGGTACCCTCCCCACATGAGATGAGGCGGCAATTACGACCAGTACAAGAAATTAATTTGCTGCCTAAGCTCCACAAAGAAGAGGTTGCAAATGAGTTGAGAGGAACTGAAGAATATATGGTTATGCTTGTGATACTTTCTAGATAACTTGAACGTTGAGTGATTATAGTTTTACTAATACAATTATTCAATATACCAGGGTGTTTAATTAATAGGTGAATACTCATTAAAGACCTTGAAATTAACAATGTATCGCTTTGCGTTGAGAATTAATTATTAATCAGAATTAACTTTTGGATGATCCAACATAGACATGTGTAGGAATTCCGAGAGTTATTGCTCTAATTAATGCGCGTTTTCTTATTGCCATTCTTTACTACTAGTTTTACTAGTTTTATATCTAGATCTAGCATTTGACGTACGGTTATATAATAAGTTTACTGTAGATGTAAACATTGAATGTAGAAAAATATGTATGAGTTCATTTCTATACTAGATTATCCAAAGGAAGAACTATATCAGCACCTGCTCTAACTCAATGCACTCTACTCTTTCTTCTACTTCCATGCTTACATCTTTAAATAGGTAATGTACATCAATAAATCTAGATAAGGAATGAATAGAGTTAATAACTCATTGTTTTTTATACCAACAATAGTCATTTTAACTCTTCTATTTTATCTTGTGGTTTGGATTTGTTAGAATTAGCTTTCGTAAATCAACGACACTCCTTCATCTCCAGCAGTGACTAACTTCTTACCATTCTCAGTAACAACGAAATCCAATATTCCCATGTTGTGACCGACACCCACAAACTCTTCCTTAGAGTTTCTGGCGTCCCACTTGTAGATCTTACCGTTCATGCTGGCTCCTACCAAGTAAGCTGTGTCGCCGACGAATTGTAATTTAGTGATGGCATCGTCCACCTTGATGGTACTACGGACTCTCCATTGTTGTGTGTCAAGTAACAAGATGTCTCCTGAAACCAAGCCAACAGCTAATAACTTTATAGAAGGTGCGGCACACCAACTCAATGCTTCGATCGACAAGTCAGCAATGTCTTCTACGTCCTCTAACATTTTCATGGCATGAACAGGCTTACCTGTGTCGTTATTTATGATTGCAAGTTGACCATCACGGCCTCCGATGGCAATATTATTACCGAGCACCTTGACTGTGACCCAAGGACTTTCAATATTCTTGAAGTCTGGTCTAGGAAGTAATTTATAGTTGACATTGTTGGTGAGACAGTCCCAGCTGACAAACGAACCGTCTTCGGAGATTGTGACTAAGGTTACAACATTCTCATCGTTGTTATCGATGAACGCACCACCGTTACATTCCGATGAGTGTGAGAATCCAGACAAGATTTGAGTGAGACCTGTCTTTTCGATTTGGTACACCCAAACAGATCCGTCCTGCGCACCGAATGCAAAGTATGGTAATGATGGGTGTGCAGTTATCCAAAAGACTTCGTTAACCTCTTCTAACTCAGCAAACTTGTTCCATTTTTCACCTCCATGCGAAGCTTTATGCACTTGGATGAACCCATTCATGTCTCCAGTTATGCAGTAGTTTCCGTCGGCACTAAATGCACCTGCAACAACAGATTCCTTGTGTCCAGCCAACTCACCAACAAACACAGGTGGTTGCTTATGAGTAGTCCATATGTAAGCAGTGTTATCTCCTCCACCAGTCACAACCATTGGTAACTTAGGATGCTTGAAGATAACAAATATGGAATCAGCATGCTTGTCAAAGTACGTCCACGAATTGTTAGCCATATCAATCTCTATAGTTTCATGGTCTTCATCCATGTCTTCATCATCATCATCTTCAGGAACAACATCATCTACAGACTCTCCAACTTCCTCATCCACTTCATTCAACTCCAAAAACTCTTCTTGCTCTTCTTCAGCGTGGTTCAATTCTTCCGGATCCATATTCTTCTTTTCCTATTCCAATGGCAAATTATTTCACTTATCCAACTTCAAGATTACTAAAGGCATCTCAAAAAAAATTTGGTATGTAATGTGTGTATGCAGGTTGAAATTTTCTTAGTGGAGCATTTTGCGATCTTGGATCATTATCGCAAAGTGATTCCATTGATTGTTTAGAGTTGTATGAGTTTCATATTTATATCAAGTTGTGAGTAGTAGTAGTATGTACCAAATACTAGCTTGTGGTTCTAATGGTCAGTATCAACTTGGAATAGGCAATGACGAAGATAAGAATGTACTATTGCCAGTTACATTCTTGATAGATGGGGTCCCCACCTCTACTTTATCGATTGAACCAGTGAAGATAGCTTGTGGTGGTAACCACACTTTGGTTCTTTTTGAGAACGGAGAGGTTTATGGAAGTGGTGATAATACATATGGTCAATGTGGGATTCCAGCAGCATCATCAAGCAAGTTAATTCATTTTACAAAAGTTCAAGGTACTTGGACAGATATAAGTTGTGGATGGGAGTTTTCAGTACTTGTATCTACTAATGGAGTTTATGTTAGTGGACTTGGAAATAAAGGTGAACTTGGCTTAGGTAAGGGGATTAGACAAACTGATTTACGATTATTGAAGGGTTTGGGAGGTGGTAATGTGACTGAAATTAAGAGTTCGTTAAATCATACAATTTTACGTCTTTCCGATGGATCATTTTTTGGTTGGGGTAATTCTCGTAAAGGTCAATTGGGATTACAACCCTCCTTGGGCTCTGGAAAACCACAGCCTGTATTTTGGGAACCTAGATTACTTGAATTTCCAAACCTAAACGTTGATTCTAAAACGTTCAATGTGGGTAGAGAGTTTAGTGTATTTGGAAATGGCATGAATGTTCAAGTTTATGGAAGTTTCCAAGGAATAATACATATCCCAGAAGGAGAAGAGATTTTGAGAGTTAATTGCATGTGGTCTTCCATTCATCTTGAGTTATCAAATAAAAACAAGAAATACTTGATGTCTGTTGGGAACAACAGTCATGGCCAACTATTTCCTGAGAATACAAAAGAATCATTGCAACTAGATCAAGTGAGTATTGGTAGCGAACATGGAATACTTGTTTCATCCAATAAAGTTTATACTTGGGGATGGGGAGAGCATGGCAATTGTGGAATACAAACAAAGGCAGACTCATTAGATGTTGTTTATGATTATTTAAGTACAGTGTACGAAAGTAAATCAAAAGTGATCTTTACAAGTGGAGGATGTGCTACAACATGGGTAGTCACCAAAACATAGAGAAATTGAATAAATAAAAAAAATGTAACGAAATATCTTCACCGCAGCCATCTAATGCACAAAATGTTACCAAATATGCTCAGATACGGAGAATATGTTGAACGTATGTTTATAGGACGAATGTATCAATAGTAAAACCCAGATTAAGCGAATTCCCAACAGGAAACTCCTCTCCCCAAAGCCTGTATTTGCAAAGCAAACACAAACCTCGAGTCAAAGACAAGAAAAGGAACCCCTTGTAGTTATACTACCTTCTTATCATCCATATATAACAGTATTTCAAAACACCAAAACTTTAGTGCAAAGATATACTGCTGATTAAATTTTTCATACTAAAAATGTGCTTGTCTATATATTAGGGATTATCCGGGTAATGGTTTTTCCTTGAAGGTGGACCAAATTCAACTTTGCTTTCAAGATGATACTATTCAAAAAGTGACAATGTTTGGAGCAGTCTGTTCAGGTAGACCGATCCAACTTGCCACACAAGTGGAGCCTACCAAGTATATAATATCGATTCCCAATTCTTCGAATGTGAACTTTGTTACTATATTTTTACTACCTAATTCTGATTTTATTGATCCTAATTATACTGCCTTGATCTATTTCCAGTTACCCAATTCACAGGAGTTCAAGCTTTTGGGAGGTATAAACCCCAACAAGCCGTCTGCGATTTATAAATTGAGTAACTTCAAGCTGTCGAGCGCTCCTGTCAATGATTATGATCTTGAGATTGATGATGTCACTACTCAAGGAGAGGTTCAAATAGGTATTTCAATAGAACCTACTCCACAAGCAGAGGTATTACTTGCCAATGAGAAAGCCAAAGAAACGAAATCATTACCAGCTCCTAAACCCCAGAATGTGAATGACACAGCAGCATTGGCAAACAAAATCGTGGGCCATGCATACAATTACTTGGGTAGTTTTATAGATAATTCGGGTAAGGTACCTATGAAAGCATTTGATTCATGGTGGGATAAGTTTAAGACGAAATTGAGTAACAATCCTTCGTTTTTAGATGAATTGGATTAACTTGGTTCTTTATCTTTTGATACTACAGCTTCATACTAAAACCTCACATTTCAACTTCACATTGGCAGCTTCACATAAATCCGCATAACAATTTATCATTAGTCTCTTTTATTATAAAAGGATCTTTTAAACAGTACATTGATATATATAACTGAACTGTTGAATATACAATAGCAAGCCACCATCTAATGAGTCATCTACACACATGTACAATGTTCATAAAATATCTGCTCCAAAGCAACATCGATACCTTATTTCATATAAACGAAACATGCGAGACCAATCCAATTGGTAACTCCAAAACAAATAATACTAGTAATAGGCTAACTCCACACCTCGTGGGTATTACGAGCTCATTCACCTGTAAAACCACCGAACCAATGAGTCAATAAAAGTGGGAAACTAAAGATGGTACTACTTCACCGTTCCAATATATGTCACCTATAACCATTAGTATACATTCTCTACACTCCAACCAACACATTTACCTACGGAACAAAACTTACGAGGAACACAATAGATAAAAACAATAGACAAATACTAAACATAGCCTGACACATTAAATGTCATCATTGCTTACCACTGAACACCTCGTACGGTTTCCAGTAGCTTCCAACGTCATCAACTGCCACTTCTTGGGTACCATGATCTGACAAACACTTGGCCCTTTAACACCTCTCTTACTAATTCGTCCGTATTTAGCCTTTTTTTGCCGTTAAAAAAAGAAAAGAAAAATGCCACAGTTCGGACTCATCGAAACACCACATTTTGGTATATATAAAGGTGAAAAATCGCCTTTTGAGAAATCGTTTCTTCAGTCCAACCTCTTTATACAACTTAAGTTAGTCCAACCTACTTAAAACTTTCTTCTACTTATTCAAAATGTCTGCTCAATACGGTTTTGGTACCACTGCCATCCACGCTGGATCTAACATTGACCCACACACTGGTGCTGTCATTGCACCTATCTCGCTTTCGACTACTTTTGGTCAGTCTGAGCCATCCAAGCCTCTTGGTATTTACGAATACTCGAGATCTGCTAACCCTAACAGAGACAACTTCGAGACTGCTGTTGCTGCTTTGGAACAAGCTAAGTACGGTCTTGCCTTGGCTTCTGGTTCTGCTGTGACTTCTCTTATTGTTCAATCTTTGCCAATTGGTTCGCACATTGTTTCCGGTGCCGATGTTTACGGTGGTACCCACAGATACTTCACCAAGGTCGCTCCTACTCACGGAGTCGAGTCCACTTTTGTTCAAAACTTGGAAAACGACTTGGAGGGTGCTTTCACCCCAAAGACCAAATTGGTTTGGTTGGAAACCCCATCCAACCCAACCTTGACTGTTACTGACATCTCTAAGGTTGCAGCCACTATCAAGGCTTACAACTCGAAGCACCCAGAACAAAATGTTCTCCTTGTTGTTGACAACACTTTCCTTTCACCATACTTGTCTAACCCATTGACCCATGGTGCTGACGTTGTTGCCCACTCCGTCACCAAGTACATCAACGGTCACTCCGATGTTGTCATGGGTGTCTTGGCAACCAACTCTGACGTTTTGATTGAGAAGTTTAGATTCTTGCAGAACGCCATTGGTTCCATTCCATCGCCTTTCGACTCGTGGTTGGCCCACAGAGGTTTGAAGACCTTGCACTTGAGATCTAAGCAAGCTTCTCAATCTGCTCAAAAGATTGCTGAGTACTTGGATGCTCACGACAAGGTTACTCTTGTTAACTACCCAGGTTTGCCAAACCACCACAACCACGCTGTTGTCCAGAAGCAGCAACGTGACGGTTTGGGAGGAGGAATGATCTCTTTCCGTGTCCAGGGTGGTGCTGCTGGCGCCTCCGCCCTTACTTCCAACACTAAGTTGTTCACCTTGGCTGAATCCTTGGGTGGTATCGAATCGTTGATCGAAGTTCCTGCCGTTATGACTCACGGTGGAATTCCAAAGCAAGACAGAGAAGCTTCAGGAGTTTTCGATGACTTGGTTAGAGTCTCGGTTGGTATCGAGGACACCGAGGACTTGATTGCTGACTTGAAGAGCGCCTTGGAGAAGTTGTAAGTACTGCTTCACCAGGTGTTATGAAGAATGACATATTTCAATCATGTATTACTTAAATAGAATTCATTAGAAATAAAAGTACTTTCCGGCTGGAAAGTAATAATAGATTAATAGTAAACGAGGAATAGTAAAACTATTGGCACATACTTGACGAGCCATTGTATGCAAAGTGGGTGAAATGTTTTACAAGATTTAATGAATCAATTCATATGCTAGATTTAAACCATCATTTTTGAATCACTCCAAAACTTTATAAAATCACTAGCTTTCTTAGTAAACGCTTCACTAACTCTCCTCTCTCGCTTCTCGATCCTTCCACCAATATTGGCTGCAAATCCTTCCCTTTTAAGAAACCAAAAAAAATACGTGTTTTCATAAAATTCCATAACCAAGAATGAAAGCATCAGCGTTGCTCTCTATTGCTTACTTTCTTTCTTGTTTTGCTTCAGCCAAACCATTAGACGCTTCGCAGGAGATCATCTGTAACCCACAAGACAAGAGTGACTGCTACCCTAAAATATTTGTTCCAACTACTGAGTGGCAAAATATCAGAGAAGGACAAGATATCCCTCCAGGTTTACACGTTAGATTAAATATCGACACTTTAGTCAGAGAAGCTAAGATTATGGACGACGACGAAGAAGTACCCAACGAATTGGTTGCTGTACCACAGGATGTTGAAGTGGAAGAGGAAGAACCAGTGGTTCAACAGCCTCCCCAAATCCAGAAGCCAGTGATAAGTAATCAAAAACCAAAGACAAATATTGAGGACTTGAATGATTTCCTGTCAGCAATCAAGGAGGTTGGTGAGTATAACGGTGATGATGCCAGGTTGGACAAAGCCTTTGATGTTTTGGATGAGTTCAGTCACGATATCGAGTTTGGTGTGAGACTCACCTCAGCAGATTCGCTAGGAAAATTGAATAGGTTGCTTTCACTTACAGACGATGACCAGGTCCAAGAAAAGGTATTCAGAATCATGGGTGCATCCTTAAGAAACAATCCTGAGGCTGTTGAAGGGTACTTGGAACACACCGACCGTAGTATCATCATGAACTTGTTCTCACGTATAGGAAAGAAATCGACTCCAATTGTGCAAAAGAGAATCTTGGGAATCATCCAAGCATTGATCCAAAGCGAAATGTTCCGCTCGATTTACTTTGACAGATACGGATTGAACTTCTTGGTGGACCAATACCCCAACTTAGACAATCAATGTAAAGAACGGTTAGTCAATATTTTAGAGGATGTGGACTTGATAAAGGCTTCTGAAAAAAGAGGCCAGGAATTACCTGATGACAAGATGTCTAGGTACTTGCAATTGTCTTTAACAGAAAATAAGTTGCCTGGACCTTATGCAGAAATCTACTTCAAAAGATTGGTTGATATCCATACCAACGACAGCGAATTGAAGCCTACTCCGGATTTCTTACTCTGGCTTTCTGAACAGGTGGAAGAACATAAAGAAATAAGAAAGAGAAGCGGTGCTAAATCAACTGAACTTGAAGATGAAATGTTGAAAGCTAGACATGAAGTATTTGGAAACCCAATGGGTATGAGAAAAGCTATTGCTGATGAGTTGTAATTTTATAAACTATTCAATAATACAAGACAGATTCTATGTTTACTAGCAATTGATTTAAATACATTTGCTTTTTGAATTTCAACTCAGATAAACGTACATTATATTCTTTTATTTATAATTATGGAGGAAGAGATGTTTAGTCAAACAAACCCATTCCCATGTCGTCGTCGGATTCTTCAGCTTCAGCTTCTGGTTCCTCTTCGGCTTCAGCAGCAGAAGAAGAAGCAGCGGCACCACCAGATGGAGCAGCAGCACCACCAGTTGGGACAGAAGCCAACTTCTCGTTACCGGAAGCAATCAATTCTTCGGCAGTCTTACCTTCGACTTCAGACAACAACTTGGTGATCTTCTCGTCTTCAACTTCGATGGAGACAGATTCCAAGACCTTCTTGATGTCAGAGGCAGATGGGGAGGTGTTACCGGCGTTAACCAACAATAAGTAAGCAGCTAAGTATTTCACTAGTTTTGTTAGTATTCCATTGATTTGATTTATGTCGTAAATCTGTACTTGAATCCTGGAGTTCGTGTTGAAAGATTGAAGGAGTGATATTCTATCTGGCTACTCTGTTTAATTTCTCCTCTGTTCTCGTTTTCAGTACTTTTCTGCAAGTCTTTGTTCATTTCTAGTTCATCGCTTGTTCATCTGTTCTTGTCACATCTGTCATTCTCATATGAAGTCTGCTTAAGTTTCCATTCCACTCATTTGATATCTGGCTCGTCATTTCCTTTCAACATTCTCCACAGGTTCAGCACTTGGACGTATAGACCGCGTTGCGACCACTTCATTACATACTTTCGACTCTAGTTGTATATGGTGAATAGGGACAAAAATTCACTCTTCAATTTTATCGAAGGTACCAAAATTTTTCACTGCACATAAAAAAAATAAAAAAGTTTTGATTGTCACGTGTAGTTTTGTTTAGTAGGGTTTAACCCTATTGATAAGGAATGGTTGCAAAATGCCATGATGAAGAGGTGAAGGTTCAAGTGGATGTTGCATTTGTATTTGCTTAAGTAGAAGGGTTTATTTATACTTTTTTAGGTTGTAGAGTTTTGAATAGGGAGGGAGAAAGGCTTTCTCTTTTGGCTTGGCTTGGATTGACTTTAAGTGCTCTGTGATGTTGCTGGATGGGATGGTACAACTTCTCTCCATGTGAATATACTGAACTATTGGACTGTTCTTATTCATTTGTTTCACCATCATCTATCCTTCAAATGCTGTCAACGTTTTTGAAGTGTATTTTAGTTTGCTCCTATTGTTAAGTACCCTTATTGTCTCTCTTAATTATGTTAATTATTGAATCTATTGCATATCATCCTACGAAATGAAACACTTGAAGAAGCTTCCAAAAACTTAACCTTTAACTCTACATTACTTGAGAAACAATTCGACTATAATAAATATCACAAACTCTCTATTCAATTCAGATCATTAGTTGCCCTAAACATAATCTTGTTATCTTTAATTTGCTTCTACGATCCACAGATATAAGTTTCGATGTACTTTCCTGATATTCAATTCAATCATACTGTAAGATAAACTGAAGCCTCAATTAATATCTCTACATTATAAGATAGCCTTTACTATGTCACCAATGTACATGAGTTCACCCTAGTAATGAATCTAATCTCTCTACGCTTTACATTGTCGTATCGTATATACACTCCCATCACAATTATAAGAATGGCGTAATCTACAATTAATAATCTACTAGAAAACAGATGAAGAGCTTCCCCCAATTGGACAAGAACGGTGAGTCGTACTTGGCAGAGAACCTTACGCAATGGTCGTTGGCTAATGGGTTCATCATGTACCCTCCTAATTTCAAAGATTACAGCGCTGGTATCGCTCCCACCACTCTTTTCCCAACCCCATTCCCTCGTGCTGCGTTTGAAACTGCCATCAAGGTCCAGAAAGTATTCAATGAGTTGTATATCAACGTTGTTTCCGGGCACAAGGAATGGTTGATCGAGATCATCAAAGACTTATCTCAGTTTGATCCTGATTTCACAGGCAAGCTCTTTGAATCGTACCAAAAAGCTGTGGATCAGAGCCCCAACAAGAAGTTGGTTCAGCCATTGTCTCTTGGAATTTTTAGATCTGACTACATGACGGACACCAAGGATGCTGAACCAACCATCAAACAGGTAGAATTTAACACCGTGAGTGTTTCGTTTGGATCATTATCTACAAAGGCTGGCCAATTACACAATTTCTTGAACACTGCTGGATTCTATGGAGATAAGGAGTACTACGCAAAGGAAGAGTTACCTGTTTCAAACTCGATAAACGAATTGGCGGACGGCTTGGCCGAGGCTGACTTGCAATATAAGAAACAGCAAAAGGTTGACAACTCGAGCATTCTCTTTGTTGTTCAGCCTAATGAAAGAAACTGTTTCGACCAAAGACACGTCGAGTACTCTTTGATCCAAAACCACGGTATAAAGTCGCATAGAATAACCTTGGAAGAGGTCAAGGAGAAGGTGATCGTTAAGGATAGTAAGATTTATTTCCGCAACGAAGAAATCTCAGTGGTGTACTATAGATCTGGGTACAGTCCTTCTGACTACGAGAAATTCCCTGAATTAACCTGGGAAGCTAGAGTAATTCTCGAAAAATCTGCTGCAATCAAGTGCCCGTCATTGTTAACTCAATTGTCTGGCTCCAAAAAGATCCAGCAAATTCTTACCACAGAGGAGACAATCAAGAAGTTTGTGCCAAAGATTAACCAATCCGATTTGTTGCATTTGTTGTCTACCTTTGTTGCCATTCATCCATTAGACAACACGCCTGAAGGAAAGGCTGCAAAGAAGTTGGCCTTCGAAGAACCACACAGATTTGTATTGAAACCACAAAGAGAAGGTGGTGGAAACAATATCTACAAGGAGAACATCCCACCTTTCCTCAAAACTATCAATGAAAAAGACTGGGATGGTTATATTTTGATGGAGTTGATCGATGCTCCAACCCACAAAAACAAAATCCTTAGAAATGATGAAATCTACACGGAGGAGATTGTATCTGAGTTGGGAATCTTTGGCACAATCTTGTTCAACGAAGAAAATAACGACATAATCTCCAACAAAAATGCAGGTTGGTTATTAAGGTCTAAGTTTAGTTCGAGTGACGAAGGGGGAGTGGCCGCTGGCTTTGGTTGTGTTGATAACATTTATTTGTATTAATACTATTCGGATTTCTTGACCTTAATGTATTCTTTTTCGTTCTTCTTGCGATGCATGGGAACTATATTGCTACTTCTCTTCTTCCTCTCCAGCTCTGCAGACCATAATGCAGCTCCAAGGTTGTTAGTAAACATATAAAACAGACTAAAGAGTGGAATAAGTTCCAAGAGAAGACATGCTATCCCAAACCCCATGTATTTTCCTGCGTTTCCTCTGTAAAACTCCTTGGTTTCCTTCGAAGAGAATCCTTTCAATGCAAAGTACCGTGAATGGTACTGTAACGCTTTGTTTGGGCTCATGAAGATAATCACTAGGAAGAACCCGACAATAGGGATCCCTCCTATAGCAGTCATTATAATTCCCTTTGCTGCCATGTAAGGGAACCAGAGGATCAACGGTAGTTTCCACAAAAGATGGCCACATTGAACCCAAAAGGGCACCTCCACTATTCTTCTCAACTTGGCCAACATTACGACGTCGTGAGCAAACTCCCGGCTTAAAACAGCGTCAAATGTGACTCTCTGTATCTCAGGCATTATAATCACTAAAATAATAATCCCTGTGATGTTGACTGCTTGTGCATACGCGGTGATCAATGCAACCATTGCAAATGGTCCAGTGATTAACCACATAAACATCACCTCCAATGGGAGAAGAAAAGCGAATACCACAAGAAATATAAGAATCATAAGAATTGTCTGCGGTATGACTATCGTAAGGTAAAACGGCCATAGATCGGAGTGCGAAAGAAAGTAATGGATTCCCTGTACTGTTGGTATTAGGCGCTAGACTTTGGCTGCAAAAAATTATCATGCATACATAAAGTGGATAAAGATAGCCTCCAGCTTGTATTGTTTCATACGGTAACCAAATAAGATCCATTACACCTTGGAACGTTTCACGGAGCACTTGTGTGAAAGAAAACATGGTTGTGTTTATTGGAAAGTTGTTGAACCAACTATTGAAGCAAAAAAAAATTGGTACCAAATAGTTGACTTGTTAAAGTTTTCTGTTAGGTGGATTGTACAGTTAATACCATTTATAATTTTGGTCTAAGAAGACATTAATCCTGATCCTTGAAACGCAAATTAATCTATGTTTGTAATATGTAGCACGTTATGGTCGTTTCAATAGTACGTTTGCTGAGGGTGATGGAAGTAAGCAGTTTGACACCATAGTGATCAATCTGACGACATCTTATTGTGCGATAATACCATATAGGAGCTCTCGGTTTAAAGCTTCGTTGATTCTATGCTCTTCAAGCTTCTATTGTCCGCTAGTAAGCACACTTCTGGTACCAGGTTTGATTGAGATTGAGGACTCTTACCATAAGGAACAGGTCCCTTGGCCTAGTTGGTTATGGCGTGGTGCTAATATTAAGAGTAACGCCAAGATCAGCGGTTCGATCCCGCTAGGGACCATCCTTTCTTTTTTTTTCAGTTACATCTATTATGTCATGTGATCAAATTGCGACATAAGAGTTTCTCCATACTTGATTGCAAAATAACCTAATTCTTTTCATTATAGATATCCTGTTACTCATAGTGGAAAAATAGAACTTCAAATCTAAACATTTTCCGGTTAAAGCCATTAACAGGTGTGTGGCCAAAAAACAATCTGGCTTCGATTGAGCACTTTCGGCTGAATTTCCACAAGTTAACAGTATTAATGGCTTAAAAATTCATTCTCCAATACTCGGACTCAAATAGGTTAATATCCTATTCCTTGTCATATCCTAGACTACAACCGACGGAATTAAGCTGTTGAGGTATTACAAATCAAGAGTAAGTTAACATGGCGAATGCATTGAAGTAAGAAGAATCTTAAATAGGCAAATCCTCCAAGGTTGCAAATGTTGGATCCATTTTAGGAAGGTAGGCCGACTGTTGGCTCCACACTTAAATAAGAGTGAGCTAAAGACATGAAGGGAGTATTTAAGGGTTAGAATTGCTCTGGTTCCACTTCGAATTATCAGAACAGAAATGAAGTATCTTGTTATTGGTGCTACAGGTTATATTGGATCCGCTCTTGCTCAAGGTTTGAGAAGAGCAGGACACAGAGTTTACGGATTGGCACGTAGTTCCGAAAAGGCTAGCCAGTTGCAAGCAGTAGAGATTATCCCATTGAGTGGTGACAACTATATCGAGCAAGCTGTTATTGAGGAAGGTGTTGATGGTGTTGTTGATTTGAGTGGACTGCCTTCCAGTACCCCAGACATCTTGCAGAGGGTAATTGACGCTTCCAAGAAGGTTGACAAGCGTATTGGGTTTATCTACATTTCAGGAATCTGGGTGCATGGTTCATCTGATGAGCCAGTTGACGAGTTAACCGAGGTAGGTGAAAACGGAAAAGTAAAGCCTACTCCACTTGTCACCTGGAGACCACCAGTTGAGCAATTGGTTGTTAAGGCGCAAGAGTCTTTGGACACACTTGTGATCCGTCCTGGAATCTTGTACGGAGGGTCCAGTCCAATTTGGTTTGCATTTCTTGATCCAATCTTGGATGCTATCCGTGAAGGCAAGGATGAGGCTACTGTTTACATGACAAAAGACACCCCTATTTCGTTTGTTCACAACGAAAACATTGCTTCTGCTGTTAGACAAGCTTTAGAGAACATCTCAACTCTCTCTAAGGAGAAGGTTCCTATTTTCAACTTTGTTGACGCTCGTGAAAGTGTAACAGATGTGGTTAACAAGAGTGCTCAAGTATTAGGATACAAAGGAAAGATAAACTTTGTGGGGCCTCAAAAAGAAAACGCATTCCAAGTTGCTTTAAACACCAAGGTCAACACTTCGTCGGCAAGATTCACTAATATCACTGGTTGGAAACCTACCTTCACCTCTGCGCTTGCAGACATTGATTTATACGCTAAATCCTACGCTGCTTCCAAGGCAGTTCACAGATTCAATAAGTTCAATTAAGGAATTTCTTCAATTTAGGTGATAGTCAGTCTACTCAACTATTCTCTGACTTTCTATAGCTCTCAAATACACTACTTGTGCTTTTAACTCTAAAAACGACTTCATTGTAATTAATTGCTATAGGGTTTGGTTATAATTAGTAAATAAAGAGACGAAAATATTGAGAGTGAAACTTGGTCAGCTTAACTAATTTGACGATTTAGGTTAAACATACAATCAGTTTTCAGGAACTCCAAGTCAATAAAAACTAGTCAAAGGTTAAAGATGCAGAGTTTTACCTGTATACCATAGACAATAAAAAGAGCTCTACTAGCAAATCAAGATTTAATTTAATTAGTAATAGAAGCATAACTTTTATTTGCAGCCATTTATTGGTGCGTCAAATAATTGGAGAAAATGAGTCGTTGACTGGAGAATTGAAAATTAGTGGTATCGTTAAGGTACTCCATCAGCTGCGAAAGTGAAGTCTCATTGCACTTGGCTATTGTGCGATCAATCTTTGGAATTTATCTATGGGGTGGGAGCCGTTAAATTTCTAACCGATTTTTTCTATGTCAATACCAACAATGGCATCAAAATCAACATGTACAACAACCTTTTGATAGTAGGTTTTTCAGCATCTACTACCGCACCGTTGAGTGCACTTTTTGACACCGTGGATGCTGGTACGAAGATTGTATTATTCTGACATATTGCAGGTAATGTTCCACTTACTGAATAGTAATTCATTTGAGCAGTATCGCCGTTCAATGAACACCACATAACCTGTTTTCCCTCAGTGGGGACAGCTGTCACAGTACTTGTTGCATGCATTTAAACAATTTGTAAATTTATAACTGTATTGCAATACGCATTTACTGATATACTTATACGCTGTATATGTAATAGTACCCCGCACAGGAAATTTGAGTATCAAGACTGACTTTAACCTTCTTACATTAGAAAGACGCCAGTTTGTGGTCTGATTATTCCATGCATATAATTGGTATGCCCCCACAATAGAATGGGGTAGATTTTGCCAAGGATAGAAGTAGTAGTTTTGCTTTAATGACACTAATTCCGAAGATAATAAACTTTTGAAAGGTAGCAAGACGTACGCCAAAGATTCCTTGTTGACATCATGAATCACGTATGGAGTAACCAAACCCCACACCAGCGTCTTTTCCATTTAAATGTTGAGTGGCTTTAACGTCTTCAACTTTTGCGACCACTTTCCAAGATTTGGGGTACTCATCAGTCAGAGATATTGAGAATCTAATTTACAATTGAATATCATTTAAGGTTATGCATTTACATTTACTTGTATTTTAGTTTAAGCTACATCACCTACAGTTAGATATTAAGTAGTTATTAGGTTTTGAGTTGTTTTCTTACCTTTATTAGTTGAATTATGCATTTTCAGAATTAATTTATAGTATTGACGCTAATATATTTAATTTTAATCTACTATGACATTTCCCTTTAAATAAGATATGTTTTTGGTAAGCAGTCGCACAATTTAAAGTTGTTTTACCATTTTGCGAGTTAATCAAGGCTAATTTACTCGTTCCCTTTAATAATGGTTACTTGGGTTGGCCCACAATGATAAATAAAACTAATAACTGGCTTGAGTGGCTTTTTTACATAATCAAGAAATGGGCGTGTGGCGTAGTTGGTAGCGCGTCTCCCTTGCAAGGAGAAGGTCTCTGGTTCGATTCCTGACTCGTCCAATCTTTTTTTTTTTTGAATCTCGTGAGATCCTTTTGTACGTATTCTTCGGATACATGAAAGTCACTGGTGGATCATACTCTACAACCTGGGGGTTTCTCACTAGCTGCTCCACTAAGTAATCACCTTTTTTTTGGCGTTCTAGTAGTTTCTCATTTATCTGGGCATCGTTATGAGTAACTAGGATGAGATATGTCACCCATATCATAAATACAGCATATTTCATTTTTAATAATACAACACACCAATCACCTGTAATATTTATTGTAATATATACAAAGAAGACAATAACTTCATTTTAACCAATCCGGAAAACTCTATTTGGTTTTGTTTAAATCTTAAATCTTGGAATCCTGTTCAACTTCTTAGCAGTCTGGCCGTTAGATCTTGTACCTTGGCCACGAGCAGGTAAACCGTATGCATGTCTAAATCCGACGTACGAACCTATGTCTCTCTTAAGTTGTATATCATTATTGATTTTCTGCTTCAACTGACCCTCTACAGACATTTCTGAGATCTCCTTGTTCAAGTCCATAATCTGAGGTTCACTCAATTGGTTCATTCTCATCAAAGGATAGATTCCAACCTTGGCACAGATCCTTTCTGCTGTATGGTATCCTATACCGAAGATGGCCTTCTTCAAACCATTCCGAACCAAACTATTATGCTTGACCTGTTTACCAAAAATATGGACAGCCATGGTGAGATTGGTTTCAATGGAAGTGAATTTTTTTTAAAATGGACTGGTTCTTCAAAAACTGCACATAGATTTTACTATTGCAGCTTGGGTTTTACCAAAGGTATAAGCAAGCGTGATTTTTGATTAGTGATTAAAAAAACCTAAGAATGTCTTTTACTATAAGCCATCAACAAACACCTCAGAACTCGAGTTTCACTTGTAATACATGCAGCATTCGGTTCGCTACTGCTGAGTTGCAAAGGCAGCATATGAAAACCGACTGGCACCGGTATAATTTGAAGCGTCGTGTGGCCCAATTGCCTAGTATTACGTCGGACGTATTTGCAGAGAAGGTGTTGAATCTGAAGTCTCTTGATGAAGATGGAGAGACCAATGAAGATGAGTATGGATTTTATGTGCACAGACGTAAGTTGAAGAACAATACCAATAAACTGTTGAAGAAGACTACAGAAAGTAGCTACACTACAAGGGGCATAGATATTAGAGGTAGAGATGAATTAACTTTGGGTGAAGCCAGTGAGGGGGATGCAAGCAGGGAGTCAAGTAGAGATGCTAGTCCTACCAGATCAGTTTCCTCAAACTTTTCAACGTTTTCTTTGGGAGAAGACCTGCAATATGAATCAGGTGGCGAAACCGGGTCGGAAATACTTTACGCATCCGATTACACCGAAATCGATGCTACCAGTGAATCAGGCTTGTCCGAGCAGCAAGACTATATGGATGAGGATGACTCTGAGTCGGCTGACGAGTCTTTTACACATGTTGCACTTCCAACTACACACTGTTTCTATTGTGGAGTAAACAACAAGGAAACAGAGCTCAATATTAGACATATGTTCAAGAACCACGGTTTGTACATACCAGAAAGATCGTACTTGACGAATGTTGAAGGATTACTTCAGTATATTAGCGAAGCTACAACTCTTGACTTTGAATGTCTTGTGTGTGGGTTCGAAGGTAGGAACTTGGAGAGCATAAGACAACATATACACTCCAAGGGACACTGTAAGTTACCATACGAAACTAAAGACGAAAAGTTGGCGGTTTCCGAGTTCTATAACTTCACAGAAGGTGCACCTAGAATTAAGAAGAGCAAGAAATCTGTTGCATTTGCCACTGAGGATGAAGATGAAGAGGAGGAAGAAGATGAACAGGAAGACGATGATGAAAACTACAATGAAGCCATCAATGACAACTACACTATTGTGCAAATCGATAAGAGCGGAGTTGAATTGACGCTACCTTCTGGTTCTAAGATTGGTCATAGAACTATGACCAGATATTACCGTCAAAACTTACCTGCTGCGATAGTACCTAAAGAATCTAGTAAAACCGTTGCATTGGTGGACAGAAGATTTGCCCCAGGAATAACTGCATTCCAGCTCAGCAAACAAGAGAAGGAGGTTTTCAAACAGGAACAGAAACAACGTAATAATGAAATCAAAAAGAGAACTAGAGGTGCTGGTGCAAACTTCATCAAGCATTTCCGTGATCCTATTTTAGATGCATGATTAATTTTTATGAAACAAATGGGTTTTATAGTGAGGTCTTCATTATGATGACTTTTATATGATAGATTAGACAATATATTATTTTCCCAGAGATTACACTATTAGGGCTTCTGTGTTGGTATTATTCAAGGTTTCTGTTCAACTCACTAACTAACTCACTAACTCACTAACTCACTAACTCACTAACTAACTAACTAACTA
The DNA here is from genome assembly GCA_030568835.1 of Kodamaea hsintzibuensis (nom. inval.). Classification (NCBI taxonomy): domain Eukaryota; kingdom Fungi; phylum Ascomycota; class Pichiomycetes; order Serinales; family Debaryomycetaceae; genus Kodamaea; species Kodamaea hsintzibuensis (nom. inval.). The sequence goes on from JAJMJA010000001.1 coordinate 182,549, forward strand.
ACTAACTAAATAAAGCATCAACAAACTAACTAAGTCACCTACTGCTTAAACACTAATATCTCACCTCCAACCACTTGCCCGAACTTATTAGAACAATCAAATTTTGCACCCAAATTTCTTTTTCCATTGCAACATAACCAAAAAAAATTCAAGCTTCAATCAATAACCCAATCAATAGAGTATTATTCAGTTGAAAATCTATCTTATACACTTTAATCAACTCACTCGACACCACAAACATCTTCTAATCCCCGTTCCAAAATTTAACTCCACCTCACCTCCCAACTCGTGTATCCACCCCACAACAGTGGAATTTCACGGAGTTATTACAAATTCATGACCAAGCATTTGGAACCCGATAGAAACTTCCGTGACTTTTATAGAAGTATGTAGAAAAAACCAAAAGTTTTAATGATCCAGCCATTATAATAACAGCATTATTACTCATCTGTATATTCATTTAAATTGCATTCGTTTCATTCCTAGATAGTTAATGAACAGATGGTTGTTGAGACAAAGTATTACGATATACTATCGGTGGGTCTGGGAGCATCTACTGATGAGATAGCCAAGGCTTATCGTAAACAGGCTTTGAGGTGTCACCCAGATAAGACTAATCATAACCCCCAGTTAACAGAGTTATTCAAGGAGATGACCAAGGCTTATAGTGTATTGAAAGATCCAAATTTACGAAAGGTGTATGATATTTATGGAGTGGCAGGTTTGGATGGTACTTATGAGGAGGAGAGTCAACCTTCGAGTACAAGGCCCACGAGTACAAGGTCGAGCCGAGCTTCGAGCCAATCCTCCTCAAATCATACAGTGCATTCTTGTATTGCAGAGAAGTTGTTCCCGTTATCTGCAGCAACAGATATGTTCTCACAAGTGTTCAGTAACATGAACAATATGTTTGCAGGATCCAAGTTTGAGTTTAATTGCAAGGGAAATTCGTTCCAGCCCTCCCCAAATGCCCGTCCACATGCTAATTTAAAGAAAGTGGTAAGGGCTGTTCCTAATGTGAACCAAAATGTAAGAAAAGGTCCTGATATCCACCATACATGCACGGTGACCTTGGCAGATTTGTATTTTGGAAAAACAATCAAGTTACAGTTGCCCAAGACTTCACTGTGTGTACTGTGTCTGGGAGTAGGAGGTTTCAACGCGACTAGCTGTCGCCAATGTCAAGGTCTGGGTAAAGTGGCCACCACTTACTATGACCTGTCTGTTCTGTATGAACAATATGGATCCTGTGACCAATGTTCTGGTAGAGGTGTATTCATTGACCCTACAGACGTGTGTGTTGACTGTGACGGCGGATTCAGACGTGAAAAGAAACTTTTGCAAGTAAATGTATTACCGGGTTCTCAAGATGGAACTCGTATAGTCATGCAGGGCGAAGCAGATGAAGGAAGGAACATAGTTCCTGGAGACGTGGTGATCCAATTGCGTCAAGTAGCACATCCATTCTTAATTCGTAAGTTTAACGATTTATTTATGGAGCATGAGATTGACTTACGTACAGCGTTACTAGGAGGAGTCATTGACATTGAGAACTTTATCAAGCCAGGAAACACTGTACGTGTATTGTTAAATGTCCACGGCAACCAAGCTATCAATGACATGTCCAACACATCGATACAATACGGTGAAGTGACAGGCACAGTCAATCAAAATGAACCGAAACTTGTAAAAGGGCTAGGCATGCCCATCAACGAAGTTGTACAAGACGGAGAATATGTCGAAACACTCGACTCAGTACAAGAAATGCGCGGAGTGGTATTTGATCTCAACAGATACAGCTGCGGGAACCTCTTTATCAAATTCAAGGTGAGCATTCCAAACCTTGATAGCTTTTCAACAAACGACTTGTTTGCATTGAACAACATCCTTCCACCAACCAAAACAAGCAACGGCAATGATATACTGAAACAGGCGTATTTATCTAACATAAACTTCGAGCAGCTGACCTGTCCATTGACAGGCGAAGCTCCGCCACTTCAAGTACCAGATGCCACTGCAAACGAACAAATCTTACACTCGAAATTGGACAGCAGTTCCGAATTCAACTACGACGACATAGATTTCATTGACAAGGTGGAAGGAGACGATGATGAGGAGGAAGATTTCTACAACAAAACATGGAGTACAGCACAAGCACACCCACTCTGCGAACCCATTCAAGTCAACACGCCTGCAGCGTACTTGGTGAATGAAGGTTCACTGCCAAGCAGCAAAAAGAGAAAGTATTAGTATACAAGGGTATATACATCAGCAGTTGATTATTTATTGGTTTTAGTTTTTTAGGTTGGGTTTTCATTTCTCCAACTGTTGATTTAATGTATTCATGTGTTTAAGGTAGATGATTTTAAGTAGAGTAGTAAGTAGTTATGAGACGAATTTAGACATTAGACCTATTGTATTAGACTTAGCTTATTGACTATGCTTTTAAACTAGGTTTTATGACTAGTTTATAAGACTGGTTTGCTGCTCCTGTAAAGGTTAAGTTAAAATAATCAGTAGATCTGAGGAGTTTGAAAACAATAAGATAATGGAAGAGAGGTAAAGATAAGTAAATAAATCTTCAAAGCTAACAGATCAAAGCTTCAAAAGCAAGTGTAGTATACCTCTTGATATGACTTCATCCCCCTATACAAACCATAGTCTAATCAGAACTCTAACTGATAATTCCTCTTAAACCCCCTCCTGTACCTCCAAATCGTGTCAATTCATGGAGATAAAAATATTTATTTACAAAACTTGTTTAATAACGAAACTCCCCAAGTTTGCAGGACCTAGAAACGTTGAAATACTCATAGAATGGGTAACGTATTAGATCAGTCCTTGATCAAGGACTTATCCAATCATATCTACGAAAAGCGTAAAGCAACTGCTCATCAGATTGAGAGTTTAACTAAAGGGGCATTAGCTCGTAATGATAGTCAAACCATCTATAAGATTTTGAATGAGTTGACTGAATTGACCAACAGTGGAACCAACTCATCCAAGATGGGTGCTATTACTGCCTTGGGTTCTGTATCTGTTGCATTGGGTCCGTTTGCTATAGCGTACTTCTTGGATGAGATTATTAAGCCTATATTCTCCACCTTTAGAGATACAGATGCCCGTGTTAGGTATTATGCTTGTGAATCGCTTTATAACATTGCCAAGATTGCCCGTGGTGAGATATTACTCTATTTTAATGAGGTGTTCGACATATTGTGTATCTTGGTGACCGATACCGAATCGCTGGTTAAAAATGCAGCCGACATCTTAGATAGATTGATTAAGGATATTGTGAGTGCTAAATCAACCAATTACGTGCTGATTCTACAACAACAAGAGTTGCCCAATGAAATTCGTACTCACTTGGTGGATGCAAATGGAGTGGCCATCCAAGTGAACCAACAACAAGACTCACAGAAGGCATTTTCCTTGCCCAAATTCATTCCAACGCTTCTTGAAAGAATGTTCATCATTGACCCGTTTGCAAAAAAGTTCTTGATCAGCTGGTTGGAGTTATTCGACGACATACCATCACTTGAATTGATCACTTTCTTGCCCAATTTCTTAGAACCCTTGATCAAATTCTTAATGAACAACTCTCCTTCAGATGTCAGATTAGAGACTGAGAGTATCTTGAATGTGTTTTTAAAAGAAATCAAAGCCATTTACAAGGTCAAGTTTGAAGTGAAGCGGAAACAGTTGTTACAAGAACAGCATAAAACAAAAGAAACTAAAGAAGTAGATGCGAAAGATGCCACACACACCACTGCACCATCGTCTAGCACCAACCAGCCCACTTCAGCAACTACTAATGGTACAGATTCAACAACACAAGCAGCACATACAAATCCTGCGAAAGAGGAACCAGATTCAAGTAGCTCTGAGGATGCTGCTTCCTTCAAATCCGACAGTACAACCATCGTAAGAAAGCCAGGACCACTGCAAACAACTCCACTTGAAGGTTCTCAACAATTAGAACCATCGGAAAATATTGACGGCGAAATATTGCTCAATGGACAGGATATATTCATTGACTACTCCAAAATTATCGATATTCTCCTCTCATTTGTTAGAATCCCTGAGAAAAAGGATAATATCAGGTACAATGATTTATCAAATGAACCTCATGAGATATATATGGAGATACAGTTTATCGTATTGCACTGGCTCCAGGAAATTTTAGAAACAGTTCCAATTGGGTTTGTAAAGTTCATCCCCGACTGTGTTTCGATCGTTTTAATGAACGTTTCAATCACTGACCATGAGAAAGATTTCGAATTGCGTAATCTGTTCCTTAGCTTCAACCAAGCTTTGCAGACATTTTTAGTCAAGTTTGCTGAATCGACAGTCACTGATATTCTTGAGAATTCGGATGATATCAATGAGAATGTAATTCATGGGTTAAATAAGGAAGTTTATGACGAGTTTGTTGAGTATCAACTTCCAATCACTTTGGACAAAATTGTCAAAGAGTTCCTTACTCTGACAGACGAAATATCACGGATTACTTCTTTGGAATGGTTGATATTCTTGTACACTAACAATCCAGAAAGTTTCTTTAAGTTTGTTGGTGGTCACGAAATCCCTGAGGAGATTGGTGGGGAAGTGACAACCTTGGGATCCAAAAAGTTCAACATTACAGAGCTTTTAAAATCTTCAACAGACGGCAGCAACGAGGTGATATTAAAGGTGTTACAATTGTTACTGCAGATCTCTGAGGCCAATCAAGAGTTCTTCAAGGAGTTCATGATCAAGTTGATCAAGTTATTTAAAAACGAGGCATCTGCTGAGAAGTCGTCGTTTCAATCGCCATTACTGCGAAATAAAATTGAATTTATCATTCGGAAGTTGTGTGTCACTTTGAATTCTGAGAGGATTTTCAAAACTTTGAGTGAAGTACTTGTCACATTGGACGATTTAGTCTTTCTTGACACTATTATTGTTACATTGAACAACATATTGCTCACCACGCAAGAACTTTCAAGTTTCCGCAAAAAGTTAAAGAATTTGGATGTATACAAGTTGGAGGACTGGTCCTTGTTTGCGACGTTATTCCAGAGTTGGTGTCATAACGCACCAAGTGCATTATCGTTGTGCTTGCTTACTTCAAATTATGAGTTAGCATACTTGATAATTAAAAACTTGTCTGAGCTGGAAGTGACCTTCCAGTTGTTGACTCAGTTAGATATTTTAGTTCAATTGTTGGAGTCGCCTATTTTCCTCAAGTTGAGATTGCAATTACTTGAGCCTGAAAAACATCCATACTTGTTTAAGACATTGTATGGGTTGCTTATGATCCTCCCACAGTCTTCAACGTTTATGACATTGAAAAACCGGTTAGGTTCTATTTCACACGTACATAATGCAACTACTGCTTCTACTGGACCCTTAGGAGGACTTCCTGGGCCTGTGATTCCACCAGCAGCGGTAATTGGAGCAAACACACCAGCAGTTTCAACACCTGGAACCAACAACCAATTATCCATCAAAAGGAAACGGATTTACGAGATGTTAGACAAGTTCAACAGGGTCCTGAATAGACACGAGGAATATAATCTTGATCGTCGACTCAAAGAATCTGTTTTCTTCAATGGAGAAGAACCATTACAGCTGACTCCTCACCAGTTTACACAACAAACATCTAGGTTGATAAGTTATAATTCGAATGCTAACGATAGAGACTATTTTTCTAATTCTCCAGCCGTTGCAGCTGCGTCTGCTGCCGCTGCAGCAGGAACAGCAGAGAAAGGCGCTCAAGGAAGATCAAGATTTTAATAGTCTCACTTCCAGAGAGGAAAAGTGAAACATGTGTATTAACTATATAAAAATTGAATTAAAAGTGTTTACATTATACTGTTTCTGTTTCTATTATGAATTCTCACTTAATCATTCTCTGAAAAATTCTGATCATCTTATCTATAAATTATAACTACAAATTCCAATTGTATGGAAAATTGGCTGCAAATTTCAAAAATGTTCCAGAAAATCTCAAACAATCAAAGCCTCAATCTATAGTAACAGCATTAGAATAAAGGTATAAACAATAACATGAACAATTCAACTATATAGGCTTAATTTCAATTAATCAAACTACCAATAACATTTACATGAATTATTTCAAATCTATACCCATTCATCATTGACTAAACTTAATAATTATGACCCCACATTACTCTATCTACATTATCATACCTAATCACATGACCGTAGAACCCTAACAACATGCAAAACGTAGTGATGAATTTTTGCATTTTCGAGCTTTTCCTTTTTTTCTAGTGTTTTGTTTTTGATTTTGTAGATATTTCTTAAGCAGCAGTTTCTCCAGAGCACATTAAGGCAGCCGCTCAAAGGATTGAGGAGGATCCTTGGTATTATTTATTTGGAACGTTTATACTAGTTACGGCCAGCTTCACATCAGTGAAATTTCGTCGTTACGAAAAAAAATCAGTTCATTTTGAAGCTTGGAGTTTCCGATTGTTTGCTTGCGTTAAGATAGTGGTATAAGGGACGCAGATAATTGAGTACCTTGGAGAAGAGTGAGATACGGTATAACCGAGAATGTCGCAAGGTACGATAGAAGGTGTGAAGAATGGGCTACATGTCTCCTCGAAAAGTGTTCAGAATCAGGCGCTGAACTCTAGTCCTTCTAATGCTAATATATCTGGTCTAGGCACGGGTACTTCAGAACATTCACCAGCTTCCCCACAACAAACTGGTATATCACAAGCACAGCTACAGCACAAACAAAGAAGTGTGGGCCAGAGTCTGGGACGTCTTAGAAGTGTGAGTGACGACTTGAATCACCCTAACCTGAATGTCCTGTATTTGTATTCTTCAAATAATCACATACAGCTGCACCAGAACCTGCACCAGCTTACTAAACTTCAAATGCAGCATCCGTACCAAACACAAATGCACCAGCAATTACAACAACAGGTCAATCAACACCTCACACACCAACAATCCTCTGCACACCTGCAACAGCAACAACAACAACAGCAACAACAACAACAGCAGCAACAACAGCAGCAACAGCAGCAGCAGCAACAGCAACAACAACAGAGACAAGAATCACCTGGAGAGTTTGCGGACTTTAGAGACTACGACTTGAAATCCAGAGACTCTAAATATCGTAGATGGACACCAAAAATGGACCAATATTTAATCAAATTACTCTCAGATGTTGTGCACAGTTACCCCAAAGACGCCGAAGTAGAGATGACAAAAAAGGCTTGGGCATACTTGTGTGGGCAATTGCGTGCGGCCAACCCAGAAACAGTATATTCTACATATACCAAGTACTCATGTCAACAGCATTTGCTTAATGTTAACCACCACAGGTACAAGATCTGGTACGTGCTAATGTTGCACCAAAAAAACAACAACTTCCCCAACGGTTACTCGTACCGTTGGAACCCCGACTTGGGGAGATTCCAGATTATCGACAACACAGCAAATTCACTCATTTTGGATGAGAGACAAGTGAAGTCACTTTTATACAGCGAATCACTTTCTCTCCCATCCCTCAGTGCCTTCAATAAAGGAAACTTAATAGTAAACGACTTCTTCTTGAGCGATAACTTGAAGTATATGTCCGTTTACCACAACGAGATCTTACCGTTGCTCATTCGCCTTGACCCCAAATACGCAGAAGGATTGGGTGAAGTGTATAATGAAATACCAAAGTTTGATTACCACGAGGCAAGCAACGACTACTTTAAGGCGTTGGTGCCGCCTAAACTGACCAAAGCAGCTGCACAAGCTGCACAGGCGACACAAGCTGCCCAAGCTGCACAAGCTGCACAAGCAGCACAAGCAGCAGCACAAATACAAGTCTCGCTGCTGCTTAGCCTGCCCTCTAACGAAACAGGGCACGCATTGTCAGTAACATCTTCAACATCTTCAGGGTCCAAGAAGAGACCCCATTCGGAGTCTGAGATTGGATTCAAGACTTTGGCTGCCATCTCTGGTGAGACTGACAACCCAGGCAGTACGAACCCTACAACACAAGAAGATGACTCTGTCGACCCCGCCTTGAAGAGGTCGAGGGCGATAGACCAGTCAGGAATGGCTGCAACACAACAACAGCAAACAGTAACAGCAGCAGCTGCCGCGGCTTCTGCAGCGGCGGTGTCAACTCTTGACTTTGAAAACGCGCTAGCGTCTGCAGCTATTGCTGCAATGCAATCGCCTCCTGTGGTGAACGGGAACTCTTCAGTACCGTTTTACGTAAAGGACCGTAAATGGTTCTTCAGGTTACTCTCTTTAAACGAAGCAGGACTCGTCTCCGTCGAAGAAGTACTACAGGTGTGCGAAGGTGTGAGAGACGGCAAGATACCAATGTTCATGTTGAACGTGTTGGACCAGGGATACTACACAACACAAGCATCTGTTATTCAAGACGAATTACCAGACGAAGAAGTCTCGAAACGAATAAGGGAGTTTATGCTACCAATGGTTTATAACTCGTAGAGTTGTTTTGGATCCAGTACAAAATCTTATGGGAAGGGGGGAATTGGTTCCCTCCTGTTATAGCTTTTATTCTCTATGTATAAAATTGTATTATTAATGTGTTTAATGGGCTTTACATCAAGTGTATTCTCTTCGTTTGGCTGGACTTGACGAACGAGTTGAACGCAACCCGTCGTCGTTCAGGATGGAGCCTTTCAATGATTTGATATCGGCATGCATATTTACAAAAGGTGACTTGATCACAGGTAGGTCGACCATCTCCACCGAGAATGGAGTGGGCTCACTAGGTTGTGCAATTGACTCCAAGATTGTTTGGCTTCTTCCCTTTTGTCTAATCATGTACGGTAAGTCCAGAGTCTTTGAGAGTCTGTCTAGTGAAGTAAGGGAGTGCCTCTTGAAGTCAAGAAGTCCACCTTCTGTAGGAGTCCTCAGGCGCGGTAACAATAAGCTTGATACCGTGTGTGATGCGGGAATTGCTGTTGCTTTTGCCTTTGGGAATTGTAGCGTGGATTGAGTGGCTCCTCCAGGGAGATTCAATGGTGCTACAGGTGCAAACAGTGATTCCAGGATAGGGTTCATCGCCTTCAATGGCGGTTCTCCTTCCTTAGAACCATGTAAAAAGGAACCTGCCTCCATGTACGAGGATAACTCACTTGACAAGTCATCCAAGTGCTGGAATATGGAGTCGTTGGTTGTTGATGCTGATCTTCTCTTACTCTTATCAAAAGAGGGTATGCTATGTCTTTGAGATTTAGAAGATGATGGTGTAGATGCTCTTTTTCTTTTTGATTTAGGAGTTTTATTTTCCTTATCGTCAGTGTCTTGAGACTCTGAGGTTGATTTCTTGCCTTCGGATGAGCTGCTGGTTACAAAGGTTCCAAATTGCCCTGCTATGGCTGCACTGCTAGATTTCTCTGAAGAAGAAAGTGTTCCAACTGACCTACGCACAGGCTTCAACTGGTAAACGCTGGAATTGAACAACACATCTTCCACTTCATGCATATCTTTGCTCTTGTATTTTCCATAGTAGGCTTTGTTGAAATCGTTGATATACAACAGCAGTACATCGTCTTTATTTTTTGGAGACTGACTGCTTGATGAATCTGTAATGGCAGCCATTTCAGCATGTGAAATCAAGGGTTTTAGGCCCTTGAGTTCCTTCGGAATCGGAACGACCTGTTTCAATGGTGATTCCATCAGTTTAATGTTCATAAAGTTCTTATCCGAGTACATACTTCCAAACATTTCAGATGCATAACTAATTTGAGGAGAAGGAAGTAATTCGGAAAAGAGGGACACGTTATGTACCATTAACTCTGCAGTGTTAATGGACTCGTGTGTCGATGTGGAATCGGATGCATTTTTCTTGGGTGGGATAGGGAAGCTGCCAAAGTTCTCCATTTGTCTTTTCGTGTATGAATTGATTGTAGGAGAACCTGAAGCAGATGAGGATTGGGAACTTGAAGGACTAGAAGTGAGTGAAACTTCGGAGTCGATCTGAGCAATTCCATGCTGAACCAACCTGTAATCGATTTTTGCAGCCAAAGTTCTTCTCATCAAAACCTCGAACAACAACTTCTTGTTGATATGGTTTATTTCAGACTTGGTTAATAAGTACACATCATTGGGATACATTTCGGCAAAGGTTGGTGGTCTTGAGTATCTATTTGCGAACACAGCTGTCTTGTACTTTTGGTAGACTAGTTCTTTCAATGGGGTGTAGTTTCCGCGGTATTTCGATGAGACTGGGGAGTTTTCGACAGGAGTCAAATCAACTAATGGATCCGTGACTGGTGCAATGTTTTTCACAAAGTACTGTGGTTTGTATTCTGGTGATTCCAAGAAATCGTTTTTACCATATGTTCTTGTTAAATAAGGTTCTGGTGCTAACACGTTGTGGAATTGGTAGTAATACATTGACAGTGGAATGGATTGTTTCAATGTACTCCATGAATAATTATCTTTTACAAAGCTCATAAGGTCATTGTAATTTGTAAAGTTGGGGGTTTGAGGAGTTTTCTGTACTTTTGCATAACGAAGCGAACGGCTTCTTTTCACTGGGAATAAGAATTTGATTTTATCTTTTAAAGAGAATGGTTTCTTCTTGCCATTGTCGTCGCTGGAGTTTGAAAATACCGAGTTTGATCTTTGGATGGTTTTGTTTCTGCTCTTGATTCTATTTCTATTTCTTAATGTAGCAGCAGTGGATATGACCGAGCCTGATCTTTTCAAGTTCGGTTCCAATACTGTAACTAGTGGTGTCAGGTCTGTTCTTCTATGAGGGGATCCTGTTAATCTTGATTGCAGTGTAAACAGTTGTGGTTGTTGATGCTTATATTTATTCGAGTGGATAGAAGATTCTATTCCTTGGTAGGCAGTGTTAGTTGACATTAAAGGGTTTCGCCTTACTGGTGACCCATTTGCTGTGTCGAGTGGAGAATTGGGGTCGTACAATATATCAAAAGGGTTTGAATCAATACGACGGTGCACTAATCTTTTAGTTGGTGTCAGTGGTGGTTTCGTTGCTGGTGGTGGGGACATTGAAAGTGCATGAGTGTATAAGCTTTTGATTGGAGATTGAGAAGTCTGTCTTTGCAGCAGACGGTTGTCCAAAGGAGTCCGCGGTGCGCTACGAGGTGTAGGCACTATAAGTTGGTTGGATGATGACGAAGTCCCCAGATTCTGATTCTGATTCTGATTCTGTGGGGGTTTATTAACATGGTTCTGTTGGTTAACAGAGGGGGTACCAGTACCCGAACTAACATAAGTCTGGTAATCATTGTAATACCTGTAAACACTCGGTAAGAGTGAATGAGATGACCCAGCACTACCCTGAGCCGTCACAAAACTCTCCTGAGACGAGGTCGTCACACTAGTAGTCATCTTGTAATTAGCTGCAAAAAAAATTCAAAGAAAGTAAGCGGGGCCTTCACAATGTATATATAGGATTATACAAAGAATAAGATGCGGTGAATTATAACTCTAGCTCAGGAATTTCCAAACACTTTCACAACTGTCGTCAACGAGAATTCTCCAGATTAAGTCATAACTTTATCCAATTTACACTGTAACCCCTTAGTGGAATGAGAAATGGCTGGCTGTTGCAACCAAAAAATACTTTTGTGGTGGTATCAGAAAAAGCAAAACGATGAGACTCCCAACCATAATAGGAATGCTGTGTGATTGTAATGCAATTGTAGTAAGTAGTGATTTGCTAAATGATTCGGGTTGTCAAGCCAGATTCTGTCAGATGGTATTCATTGTTACGTACCTTTGGTTCTGCCTCATTATTTTAGTTATTGCTAAAGTATCAAGGTCTAAATTTGTATGCTGGTTAAGAACTGAATCAGGTTAGACGTGTATGTCGCAATTATACTGTGAAGTAGGTATACGGATGTCGTGAACAAAAATGTCGCTCTACTTTAACACAGACACGAGCTCGCTAGCTCCCCCAAAGCCTGCACACTCGCTAGACGATCACAACAAATAACAACCAGTCGAAAAGCTCAGATCGAAGATTTTTATACGTGTATATATAAATTCGATACAAGTTTAGGCAAAAGATTTTTTTAACTACTGTCTCTTTTTTATAACCGACTTTATTACCTCATACAATGGATAAGCTTAAGGAAGTAAGTATATATAGCTATAAGATTAGTTGAAGGATCAGAGAGGAGATACGTGAATGATTGATTGATTGAAAGATGCAAGCGAAACTGCTAATAGATTATTGCTGATTTCGAAAATGAACAACAAATCAAATAAAAAAAAAAGATGATGAATCGTTTGCCACTCCCCACTTTAACAACAATAAAGATCAACATATACTAACTAAATGATAGAAAATCAACAACTTGAAGTTGGACGCTGAAAAGTGGCAAGAGAAGTCGGACGAATTGTCTGACAGAATCAAGGAATTGGAACAAGAGAACTTGGACAAGGATCACCAAATCCAATCTTTAACTAGAAAGAACCAAGTTTTGGAAGAACAAGTTGAGAAGTTGGAGACTGACTTGGACGAGATCAAGCAGACCGCAGATGAATCTCACTCATTGAAGACATCCAACGAAAACTACACCAAGAAGAACCAAGTCTTGGAAGAAGAATTGGAAGAAGCCGACAAGAACTTGAAGGAAACAACCGAGAAGTTGAGAGAAACTGACATCAAGGCTGAGCAATTGGAAAGAAAAGTTGCATCCTTGGAATCCGAAAAGGAAGACTGGGAAAAGAAGTTTGAGGAGTTGACCGAACAATACAACGCCTCCAAGGCCGAATTGGACGAAATCAGCCAACAGTTGGAGGCCATCTAATCAAGCCGCGAACATCTTTAATTCTCATAAACATCATTCTATAATCTATTTGTATATCCTCCAATATGTTCCTTTAAGGTACTCACTAAGGTTTGTTTTTCTGGATCCAGCATCTGTTTATGATGTGAAAGCATCATGAGCCGAAGTCAATAAAGCTGCAAATTTGCAATTGATGTAGAGTTTATTGTCATTTATGATTAATATTGTAGATTGTAGAATCTCGTTAAGACGTGACTACTCGAGGGACTCGCCTCGTACTCAAAGACTATTCATTAAGCAGTGCCTCCCACCCCTTAAATATATACGAGACGGGGGTTTACACATTTTTTTTTTGCGTGGGAATAATTGGAAAAAGGCTTTTCAAAAAGTGTGAAACCCCATTAAGAAGCACCGCCTATTCAACATAGGATAAGAGAAGGAAATGGTGTTGATGGAAGCGATTCGGAGGAGGTTTGCCAACGACCTACAGTCGTATCAAGTGGAGGATGATTATTCTGGACCGCATAGGACACCTTCATCACATGCTTCCATGATCCATACCACATCACTGCAAACCCTGAGTCAACCACAAAGTCAAAGTCATACACCTCCTCAACAGCATCAGCCGGCGACGGAACGTACACGTTTGCACTTGAGTGTTGGTGATTTCGGCTATGATCCACATGAGGCAGTTCCTTCGTATGAGACGTCACAGATGTTGCACGTTGCACTGGATTTGCGGCAGGACGACGCCCCCTCTCGAAACAGCTCGATAGTGGAACTTCGTGCGACGGCTGCTGCTGTTGTTGCTGGCTCCACACCTGTGTCTGCTCCTCCCTCTACTACAAGTAGTAGTACTAATCCCAACTCGAACCGAAATGAACGACCCAGTATTAAACAGGTGGGTCTCAAGTTCCTCAATGCAAGACAACATTTTGCACTTGCCTTCTGCCGTGATGTTGCACTCATTCCTCCACTTATAGGCTTGGTTCAATCGTGGAAACGTGTATTCTTTGATAACCGCATCCACTACAACATTAGCATGCACCATGAATTAGGAATCAGTTATGAAACATTATCTCAAGAAACTCGCCAAGAGTTCATGAGCGCACTCACTGGAGCAAGACTCCCAGAGCATTTCTTGACAGGTCTCTGGTGCATTGTGGCAGGCTACTTATCCTACTCGGTACTTGACGGAATGATCATTCGTTGGATCGTAACTTATCTGACATCGGCTGCAATAGTACGAGTATTATCCATGTCAACTATCATCATCACAATAGAACAATACTTGGTACTGACATTCACAGCAGATGGATACAAATATGGTCTACATATCTGGATCCTAATCAGTTGTCTACTCACCTTAACCTACATTGGACAGAACTTTGTCACCCTGAACATTGATCTACGCAAAGGTGAGAAAAGATCCAGATTCTTCGACGTCTACAAAATCGTCGTATTCGCTGTGGTCCCGGTAGGATTCACAAGCTTCATAACTATGATCGGATTGCTCAGATCATTACTAATAGTCCGCATTGATGTTGACCAGGTCTTACTGAAGTAATATATTTATTTGATAACCATAACAATTGTATATTAGATTGTAATTAATTTACCCGGACAATTTAAAAGGTATAAAAGAATTGTGATGCCCACAAGGTTGAAGGTTTTTTTTTTTCCTTAATCAAAAAGCTTATTAAAGCACGGGAATATTTGCCACGACGAGATGATGTATATTGACAAGTTATACTCGTTGCCATTTTATAAATGATTGCATTCCCTAGATCAACGTCCCTGTTAGGAAGTTTGAAATCGTTGGGTCTCTTTAGTGAGGCGATGATTTTTGAATGTCGATTTTTATGGGATATAACCTATTCATTACTTGAATGGGTCTTAGTAGATTTAACGAAATAGAGTTGGTGTAGAAGATCACTTAAGGGTGATTTATGTTGTAGTATTTCTTGTTTACGCTTTATGTTGTGAATAGTACCTTGAACATTTGAAAAAGTGTCAATTACTCTAAATTATAAGATAGATGGAAACTATCGTTATTGATGTTAAACACAAATATGTTAAACACGTCAACACGTCTGACACTTAAAACTTTACTCTTGTCATCCCAGATTATCTACAATCAACTACACTGATTTATTACATCAAATAAAGCTTTTATTTAAACATTAATATATACCTCGTAATGATTCTTCATAGAGAAACAAACAGGTTGATTAACGGTACTTGTTGAAACCAATGTCAGAGGCTCTTTCTCTGAAACATTGACGGCACATGTCAATACCGTACTTTCTGATTAAACCGGTGTGGGAGGAACAGACACGACATTGTCTAGAACCTTTACCGTAGTTTCTTGGGTGGGAGTACCAAACAGATTCGTGAGCCATATTGCTATAATTTGTTAGTATAGGTTCCTTTTCTTTAATCGAGTATACGGTGTGAATGAGAGCGTTGTCTTATTCTTCTTGATTCCTGTTTACTAATATTTGTGAATAATGGTTCCAAGTATTCATTCAATAAGTTCATAATTTTCAATGTTTGAAAGATCCTTGTTACATCTTCAGCTCCAACTGGTATATATCGTCGTCAAGCATTCCTTAAAATTCCCCTTCAGTTTCAGGGTCACATATCCACGACGCTCATCTCGGTTCTGCTGCTCATTCTATCCGTTCCCTATCTATGTCTAGCAGTACATACAATTCTCTATAACTTCGTTGATATAATAAAAATTTGAAACTTTTAATGATACTTTTTTTTTTCCTGGCTGGAGAATTTTCCAGGCCTGCACAGTGAAGAGATTTCAAGGTGTGCAGGCTTAGTAAGCCTTGGTAGCGCGACAAAATATTATGTGAGGGTCAAGCCCTAAACCAAATCACACTTATAACATGTGACCAAGCGATGAGATCAAAGAGAGTAACAATTTCAAAAAACTTTCAGAGGTCATCGCTAGAGTAGATAATAGAAGTACTATGGCTAAAGGAGGGCACTCACATCGGAGTACGTTGAAGAACGACCATAAGCCATTTAAATCCAAGCATGCTACCAAGGGTCAGTTGAAGAACATCACCAAAGGAAAGGTTGAAAAGGAAACTAGTAAACCAAACAAGAATGTGAATAGACCTATTTCCAAGTTGGAGAGAAAGAACTTGGCCAAGCAATTGAAGTCACAGAAGATAATTGAATCTAAGCTCACACGTAAATTGTTTGATGGTAATAATGGAGCTGAGAAAGTAGTCACTGTTATTGCTTTAACACCAGATATCTCTCCACATAAAATTGCCCATGACTTGATAAACCAGTCCATTGAAGCAGACGAACAAGAAAGTTATGATTTCCAACTACCTTCAGTTACCAACGTGAAGGTAAACAGATTCAAGTCCAACTTAAAAGTCATTATTCCAGATCAGAACAATGTCTTATCAGTCTTGGATGCTGCAAAGGTTTCTGATTTTGTCATTTTTGGAATATCTGCTGAACAAGAAGTGGAAAAGGAGTATGGTGAACAAATCTTGAGAGGTGTAGTAGCACAAGGTATTGGTAGTGTCATTGGTGTTTTACCAAACGTAGTAACTGCCTACCCAAAGAAGAACTTGCAACAGGATATCAGACAATCCTTGCAATCATTCTTCAACCACTTTTTCCCTGCAGAAGAGAAATTGTACGCATTGGAAGCAGAGGCAGAAAGATCCAACTGTTTAAGATACATTTGTCAAAAGTTCCCCAAGGGAGTGAATTGGAGAGACAACAGAGGATACGTTGTTGCGGATTCTGTTTCATGGTCGTCGAGCGACTTGACTCAAGGTTCGCTTGTAGTAGAAGGAACTGTTCGTGGTATTGGATTCAACGCTGACAGATTGGTACACATCCCAGGGTATGGTGACTTCCAAGTTGACAGAATCGAAAAAGTGTTGAGAACTGAAGACACCAGCGTGTTTGAATCAACTGAAGATCAAGAAACCTTAGAAGAATTGAACCCAGAAGTCATTGAAATGGATGAAGATGAAGACTTGTATGAAGATGAATACCTCGGAGTTAAAATGGACGGAAAGAACTACTTTGAAGACCAAAGAGATGTAAGACAATCGAAACGTTTCAAGGTACCTACGGGAACTTCTGACTACCAAGGAAGATGGTTGGTGGACGATGTTTTGGAGAATGTT
This sequence comes from Kodamaea hsintzibuensis (nom. inval.), assembly GCA_030568835.1. Lineage (NCBI taxonomy): Eukaryota > Fungi > Ascomycota > Pichiomycetes > Serinales > Debaryomycetaceae > Kodamaea > Kodamaea hsintzibuensis (nom. inval.). The sequence continues at coordinate 199,488 of JAJMJA010000001.1, forward strand.
TCTGATGTCGAAGAAGTTGACGAAGCAGACTTGGTTGCAAATGCCAACTACAAGGATGACGATGCTATGGAGTATGATGGTCCAGAAGACCCAACTACTGCCACCGAGTACGCACCTACTGAGTTTACCGAGATGCACGTTGAATTATCGCCCGAAGAAGAAGAACGTCAATTGGGTGAATACCGTCAATTGGAGAAGGAAGATTTGGAGTTCCCAGATGAGTTGGAATTGCACCCTAACGAAAGTGGAAAAGAGAGATTGCGGGCATTCAGAGGTATCAAGAACTTGGGTAATTGCGACTGGGACCACGATGAATATGACATTGAAGCCCCAAGTGTTTGGAGCAGATTATTGAGAATCTCCAACTACAAAGCCACAAAGAATAAGGTTATTAAGGATTCTATCAAGGAAGCACAGGTGAATGTTGGAAACAGAGCCAGAATATATATTCGTGCACCATCTTTACTTTTGGAGAGAATTCAAACGTCACGTACTCCATTTGTTCTTTACAGTTTGCTTAGACACGAACACAAGTTGGCAGTATGCAACTTTTCTTTTGAATCTTGGGAAGATTATGAAGAGCCTGTTCCTTCTAAGGAGTCGATTATAGTACAGTATGGACCAAGAAGACAAGTTATCAACCCAACCTTTAACCAAGCGTCTAATAACGAAAACAATGTTCACAAGTCAGAGAGCTTTGCTCACCAGGGTAACTTGGTTATTGCAACAGCCATTGCTCCAGTCATGTTCCACAACGCCCCAGTGATATACTTTAAGCAAAGTCCTGAAGGTGTAGTGGAGTTTGTTGGCCAAGGAACATTCTTGAACTGTGACCATACTAGAATTATTGCACAACGTGCTGTTTTGACAGGACACCCAGTAAAGATCCACAAGCGTGTTGTCACCGTTCGTTACATGTTCTTCAATGCTATAGATATCAACTGGTTCAAAGCCATTCCTTTATTTACAAAGTCTGGCAGAAGTGGTTTCATCAAAGAATCATTGGGTACCCATGGTTATTTCAAGGCTCAATTTGATGGTAAGTTGACGTCACAGGATACTGTTGCGATGTCCATGTACAAGAGAGTTTGGCCTGAGTTGTCGTTGCCATGGACTGAATAAAAGTATTTTGCATTTATATAATTATATTAATATTATAGACATTGGTTGGAAATTTGAGTGTAGTGTAAAGATTGCCTGGTGACTTTGAGAGAGCTAGTGAAGAGTATATAATTGATGCTCCATTTCAGGTTGTTCTAGGAAGAATATTATCATTAAATAGGGAAATTATTCAAGTAATTAAAGTAGATATTAGAGTGGGGTATTATATCATCTATACATATTCTACACCACCATTATTCCAAACACTTATATCATGGGTCCAACTCTCACCTCATTCTACTAATCTATTATATCATTTTACGAACAGCTTGCCTCACCTCGTTCCCCATTATCAGTCCACTTACACTTTTCTTCTTTCGCTTAATCCATCTCAGCATTTCTTTCTACAAAAATCATTCAATAAGACAGGTGATGTTAAAAATGAAGAAACATCAGATGTAATCCCATTCGTCAACTAAGTACTCCCTCTGTCTATCCAATCCCCTAATAAATACAACAATACGTTTACCAAACTCCCAACCATATGGCTGCAAATCCGGATCTTACACAAAAAAAATAAGTTCTCTCGTGTATTTGAAGACTCAGAACAAAAGAGGATATCACTCATCAAAGAACAAACAACAACCTAAATACAACCACTGCAGACCAATCACACAGTATCATACTGATGAGAAAAAAAAAGAAGCAGCCCTGTCTACTTACAGGTACCACCGTATTTATGCATCGTTTAATTATCTGCAGAGTTATTTCCTCATACGGGGTCCATCACATGTCCCCAACTCAGGTGATTGAGCAGGATCAGCACAAAATCAGTCAGATTTTTACACACATTTTAAAGGCGCCCTACCCTTCTTTTCCAACATAGTATACCGTTTGCATATGAGATCGATATGATTGACTGCGCGGACCTTGAGGCATGGATATCGGGAGCGGATTTTGATAGGCGTTCTCTTACAAAGTTAGAGGAGAATTCCGGAGGAAGAGTTAAAAAGCCACTTAAATATAAAAGACGTCTTAGGCGACCTACACAGATTGAGGAAATATGGCTACATCCAGAGTATTGGTTGATATTACCTGAAAACTTAGAGTATCCAGTGCATGACACACGACCTAGTAATGAAGACGAAGAGACGTCGGAAGAGATAGAAGTAGAGGTGGAAGTGGATGTAGACGAAGACGAAGGCGCAGGCGCAGGCAGTGGTCCAGTACGACACAACAATGAAACAACAGTGGCGGAGTTGATTCTTCGAAGGAATATTACTGCGAACGAAGTCACAGGAGATAGAATACTAATGCTAGACGAGACCGAGATACCTACCAACCCGGAGGAAGAAACGGATGGCTTACAGGATACTCCCAATCGACGCCATTTGTCAGCAGGAGAATTGGAAATACAAAAGAGATTCTTGAATAGAGAATACTTGGTACATAGAAGAGAGAGGGGCACTAGAAATGGAAGCCCCTTACGCTACTTGCGAGCCTCTCGAGACTCAATTTAAATTGTATACCTTGTAATATACGCAATACAAATATTCCATTCTGTAATTGTTAAAGCCGAGCCGAGGTGGTTATATAAAAAAAAAAAAATTGTGGTTGTCATGATACTTTTCATAGATATAAAATTAATCAGACCAATCAACCCCTTCTTTCATAGACTCAACAAAGTTAAATTTTCAATCCACTTAATACTTGACTACTTTTTTACTTGGAGGAAACTCTTTATATCCGTGCAAAGACACTAAGATACAATCGAATTTACCCCATACGGAGTTTTTATCGATTTTGCAATGTTTATCCTTTTGTGGAATCAAGTGGGGAAATAAAAATCACCTGCTCTTATATTCTTGATTATGTATCTATACATTTGATTCTTTGTATTGGATGAATCTACGGAGGTTGTTCCACACTTCTTCAGCTCTAATTTTCAAGTCTCCGTATTTGTTTTTGTCAATTTTTTTGTATACTACTTTGACTTCTTTTTCCAATTCGATGAGTTTAGAGTTGTAGTTGTCTCTAATGTATAATTGGTCGTATTCTTGTTTGTCACTTCCAAAGATATCGTAGAGGATGTCGAGACTTGTCAATACGATTTCTATTCCAAGTGGGTTTGGTTGTTTCAAGTAGTGTTCAATAGTTGATACTATGAATGGGCATACTGTGTTTGCAACCTGTAAATTCTCAATTGCAGATGTGGTTTGGCCTAAGAATTCGACGAGTGCTAAAGATAATCCAAACGCTTCTTCATCTTCGTTTTCTCTGATACTGTTGGCTCTTTCAACCATAGGTGCAACCATTCCTACTGCTTCTGAAGAAAAGTCATAAAGACGTAAACATCCACTGAAAATGCTTATTATATTTCTTTGAATCTCCAAGTCAGACAGTGTGATTTGCTTCAACAGTTGCCACAACTCAGCGCAGTTAAATTCTTGGATGTTTCTTGAAACTAAAAGCCATATGAAGTTATTGATTGCAACCAACATTTTGTTCAATAGTGAGAGAACTTGGTTGTTATTCACTTCAAACAGTAAAAGCTCAAGTAATACATTATAAACAGCTTCAATGCTTGCAGAGATATCTTGATCTTGTGTCGAACTGTACTCAAATAGAGACGAAAGTAAATCAAGAGATACTTCAATAGTAGACAATTCATGCTTAGTTTTGTTCTTTTCCTTAGAGTTTTTGTTCAACTCATTAAGGATTGTAGAGTCTTCCTTTGCAATTGGTTGTGCGTTATCTGGATTGGATGATTTTATAATATTCTCTTTGGCTTCTTCCAAATTGACTGAAGTAATAAGAGAAACAATATTGGTAATTGAGTCCGAAATAGGAACTTGAATACCTGCGATTTCCAAATTATTAAACTTGATACCTTCCAAATAGACCAGGATAAGACGACCCCAAGAGGTTTGTGAAACAGTAGGGGTTTCTTCCAAATACTTTTGTACTGATTCGAAATCGAAATTAGCTTTTTGAATAAATTCATTCGATTCAACAGAAAGCTCGTAAATGAATGCAACAAGTGCAATGAAAAGTTGGTTTGACACCTTGAATTTGGAGTTGTCACCAGCTCCAATCTGATTGCGAATTAATCCACTGACAAACTCGATTACAGGGTCTAATTTCAAAAGTACTTTCTCGTACAACTCATCAGATCCGCATGCGATAACAACTATTAAAGACAAGACGTTTTCAGTGAAATCAAACAACAACAGTTGCTTCGACTTATCCTTAGACTCGTTTTCCAACAAGAACTTAAAAGAAGTCTCGATCTTGACAAGAGCAGCGCTAATTGCGGTCCAAATATCTGATCTCCAGTAGTGCATCAATACATCATATCCTTCTTCAATCCCCAAATTTCTTAACAAACCAAACGATTCAACAATGATCTCATCATTGTTATCATTCAAGCATTGCTCCATGATGATAGTGACCAACTTTTCTTTCAATAACATCTGTCTCATACGATCATCTTCACATAAAACTGTAATAGCTCCAACTGCCATCGACTTATCATTTGGTACCAGCAGCTGAAGTTTCTCGATCAAAGGTAAAATCTTTGTTTGAAGTGTAGTATCATCTTTGTTCTCTACCTCCTTACCCTTTATTGGGTTGACACGGGCTTTAGAGTTCTTTCCTCTCTTCTTAAGTTTAGCCATTGATGAGATGAGTATTTTTTTTAAAAAAGTTGAAAAATTCACTTTCAGAAATGAGTTTGGAGTTGTGGGTAGTGGTGAGTTCAATGCACCAGGTCATCTAGAGTTATATGTATCACTGATTCTATCTCTTTTGGTATCGCTAATTTACATTGTATAATACGTAAAGATATTGATATCACTTTTAACAATGCTTTTATTGAATGTATCCTTTTACCATACTTTAGTATATGGAGTACGATTTAAAGATACAGAGTATGATTAATTTATTGATGTCGTAGTTACTTATAATGTGTTATTAATATTTCAAAGAGTTTATAACGTGCTAATACTTTTGACGTTAGCTTAGGTTTGTACATGAGTGTTGCAAATTGCTCTTGCATTTGTATCTAGAATTGGAAGTTGCAATTGGATTGGAAAAGCGGATATTGATAAAGTCATTCAAGATGATCCTGTTCTTACTATACTTTCTAATAAGTATCAATCTAGTAAGTACCTTACTTCATTCATCTTTCCTATAGTCTACTTGCTTGATTCCTCCTTTTCCTTCTCCTTCCGTATCTGTTCGAATAACTTCAAATTGCTCTCTAGGTTCTTCTGTTTCTGACTTTCCCATTCATCTTTCTTATTTGGATGAAATGTAGTTTTCACTGAATGTTTCAAATCTTCCCATGAAGTAGGTTGATCATTGCTAGCATCGATTTCGATATCTGTACGTAAAGCTCCGTCTTCTTTAAGATGTTCTCTTTCTTTGTTAGTAACCTATAATCACTTTCTTCTTATTCTTCAATTTCATACATTATTCACTTACACAACTAATGGTTTCCAGAACTTAACTCCTGAATACCAACTTAACACTGATACAAACACAATCGTGAGTGCTTTCCCTCCATTTCCTGACATTATAAGTGTTAACTTTTCAATCCATTTTCTTCTGAATTTTTCCTATACAATAAAAATTCAATCATAGAATTGAAATCATTACATTCAAGACAACTAAATTTGATTCATTGATCTACAAGTTATATGTTTGAATAAATTATGTTTAATTAGTAGTTTGTTTTCTAATTATTTTGCTTTTAAATTACATCTTTAAATTAATCAAGTTCTGGTGGTAACTCGCCGTCTCCTAATACACTGTCAACGTCACTTGTGGTTTCTATTTCAGATTCCGATTCAGAACCGGTTGTGTCTGCCTCTGCCTTTTCTGGAGCAGTTCCTACAACTCCCCAAGTAATCCCTGTCACTTCTTGTAATCTTTCCAAGATCTCGCACATTGGTGTGAACAATCCAAATTGTTTAAATTCACCATCGTACGAGTGGAGCATACCCAAAACTCCAAGACCCTTTTGCTGTGCATCGAGGTCTTCCAACTTGGTCAACACCCAGGATCCCGAGTCACCGCCTGCGGCAAAACTGGCATTGTGCTCGATCGAATTCACAATGAACTCAGATGAGTGGATCGCACCATCAAGCCAGTACACGAGCTTGATACCGTTCAAGTTACCCTTGGTATATTTGGTTGTCGAACCGTACTTGAATACAGACAACCCATTGTAGGTACCCTTTGTCTTGTCGGAAATCTGTGAGTCTACTTCATCAATGTTCGTTTCCAAACTAGCAGGTGTATGTCTCTTCAAGTTGAGCACTTTTCTCACATACAAGTTGTCAAACATAAGCGCAGGGTCAAACTCATTAAATGGAATGTCATCACCTAAGAAGTTCTGTTCGCACTGTAAGGCTTTGTTCACCTTGATGATTGCCAAGTCCAGTAACTTCTTTTCTGTCTTTTGTTTGTTTTGTACTTGAACCAATGTTCTTTCTCCCCAGATGATCTGGCCGAACCGGGTTGCTGGAAGGTTACGGTACTCGTATCTTTCTTGCTTGGTTTTTGGGTCTACAATCTTCACACGTTTCAATGGGAACATTGCCTCGAGTTGGTTAAGAACAGATCCGTAAGCAGCTGCTTGTTCGGAAAGTGCAAACCCCTCTATGCTGCTTGTGTTGTTGCTAGACACCTTCTGGTATTGCGCCAACAAGGCCTGCTTGTAGAGCGAGATGAGCACCGACGATGGCGCAGACACATGTGGGTACTCGGTCGTAGTACCTGACGAAGTGTCAAGGCATACATGTCCACATGAGATTGCGAACTTGGAGTTTGAGTACGATTCCAAATGTGGTTGTTTCTTAATGTCTATGATCGGGTAGATGTATCCTCCCATTGTACCCGATGTTCGCAGAGAACTTTCAATAGAAAGTGAGAGTGATATTGGTGGTCTTTCAGTGTCTGTAGGGATTCTGAATGGAAGCTTGAACTTAGTTGCTTGTGGGGCAGGTGGTGCAATGTATTGAGGCTGCTGCAGTATTGGATATTGCATAACTGGTTGTGATATCACCTTGCCCTTGATTTTGGATGGTTTTTCCTTTGTATACTTGAGACTTGTGAAGCGGGAGAAGCTGTTATTCACTGGCAGTGCAGCTACTTCGCCAGTTGCGGCGCTAGATGTTCCAGCCAAGTCGATCTGGTTCTTTGCGAGAATAATATGGATATCGTCATATAAGCCATGTAAGCTTTTCACTAATTTCCTATGGTACTCGCTTGGGTTAGGGTAACCAAAGTATAAACATAAGATACTCAAATTGTTACTAATTCCTCTTGCGATAGGAGCGATGAAAGAACCATTTTGTTCCTTGACAGAGATTCCTGTTTGTGAGATTTTGTCAATGATGCGCTCTAAGACGTCTTCGTTAGGCAATTGTAAACCTTCATTGTTACCTATAGCGTAGTTTTGTGGCTTTGCTATGGCTTGGAACATGTTGATGGTGTTAAAGTTGGCGTCGTCATTGGTGTTAAGACGTTGTGCAAACTCATTAAAGTTTTTCACTAATAAAAGTTTAAGCTTGATGTATACTTCGTCCGAGAGAAGGTTGTCGTAGAAGTTCAAGTATATTTTTATGATTTTGCGCACCAGGGCGTTATTGTATGAGTTGTAGTTCCATTCCGAGTCAGGGAACTTACTTACAAAACTGATAAAGTTTTTGAAGCAGTCAATCAGACTGACCACGGCAGTTGTCAAGTTGATGTTTGAGTTACTGAATTGGTTCATGACGTATGCCATGTCATCGTATACTTGTTTAAGTCTATCACCTACTTGCTCACTGGGTATTTTGTCATCGTCTCTTGATTCCTCGGCAATCGTCAAGATTTGTAATGCTTGCGAGTTGAATTGTTGTTGCTGTTGCTGTTGTTGCTGTTTAGATGGTTGATCAAGGGATGCGTTGTACAGAGATTGCTTAGTTGAAAAAGTCTTTCTACTTCTTGAAAAGATGGATTTACCCATATAATCGGAGTCCTTTGTATACATTGACAGTGCTTGTTCTTTACCATCTGAAATGGAGATCGAAGGGTTCAAGTTAAGGTTCGAGTCATTAACAAAGGAGAACATTTCAGTCATCCCAGCCACTGGAGGAGGTGCTGCTGTATCTTGTACAGTTGGAGATGGTTGTGAGGAATGTGACTTGTTGCGCTTTTCAAACATATGGAGTTCTTCTAACGAATCGCGTGATTCGTTAGTCGAGTTACTTTTCCGAGGTGAGATCTGTTGAGGCTGTGTAGATTGTTCACGGTCTTTATCTCTACCTGAATTACCCAGACCCAGGCCACTGCTTCTATTGAGTATACGTCTCATAGCTAAGGTTTATTGATTGATAGGGGATTTGAATAAGAAGGAGATAAAAAAAAAATGTCAACCAAAAAATGTGTGTGTATTGAGATTTGGAGCGAAGGCACGACTCTTTAAGGTTATGAAGAGCGGGTTGATTAATGGGGGTGGAGGAAGAGGTAGAATGGGCGAGAAGACAGGACGAATCGAGAAAGTGTTTGATAGATTAGGGGGTGAGAAGTTACTGTTTTTGATAAAACATACAAGTAGTTAGTGAGAAACAGAGATTTATGAGTAGAAGATACCAAGAAGAGGACATAAGGAGAAGTAAGAATTAAAGTAGTTGAGATACATATAGGGGGAGAAAACAAGATTTACCAAATAATGAGATCAGTCCATGACAATAAGAGAATTGTTAGTGAGAAGGTGGGATATACAAAGGAGCAAAACAAAAATGTTTGTGACGACAAGGAAGATAAGAAGTGGAATGACAACGAATAAAGGATCAAGATAAAGGATGTGGAGTTTATAGAGTGTCAATTGTCTAGGAGATGTATAAGATGATCAAGATGAAGAAGGAGAAGAGCGAAGGTGAAGGTGAAGAAGATTAAGAAGATTTCATAGATGAGAAGCGTATAGTGTAGTGTTGTGCAGTGTTGTGTAATGTAGTGTGGTAGTAGATAAGACAATAAAGAGCAGAGTAGTAAGTATGAGAGAATAATTTAAGAAATAGAACATTAGACAAGGGACATAAGACAGTGAACATAGAACATAATACATACGACGAAATCATATACACATAGTGTCATTACTGTTTGTTACATGGTAACCTCTTGAAGATTATAAGACACTTTAAACAAGAGAATGCTAGGTAACATAGACGAGCAGATCAATGAGAGTACAATTATTTAGGGAGAAATTTATAGTGGAGAGCTTTTGTATGCAATAAGTAAAGAGTATCTGTAGAGTATCTGTAGAGTAAAGTTAGTATATTGAGAAGGGAAAAGGTAAGTGTAAGTGAAGAGCGTTGAGTGTTGAGTATAAAGAAGTTAGAAAAGAAGTACAGAAATCAAGCGTTCAGGTAATTAAAAGCATCTACTCACCTCACAACGTCACTAAGTTTCAACTCTCACTAACTTTTTCTTTAACACCTCACTAAATTCTGTCACTATTCCCCATCAATTGTCACCAATGAATTAGCTCACAAGACAATGAATGGGGTGATGTTTTGCAGGCACATGCAAAGACTGAAATCAAAAGTTGAGGTATTTGACAGGGAACCAAGAGACCATACTAATACAATACCCAAGAAGAGACAGACATTCTGTTTTCGTCTCGCCTCTTTAATTCTTTCCCCTGCTTCCGTCTTTAGCCATTACTAATTTCCAGGCAACACACACGAAAATATTTGTGTAGGGATGAATTCGTAGCGACTCCGCATTTCAACATTAAAAATTAACGAAACGTAAAAACCACTCTTTCTTTCTTTCAAAGGATCCGATATCAAATAAAGAACTTAAAGATGCCAGTTTATTCTATTTCGCATGTTGAGAACGTTAGAGTTTGTGTTGTGATGGTGGGCTTGCCAGCTCGTGGTAAGTCTCTTATTGCACAAAAGATTGTCCGTTACTTGCAATGGTTACTGATAAAGTCCAAATGTTTTAATGTGGGGACTTATAGAAGGCAGATAGCTCCTGATAATGGTAACATCAATGCTGAGTTCTTCGACCCTAACAATGAAGATGGCTTGGGATACCGTAAAGAAGCCGTCAACTTGGCCACCGTTGATATGATGAAATGGTTTGTTGAAGAAGAAGGAGTGGTGGGAATTTTGGACGCAACAAACCTGACCAAAGATAGAAGAGAGTTTATCTTGAAATTATGCCGTGAAAACTCTATTGAGCCTATGTTCTTGGAATCTTGGTGTAATGATGATGACCTTATCATGCAAAATATCTTGGACGTGAAAACAACTAGTCCGGACTATGTCCATAGAAGTAATGACTTTGCTACTGAAGATTTCTTACAAAGAATCAAACATTATGAACTGACCTATGAAACCATGGACTCTACAGATGACTCAGAAAAGACTTTCATCAAATTAGTGAATGTCAATGAGCAGATTATCTTGAATAGAATCGAAAGTTACTTGGAATCCCGGATAGTATACTATGTGATGAACTTACACATCAAACCACGCTCAATCTGGCTCTCTAGACATGGAGAATCTGAATTTAACTTGACTGGACAAATTGGAGGAGACGCCAACTTGAGTGAACGGGGTTTCAAGTATGCTAAGAAGTTACCTGAGTTAGTATTACAATCATTGGGCGAAGATGCGCAAGATACACCATTAACCGTATGGACGTCAACGCTCAAACGTACACAACAAACATCCCTGTTCTTACCATACAAGAAAAAGTTACAATGGAAAGCCTTGGACGAATTGGATGCTGGTGAATGTGACGGAATGACATACGAAGAAATCGAACAACAATTCCCAGAAGACTTCAAGGCAAGAGATGATAACAAGTACGAATACAGATACAGAGGAGGTGAATCGTACAGAGATATCGTGATCAGATTGGAACCAATCATTATGGAATTGGAAAGACAAGAAAACATTTTAATCATCACACATCAAGCTGTGTTGAGGTGCTTGTACGCTTACTTTATGAATGTCCCACAAGAAGAGAGTCCATGGATGTCTATTCCATTGCACACTTTGATTAGATTGGAACCAAGAGCTTACTCAACTTTGGTAAGCAGAATTAAAGCAGATATCCCAGCAGTGTCTACCTATAAAGAAAAAGGTACTTCACAATTGGGAGAATTGACTTCAGGTATTGGTATTCTGAAGAGTAGAGATTTGATCAAAGATAGTGAGTTTGTTTCTGCCACATTGCCATAACCACCAACTGTGCACAGACAATAAAGGAGAGACGAGATTAGTGGGGGGGAGGAGTAGTACCTCCATTTATTTGGAGAAGCTTAGACACAAATAAATAAGTCGATATCTAGATTGATAAAATGGCTGGCTCAGATGCGTACTTGTTTATCTATAGTAATTACTTTATATAAGTTCAACTATAATTTCAATAAATGTAACCTAAGTTAAAGTAAGTAGGTTAGGTGGAATCTTCCGTAGTGATATACAGAGTAAGAAACCTACAATAGTTTTTAATTTAATATTTATTAATTAGTAATTTTTGAAAACTTCAACTCCACAAGTCCATTCTTTGGTATATTATCTAATGAACTTTTTACTTATTACTCTCTTGAACTTCATTATTAGAGTCAAAAATTTAAAGTTTGTATACTTCTTTCGTAGGTAGGTAACTCTACAAATTGGAGTGTGAGATGAATTTTGGTGATCAACTCCAATTCTTTCTTTATGAAATCAAAAAAACAATGACTTCTATCTTTCAATGTGATATTCCTTTATGGTTTAGGATTCAATTTCAAATGTTGGTTTTATTGTGCTCCAGCATACTGTTTTGACTGCTCCTTCACCTTCTTTTCATACAAAGATTTATCTTTACTGAATGCTTTCCAAGCAGGTTCTTGAGCCGGCGAGTCTGGATTAGGAGTATCTAATAACTCTTGGATTCCTAAAACAATCTGTTTCAAAGTAATTGCTGGTCTCCAATCTTGTTCTTCATTCAAGATCGAAAGACAAATGGTTCCACTAGGATATACATTTGGGTGATAAAATCCCGCTGGAAACCTAACCTTGGGAGGTTTGGAAGGATAATCTTCTGGGAACAGTATCGTTACAGGAAATACAGCATTTTCCCATAAAGTACCTTGTTTGCCAGGTATACCAGCTGACCAGTTGGTTAAATCAAGTGACCCATCAACAGATTTACTAGGCTTAGCATAGAAACCAAAAGGATGGTCTTTTCTCCACTGTTTTCTTTCCTCTTGTAATCTAATTTTGCAGAGCGACATCTTAAGTTCCTCTCACGAGAAGTGCTTTCTCATTCTTCGTTCTTCTTTTTTAGTCTTTTGAGAATTGAAATTGTGTGTGCGCTACCAGAATATTTGTCAATAATGTAAGAGGATTGTAAGAGGGTGGTAAGTAGAGGTAGGTGAAGACGATGGAATGGGAGAGTGTGAAAGAAAAGGGGAAGTTTTTTCAGTTTAAGGATATTGGAATGTTACTTTAAATAGATTTTAATTGGATTTGAATATGTTTAGATTATTTTTTAAATGGTACTGTTATTTCATAGTGTACCGTCCGTAGTATAGTTAATACTATACTATAAACTACTTTAATATTACTTATTATGCCAATGATAACATCAAAGTTCTTGGAATGTTTCATAGTTTCTCTTTCATGGTTTTCATTTCTCATTTACCAACTCAATGACTCCTTTCCTCCTCACTCTTTCTTTCATTTTATCACTAATTTCTTGTAAATTTGCACCCAATCACAAATGAAACACCTCCATAGTCAAGTCAATTATCTCCTTCATAACCTCTTCAAATATTCTTTAATTTATTTCCTTCATAAATATTAAACCGAATAGAATACCCCAAGTAACCTTCTCTCTTCTCTTATTCTTACTCCCTTTCTAACCTCCATCATTCCTTCTCTCACACTCCCAAAAATCAGACTCAAAAGTTCCATACAAAAAATCAAAATCAAAATCAAAATCAAAGAACTTTTCAAAGGCAAAAGGTACATTTCAGCAGATAATATGACTACTGCTGAACCATTGTTTGAAGGTGTAATTGATCCTGAGACCCTCACAAAGGTCCCTTTCAAGCAAACAACTGATTTTACTGATCTTTCAAAACAACTTCTTGAACCGCTGAATGAATTGACATGGGATTTACTTGATCTTGTTCATGAAAAACCTGAAATAAGAAAAGATGCTGTTTTCGATGGGTTACTCAATGTTCCTTCTGCAATTAGTAGAACACTGTTTCGTTTTAAAAGAACTGGTATCACTGGTGACATCATTGGATATAAAGAAGAAGTGAGAGTTGGTGAAATCGATAATGCAAACTCGGGCAATTCGCTCTCGATTAATAGAAAGTATACTTCAAAAGCAGACTCGATAAAGGGTAAAACTAGTTTCTTACCTTTTCAACCTGGTGGGTTGGTTACCCAAAGTGGTAACGCAGCAGCAGCTGCTGCTGCTGCTGGAGGACCTAACGATACTGCCGCGTTCTTACATAGAAATGAAGTGGGTTTATTCGATGTACCTCAAGGATTCACCCGTGGAATGGACTTTGGAACCACTGACAAGAACATATTATCAGAATTGCCTACAAAATTAGAAGATGACCACTTAACAGATGTCATCACTGAATTAGACGAATACTCCATCTATGATCCAGAAAGCACACATGAACAACAAACTCAAAAGACATCTGAGACTGTACCTTTTGATTCCAAAGAAATCGACGGCATTGTTGCCATGGATTATTCACACATGAAAAGAGCATTGAGCCACGAAAGAGAAGTGAAACGTAACTGGGCCCATGTGGTGGACATTGACCACAAGATTGAGAACTTTGATGAATTGGTTCCTAACATGGCTAGAACTTGGCCATTCGAGTTAGATACCTTCCAAAAAGAAGCAATATACCACTTGGAACAAGGTGACTCGGTGTTTGTAGCTGCTCACACGTCTGCAGGTAAAACAGTAACAGCAGAATATGCCATTGCCATGGCTACAAGAAACATGACCAAGGCAATTTATACTTCTCCAATTAAAGCACTTTCTAACCAAAAGTTTAGAGACTTTAAAGAAACATTTAAAGAAATCGACGTTGGTTTGATCACAGGTGATGTTCAAATCAACCCGGAAGCAAACTGTTTGATCATGACTACAGAGATTTTGCGGTCGATGCTTTATAGAGGTGCTGATCTCATCAGAGATGTAGAATTTGTTATCTTTGATGAAGTGCATTATGTCAACGACGCAGAACGTGGTGTAGTATGGGAAGAAGTGATCATTATGTTACCTGATCATGTCAAGTATATCTTACTTTCTGCTACTGTTCCTAATACCTTTGAGTTTGCTAATTGGGTGGGTAGGACGAAACAAAAGGACATATATGTGATTTCAACACCAAAAAGACCTGTACCGTTGGAAATCTCTATCTGTGCAAAGGACAAGATGTTCACGGTAATCGACTCACAAAGAAAGTTTTTGGAAGGTAACTTCAAGGAGCATAAGGAATACATTGAAGGTTCATCCAAGAAAGATGGACCTCCAGGTGTGGCCATGGGATCGGGGAGTCGTGGAGGACCAGGAGGTAGTGCCAGAGGTGGGAATAGAGGTGGCAGAGGAGGTGCTGCTGGTAGAGGAGGAAGAGGTGGTGCTGGCGGTGGAGGTGGCAGAGGAGGAGGAGGAGGTGCTGCTGGTACAAGAGGTAACTTCCTGAATAAAGGTTTTGGACGTTTCAATAATGACGGTCCAAATAAAAACACATGGATAAACTTGGTACAACGTTTGAAAAAGAACGATTTGTTACCAGCTGTGACATTTGTGTTTTCTAAGAAGAAGTGTGAAGAATATGCTGATACGTTACAGAGTATTGACTTTTGTACAGCTCGTGAGAAGTCCGAAATCCACATGTTTGTAGATCGTGCTGTCTCGAGATTGAAGAAAGAGGATCGTGAGTTACCACAAATTCTTAAGATTAGAGACATGTTGAGTCGTGGTATTGCTGTACACCATGGTGGATTGTTACCAATAGTGAAAGAATGTATTGAAATCTTATTTGCAAAGACTTTAGTGAAGGTTTTATTTGCAACAGAAACATTTGCCATGGGATTGAACTTGCCTACTAGAACTGTTGTGTTTTGTACATTAAGAAAACATGACGGTAAAGGATTCAGAAATTTGCTTCCTGGTGAATTCACTCAAATGTCTGGAAGAGCAGGTAGAAGAGGTTTGGATAAAACTGGTACTGTCATTGTAATGGCATATAATAACGCTTTACAACTTTCAGACTTTAAAGAGGTCACTTTAGGTGCAGCTACGAAATTGCTGTCACAATTCAGATTGACTTACAATATGATTTTGAACCTTTTGAGAATAGAAGCTTTACGCGTTGAAGAGATGATCAAACATTCTTTCAGTGAAAACTCGACCCAAGTATTGATGCCTGAAAACAAGAAGAAGGTAGAGGAGTTGACAAAGCAATTGGAAACTCTCACTATTACAGAATCTCCAGATTATCCGTTTGAAGAATTGGTAGATACCTTCAACCAGATTACTGAATATGAACAAGTGTATTCCACCATCATAGACCAAATCCAAGAACAGGTTTCGCTCAGAACTCATGTTTTCAAAACAGGAAGAATGTTCTGCTTTAGAAACAAGGATGGTAACCTTCGTGTTGGGTTTGTAGTTAGAACGGTGGACAACAAGTCCATGATGGGATTGACTTTCAACCACGGTACTGCGTTCGAAAACGACAGCACCAAGATGCCCTACCTTCCTATTTCAGAGTACTTGAGAGAGCACTTCTCTAAGATCAAGTTTTCAGGTGACTTACATGTTGAGTCGATCCCATTTGCAAACGTTCACTTTGTTTGCCGTTATGCATTGAAAGCCAGTATCAGGGAAATCTTGAATAACAATTCCAATGCTGTGTCGGAAGCAAAGTCGCAGATACTGATCATCTTAAAGTTAATGTACAAATGGGAAGAGATGTCCTTTAATTTTGTTTCACAATTGTCCTTCTATGAATTAGATACAAAGAGACAACAATTAATAGATAGCTTGAATGACTCTAATGTGTTGGTACACCCAGATTTCAAGAAGCAATACAATGACTTGAAGACCAAGCATGATATTGAAAAGGAAATCGACCAGTTGGAGAAGGCATTAAGTGATGAAAACTTGGAGTTGTTACCAGATTACAATCAAAGACTTGAGGTGTTGGAGACATTAGGATTTATTGACGAGCAACATAACGTTGTTTTGAAGGGACGTGTTGCATGTGAGGTCAATTCTGGATGGGAATTGGTGATCACAGAATTGGTGCTTGACAATTTCTTGGGTGACTTTGAAGCTACAGAAATTGTTGCTTTATTGTCATGTTTTGTATACGAAGGAAGGAATCTGGATCCAGAACCACCATGTATCACTCCAAGGTTAGAAAGAGGAAAAGAGCATATCCGTGCATTGGCAAAGAAGATGATTGCCGTATTCTCTGAAAAACAAGTGTTATTAACTAATGATGAAGAAGAGTTCTTGGAGAGACAAAGGTTTGCTTTAGTGAATGTGGTTTATGAATGGGCTAGAGGAATGTCGTTCAATGAAATCATGGAAATAACAGGTGAAGCAGAAGGTACTATTGTCAGAGTCATCACAAGATTAGATGAGGTATGTCGTGAAGTGAAGAATGCTGCGTTGATTGTGGGTGACTCTTCATTACATGCAAAGATGTCAGAAGCACAAGAAAAGATTAAGAGAGATATTGTTTTCTGTGCATCATTGTACTTGTAGAGGGTTGCGTTTTAATGAGTGAATGAATAAAGTATTAGAATATAATTAGTTACCCTTATAAATTTATATTTCGTCTTCATGGTTACTTGTCTATCTATGTACATTATGCTATTGTATGCCTTTGACTATCTTATAAATAATAATTCGAGCCTAGTTGACTAGAATTGAGAAGCAATATGTATCAACCCTTTCGCCCCGTCCATTATCTTATTCTCAACAAACTCATTCACTTCCTGTCTTGGATACTTTGAGTATACCAATCCGACCATAGTGTAAAAGCTTCCTATGCTAGTATTATCTCGAATTCTTTGTTTCATCGAGTCATATTCTTCTTTAGACGAAAAGGGTCCTGCCCTCATCGTACCCTTGTATGGAACAACACTATGGTATAATTGGTTTTCTTTCATGAAGGTGGGAATTAATGCCGAATCATTAGCAAAAAGTGCCAAGTCTGATTCAATGTCTGTCAGTGTGACTGAAAGGTGTCGACGACTAGAAAATACAGTACTTGTATCCAAGTAATACTTTACAGCGAGTTTCCCCATTATCCTAAGTTTGTCTGTTTCAATCAACAGTTTATTTTGGAACCTGTTTCCGTTCATCATCATCACCTTGGACTTCTTATTCTCCTCCTCCACCTTCATATTCTTATCCAATACCTCTAAATGTATATTAGACAGTCCACAAAGAATAGCTACAAGTTCATTCTCCAGTAATTCAAACCTGGGATTTAAGAACCTCTTTAATGGATCCAACTTGAGTTGCTTCCCATCAATATTTTGTGGTAATGTAGACTCTGATCTATCCAAGTACATCAGTTTAAACAGTGATGTAGACCTCCTATAAAGTGAACCTCGAACCCTTGTAGATGAAAGATACTCAGAATCATTTGAATAATAATCACTCTTCAGAACTAACTGCTGGATATCAGTAGACAACCCTCGCTTGAACACCCAGAACCGTCGTTTCAACATCTCTCAATAATTAAAAGTTGATTTCGTTATCGATTTTTCAATGATGAGCACATCGCAAAAAAAGAGAGACCAACTCAAAGTACATCATTGATTTGCATCCATGTCATCTAAAACTACCAAGAAGAAAGCTTCTTCTTCAAGTTCGGATCCTACTTCAAGTACTGCTCCAGCTAAGAAAGTTAAGATTCCCAAGTCTTTTATTGTGAGACCTGGTAAAGATATCACTACTGAGGCTGCTAAGTTTTATATCCATGCAGAAATATTGACTGCCTTGGAATTGAAGAATGGGGATCTAGTATATGTTACCAATAGTGAAACAGGAGCTGCAGGTGTGGTTGGTGAGATTGCAGCTCTGAATGACGTTTTAGATCTTAACGTTATTAATGTTTCTACTATATATCGTCATTTAGGAGGTCTTTTACTTGGAGATAGAGTTAACTTTATTAAATACTCCAAGCAACCAGAATATGCTAAGTCTGTGATCCTAAGTGTTCTGGAAGGAGAAGAAGTTTCAGATCAAACGATTCAAGATGAACTAGAAAATATTGGACTTATTTACCCTGGCTTACAGTTTGAATTACCAAACTCTAATAAGGTAACTATTGTTGACATCAACTCAGATGATGACTTAGTATCTGCACTCGATAAATTGAGTATCACTGAAACTGACTACGTATCAGGAACAGTATCACCAGTATACATTTTCATGAGTTCTACTACTATTCAAACCTCATCAACATTAAAAAATGTTTCAAGAATTAAATACCCCAACTTACCACCACAGATTAATTACACTCAAGTTGGAGGACTCTCAAAACAAATCTCATTACTCCAGTCAACTATAGAACTTCCCTTGCATAACCCATCACTCTTTTCTGATTTTGGAATATCTCCCCCAAGAGGAATACTTCTTCATGGACCACCAGGTACTGGTAAAACTATGCTTTTAAGATGCGTAGCACATCAAACAAACGCTCATGTGCTCACTGTCAATGGACCTTCGATTGTATCAAAGTACCTTGGTGAAACAGAAAATGCTATTAGAGATATATTCGTGGAAGCTCGTAAATATCAACCATCGATAATCTTTATGGATGAGATCGACTCACTCGTGCCTAATAGAAACTCAGATGACTCTGGCGAAACTGAATCTCGAGTTGTGGCAACCATGTTGACAATGATGGATGGTATGGGAGATAGTGGACGGATTGTTGTTGTGGGTGCTACCAACAGACCAAACCTGATTGACCCAGCATTAAGAAGACCAGGTAGATTTGACCAAGAGGTGGAAATTGGAATCCCAGACGCAGATGCCAGACTTGATATTTTGCAAAAGCAATTGGAAAAGATGAACTCTGACAAGTACCAACTTTCCAAAGAAGAAGTAAGCGATGTAGCTTCTAAAACTCATGGATATGTTGGTGCTGATTTAACTGCACTTTGTAGAGAATCTGTGATGAAGGCTATCAACAGAGGCCTCAAGAAGAGTATCCCACAATCACAAATCAAGCTTAATTATGATGATCTTCTTGAAGCACTTCCTGAGATTGTTCCCTCAGCTATGAGAGAAATCTTTTTAGAAATGCCAAAGGTATACTGGAGTGATATTGGGGGACAACATGAATTAAAGAAAAAGTTGGTTGAAGTGGTGCAATTACCTTTAGAAGCAGCTGATAGTTTTAAGAATTTAGGAGTTCTGGCACCAAAGGGAGTGCTTCTTTATGGACCACCTGGTTGTTCGAAAACTTTAACTGCCAAAGCCCTTGCAACAGAGTCTGGTCTCAACTTTTTAGCAGTGAAAGGACCCGAAATCTTCAATAAGTATGTTGGTGAATCCGAAAGAACTATAAGAGAAATCTTCAGGAAGGCAAGAGCAGCATCTCCACTGATTATATTCTTTGATGAAATCGATGCAATCTCAGGAGACCGTGAATCTTCAAACACAGCAGCTTCATCTAATGTTTTAACATCATTGTTGAATGAAATCGATGGTGTTGAAGAGTTGAAGGGAGTTGTTATAATTGCAGCTACTAATAGACCCACTGAAATAGACCCTGCATTATTAAGACCAGGTAGATTGGATCGTCATATCTACGTCGCACCACCTGACTTTGAAGCTAGACTACAGATCTTAAAGAACGGTACCAAGAAATTCAACTTGACCCCAGAACTTATTGAATACTTGAGTGAGCTCTCCAATATCACAGAAGGATGCTCAGGTGCAGAGATGGCATTACTTTGCCAGGAAGCAGGTTTGGCTGCAGTAATGGAAGACAAAGTTGCTACAAAGGTTGAAAGAAGACACTTTGACCACGCATTAAAGGGTATCTCAAAGGGAATAACTGAGGACATGTTGGATTATTATAGACAATTTGCTGGGAGAAGTGGGATTGAGATTTAGAGAATCTTACAAGTATTGTACATGAAAGTTCTCACTACCACAGTAATGTATAGAACAAGTTTATTGGTCATTCAGCTGAGTACATCTCTTCGTATTGAATTTTCATTTTTGTATTATCAAAGCATTGAGCAGCTACACTATTCATTCACCTCTCTTTAATAATAAATATATTAATTAATGACTTAGAGTTTACTGTTGTTTACAAGACTCTTCCAATTGTGTGTCCAATCCAGCCGGTAAATCTTTTGCGTCAAAGTCCAAACCGTCGAGACCAGCTCCCCCAGCACCACCACCTCCAAACAATGGGAAGTCACCAGCGTCGCCGATCAATTCGGTTGGGGGTTGTCCCAATTCTTGTAAGGATTCCAATAATGAGTTCACTTCGTCTCTCTTTACTTTATTTTCGTCAGTGTAGTCTGGGGCATCGAAAATAGCCAAGATATCGTTGGTTATCTCGTATTGTTTGGAGTAGTTTTTGAAGTCATGTTCGGAAATGGAGTCCTTATTTTCCTTCAAGTAATCTGGGAATTTTTCATTCAATTCCTTTATAGGTTCGTATAATACTTCTTTCGACAGCAATTGTTCTAGCATGTCTACGAGGAGGTTGGACATGTCCATGTCTCCACCTTCACCTCCCAATCCACCTGCACCGCCTAATCCAGCGAGCAATTGTGTGAGCATGTCCTCAGGGTTACCACCTGCGGCGTCGTTCTTTATCTTTTCGTCGACCGATTCACCACCTTTTTTCAAACGTTCCATGGTCTCTTTCATCACATATTCGAAATTGTGTGGTTTCTTAGCCTCGGCCTCTGCCTCTTCCTTGTGGTTCAATTCAAATTGTTTCACCAACTCCTCAAATTGAACTTGAGTGTCTGGATCTTCAATCTTCAAGTCTTTGATCAACTCGGAAATACCACTTTTGAATTCATCATTCAATGGTTCATCAACAGTTTTGGTCTCAGTCTCGGTATCTATTCCAGACCCAGGTGGTTTAGCCAATACTTCGTCGGCAAAATCATCAAGCAAATCATCCAAGTCATCTAAATCATCATCTTTTGATTCAGGTTTAACTTCTGCTGAAGTTGTAGCAGTTGGTTTAACATCTACAGGAGCTTCCCCCTTAGAGATCGGCTCGACTGGCTCACTCGGTTGCTTCAAATCTGACATCTTATTAGCTAAAGAAGGACCTCGAATTGAATCTTTTTCGGTTCATTTTCTGTCCCCCGCTGAATTTTTGGTCGGGGTAAGATTATCATATGCAGTACACCCACGGTATGAATTTGGGTGTAACAGTGAGTATGCAACAGTGGCATGACAATTGATTAGAGGTTTAGTCGTTGTTAACTGTTTGGATGATGTATGTATGATAATTTAAAGATTTTAATTGGTTGACAGGAAAGTTTAAGTTCTAGATCCGTTTGCTCTTGATGGTGGAAGAAGGTGGTTGGTTCTTAAGGCTGCAAATTAATCCTGCATGAATATTATGGGTGTTGGAAGAAGATGATGAACTTCCAAGAGATGAATAAGAGGGGAGGGTAGTTAAGGGTGGTGAAAGAAGGTGAAAAGAGAGTGAAATATTTATTCAATTGAAGTTTGTATGTATGAGCTTGAATTTTGTTGATTAGCATTGGCTACTGATTCTTTCTTTCATTGAATAATTAATTCATCTGATGTAGAGACCTCCATATTAATCAACTTGGTTCGTTAATGTTGGCTTCTGAATAGAATTTCATATAACCATGATATATGCTAACCAAACGATACTATTATTTGTATACTTTGTTTATCTCATCTCATTAGAATTGTCTATAACTCTTCAAATCAACCACTCTTTAACAATTTTGCACCCAAATCAAATCAGTACTTACAATTAACACTCTCTCCTCTACAATTCTTCTAAAACACTTCCTCTGTGTTGTATATTGTGATGTATATATTTGTAACGTTATAAAAGTGTAGCCCAACTATAACTTTGGCTTCGAAGCATCAATGCCGCCTGCAGTTGCATCTGCATTGATCTCCAACTTTCCATTCTCATTCTCTCCTCTTGGATCTTTTCCAAAGAATACCACAGTGACTGTCAAGTCATCTCTATATCTTCTTGAAATTGGGTTTGGGATGCTGATGAGCATTGCCGTTTGTTCCTTGGAACCGCCTTGCAGCAATGCATTTCTGATCAAGTGTGTCAGGACATTCTTGTCTTCAAGTAAGAAATTTCCTGAATTGTTCTTTATTCTTGGTTTCTTTGATGATTTGTCGTTCGTGACATCTACTACCTGTGGAAGCTTATTCTCTTTTGGTCCAAATGGATTCCAAAACAGTTTTTGTGGTTTGACAATCTTTTCCTTTTCCATCCACTTGACTACAAGACCAACGATTTCTTCGTTCGTGAGCATCTCGTATAATCCATCTGAAGCCATAACCAAAAAGTCATTGTTTTCTGGATTGATTTTGGTGGTGGTAATCACTGGTTCAGCAGTCACGTATGGTGGTGAGTTGAGGTGGGCTGGGAGTCTTTTCCCGAAGAATTGCTTATAAATACGTTCTTGGATCAGCGCTGGTAATTTGTATCTACAATCTCCAAAGGCTCTTGTTGGTTCTAAGCTTCCCAAGACACGTCCATTTCTTATCACTCTGGGTTCGTCAGGGTGTTCACTAATGATACGCGCTACTTCAGTAGGGTTCGATCCAGTTTGGTCGATACTCAATTGACGCACAGTCCAGACATTGTCTTTGAACAGGCCTAAGATCGCACGCGAGTCACCAGTTACTGCAACCTTGAGTAATTTCAGGTTGGTGTCGTAGAAAGAAAGCAATGCACATGATCCGGATAATGCGGGCATCAACAACTCAGCCGCTCTGGCTTTGTTGTTGTCGTTGAGTAACTTCTCAACGTTCTTATTGACGATTTCGTGGTCCAATTTCAAAAAGCCATTCTTAATTGCCTGGTCTATGGTGGCACTGTTGGGGACATATCTTAACAGTTCGTTTTCTTTGGCGGGTTTGAATATGGTTCCCAATTCGTGTACAATGTATGGGATGAATTGATCTCTTAACTTGCTACTTGTAGTCCATCCTCCGTGTCCATCAAAGACTCCAAAGAACATCCAGTCGGTCAATGCTTTAATGTTGTTGTCTTGTAAGATTGGGACTTGGACGATTTCTTCTGCGCGATCATCTTCGATAGGTGAGTTCGACAGCAACTGACAGATATCGTATCTCATGACACCTTTACCACGGTTCACAAGGTAACTTTCTTCGAATTGTCTTAATTTATTACTCACTTGTTCATCGTTTAATAAGAACACTCCTTCTTTATGTTGTTGCTGTGAAATACTATTCTTTTGCTGCAACGAGTTGGTACTTGAGGTATAAAACTTATTAGAGTTTGCAGGCGAGTTATCTAAGAACCCACCTTGTTCCTTTAACTTAGCATTCGGCGACCCTGGACCCCCTGGACCACCACTACCACCATTAGGAAGAGTATCCAAACTATAATAATTAGACTGATTAAACGAAATATACAGCCCCACAATCACTATCCCCAGAACTAAAGCCACATTGCGCTTGGTTTTACCTGCCTGCTGCTTCTTAGCAAGAGTGACAAGACCACGCAGTTGACCATTCAAAGCACGCAGCGACAATCGCTGTAACCTAGATAACACTAGACGTTGTCTTGCTGAAAGTACAAACATCACAAGGTATAGTTGTATTTTTTTTTATGCCGACTTTATTGGTCCTTTTATTCTCCAAGTTTAAATTTGTGACGGCACCAAAATGTTGATTTCATATATAAAGTTTGTATCTTAGGGGTGAATGATGTGTGAGGAATTATTGATCTGAGTAAAGTGAGTATAAATTTATATAGACAAAGGGTAATTGGAAAGCAGCTACTATGTACGAGATTAGTGAATGGGTAAAGAAGAGAGTGATGGTAGTTATACTTTATAGTAGTTGGTATTGTACTCCTTTCTGTTGATAGTAATTTATTTCGGTAACTTTATGTGACATCATTTGAATATTGCTATGATAACACCCCGTTACATTAGTAGCAGGTTTTTTAGAGTCCGGATTCAATGGGAAATTAGCTAGTCACAATATAGTGTATGAAATAGAGGTCACATTGTACATAGTAACTTGAAATAAATTAGTGTTGTCTTAGTCGCTTGTCTACTCCAACTAGTTTTATCTATCTATAAATTGGCTGCTAATTTTAGTAGTGTAGAAACCACACATTATCTCTTTATTCTACTAGTCACCTGATCTCAAATATCCTATTCTCTTCTTCTACTATCTCATATACCTTACATGGTATTCCAAATTAACTATCTTTTAAAGATAATGAAGAGTACATTTGATAGATCAAAGTTATCTCTTTAATGTGAGTCCTTTTTCGTTCGATTTTACCCAAGTACCCATAGTCCACTCTCCTTTTCTTTCTTTACCCTGTTCACACCTCATCAACTCTCTTTCAGTTATCTCTACTTTCAATAGTCTCATCAATCGTGCACTCTGTTTTCTCTACTGGCATTAACTCACCTCACCCTTCAATACCTCCCTTTTCTACTCACTTCAATCATTTCTTTCCAATTCTTCTACACTAATGTTGTATTAATCTTTTATTCTTCCCTTTGCTAAAACTAAATTTCACACTCCAGGAAGAGATTTACTATAAACCCATACCCCAAATCCTGATAGCAACTACCGCAACGTCTGTGCACCTTTCGGTACACGGCACGCCTAGAGCATTTGGAAGTACAGTTACCTACAGCAAAGAAACCACATGGCTGATTTAAGCAGCAATAGAGACTTCAATGTCGACACCAGCTTCGACAGTGATTTGAGTGATTCTCTTGACAATAGCAGCAGGAGCTTGCAAGTCAATGACTCTCTTGTGGATTCTCATCTCGTAGGTGTCCCAGGTCTTAGAACCCTCACCGTTAGGGGTCTTTCTGGTGGTGATCTTCAAGACCTTGGTTGGCATTCTAACAGGTCCCTTCTTGACCAAGTCGTGTTGGGCAGCGTTTCTAACAATGTTGTTACAAACGTTTTCCAACTGCTTGACCTTGGTGGAGGTCAAGGTGATTCTGATCTTCAAGAATTCTTCTTGTTGCTGTTCGGCCTTCTTTTCAACTGGAGCAGACATGTTAGATGGTGATTACTGACGTTGTTAGAGAAAGTAGTTTAGTGGTGAAAAATTTTATGATTTTATGCACTGGGTGCAACACCGGGACTGGTATTGATGTGCGCTACCAAAATCGATTTTTTGTGTGTGTAGATTTTGAAATGTTGGAGCCCTATTTTGTCACGTGGTTTAATATATATGGTAAGTAGTTAAGTTAACGGTGGGAGTATGAGAGGGTTGAAAGATGGTTTTAAGAATGGTTAGAATGTTAGTAGAAGTATATGAGTATTGAGTTAAGCATTGTATATCAATATTATATTGTTGTTGTATTTTACTTACACTGTAATCAGTTTTCTTACCATTTTTATCATTTTTATCATATTTAACGATTTATTTACAACAAAGTCTTACATTAACGTGAGTAAAGTAAAGAGTAGAGTAAATTATAATTGTAGAATGTGTATAGAGTACATGAACTATTAACAATTGATAAAGTAATATTGAACCTCCGGGAGTCCTACTTATTCAACTCACCATTATTCCTTACCAAATTATATCGTTATTCTTTCAAGTATACTTACATATATTAATGGTTGCAAAAAGTCAACCTTGTATCAAAACTATATACAGATACATTTTAGTTACTTATATATCAACAGCGAATTAAAGTAATCTGGTTACGCATTAGATCTCCTAGTAGTATTTCTCATTTGTTTTGTAGTTGTTGCAGATTATCTATAGTTTAACTATGATATACTACGTAACATCTTATTGCAGAACTTCTGCTTCTAATCCTGCAACACATTTCCACATCAATTTAAGCTCTTCGTCATTCGCATATCCACTGGTTCCCCATCTGATTCTACCCTCTTGGTCCAATAAATAAACATACCCAGAACACATATTATCACAATGTAATTTTTGTCTCACATCATACTGTAAAGTATATTCAGGTAATATAAAATACAGTGAGTGTCTTTCAGGTGCAAGTTGTTTTTTGATAGACGATTTCGAAAGATTGATCATAAATCCTTTTGCCCAATTGGAGGGTATATTTATATCTATTATTTGAGCATTTGGATGTGATGTTTTGAATTGTTCAAATCCTTCTTTAACATAATTGGTACCATCTTGTTCAAAATAAGTATTTGCACACTTCTCTCCTGAAATAGTAGAGTATATTCTAACAATACTTACCTTGGATTTAGCCAAGATGTCAAATAAACTGGTTTCCCCACCATCAATAGTCTTTGAAATAAAATCTGGGAAATACTTTGACTTATCTTGTTTAAAGTATGAGATAGGAGGAGTGAATATCTTACCATTAGTATTTAAAAATGACTTAGATTCATAGAATGGAGAATGAACAATCTCATAATCCAACTTCTTCTGTCTTCTCTCCCTTGCCTCAGAACTAAACAACTCCTGCTTGATCTTACCCAACTGAAACGTTTCTATGATCTTATGATTAAGTAACACAGGTTGATCCAATCCAAATGGTTTATTAATTACAGCAGACTTCGTAAGAGGAGGCTTAGCAGCCTCCTTCATCGTCTGAGCAAACCTAGGAGCCCTCATCACACTCCCACTATGAAATCCCCTAACAAACATCATCCTTGTGTAAATCGTTCTTTCAAACTTCAACTTTCAAATTGCAACAAACAAAAAAACCAATCAGAAAAACCAATCAATAAATAAAAAAAAGTGCAAGGCCAAAAGCTAATTGAAGGTAAACTATCAATCAATCAATCATCAACTAATATAAGGTTAGTATTAAGAAATGTCCATCCAATTACGAGACGGGTTGGCCAACCAGTCTGTAGATCATGTGCTAGAGGATTTACTAGTGAGGTTTTTGGCGAATGTTCCGAATGAGGACTTGTCGTCGATAGAACGTGTGTTCTTTCAAGTTGAGGAAGCTCAATGGTTTTATACTGATTTTGTTAAACAATTGAATCCTTATTTACCTAGTATGAAAATGAAGTTGTTTGCTTCCAAGGTTTTGGAGAAGTGTCCTTTAATTTGGAAATGGGGTGACCCTGCTAATGCTTTGGCGAGGTTTGGGAAGTATAAATCTACTATTCCTGTAAGAGGTGTTGCTCTTTTCAATAAAGATCTTTCTAAGGTTCTCTTAGTTAAAGGTACTGAATCAAATACTTGGTCCTTCCCAAGAGGAAAGATATCAAAAGATGAATCTGACATGGATTGTGCAATTAGAGAAGCTGAAGAAGAAACTGGGTTTAACGCCTCATCGTTAATCAACGAACAAGATGTGGTGGAAAGAACTATCAAGGGGAAAAATTACAAGATATACTTGGTCAAAAATGTACCAGAAGAATTCAACTTTCAACCAATTGTGAGAAACGAAATCGCCAAAATAGAATGGCACGACCTCAAGGCCGTTTCGAAAAAGGTCAAAACAAACCCCAACAGCTTCTTCATTGTCGGAACAGTATTGAAACCTATGCAAAAATGGGTGAATAAAAATAAGGGTGTTCTGAATGATGATGAATTACTCTACCAAACAGAATTAAAATTGAAGGAATACTTGGGCATTCAAGCCCCAGTGGACCAACAAGTACAACTGAATGCCGATGCAGGTAGAGAATTGTTGAATCTTTTACAGAAGGTCACCCCATCTGATAATACCGAACACTATGTCCAAATGTATTTACCCCAACATTTACAAAACCAAATCCCAATGTTCCACGAACAACGAAACTATTTCCAAGGTCCACCACCACCACTTCCATATGGAGCAGGAGTTCCTCCTCCATTCTCGCACAGCAATGCATCTCTTGGACCACCACCACCCACTTCTGCAGCAATGCCTGGATTCCCTCCACCTTATGCACATGCGGGTAACTACATGACCCCCATCCAACCAGCCCAACCATTGTACTCACCAACATCTGGATTCAACGTAAACATGTCCCCTGAAAGAATGGATCCTTTGAACCAACAACCAAACCCTCAAAATCTTAGCAAACCTCTGGTTTTCACCAACAGAAGATCTTCCGAAGCGAACTCAAAGGAGCTTTTATCCATCTTGAACAATAGAAAAAAGTCACTGGCAGGACAGGACAAGTCCAATGAAGAAATCTCAAACATTGAAAGCAACAGAACAAAGGCTCAGATGTTGATGAGTGTATTTAATAAAAAGAAGGATGAAAAAAATAGTCAACCTCAAACTCCTTTACTGGCATATTCTCAGACTCCACCAACGAGTCAAAATGCACAAGTATTGTCGCAACTCAATTCTCCTTCAGATGCATCTAAATCGTTATTGGACATGCTCAAGCATCCAAAAGAACCAACTGCCTCGCAGACTTTATTGGGAATTCTCGGAAAGGGTCCTGGCCCACAGTCCCCACAATCTCCATTCCCACCACAAACTCAAGTACCAAGCATTGAATCTCCCCCACTCGCACCTTCACAGATCTTCACGACGGCACAACCGTCGAATGAATTGGAGGCCTCGTTGAGACGCGGCAGTCCTGCTGGGTTTGGATTGCCCACGAACGAGCTGGGTAAGAAATTAACACTTTTGAAAAGACCTGATGATACCACGAACAGAAAGGAATCATTAGAAATATTGAGCATTTTAAGTAAACCCAAACTGGCATCATCACAAGTGAAGCAAACACAGTCCATTCAACAACAACAACAACAACCTTCTCAACCAAAGGAAAGAAGACTTAGTGCTTCGTCTAAGGGATTGTTAGACTTATTGAAGGGTGGCCCTGGCTTAAAACCAGAACCAACCGCCCCTGCCAATAACCCATCACAAGAATTGTTGGGCTTGCTCACTCAAAAACGACAAGGAGTATCGAATACTTCACAAACAACAACCCAAAGCCACCAATTGAATGTCCAAAGCATCCCTGAACAAGCAGATGGCTTTGAAGACTTTGAAAATTTTGACGATTTTGATGATTTTGATGACGGATTTAGCAGCAAATTTGCGAATAGCGATAAATTCAACTTTGACATAGCAAGTGACGAAGAAGACGTGGACCACTTGTTGAACGACTTTTCTGGATCCAATGGATTTGGACACCAGTCAGAGCAACAACAGCATGCGGTGCAACAGCCACCCAACTTTTTCACTAACAATGAACCCAAGAAGAATAAGATTAGACTTTTGAAGCCTGGCGAGACCTTGGGTGATATTGGTATTCCTGCCACGGTAGAAAACTCACAGTCAAACAACCCTGGCGAGAGTTTACTTGCAATATTAAAAGGTAATACTGGTGCAGGTAAGCAACCAGAAAAGCAGCATGATAACTTCCATTCCATCTACGGTTAAAGAGATTATCGGGGTACTCTGAATAGATTGTATATTATTAAATTCTTAACTAAAAAATGTCGATGCATCAGTGATGATTCGCTTCTTTAACTTTTTCTGTTTCTGTAGAGTGGATGATGATGAAGGTGATGATGGGGTTGTTTCATGAACCATATGATTTCTATTGAAGAAGTAAGCATTGGAAGCAGGTTGATGTTTGTTATTTAGTCTTGAATTCCACAGATTCTTAAGTGATGATATTCTTTCTGATCGACTCGAGGTACTAGAGTATTGTCCTTTATGATACATTATATCTAGTGTGTTGTCAATGAATTGGGAAGTGTTTTGGTTTGGAGGTGAGAAGTATCGGTATAGGGCGTGCATTTTTAAACCCATTGGTAATTGAGCTATTATCAGTAAACGAGGGATACTCAAGTCTAATCTGAACCATTTAGTTCCAGATACGTACTTCTGGCCCAGTACTTTCACTTGATCTGTTTCAAGTTTGAAACTGCATTCAAAGTATGCTAAGTTGTTTGATTTTAGAATTTGCAAGGCACCTTTTGACGTAAGGTTGGTTTGATTAACTATTAGTGTAGATAATTTTGTGAGTTTCCCATCAAGAGAAATTGCTTGCATCATATTATGGGTAAAATGATCATCCACCAAGGTCGAATTGGATATGTTGAGTGCCACCAAGTTGGGAATATTGAATAACATGTAATGATCTTCTTTTGGTATCAGTACCATTGATAAGTCTAGGATGGTAAGTGGATTGAAACTGAGCCTGCTCATTGTTTCAACCATGTCTCCGATTCGTAGATTCAGGAAAACATTCTCCAATCGATACGATTGAGTGTTTGGTATTCGGATCTGTTCAACAGCTTGGCTTCTTATTAGCTGCAAATTGAACCATTCTGGAAACAGTTGATGTGTAGTTCCTCTAGTTAGTTTATGCAGTTTGAAACCTTGTGTATTCGAATACTTGCTTGCAAATAAACAATATATACGAAACGAATCATTGTTTAATGCAAGTATCTTATCCCATACTTGAAGCCAACAAGACCAAGGAGCATACTCCAAGTATTCTCTTTCCAATGATTCAGCATTCCTTGCCAAATGTTCAGCACATAACAGTTTTAATGAGGGAATTCCTTCAATCTTTTTCGATGACTGTTTACTTGTATTACTATTGAAAGCTCCTAATGGTGGAACCTTGGCCCAGTTATATGTCATGGGTGCAAAGGTATCAGTATACAGAACATCTGATCCCATACCGAATGTTTTATGAGAAGGTACACTTGTCAGCTTCAGTTTCAATTTCAGTTTCAGCCTAACAACATCTCTTTTCGGTACCTTCACCCTCTTCTTTCGTCTTCTATACATCCTTTATTCCTCAACACTTCAAACTTCAATTAAACTCTTTCGTTGTTTATTTCGCAACCACTATACAAAAAATGGGGCAGGGCCAAAAAAATTCCAGATTTGAGATGAGATAAAGAGGAAGAGAAGAGAAGATCTAAGTAATCATGAAATTAGATACAGCGCACATGAGGTACTTGACCGCGGATGATTTCCGTGTGTTAGGTGCTGTTGAGATGGGAACTAGAAACCATGAGTTGGTTCCTACTACTTTAATCCATCAACTTGGTGGCTTGAAATCTCCAACTGGTACTAATAGATCTATTGGTGATTTAGCCAAGTTGAAGTTACTTTCTAGGTTGAGGAATGCCAAGTATGATGGTTTCCGTTTGACTTATAATGGGTTTGATTATTTGGCATTGAAATCTATGTTGAATAGAGATAGTTTGTATGCCGTTGGTACTACTATTGGTGTTGGTAAAGAATCTGACATTTATTCTGTAAGTGATCCTAAAGGTAACCAAAAGGTAGTCAAGATCCACCGGTTAGGTAGAACTTCTTTCAAAACAGTCAAGAATAATCGTGATTACTTGAGAAACCAACAATCGGCATCTTGGATGTCGTTGTCAAGATTAGCAGCCAATAAAGAATATAACTTTATGACTATTTTGTACAACAACAATTTCAATGTCCCAATCCCATACGATTACTCGAGACATTGCGTGATGATGGAATGGATTAGAGGAATACCGATGAAGCAGTTGCGTAAACATGACAACTACAAAAAGTTGTACTCAGACTTGATGAACTTTATTGTGAAACTTGCCAACTATGGATTGATCCACTGTGACTTCAATGAATTCAACATCATAATACGTGATAAAGAAGAAGCAAAGAACTACGAGTTCGACTTTGTAGTTATCGACTTCCCACAATGTGTGTCGATTGACCATGTTGATGCTAAGCACTATTTTGATAGAGATGTTGAAGGTGTTAAAGCATTCTTTGAAAAGAAGTTTAGATATGCACCTGAACACGATGGAACCATGTACGACACAGATGGATACGGTGAGGGATACAAATATGCTTACCCAAACTTTAAAAGAGACGTCAAAAGAACTCACCTGTTGGATGTAGAAGTACAAGCTTCAGGTTATGCTAAAAAGAGAACTGGAAATAAAGAAGACTTGGAATTAGAAAAAGCTCTTCAGAACATGAGATTACATGAAGCTGAAGATGATCTCTCTGAAGTGGAAACTGATGATGGAGAAGGAGATGAAGATGATGAAGATGAAGAGTATGGTGAATCCGAAGTGGAATCTGAAGAAGAACCTGAAGATTTGGATGAGGAAAATGCAAAGATCGTCAAGGCTTTATCAGAAGGACAACAATTGAAGATGGATAAGTTTGGTAATTATATACTCGATGAGTAAAAGCATATAGAAGATTAAGAATAGACAAACCTTAAAAGTGCCCTTCTCTATAGTTTTTTATTAAGTACATTCAATTCTTTTAGATTCTTTCATGCTCTTATCAGTTCAAAAGAACCCTTTAAGAACCTACATCACTTCTTATGAAGTCCCAAATTTAAGATTACCTTTATTATATTTTTTTGTACATATTAAATAACACCTACATTACTTAACGGGTGGACATACCTCTAGTGACGGCACGCTTCAAGGCCAATTCAGCCTTTCTGTAGTCGTCAGCAGAAGATTCTTCAATCTCCAAAGCTTGCAAAGCGTCGGACAAAGCGGCTTCGATCTTGTCCTTAGCAGACTTCTTCAACTTAGAAGACAAGACTGGGTCGGTGACAGTGGATTCGACAGAGGCGACGTAAGCTTCCAACTTTTGCTTTTGCTCGTGTCTCTTGGCGAAGGCGTCGTCGGAGGACTTGAACTTTTCAGCGTCGTTGATCATCTTCTCGATTTCGTCGGAGGACAATCTACCAATGGAGTTAGAGATGGTAATGTTAGCAGATCTACCGGTGGACTTCTCAACGGCGGTGACCTTCAAGATTCCGTTAGCGTCAACTTCAAAGATGGCTTCCAAGACTGGTTCACCAGCAGACATTGGTGGGATGTTCTTCAAGTCGAACTCACCCAACAAGGTGTTTTCGGAACAGTTGACACGTTCACCCTGGTAAACTGGGAACTGGACGGTGGTCTGGTGGTCAGCAACAGTGGTGAAAGTTCTTCTCTTGATGGTTGGGACAGTGGTGTTTCTTGGCACAACTGGGGCAAAGACGTTACCTTGCATGGCGACACCCAAAGACAATGGGATGACATCCAACAACAACAAGTCCTTGGTGTCTTCAGAGGTGGATTGGCCAGTCAAGATAGCACCTTGGACAGCGGCACCGTAAGCGACAGCTTCATCTGGGTTGATAGACTTTTCCAAAGCCTTACCGTCAAAGAAGTCAGACAACAACTTTTGGACCTTTGGAATTCTGGTGGAACCACCGACAAGGACAACCTCGTCGACAAAGTTCTTAGCAATCTTGGCATCCTTCAAGACTTGCTCGACTGGGTCCAAGGTAGACTTGAACAAGGCCGAGTTGATGTCTTCGAATCTAGCTCTGGTGATTTGAGCGGAGAAGTCTTCACCGTCAAACAAGGAGTCAACCTCAACGGTAGTTTGAGTGACAGAGGACAAAGATCTCTTTGCTCTTTCACAAGCAGTTCTCAATCTTCTCAAAGCTCTGGCGTCATCGGAGATGTCCAATCCGGTCTTCTTTTGGAAGTCCTTCTTGAAGAAGTCCAACAAGTTGGTGTCGAAATCTTGACCACCCAAGTGAGTGTCACCAGCAGTGGCCTTGACGGTGAAAACACCACCAGTGATGTTCAACAAGGAAACATCGAAGGTACCTCCACCCAAGTCGAAGATCAAAACGTGTCTCTCCTTCTCGGACTTACCAGCACCCAAACCGTAAGCAATGGCAGCGGCGGTTGGCTCGTTGATAATTCTCAAGACGTTCAAACCAGCAATGGCACCAGCATCCTTGGTAGCTTGTCTTTGAGCATCGTTAAAGTAAGCTGGGACAGTGACAACAGCCTTTTCAACCTTCTTACCAATCTTAGCTTCAGCAATCTCCTTCATCTTGGTCAAAACCATAGAAGAGATTTCTTGTGGAGAGAAAGTCTTGGTCTCGTCCAAGTATTGGACCTCAATGAGAGGGTTTCCGTTGGAGTCGACAACCTTGAATGGCCACGACTTGATGTCCTTTTGGACAGACTCATCTTCAAAAGCACGTCCAATCAAACGCTTAGCGTCGAAAACAGTGTTTCTTGGGTTTAAAGCAGCCTGGTTCTTAGCAGCGTCACCAATCAATCTTTCCTCGTTAGTGAAAGCGACGAAGGATGGGGTGACTCTGTTACCTTGTTCGTTGGCAATGATTTCGACAGCAGAGTCGTAAGTAGCAACACAAGAGTAGGTGGTACCTAAATCGATACCGATAGCACCTGGGAAAACACCGTCAGCCATTTTGTATTAATGTAGAAGTTTGATGAAGAAGAAAGAAGAAGAAGTGTAAGAAAAATTTTTATCATCATATATCAAGCACCAGGCCCATTGGAAAAATTTTCACTAACAAAATCACTGTACCTTCTCACGTTTCTTTTGCCGGGATGTGAAAAGTTTTGTGAAATACTATTGTGGTACAGGTCTTTTTTGATGCGGTATTGAAAATACTTACAAGATTTTCGTTACCCGGATTTGATTTCTCCACAGTAATTGGAAAGTTGGGACTTGTCAGTGGGTTGTGATAGGAGGTGGGTAGGGTGGTTGATTTGGTTGTGAGGAAGGTATAAGTGTAATGGTTTGTGGTTTGTGGTTTGTGGTTGGTAAGAATAAAAAGAATTTTCCATCACATTAAGTGAAACGCTTTTTGTAGTTACTTACTGATCAATTGACTACCTTTTAGTATATGCTATATTCAATCAATTGGGTTTGGCTCGCTTCTCTCTCTTGTGTTGCTGATTCATTTTACCTGTGGGGTGTACACTCTTTATTTCTTTGGATAAGAGGGGACAAAAGGTGACAAAAAAAATGGCTGCAAATGTATGTTGTCTCCTTGTACCTTGAATATAATCAGTAGTATTTTGCTTTGGACTCTTTCAACAGATGTATACAATTTTGGATATATTTTGTTGCTTCTTTGATCTGAGGTGTTGTTCCTAAGATCTCTATTCTTTGAGGTACTTCTTTTGTGTTGAGTGTGTTGGTTGTGAATGGATGGACTTTGATATTACAATTAGTTGAATCTCTAATTGATTGGATTCTGGATCCATTCTTACCAATAATACAACTTGCTTCACGTTTTGTCAACATGATAGATGTGGATTTGACTTGTAGTTGTGGTGGTGGTGGTGGATTAGTAGTGATGCATTTGTACATGGTTTGTGGTGGATTCAAAATAGGTTGTATTTCACGAAGTTCACTAAACAGTTTATGTGACCATTTGTGTGAACAAAAGTATCTTGAAAAGGATGAATGATCATTGAATGAAACTGAAAACTCAACTGCAGCAGCAGACACTGCTGCTGCTGCTACCGAACCCTCACCAACAACACAATCAAAAGCTTTGTTGAATTCAAAGAAGGAGCCAAACAAATCACCAACAAGAACAACAGATCCCTTCCTCATAGCACACTCAAACAGTGCCGAACACACGTAAATCATATCAGTTCCACCAATAACATCTACCAACCATGTACCTGAAATAACGTTTTTGCAACATTTCAAATACACCAGATTTGAATCCGTACAATCGTAGCAGGTGATATCCAAGATTTCAATAACTCTAATACAAAGTATACTATGGAGCATTGCTAGAAGCGTTTTTGTCGAGACTTTGATTAGTAGATCAGGAAACACTCTTTTAAGTTGTTCAGCGTCAACAAGTACTTCAGACTCGTACAAGTTCTCAATTCTTATAACCAACAGAGAAAGTAAATAAACTTGAGATGATAAATGACTCCAACTTGATTCAAAACTATCGTCAACATTGCATTCAAAGTCAAAGTCGAGATTCAACAGATCAGGGTGGGTGTTATGTGAGAAAGTCATTGTTGCAAAAAAGCCATTCTTCTAACAAAAATTCAAGAAAACCAAAACCTGTTGATAGCAATCAATCAGAGAGTTTATCTAGAGACCATTGAGTTTGAACGTACCTAGTAACTAGCTAATAAAGAAAATAGAAACATGAATGATGATACACTGCGTGTTCAAGAAGGTTGTTACTACCTTGAATCTTAATTCACTGACGGCTAATGTAAATGTGGTCAAACTAAAATTCATCTCTGAAGTATCGATACTATTTATATTCCTTATTATTAGCAGTTTAAGAAAACTTAAGGCTATTACATTAGATATGTGCTAGAGCATTACAATATGTTTTTGGGCACCCCAGAATTCGTTAATAAGAGAATGCTTTTAAGTACAACCGTGATTTTCGTATACTGATAGATAAGAGTTTGAAGTCAGTGAGTTGACAGTCGTTTTCGGCTTTTATACCTACATAGTTCACAGTAATACTCTTTTCTCTTAGTTACTGATGTTTGTTGAGAAATACTCTTCCCAGTACTATGTTCAATTACAATAGCATGAATTATTAATAAATTTTCTACATTTTGCAACCATTTTTACATCAATTACAACGAACACATCTAATTTTAAAGTTATTGCCCTTTTTGCCTCTAACCACTGCCAAGTTTCAAGGTTCCAATCACAAGATTAGTTTCCTTTAGTTGCTTTTGAGATTGATCTCATGTACTACGTTTAAATTTAATCAGCTGTTTTGTTTGATTGTTCCGGGAGTATAACGATGGAACAATAACTTCACAATCACACCATATCTCTCTTTTTAGATAGAAACCTTTCACAACCATATAAAAGATTCATGTAGTTCCGTTAATCCCAAAACCAAGTACCTAAGAAAGTAAGCCAATTATTGAATAGCTTAAACACCCACCAAAATCGGTTTCTGAACTGGCTAATAACGTTCAATGAAGTATACAGCTGTGAGATAGATTGGTTGAATGTGAAATAAAATACACCCAACGCTTATAATACAAATGAATACGAAACAACGTTCAATATAAAAGCAGGTGTAATAACTTGGAAATGAGTTACGCAAAATGAAGCATAGAATTGAACAACATTCCCAAGATTAATCACACTGAAAATTCAATACATTGTGAATTCTTTGAATACTACAAATATGATGGGTTGAATTGTTGTATAAAGAAGAGGATTATAAAATACTATTAAGATAATACCAATTTCAACCATTCTATAGACTTTTCAGAAGGGACCACAGCAAATGATCTCACATCTCATCAAAAAGAATCTGTGCAGAGTCATATAAGAAATTATATTGATAAACCGTTTGTACCATCATCATTCTAGAATCCCTCAATTGCAGAACAGTACGCAATATCGGGTCATCCATTGGATTGTATCCAGATTTTTTATGTTTTGGTTGGTTTTCTTTAACAAACTGGTCAAAGTTATGAAAAAGGTGATCTATAGCAATGAATGTACCTGTTCTGCCTACACCTGCTGAGCAGTGTACTATTGGGACTACTTTTTCTTCTCTCAATCTAATGTCGTTTGAGAGTTGAAGTAGCTGATTAATGGAAGGAGGTACTTTTGCGTCTGCCCATTTGTCATAATAGTAGTGGAACACTTTCTTTGTAGTACCATCGGATGCTTTCAATTCCAATTCTGTCAACTTGTAATCACCTTGGGTGTTATAAGTTTCATTAACAAATGAGAGGTGAAGAGAGCCCAAGTTGATCGACTGGGGGTCTTTTGAGTCTGGCCAGTATTTGAAGCACTTTACGTATCCCGATTCTACCAATGGGGTAACCATTACCACGACTATAGACTCATTATTATGTTCAACTGCTTCATTGAATGCCATTTCCCAAAAATGTTTCAGAGTTGTAGGAAGAGGTCCTTGGCAAGCAATATACTTATCATCAGAGCCATTTAAGGTAACATAAGAAGCATTAATGTAATCATTACCTCCTTCTGCAACAGGAAGACATACTCTTGAACGATCCCAAGGGAATACATTCAGGTACCTATTTCTGCCACGATTAACCGAAAGTGTACCCACCTGAACAGACCACTCAGTATCCGGTTCACGCAACCGATGTTCTTCCAAAGCATTCAACAGACCAAAGTTCTCACGCTGCTGCCATACATTAGCATGGAGAAAGGTAGGCTTGACTAACAGGTTACCTGGGTTGCTTGCCTCGTCATAAATCATACCCTCGCCAAACTTAAACAATCTGGATTTTTCTTTTGTGCCTATTCCCCTGGTCTGCCCGTTCAGTTTCGCACTCATTCCAGGGGATGGAGCTAGTCTTTTGAGAATATCTGGGATTTGAATGATAACTCTAGAAACCATACCTCAATGGTCCAATACCTATTTTTACTGAATCGTTTAAGGATAATCCGATCATTCCACCCTTTCCATAAAAGGAATATAAAAGTACAATAGTGTCACTTGATGCGTCAGCTACTGAAAAAACCGTTAGCATTTCCCACATCACATGGAGTATTACCTGCAGTATCTCTCAGGGAGGGAGCATCATTAAATTATGTAAATAGACGTAGACATTGAAGTGGGACATAAAAAAAAAAGTGTGTGGTATCATTAATTTGCATGTAAATGGTAGTACATTAAAAAGATGATGTTGTGTGAATATATCTACCTATGAGATGATTTATATAAGCATGTATATCATACATACCTTATAAATCATTACTCCTATAATAATCACTTTAAACTACTTATCAACCTCTAATAATCCTTCCGCTCGTTTATCACTCGTTTGCTTTATTGACATAATACGTGCAATTACCAAGCGATCACTCTTTGTAGCATTGCCTACTTTTTTTCTAAACTTGAGGAGGCAAAAGATAACACACACTTTTAGGAAGACGAATCATGAGCTTTCCGACCGCAGCCACATCTGTGAAGCTAGTTTTGCTCGGTGAAGCAGCCGTAGGCAAGTCCTCGCTTGTATTACGGTTTGTTAGTAATGATTTCCAGGAGAATAAAGAGCCTACTATTGGGGCGGCGTTTTTGACGCAAAGGTGCACGATTGGTGAGAGGACTATTAAGTATGAGATCTGGGATACTGCTGGGCAGGAGAGGTTTGCTCTGTTAGCTCCTATGTATTACAGAAATGCACAAGCTGCTTTGGTGGTATATGATATCACTAAGCCAGCCTCCTTTATCAAGGCCCGGCATTGGGTTAAGGAGTTACATGAACAAGCTTCTAAAGATATAACAATAGCCTTAGTGGGGAACAAGTATGACTTGGTCGAAGATGATGACGAAGAACAACCTTTGAGAAAGGTATCCATTGCAGAAGGCCAAGCTCTTGCTGATGAAGAAGGATTGCTCTTTTTCGAAACTAGTGCTAAAACATCCCACAACGTAAATGATGTTTTTGTTGGAATAGGGACTAAGATCCCGGAATCGGGAACACTGCAACAACAACAGCAACAGAATGGAGCTACACTGGGAAGAATCGACTTGACTAGTCATGCTCAAGCAAGTAATAGAGCAGGAGATTGTCCCTGCTAGTGTTTAATTTTGGGTCTATTGGTTAATAAACGTTTAGTATAGAGTGATTGAATCCTACCCAACTTAAACTGGGAGAGAATTTGTAGAGAGATTTAAACCACTTCCTTGTGAAGTTCAATGCTACTTGTATATTCTTCCCCTATTAATTTTATCTTTAATTATACCAGATTAAGAGACAACATAATGATTTGAAAAACAAAATCTCACATCAAATCAGATATTCACAATTTAAATATCATCATTAAACATGTCTAAGTTAAGAGTAGCTTATATTCCAGAACACTTTTCCACTCCTTTATTCTTTGCTATTAAGAATGGTTACTTTGGAGATATTGAAATTGAGTTGGTACCTGTAATTGAAGGGACAGGACGTTTGATTGTGTTGCTTAATACTAATCAAGTTGATATTGCAATTGGATTAACAGAAGCATTTGTGTCCGACATTGCCAAAGGAAGGACTGAAGAATTATATAAGATTGTTGATACTTATGTTCAGTCACCACTTTGTTGGGCAATTAGTACTGGAATCGACCGTAATGAGATAACCTCAGCAAAAGACTTGAAGGGGAAGAAGATCGGTGTTTCTCGTATTGGAAGTGGATCCTACGTGATGAGTTTTGTATTGGCACACCAATTGAAGTTCCCTCAACCATTCTATTCGGATTTCCCAATCTTATCGAACTTCAAGAATTTGAGAGACTCAGTTAATGAGAAGTTTTCAGAAAGTGATGAATTGTCCAATAGTGATGCATTCATGTGGGAACACTTTACCTCCAAAAGATATTACGATACCAAGGAGATCAAGAGAATAGGAGAAATATATACTCCATGGCCTTCTTGGGTTATTACTGCAACCACTAAAGCTTTAAGTACTGGATTAGTGGAAAAATTTGTGGCTGGCTTGAACAAGGGTATTGCACACTTTGAAGTTAACCATGATGAAGCAGTCACCTGGATCAGCGAAAACTTGGACTACACCAAGGAGGACGCTAGAGAATGGCTTCCAACTGTAAAGTTTAACCAAGAATTGGGTGTGGCTCCACTTGATTGGGAAAAGGTGATTACAAATACTAGTAATTTGTTAAAGCTTGCTGGTGTAGTAAAAGATGATGATGAAGTGGTTCTGAAGAGATTAACCAATGGTGTTTATAAAAAAGCTTAATGAACTTCACCATAATAATGATACCTCTATTTTACAAATGTATTTACGAAACCCTTTACTTCAATTAATCGATGCATTTTTTGTATAGAATATATATTGTCTATTGAAAGTATTCAATTTGATGTAACCTCCTGTAGAGATTTGATTTTGTCTATTAATTAGAGTCATTTTCTATTCCTTCTTCCTACATACCCAATACTCACATTTGTAGATGAAACTTCCCAAAGACATGGTGTCTCCGCTGTAGGTAGCTTCCAAACCCGACTCCTGCTTCTCAAAAACAAAGCCCAAACTTTCAACCAAGGTCCATAGATCTTCTCTTGAGAGTTCAAGTCCTTTGCTTCCTGCTCCATTTTCATAGTCGGTGTTTTCAAAGTGCCATAGCAATGGTCCAAAGTTGATCCACACACCTTTGGGTTTCAAACAGAAGTGAATAGTTTTGATATAGTCGATGATATTCGACGCTGTGTCCAAGAAAAAGCATGTCACAACACAGTCAAAGCTTTCTTTGTTTGATTCACGAAACTCGGTAGCTACCGGATCGCTAGTGTATGTGCTCGATAAAGACAAGTTTTCTGGGCCGTACAAGTCGATGAATGAGCCTGCTGTCATGGACATGAGCTCTTCATATGGAATGTCAGGATTGGCTTGTTGTAGTTGATGAACGTCTGCTGGGTTCATATCTGGTACCGTAGTGGCTCTGATTTGGTGTAATCGTTTCACTACATTCGAAGCTTTATGTAAGTACGGCATAATGGAGTGGTTGTGGATCATCCTACAATGGTTAAGAATGAAATTCAGGGTGAGAAGCATATGATAACTGAATTCATTTCCTTGACACCAGAACCCTTTCTGAACCAACTCCATCACCAATCTCCCTAACCCACATCCTGGGTTGAGAATCCGGACATTCTGACGCTCCTTCATGTCTGGGTATAACAATTCCAATTCCAGTAAGATTTTTGAAAAGCTCTGTTCACGTTCAACTACTCCATCCAAAGCCCATTCTCTTGACAATTGTAATAATGTAAATCTCACCTTATCAAATCCACTAGCAGTAGCAGGAGCCCACTCTGATGGAAGATCCGGAACACCCCACTCCCGAGCAATACTCACAGCTAAAGTCTGTGTAAACTCCTGATTTATCCCTATACATTCCCTGAGATCTCGTGTATGCCTTGGGTACCAAGGTAATAGCTTCTTCTCCTCCTCTGTAAAAGTCTCATACTTGGCCAAACGTGGTGCAACCAACTCTTCCAATTCCCACCCGTGAAAATTGTAGAAGGCAGACAACGTCGACGTTAGTGCCTTATACTCTTCGGCGTCCTGACTCATTACTAAGTGCTGTTTTTTTTGTTCTATGATTTGAATAACCTGATACTTTTACCACCAACACAAACCAATCACAGTACAAGTATCGAAAACAAGAAAATTCACTGCAGAACAATCGACTAAGAAGAACTTAATGAATGAATATTTATGTACATCAGTCGGTGAGATGAGACTTGAGACAAATCTCCAGACTAATTAATTGCCCTGATGATATCATTGCACATGTTAGTGAAAAATAGTTTCAGGTGTGAACTGTAATAGTG
The DNA here is from genome assembly GCA_030568835.1 of Kodamaea hsintzibuensis (nom. inval.). NCBI lineage: Eukaryota > Fungi > Ascomycota > Pichiomycetes > Serinales > Debaryomycetaceae > Kodamaea > Kodamaea hsintzibuensis (nom. inval.). Next base: position 241,914 of record JAJMJA010000001.1, read on the forward strand.
TTGGGTCAAAGTGACCTGATCTATAGTAGGTGGCATGTCAGCATAGGTTTGAGTGTATGTGACGATTCTATATGATATATTGATCTATTCCAATAGTAATTGGTGAAGTCAATAGTACAAGTATCCATACATTTTACTATATAGTGGATCCTATTGGTATTATCATCTGATAATCATAATGACATATTATCATGTAATCTTCTACTGTCGTAACGTAAAATTCTTCTAGAAGATGGAGTGTAGATCTAAATGAACTGAAAATATGAGGTTAACTAGAAATGGTGAATTAGAAGTTGTGTGATGGAGATCAAAAGAAGAAGTGTGTGGATACTTCCAATGTGCTTGAAAGTATATGAAGATTCTTAATTGACCAATTCAGTTGATATCTCATAGTAGGTGCATAATCACAAGATAACGAAAGTAAAACCAACTTGGAACTAACTTATGTCATGAACATACAATAGTTTCTCCTCAAGTCTACAACATACCTGTTTATTGTCAGCACTAGGTTATTAAAATACCTACCACTACCTCACTTTCACGTACCTTACACACCAACTTTAAGACATGGTGTTGAAAGGATCTGTTGACTGAGGATTGAGTTTAGCAGGAAGACACTTAATGTTCTTATGGTTGAGAAAGGATTACTCTCTAGTAATGGGGGTGCAAACCTAGATGATAATCTATTTTTACTGATCTGAAGCACGTTTACCTAAAAGTGTACCTGATTACTTGTAGCAAAGCGTGTTAATAAATACAATTTCAACTTGAGGTTATATCTGCTGCTGCTACTCTTGTCAATGCTAGGGTGCTTTCCGATTCGTCGCCTTATTTCTTAATCCATAATGTTTTTGACCAACGAATCAATTCTATATGTTAGTAAGTCAACTGATATATCTCTTCATGAACGGGTGTACCCGGAAAGTACATCTACCTAGAGACATACCAAACAATCAATCCAATCACAGCAGAGTATATTGATTACCTTATATTCATGTTGAACTGATTATTTTAATTAAAATGAGTTTCAATATTCATAGGAAACAACTTAGTCAATAACAAATTTCGATTATCAAAGAATGGCTAAACAGAACATCAAGAAATTTAGGAAAAGGCGTTTGAAATTATTTACGAGAATCTAAAAGAACCGCTTGTACCGAAACACCACATTCTGACTGAACTGATTAAAACTCAATGCAACAACCATAGCAATTAAGTGGAGGCAATAACACAAGTCCAATCTTTGTGCAACAATTGTACGGTGCCTAAGAATATAAGTCTGTAACCTATTGTTTGATCTTTAACTAGTTTTTACAAACTGGGGCAATAATTAAACATAGACCGCAAACAAGAGCCTCCTTTCATTACCGAGAATTTATCTGATTGGTACTCCAAGCACTGCAACTGCCAATTATACGACGTTTGCGTTAGGTGCATTTCCGTTGGATATTGTTGGTCCAATTCAACCACTCAGAAGGGTGCCAATTTATTTAATTCTTATACGCTAGGTTTTTATATTGCAATAAAAGAGGTGAAGGCCCAAAGACCTTTGGCACCTTTAAAAGTAGCAACCAGTAAAATCTAAGATAGGGGTAAGAATCATCGACTTCACAATGATTTTTGAAACAAATCATTCTGGTGCTATTCTGGAGTTCTCCATCTAGGAGAGAATTCTCAGTAATTAGATTCATTACAACTAGATCTAGTGACGCCTTGACCCCCAAAAAAAAGAACCGCCTTATAAAGTTTAGCCGTGGTCTGTAGAGAACATGACACCATCTTATCAATAAAATCACCGGCCACCTCGCATAATACCTAAATTCTTTTTGATTCGTTGATTTTGCTTCTCATTCCTTTTTGTGCTTTTGTAAATCCAGCCGTACCAGTGCCCAAATTCGGTTCGGGTAGAGGGACAACAGTCCAACATCCTAACAATTAAGGTTGCAGTGTGAACCAGTTACATCTAGCCAATGACAGCTCTGGCACTCTGTTCATCAGAAAATATCAGAGGAAACCTAGGGGTACCTAATTCGAATTGCTATAGGAGAAACTCTCCACAACTATTTTTGCTCGTAAACAAGTGTCGAAGTATTTCTTGGACTTCAAGATATGACACTCGAACTGCCAAGGAACGATAAGATCACCATGGTCACTATAGACTGTCAATAATCTTGTCTTGGACGCGCTGGAAATAAAAAAAGGTACTTTAGATGGAAAAGATAATGAAAACGTAAAAAATAACAAAGTACCGAATTGCATTCTCATTCGTAAAATTATGGCTCAGACATGTTTCACACTTGATGATGTAACTATTGTGCCGGTCCACCCTACACTCTATATGATCCTATTGGCTGAATCGGGGGGCTTTCCCGAACTAACATGTTCAGATCAAATTTTCACCTGCATAATTTATTTTTAAGAGTTTTAATGTGGGACAAAACGGTTGCAGAATAATTTTTTTTTTGCATCTTCACCGTTTTATTGCACTCTTAATAGTAAATGGAGCCGTGGAACCCCAAAAACAGTCCATTTACTGAATTGGAACAACTATTTTAGAAAGCATCACAAAGAAATTAAATTAGCTGCAATCCTTTTTGCGAAATTAGCAGCCAATAGATGCTATAGCAAACACGAAATTGGGTTATCTCCAATAGAACGTCCTCTAATTCACAGGGGGTTTATCTACACTATTTAAATAGCTGCAAAACGGCTACATTTAATTTTGTAACAGCAAAGATGAAGTTGGTTCTTTGGTTAAGCATATTTGCAACAGCTGCGCTAGCTAGTAATGCTAAATACAAGGGTGATCCTGATTACTTGATTAGTATGTACTCATGCCAGTACCAGTTGTCAAATACTATAACATTCTGCGATAAAGAAACTGATGCATACACTTGCTTCTGCACAAATGATAATGCAATGGCTACCATTGCTGGTTGTATAGAGTTTTTGAATGCCAATAAAACTGAAACCATCAAAGAATTTATTCACGGATGTACTGAATATTATAAGGCGAACGTCACCACAGAACAGTTTGATGCAGCTTCTGAACTTTTCCTTCTGGAGGCTGTTCCTTTCGCTGATATTGCCCAGTACAATGATACTGGTGTCATATCCAAACCTGTTATTTTAGAAGAAGAAACAACAAAGTTTTTCTATAAAAGTTATCATAACTTCTTAGGAAACTACAATGATTCTCTTTACTTCAGTATTGGGATAATTGGTTACTGGTTAGGTATTTTATTACTTTATTCAATTGCAAATTGGTCCAAGTATTTGTTTCCACTGGTTTTTGTCAGAAGCAAGAGTTACACTTGGGTGGGAATGGTTAAAAAATATATAACCATTCCTGCTACTATTGGCCAATCAAAGCAAGATCCATTACGTGCCAGAGGTAAGCTAGGATCTGTTTTTCAAATGTTGATGCCATCCCGTATGGAAACTATTACTTTGGTTGGGTTTTTGGGAATTAGTATAGCATTCCTCGCTGGAAGAATCAACTACCTTAAAAATGATCCAATTTTCGACTCTAAAAAACAGGCACTCTTGAGATACATTGCTGATAGGTCTGGTATTGTTGCAACTGTTAACATACCAATGCTTATTTTATTTGCCGGTCGTAACAACTTTTTGTTATGGTTAACGGGGATTAATTTTGCGTCCTTTATAACGATTCACAGGTGGATTTCTCGTATGTTTATTGTTATGATCGTTATACATTCAATCTGCTTTTCTGTCATCTATTCGGCTGACTACCTTGAAGATATTAAAGAAGAGTATATTGTTTACGGTATTGTTGGTACTGTTGCAGGTGGACTTATCTTTGCCCAGTCGTTCTTATTCTTAAGACGTAAATGGTACGAAGCATTTTTGATTATTCACATCTTATTAGCACTTGCATTTGTTGTTGGAGCTTGGAGACACGTTGATGACTTGGGCTATGTTTGGTTTATGTACCTTGCAGGTGCAATTTGGGGATTCGACAGAATTGTCAGACTCGTCAGACTTTTCCTGACTGGTTTCAAAGAAGTTGACCTTCAGTTAATAAACAACGACACAATGAAAATGGTAATTCCAATGCCTAGTTGGTGGAAGAGTAATGGTGAATATGCTTATGTTTATTTCAGGAAAAAGCTGAAGTTCTTCCAATCCCATCCATTTTCCTATATGCTGATAAATAATGAGATCAGATTCTATATTAAAGTCAAAGATGGCCTTACCAAGACTTTGCACAAGCAATTGGTTAACTTCCCAAATAAGACTATGCAGGTGAATGTTAGTCTCGAAGGACCATACGGAGGCGGTCTTGAGTTATGCAACATTAAGCATTACCATAATGTGGTATTTATTGCTGGTGGAAATGGTATTCCAAGTATATTTTCTGAAGCATATAGGTTAGGCAGTAAGCCTGACATGACTCAAGCAGTTAAATTAGTTTGGGTCATCAGAGACTACAATGCTTTGAATTGGTTTTTCGAGGAGATGATGCTTTTGAAGAACACTCGTGTACAAGCTGAGGTTTTCGTGACAAGGCCAGATACACCAGTCTCAGGTTTCATAGCTGAAAACTTGGATAACTCCGACATTGGTTCAACTGATAATTCACTGGCAAATAAATCATTAACGAAGGACTTGGAGATCGAAGCTAAGACGGAGAGTATATCTGAGAAGACTGAGAACAACCAACAAATAATTGATTCTATAAGATCTAAACTTAGTCATGTTTTGTTTCAACATGGTAGACCAAGTCTTAAATCGGTCATTGCCGCTGATGTTAAAGAGAGTACTGGTAACTCTGTGGCTTTTGTTACTTGTGGACACGCACAAATGGTTGATGAAGTAAGACAAGAAGTCGCCAACAATGCTGGAACTAATACAAGGGTAGACTTCTTCGAGCAATTGCAAGTGTGGGCTTAGAATTCTTAATAGAAAAAATATTATTAGGTTGCAAAATGATGTAAAGAACGACACATATCTATGAAAATGTGTTAAACAGTAGAATTATTTGAAGGTAGTTAAGGGAAACGTTTAAAATCATCTATTTTGCCACTTGTAATAAGTTTCCACATCAGGAATACATATAGTTAGTCAACTTTTAATTATGACATCCACCTGATTGGTTCTTTTATTTTTGAGAGCTCTGATTGCAGTTGTTTATTGTCAACCAAGTACTATTTAACAAATACAATAACCATCTGTTCTTCATAACCGACAATGTAATTATTTTCTCTATTTAATTGTTGGAAGCCATTATACAATTATGCGATTTGCCTATGATGTGCGGCATGTACGGTGGAACTTGATACCCCTGAGACGTTACCTCATAACCTATACATAACTCCTTTAAAGCCCCCCTCCTCCTCCGTTTATCCCCCACCCTAAATGCGTCCAATGTTGCTGTGGAAATTAACATACTTCGTATATAAATAATGAAGTTTCATCAAGGTGATATTACTATATTATGGATCATTTGGTAGCCCAGCTCTTACCAACTACTACCAAATGTTAAGTATTATAAGACCAAGGGTGTGCTCCAAACACAAAATTTTCTATTCCCCTGCTTTTAAGGATCAGTTTAGTAAATAAGTTTTCATTGGCGATGTTCCCCAACATGGTTCTGAACCGAACCAAGTTTGAGCCTTTGCAATCAGTAACGACCTCGCGTCTACATGTAGTTAGTAGATTGTAGATGCTCAGAACTTGCAGCAACCAAGTATGTCTAGCCGCTAGAGAGTGTTTGTACTCACCTAATACCGAACTCGCAAATCCACAATATCGGAAAATCAAACGTTTGCGTTGCACCACATTCAGCCTCTTGATTTCAATATACTACGAGTTCATCACAAAGTCAAGTATCGAAGATCACCTCTCATTCAAATTTCTAAACCTTTATACACCTCTTCACTACTTCTAGTTATCTATAACCCATTCTCTCCTTTGAACTTTTCCCACGCTTTGTTCAAAATAATAAACACTCCATTACACAATTTCTCTGCAATCGGGTCCTCCTTACATTGGGATGCCAACTTATCAGGGTGGATCGCACTAATCACCTTCATATACTGAATCTTAACCTGTTTAGGTAAGGTTAATTCATTTCCTGTTAGTACCCGAAGTGCTGGTCTAAGATTAATCAGTTTAGGTATGATATCATCCAAGTTGACAAGCAACTTTCTTAAATTCTCATCTCTGCTGCTACTCCACTGTTGAATCTTTAAGTTTATTTGGTCAACTTGTAATCCATCAAGTTGGGCATGTGCCTTCTCTACATGTGAAACATCCACCTTTGTTACAGGAGAAGGAGTTCTGCGCGGCTTTGGTGCCACTCTTGCAGCTGGAGTTGGTTTGACCTTATGATTTTCAGGATTGACAACTTTGTCAACTCTTCTTTTAGCATCCATGATCTTCTTATCCACCACACCTAATTCTCGGATCAACACGAGGTACCATTTCAAACTCTCTTCATACTTTTCACTTAATTCAAAGACTTCGGCTCTGGTGATTATTAACTTTGTGTACCAGTACTTGACTGGTTTGTCTGAGATTTTATTGGCTGTGTTCCATTCGCCATCTTCAATCAAGCCAGTAGCTTCATGTATTGCTTCCAAACTTTGTTTAAGGTGTCCCTCCAACTTGTACACCGTCGCCAAGTTCGAGTTAATCACCACACGGTTCTCGTGTGTGGGTGATAACTTACCAAGACATACCTCATATGCTTCCAAGGCTGTTGAGTAATTACCGTGCTTGAAAGCCTCCAGTGCAATTTGTTTCTTGGTAGTGTAGTCAACAGCATCAAACTGGTTTAATGGCGAAGTGTCTCGTGTAGATGATGTTGGAGCAGAAGATAACCCAAGCAAGTCAACTTCTACAACTGGTGGAGTGCTCACCTTTGCAACTGGTGGAGTGCTTACCTTTGCAACTGGTGGAGTTCTCAGCTTTGCAATTGGAGGGCTGGGACTAGGAGTGGGAACCTTTTGAGCTGTTTCCTTCGGAGTTGATGCCCTTTGAGTAGGTCTTTGGAGTTGAGGACTTGGTCTACGGAATTCTTCATCTCTTTGTCTACTAAAAGGCAGCTCTCTACCTTTAGGTCTTGGGCCTAATATTTCATCATCAGTTCTTTCAAACTCATCATGTTTAGGCTTTTCAACATGCAAGTTCTTCAATCCACTAATTGCTCCATGTTTCAAAGTATCATATCTCTGTTTGGAGCGCTCCTTTTCCTTTTCTTTTTGGCTACGCATGAAACTTTCAATCTCATCTCTGTCGATATTCTCTGAGTCAGATCCGTATTCTTCAACATCCAAATCATTGTGTTTGTTTTGAGACTTGTGTATTTCCTGGTCTCTCATCCAAGCAGGGAGATTATTACCATTTTCAGGTCTTGATCCTGTGTTCAAGTTTTGGATATTCTTTATGACAGTCTTTTTTGAGTAGTTGAACAATTTGTTTGCTTTGTTGAAGATATCGGTTCCTATTTCATTCAAGTTAACTCCGTTAGCAGCTGCGTTTCTCTGGGTCCTTTCTTGGTTTTCTTGAGGTGGAGCATTCTTGTTCATGATGTGGTTCACACATGCTTGTAAGTTCGATCCGAATTTACAAATAGCATCGTTTGCGTCGTCTACAGTGAATCCAATGTCCACCAATTCTGCAAGAACAGCGTCATTTCGTGGAGTTGAAGGTCTCAGGTTTGATGACTGTCTTGAGGATTGTCTAGAAGGTTGTCCTGTATTTTGTTTCGAGATCGGCCTCGAAGAAGGTTGACTTTCCGTAGGTCTAGTTTGCCTTGGTCTTGGTTTCGGTACTGGGTCCAGTGCCTGAAATACATCTGTAAAGTCATCATCAATAAGGTTACCACCAGTAGAATGTAATGAAGTCAGCCCTGAAGAGAGTGGAGAAACTTTCACTGGAGCCTGAGGTGCTGAGTTAAAAATATCAAAGGGATCATTTGGTATCTTGCCTGACTTTGGTGGTTGAACAGAAGAATTGAAAATATCGAAATCATCATTTTGAATAGGAGGACTCTGGACACTATTAACTGATTGAGGCCTCGAGACAGATACCAGAGGATTAGGACTATTAAAAAAATCCAACGGATCACTACTCTTTGGAGTACCTAATTGACTTGTGGAATTGGAAGCAGTAGAAGTACCAAAAACATCAAAAGGATCTTTTCCAAAAGAACCAGCTGAAACCTGAGAAGATTGATTCAAAGGTACATTGTGCTTACGCTGCGTGCCAGTCTTATTGGCAGTCAGAAACAAATCAGCAAACACATCCTTCTTTGGAGGCATCCTAAACTGAGGGCTGAGGTGTCGTTTACAAACACTCCGATTTTTTGTGTCGTGTGAATGGTCGTGCGTGAGATAAAGTCTGCTCACAAAAATTTCAAATTTTGAAGAAGCGAAGAGATAGAAGATATAGATATTAACAGTCAAGATGCATTTAATGTACACGTTAGGTCCAGACGGAAAGAGAGTCTACACTTTGAGTAAGCTTACTGAGGATGGTGAGATCACCAAGTCTGCTCACCCAGCCAGATTTTCTCCAGATGACAAGTACTCTAGACAAAGAGTTACCTTAAAGAAGAGATTTGGATTGTTGCCAACCCAAAACTAGGATTGATATAGATGGTTGTGTATTAATATATGAATAAGAATTAAAGTGATTTGCTGATACTGAGAGGTGTTAGTATGCTGTGAGGCATTTGTATGCTGTGAGGTATAAGTTTGTATTGAGAGTGAACTTCCTTTATGTGGAGATTGAGAAGTAGATGGATTGAAGATGAGAGAATGAAAAGTTACAGACAACTGTTGTTTGAGGTGAACTATTTTAGACATGTGTATAGTGATGTCAAGTATGTGATTTATAATAACTATAATAGATAATTATTTGTTAACTGCTTTATGGTGGAGGTAACTTGGAGGTAACTTTATATATAGTTGAATCTCTTGAGGTGTGATGAAGTGTAAACTTTCCAACTGGGGGTATATTAATTGGTCATGAGTATTTCAACCCAAAGAACTGTTTAAACAGTAAGGTTGTGGTGTTGAGTGAGAAGTACTAGTAGTTCAAGTAGCACCAGTGCTCTATATAGTCTTCTTAGCACTAAGGAAATATTCATGATAGTGTAAAATTCATGATTCAACTGAACAACAGATAATCTATAGGACTTAGCATGTCTGTAAATGAGTATTTGGTATCTGTAATGATTGTCGTTTTTAGAATAGGTCTTTGTATTAAACAATTTGAATGGTTCTTATAAGTGGGCAATAAAAATTACCATAACGAAAGAACACTAGCCATTCAAAGAATCCCTAAATCAATCAATCCCAACCCTTACAAAGGCTCCTTCTTCTCTCCCATGGCCTCCAAATTGAATTCTGCATTCCTTAAATAACTCTCCCACATCTGTGCTAATACCTCTGCATCCAAGTTCTTACGGATAACTTCCTGTAAACATTTATTCACCAATACAACAGACTCATTCAAGTTCTCCATATTGTTAATTATCCTAGATAACAACGCATTCTGTGCCTGTTCGTGTGGGTTCTCCATCCTTGTCGTATTTGTTTTGATAACTTCTAATTTTTATAATCACTTACAAATCAAATCTGTTCACTTCTTATTTTTTTTATTTTATTCTTGTAAGGTCCCCCACTAGAACAGAATGGACACTGTACAGACGATATTACTGACGTTAATCGTCGGTCTTTTACTTGTGTTAGTACTCTTTGTCTACCAATCTGGCAGGTTTAGCAAAGCACCCAAGTCCAAGCTTTTTAAGAGCACATACTTGATATTGGGATCACCGAATGCTGGTAAGACTAGTTTATTCTTTAAGTTGACTGGAGAATCAGGGACTTCGACTGTCTCGTCGTTGGAACCTAATATCACTGACTTCAAGTTACCATTATCTAATCCAAAGATCGCCAAAAACTTCCAGTTGATTGACTATCCAGGACATCTCAAGTATACACAGCTTTTGAATAAGATGATCACAGAAGATATAACATTACGCAACTTGAAAGGTGTAGTGTATGTGATTGATCTGTCCTCAGTCAACATTTCAAACGCCGAATCGATTGAGAAGATAGCAACATTCTTGTTCAATTTGTTTGCACTCACGGAAACAGTACCCAACGGAGTTGATTTCTTGTTCGCAGTGAACAAGAATGAACTTTTTGACTCAACTCCTCCAAACAGAATTAGAATCTTGATTGAAGCTGAAATTAACAAGTTGGTTCAAAGTATCGTGAGCGACAAGAGAGATTACCAAGAGGAGAGTTCATTTGTGAGAGACTTTTGGTTGGGTGTTATTGGGAAACCAGGAAACAAGTTCACTTTTGACAAATTGGAAGGAAACATGGACTTCTTTGGTGGCTCCGTTCTGAAAGAAAATGTAAGTGAATGGGAGAATTGGTTTGACGAGAGAGTAATGAATTGAGTTTCATAACTCTAGTGAGAAATGTGTGCAAGGTTTCGAAAACTTCTTTTCAATAGGATAAGAATTCATTATATACTTTTGAGTTTGATTCTATTACATAATGCATTATAAACGAAAGGATGACTTTCGGTCGACTTATGATAGTGTAGTGTAATTCCTAAGGTATGGCTAGCAACTAAACCAATACAGGCTTTCTCCGATACTCCAACTTTACATTTAACATGAGGGTTACAGTTGGAAGAAATTGCCACCTATCTCAGAGGAGGTTTAACTTTCTTAAACTGGGATATATTCGCTTTTCAATTGTAGAAGCTACAGTCATAGTTACAATAGAAATGACCATACCACTGGTTACTCGATACCACTGATAACCTTATAGGTATTATCAATCCGGGAACAAATCAAACCCGCTACTTCGTCATTGACACTGCATAATTCCACCTTCTTCTGGCCAATTAAACGAATAAGCGAATCGAATATGTAATCCCTCTTATAAACTCAAATTGAGAATGCACGAGTCCACTTTGTACAGTTTGCCACACACGTATAAGCAGAAGTTTGAAGTTAAGCCTTGAAGTGGTAACATTTCTGTGAAACAATTGTTAAACTTATATCCGTATAATGGGTTTTTCATCCGTCTCCATATGGGTTCAGCCAATAGAAGTAAAAGGATCGGTCCCTTAACTCATAGCACAACTAAAAGGTCAGGTTAACTCGCTCAATTGTAGCATGCATTAAGTGTCCCTTAACATACACGGCTATCTCCGATCTATGTCCGTCCGTTCACATAGAAAATACGATACAATTCTTTTGCTACTGCCGTGGTTCGACTTTGTACCTGCTAAATATATTCTCCTCATGTCATTCAGATAAGTATAAAGTAGGTTCACCCTGTCTATGATGTTAACTACAAGAAAATACAATGGCTTCCAGCACCAAGGCTGAACATATACTGTCTGATTCCCTGGATCATTCGAGGGCACTGAATGAGGAACTGATTCCAGACATTGCCGCGGCTGCAAATTCTGAGTCGCTGAATAACAAGAAGGAAGAGTACTATGAGAGCGGTGCAGGAGATGGTACTAAAGCCACAGATCAACATTTGACGGGGTTCAAATTGGCCTCAACCTTGACCAGTTGTGTGATCTCACTTTTCCTTGTTGCTTTGGATCAGACTATTGTTTCCACCATTTTAACCATTGTAGGTAACAAGTTCCATAACTTTGAAAAGATTGGTTGGTTGACGTCTGGGTTTCTTTTACCGATGGCAATTTTGTCACCTTCGTATGGTAAAGTATCCATTGCGTTTGGTCGTAAGAACTTGTTACTTGCTGGAATTGTCGTTTTTGAAATCGGGTCGCTCATCAGTGCTCTTTCCACTTCAATGGATATGTTGATTGGAGGAAGAGTAATTCAGGGTATTGGTGGAGGAGCAGTTATCCTGACAGTGTCTGTCATCATGTCTGAGGTTGTGCATATTTCAAAAAGACCTGTGGTGTTCATGCTTATGGGAGTAACTTACTCTGTGGCTAGTGTTCTTGGACCATTAATAGGTGGAGCGTTTGCAACTCATGTTAGTTGGAGATGGTGCTTCTACATTAACGTACGTGTGTTTCATTTTGAATTGGCTTAAAAATCTTACTAACTAAACTTAGCTCCCTTTAGGAGGGTTTTCAGTATTCTTATTGGTCTTTGCCTTCAATCCTCCAAAACCTGAAGGTAACATAAGGGCAAAATTGAAGAAAATAGACTATTTAGGTACATTTTTGTTGACAGTAGGCCTCGTACTTTTCATGCTTGGTCTTACTTTTGGAGGAGTCGACTTTCCATGGAAATCAGCTGCCGTGATCATTTGTCTCATTCTTGGGGTCTTATTCCTCATTGCATTCTCAGTATGGAATTTCTACTACTCAAAAATTCCAATCTTGCTTAAGGAAGCCATTCTGAATTACAAAATTTTAGCGGCTTGTCTTAGCGGAGGGATTAGTTATGCTTTCTTTATTATACTTGTTAACTACTTGGCCATTTACTTCCAAATCGTTTGGAATGCATCTGCTTGGGGCTCGGGTTTGCGTATGTTACCGCTCATCATTAGCGTCTGTATCTGCTCCATTGTCAGCGGATTGTGCGTAAAAGTGACTGCTATGTCCAAACCTTTCCTTCTCTTCGGTAGTATTCTTGGAACTGTTGGTTGCGGGATTTTAACATTACTTTCACCTGAATCTTCAACAGGTGCCAAGATTGGCTTGCTTATCCCATCAGGTATTTCGATTGGATTCCTGTTTGTGAGTATGATCGCGGCACAATTGGAGGCACCCAAAGATGTCGAAGGCTCAGTTATCATGGCCACAGTATTTTACTACTTTTGTCGTTCTGCAGGTGCATCCTTAGGACTTACTTTTGCTCAGCTAATCTACCAAACCACAGGAACAAAGAATATTAACATATTGTTGGACAGTTTGCCTCAAGACAGCTCTGCCTACCAACAGCTTTCCAAAGTTCCTGTTGTGGATTTAGTGCAGTCTCCTGATTTAATTCAAAAATTAGACCCTGTCACTAAAAAAGCAGTTTTGAAAGAAATCATGAAGTCTCTCAAGGATATTTATTGGTTTACTTTTGCTTTGGCATGTATTGCCTTGGTTTTAACCTTTTTCTGTACAAATAAAAGGGTTCCTCCAGATCCTAGTTCAGGAAAACCAGCACCCAAGAAAACTGAGCAAACGGAAGATGCTTCAGCTGAGAAGAAGGAAGATAATGAGAATAATGATAACAAAGATAACGCAGTTTAAAGCGTATAATTTACTTGTTCATAGTAATAATAATTTTCTATTTATTTTATTGTAGTTTTTTGCAGCCAGAACTTACAAGGGTAAAAACAATGAAATGTGTAAATGTAGTACGGCTGATTTTGTTTTTGTATATTTTTTTTGCAACACAAGTCCTTTTTTAATAATAAGCGCTAGAATATTCATATTTAATCGAAAGCTTTATCAAAGTCAGTGAGAACAAATCTATATCTGATATCACCTTTGTGGACTCTAGTCAAGACTTCGGCACAACCCTTTTCAGAAATTGGGATCTCCTCGATCCATGGCTTGATGTTATGCTTCAAAGCAACATCAAACATTTCAATAGCCTCTTTCTTGGAACCAACAGCTGTAGTCCCAAGAAAGTTTGCAGTCATGAAGAACTGGAACCCATCGAAAGAAATCTTCGACTCAGGAACACCAACTAAAACAAACTTAGAGCCGGCATTCAAAGTAGGGAAGTAGTTGATCATGTCATCTTTGGATCCAGGAGCACAGTCGAGGAACAAGTCAAATGTCTGTATGTATCTCAGAGCCCAGTCTTTGTCTTCAGCAGTGGCAATGAACTCAGATGCACCCAACTTGAGAGCTTCCTCCCTCTTGGAGGATGAACGCAGGAAAGCAACCACCTTTGCACCCAAAGCCTTAGCAAATTGGATGGCAAGATGGCCCAAACCTCCAATACCAATGATACCAACAGTCTTACCCTCGAGACCGCCATTGACATGTCTAACTAATGGTGAGAACACAGTCAAACCAGCACACATCAATGGGGCAGCAATCACACTGTCGATTCCGTCTGGAATTGGGAAAACAAACTGCTCGTCTCCAATAGTGTGCGAAGCGTATCCACCTTGGGTGACATAATCACCTTGTGGATAGTTGTAAGTCATAATACGCTTCAAACAGTACTGTTCGTTGTTGGTCTGACATGGCTTACACTCCCTGCATGCAGAACTCAATGCACCAAGCCCAACTCTTTGCCCCACCTTTACACTAGTAACCTTTTCACCAATAGCGATAACGTTTCCAACAATTTCGTGGCCCACGACTAGGTCTGCCCTATTTTGAGGACCGTAGGCTCCGTGGAGACAGTGAATATCGCTTCCACATACCCCACAGGCTATGTTCTTGATAACAACATCGTGTGGAGCGATTTCCTTTCTTTTGAACGTAACCTTCTTTGGTTCATTCCACTTCTCAAAACTCTCAACTCCAAAACCTTGGAAATATTCAGGAACAGTTTGAGACATTTTATATTTTATTGAGTATGTAGTAGTATTGATCAATTCTATTGTTCAATGGTTGTTCCTTTAATGAAGGGAAGAAGTAGCCATTTTATACTTCTCAAATTCAAGTACGGGTGCCTGGGTGCAAATAAATTTGCACCCATAAATTTTCTTTTTTATTTCCGCTCGTTAAATCTTGAGGAAGCCCCGGTCCGAATTTCATTCCTGGTTCCTTCGACTATCAGAAAATGCAAAACGCAAGCCTTCATTTGAAGTGTATTATGTACCTTGCGTTATCCCCTATGACTTGTCGCCTCTACTGTAATCTACTATCTCCATATTGCGCTCTTCCCAGCTTATTTCCATTGCTTTCAAACCCGTGGCACTCTTCAGCACTCCTTTCTATGGTCCCTTAATTCCTTTCATTTGCATAGCCTCTCCTCACTACTCACTCTCTCAACGTGGGATACATTTACTTGCTCCTATTGATCATTTAATATAAGCTTCCTCCACCTTTTTGAGGGTACTCTACAGTTTCCGTACTTCCTAAAAACACGTTGATCATTTCGTATCGAGGCTTCGTTCTAGTTTTCCTACTCTGCAAATCTCAGATCATCAGAACCTGTTTTATACTCTTCCTGTGTTTCTTGTTCTCCTGTTGGAGTAAGCTTCATTTATTGCTGGTAGTATAGTATGCGTGATGGTATAGTAGACCGTTTGTACTTGTTTCTTCTCTGTAACTCCAACTACCGTAATCTGAAGTGAAGGTGAGGTGTGTGCCAAAACAAGTACTCTGGTTATTGTTTGGATTTGTTTCTACGTGAATATGTTTCTGGTACTCTACTTCTACATGATTAACATCACTTTACATTAGTATCCCCTCATTGTTCCATACTGACTCCTCACCAATTCTCTCACGTAAGGTATTGTATGGTCCTTTTTTGTTATTCCTTTATTATTTAGAGTACGTTTTCGAGATTGTAAGTTATTGTTTCAAAGCTGTTGTTCATTTTCACATCGCTAGCCTTGAATCTTTTAAATTATTCTAATGAATACTCTTACGGTTTGAGTAGTGCTACTCTCATTCTACAACTGAATCTTCATCCAGAATCTTTTTCAAATAATCTTCTTGTTATACCTGTAGAAATATATTGGTCTATCCAATCTGTATCAGCTAATCTACTACTATCTCCCAGTTTACTACTAACCTAGTCTAACACTCCTTCTCAACTATCTCCTCTACTATTTTCTTTCTTCTTGTACTCAATCTTCAAAGATCCTTCCCAATTAGGCAATCTAAATTACTATTCTGTGGTGGCAACAAATCAAAAATCCAAAGAATATCACTTATAACCTAATCATCAATCATGTCCGACGTCAAATCCCCTGAACAGAGGGATGTGGAAATGAAAGAAGCTGACAGTCCTGCTGCAGCTACCCCAGTCAACGATTCCGAAGCTTTGACTAAAGAAATCGAACAATCGTTTACTTTCTTAAGTAAGGCAGCTTCTAATTTCGACAATCGTTACACATCCAAGGTATTTCGTGACTTGGGTCCATTGAGACGTAAGTTAGTCGAACATTCTGATGTATTGCCTGGTGTGATTGCTCAATTGTATCGTTCCGACCACCCTTCGAGAGCTTACTTGTTGGAGGCTCTTGGTGGAAAGTCACCAGAGTCCACGAAAATGGACGTTGATGAATCATCCTCCACAGTTTTACCAGAAGTAGAGTTATACGTTCACTTGTTGGTCCAAGTTTATCTTTTGGATAAAGAAGAATTGAACAAACTTAACGACTTGAATGGTCACATTGTACACCTTATGAAAACCTTTAATAGACGGTCCTTGGACTTTATCCAAGCCAAAATATGGTTTTATATTAGCAGAACTAAGGAGTTACTCGGCGACTTGTATTCCGTACGTTCAGACTTATTGGTTGGCTTGAGAACAGCCACCTTAAGACACGATACTGAGACCACTGCGTCCATCATAACCCTTTTGTTGAGAAATTACTTGTTACTGCACGATGTACAACAAGCATCCAACTTGGTTGAAAAGACAGACTTCCCAGAGAATGCAGGTAACTCGTTGGTTGCCAGATATTACTACTACTTGGCCAAGATCAATGCTATCCAATTGAATTACTCTAGTGCTAACGAGTTTGTCATTGCGGCAATCAGAAAAACCCCACAAACACACTTGGCAAATGGTTTCATCCAATCAGCTACCAAGTTGAGCATTATCATTGAGTTGTTGATGGGAGATATACCAGAGTTGCAAACATTCAAGAAGGATACATCCAACTTTGAAGTCTTCAAGCCTTACTTCCATGTAACGAAGGCTGTGAAGTTGGGAGACTTGAAGTTGTTCAGTGAAGTGTTGAATAAGTACGAGGATGTTTTCAAAAAAGATGACAACTTCACCTTGGTGTCTAGATTACGTCAGAATGTTATCAAGACAGGTATTAGAATCATCTCGTTATCATACTCCAAGATTTCCTTGAAAGACATCTGCATCAAGTTGCACTTGGACTCGGAGGAACTGACAGAATATATAGTTTCCAAGGCTATCAGAGATGGTGTTATAGAAGCTACCATCAACCACAACAAGGGATTCATGCAATCGAAGGAGTTGTTGGACATATACTCAACCAAGTTACCACAAGGCGAATTTAACCAGAGAATCCAATTCTGCTTGTCGTTGCACAACGACAGTGTGAAGTCCATGAGATATCCTGATGACAACACCAAACAGAAGCAGGAGTTGTCTGAGAATAGTCAAGATAGAGAAGATGAACTTGATTTGATTAAGGCTATTGAGGAGGGTGATTTGGATGACTTTATGGACTCTCCATAAGTTCTAAAGTAAAGAGCTGTGAGCTATGAGCAACCATACTAGTGAACGTGAAGGAGAAGAGATAGCGATATTGTAGAAATGCTCGTGATCGAACACTACGAGATCTATAATTTATAGAGATTGATGAGAGTAAATAATCCTATGAAGATATGTAAGTTTCAGTGTAATTTGAAGTAGTGTAGGTTTTAATGTTGAGTATGACGTATAGTGATTAATACGGTCAGGAATTCCATCTTTCTAATGATTTTATGAAATATTGGTATATTTCAACATCACGTGCACTCAATACCAAAAAGACTTCAAAATTCAGTTTCTTCATAATAACATTAATATCAACATGACATCCAGCGATATTGTTCATATAGACTTAGAATCTGGGGCTTATGGAGACGGTCATAAGGATCCGTTTCTTCAAGATGAGTATGTTAATTGTTTGGTATTATTTATCATACATTAATTGACAATACTAACAACAATTGTAGAGATAAGTTGACTATTGAAGAGTTGATCCCACGTATATTGATAGAGAGACAGGGGTTTCTTAATATAACAGAAGACTCACTTCTAGAAGAAATTGAGAATAATCGTGCTGAATACTCGGAAGAAAATAAAGAATTACCTGAGATACACATTGAACATGAACATGAGCATGAACATGAAGATGAAGTCAATGTAGAAGGAGAAGAAAGTGACGAGGATCCTTTGGAGACATTCAATAAGCAAAAGTTCGAGTTATCTAAGAATATTAACATAGCTTTGAATGAGACCTCGCTATCATTAGACTTTGTTTCCTTGTTGATATCATCTATTAAACCGGGTATTGGAAAGTCAACAATGTCACCTCACTTACTAAAGACTATACCACTCGGTTCTTTGAATTCAGACAGGTTATCAAATGTTGATGGAAATGAAGGTAAAGATAAGAATGAAAAAACCTCCTCCAAAGTGGGAGAATTGTGGAAACTCGAATCAGTCAACAAGATTACTTCACTATTCAAGACTGCAAGTACAAACTTGGAACAACAAATTAAAAGAGAGGAAAAGTACTGGAATGCGGTGAATGTAGTGAAAAGTAACGATGAAGTGTTATTCAAAACAAGAGACCCTATAAACAATGTACGGAGTATAGGTGTTAAGTATGGATACGATGACTCTGGGTCAACACATTTAGATAAAGGATTGGCTATCTTGAGAAAAGACCAAACTACAGGCGACACTACATTCCACCCGTTGAACCTAAACAAAATCAACCAAAAGGTTTTCAGATATACAAAGATCAAAATATTGAGTAAAGTCGAGAATGATGACGAGTTCATGATTACAGGCCAATCGTACTTTAGAAAACAGTTCAACTCCAACAAGTTTGATATCATAAATGAGATTGAAAAGGCAAGGTACTTTTTATTTGAAGAAGATTTATTCTATCAATTGACAAGGGAAGCAACCAACTTAATCAACTACAATGTTTCAATTATATCCAATAAGATCATTATTGAGATCAACAATGAAATCATTGAGATTGAATCTGTAATATACGATGAAGAGGATGATCTTCCTACTACTGATGGAGATGAAGGAGACAATGAATTACATTATCAAAATGTTAATGACTATTCTACCATCAACAACAAGAAATGTGAAAGAATCTTGACCTTCTTCAAGCTCATGTTGGGGTGCTTTTATAAATACAACTTGGATTTGAAACAAAAGATCCCTACAGCACACACTAAATGGAAACAATCGAACTCACATCCTCTTCTATTGAGACCACTTATTGGAAATATCAGACATGAGTTAAACATTGTGAACATGCAAAGCATCATAACACATTTATTGGGCAAATACAATGATAAACTTGACTCTTCCACACAAGTCAAGTTAGATAAATACAGTAACTTGGAAAACTGGAGCAAGAACCCATTCCAAAAAGCTATCGAAAGACCAAACTCGATCTTCAACATTGTCTTATGCAACAAACTGAATGGCAAACGATTGAAAGTCGAGCTTAGATTAACTACAAGTGAAATCTTTGTAAACTTAGTAATATCATTGAATATCATTAAGTTTCACTGTGATGAAGACTTCAAAAATAACACCCAAGGGCTGAACGTGCTACACATAAACTTTAATGACTTCAACGACATCGACGAATGCTTGGATTGGTCTATTTTGAATTTTATAAATGAATAAATTTACTCGTCGACTGGAGTGACATGGACCTGTTCATCGTAGAAGTCTCTAATTTTGTCACCATTCTTCTCAACAAATTGCTTCATCTTGGTGACCTTCTCCTCCTTCAAACTGTTGTAGATCAAGAAGTTGAAACAAATCTCGAAAAAGGAGTAAGTGAAGATCAAGTTGTTACTTAAAATGGAGGTTTTGGCAAAGTAACTGTACAGTCCCAATGAGAAGTAGATTATCAATCTGACAGGAACAATAGTATCAAAGTAGTCGAAGTTTTCGGCCATCAAAGGAACCAAATCACAAGCTGCAAGTGATGACATTATAACTGCTAATGTACTCAATAAAGGATTCTTCGGATCAATAGAGGCAAAATTCACTTGCATAGCTTGACCCAACAAAATGACAAAATTCGAATGGGTCACAACTGTAGGATCCCTCACAAGATAATATGCAATGGTAATATGAAAAAGGACCCTAGCATAGGTTAATGTTTTAGATGAAACTATCTGCATTTCAACTTGATTAATGATTGAAATATATTGGGAATTCAATTGAAATCAATGGGTCCTTCTGGAAAATTTAATGATAGACGCGGACTTGGGCACGTGATGAGAAGAGAGATGAAGAGAGATGAAGAGAGGTGAGGAGAGATGAAGTGATGTATGTATAGGAGTGTTGTTTGAGTTGAAGAATTTATTGGAGATGGCTTAATTGATTTCGAGTAGTTAGCTGGTTACTTTTATAATGCTTATTGAATAGTTTGGAGTATATTAATTAAAGTATTTACTGTCTCTTGTACCGATTTGAATTGCTGCAAAAAATCAAAAATGGCTTTACAACATTTAAATTATATATACATGAACCATGAAGATTTCTATTTCTACATTGTATTTCTTGCTTGCACTTGTAGTTTATAGTTTGTGTTTTAATGATAGTTCTGTTTCTACAGTAACATCAGTTAGATACTATACATTCAACCTTACACACGTCTACCATTCACCTGGCGGTATATACAAAAGCGGTTTCTTAATAAATGGACAATCACCTGGACCACTAATCGAAGCAGAGGAAGGAGATTGGGTCAGTGTCACGGTAAATAATTATCTCCCAGTGTCTATATCCATACACTTCCATGGAATTCTACAGGTTGGATCGCCGTGGGCAGATGGTGTTCCTGGGATTTCGCAATACCCTATATTGAGTGGAGATTCTTACTGTTACGTATTTAAAATCTGCAACCAGTACGGACCAGCATGGTACCATTCACATTTCAGAGGGTATGCAAGTGATGGGATTTACGGTCCTATATACATCAGACCTGCCTCAAATCGACCTAGACCATATCATCTTGTTACAAACAGTACTTTTGAGTTAGGGTTGTTAAGGAATTTAGAAGCCAAACCAACCACTATATTCTCAGATGATCTTTTCGATACAACTATGGATGAGGTGACTGCTAAAATGCATCACTTTGGTATTGATCCTGTTTGTATTCTGGGAATATTGATCAACGGCATGGGTCGTATTCACTGCCATGATTTTTCAGGTACTTCTGAAAAAGGGATTGTCCCTGATGCCTTCGGGTGTTTGAAAGACAACATGACCAATGGGTATGCTGAGTTAAGAGCAACCATGGATAACGAGAAAATGAAGAACCCAGGGTACATAAAAGAGTGCACTCCTACGAGTAGTGAGTTATTCACCTTGCACACCTACGAAAGACTATGGCAATATTTGAATGTGATCAATTCTGGCGCACAGTATACCAAAGCATTTAGCGTTGATGGACATGAGTTGACAGTAATAGCTGTGGATGGGGTATTCATAAAGCCTAGAACTGCTCACCAAGTCCAGATCCCTGTGGGAACACGAATGACTATTCTTTTGAAAACTGACGTTCCTTCCAATTCTCCACACAAATTGCGTTTTGCAGCCATTCGATGCCCACAATTTATTGAAGGAATTGCTTTACTCAGATATGGGATGCCACTAGAATCAAGCATAGAAGAGGTTTACAAAGACGTTGGAACGAGATATCAAGATGTAAAAGGGAACCTTTTGAATAACGCATCTACGTTGGAAACACAAGAATTGTGCCCATTGACAGATCGAATACTCTCTAAAGGAGCAGCAGACCATACATTCAAACTTTACATGAATAGAACCGGAGTCATAAACTTTTCCATGTTTAAAAATGGAGCAGAGCTTCCACTTCACTATGAGATGAACGAACCATTACTTTTCCAGGCGTATCAACAAAACACCAAAACCACCAACTTCAGCTCTGCTTTGGAATACAATATCAAACCAGGAGATGTTATTGATGTGATAATGGATAATTACCGTATATATAACCACCCCACACATTTACATGGCCACTACTTCTTCTTGATTAGTTTCAGCTCAGACTCTAACTTTCCATTTGGTACTGTTGAAGAAGCTATCAAAGCAAACTACACTAATCTTAACTTCAACAACCCTCCTCGATACGATCTGACGTTGGTCCCCCCTGGTGGCCATGCTGTCATCCGGTTTATCGCCAACAACCCTGGTGTCTGGCTTCTACATTGCCACAACTTGAGTCACCTCTTGGGTGGAATGGGAGCAATTCTATTTGAATCCATAGGCCATATTCCAGAAATCCCACCCAACCTTCTCAATCAATCACACACTGAATTTAAGTTTATACATGGCATTACTGACCCTCATATAGTCCATGATAACCTGCTTGGAACTAAAAAATCTTAAAGCACAAAAAAGTTTTAGCAGCCATTTTTCTGGCAGCGGTAAAATGGTTGCAAGTGAAACAGAATTACACAAGTATTTAGAGGAAGTATCATTAATGGAGTTCTATATAAATCCCAAGCATAGAGAAGCAAGAACAAGTAGAGTCGATATAAAATCTGACGAGAACCCTCACACCACAAGTGTTTATATTGCCAATGCAATTGCAAGGTTTTACTATTGGACTGAAACCGAAATCAAAGGTTTATGTGAGAGATCAGCGGTATTCGCTTGTTGCATTGAGTAAGTATCAATAATAATAGAGGGATTACTAACGAGACAATAATAACTAACAATAAATAGCATCGCCTTGTCATCGTATATGACTATTCAGATTGAATTGCAAAGATTTCGGAGTCTTTTGACGTACTCTAGAGTTAGAGGACTCAAGTTAACGGTGTGTATAAGCCTTAATAAGTATGTATTAACATGATTAAGATAACAGTACTAACTATTATAGGTGATTACGTTTGTTTCTATTCCATTTGTGTTGCCGGTGCTTTTAATGTTAATGGCATTGCTCAGCTTTGCATCGTTTAGTCTTGCATTGGCGTCGTTTTTTGGAATGGGATTCTTATTAATTCTAACAGTAGTGCTTGTTCCAGGGATGTTAGTTGTAACAGTCATTTTGAATTCAATTCATCAATTTTCTAGGAAAGAAACAGTTTCTACACCAGAAGAGTACTCTTCAGCAAAGATTGCTGGAGTCAAGAGTAATATTCCTATTCTAGAAGTATCTGCATTTGAAGAGGAGCAGATCTTGAGCCTGATTCATGATAGTATGGTTGGATTGAGTCCCTTTTTGCAACTGAATGAGAAAGTTGAAGATGTTAATATTGAACTAGATGAACCACTTCCAGAAAACAAAAAGATTATAGACAACCAGGGTGATCAGAATGATGAGCTATATAATGAAGGAGGTGAAGAAAAAGAAGAAGAAGAAGTAGAAAAGGGAGATGAAGAACGCGTTGGAGCAGATCCTAGTACAAAGGTTAACAAAGGAGTAGAAAACCCTGATCTTCACCAAACTCCAACATAAAATTAATGAAACCGAGCACAATTAAACTAACAAGTAATCGAATAAACAAAATATATCAATTAGGTTAGCTCATTGTCTTGTAGGCACAATTGAAGTGCAGATACTGCTTCACTTCACTCTCTCTTACTATTGTGAAAACGCTACCAAATTGAAAAATCGATCGCTGCAAAAAGACAACAAGATTAAAAAAAAAGCTTCAAAGTAACGTCAATCATGAAGTTTTCGATAATAGCAGCAGCGTTGATCCAATCGCTTAGCTTTGCGCATGCATATGCTGTGACAGAGGGATCGATTAGTATTGGATCTCAAAGTGTACATTTTGGTGAGTTTAACACACAAGAAATCAAGCAGTTGAATGTCGAGTTTCCAAAGGATATGATTAAGTTGTCCGCCGAATTGAAGGATGCTAAGACTCAACCACACCAATTAGTAGTGGAGATTTCATCTGTTGCAAACCCTTCATTGGTTGCTCACTTTGTTCCTTCATTCACTGCTTCAAAGCTTAAGTTGAGTATACTTGCAAGTAGCTTGCCAGAAGTTTTGAAGATCCAAGACTTGTTGTCTGTTAACTTGATTGCCGCTGACACCAAGAAGCAGTTATACAAGCACTTGGTACAGCTTGCTCCAAGCGATGACTTCAAGGCTTCTGCAAAGTACACTGAGAAGCCTAGAATCGGATACAAGCCTGAGATCCACCACATCTTCAGAGAAGACCCAGCCACAATCAACGCGTTCATTCCTGTTGTATTCATTATTGGTGCAATTGTGTTGACACTTGCTTTGATTGGATCATGGGTCGGTTTTGTTGGTCCAAAGGCTTTGTACAGATCGCTCAACTCCATTACTCCTATCCAATTGACTTACAACATTGGATTCTTGTTATCAGTCATCGGATTTGAGTTCACCTTTATCAAGTACTACTTGGGACAATCTATCTTCACCACCTTGTTCCACGGAGGAATTCTCTCGTTGCCAAGTATCTACTTTGGATCCAAAGTATTGAGATACTTGGGACAAACCCGCAAGGCTGGTAAGTTTTAGAAAAGCTAAAGATCTCGTATCTACAAGTATATATATATTTATATATATATTATTAAATATATCATGTATTCACATTATTCATTATGCTTATGAAGATTCAGTTACAAACGTACTCTCCATCCAAGTAAACTTATTCCACAAGTCAGCCATAGTCCATTTACCAGGACTCAATGAATGCTTTGCCACCACTTTCCCGGTTATAAGGCCCATTGGCAATACTGAGTATGAACGTGAGTCTAAAGAATGACATAAGTTGTCTCCTGTACACCATACATGTCCCTCTGGGACAGTGATGAATTTGTTGAAGCCATCATTTTCAATAACTTGTGATGGAGATGCAGTCAAAGGAGAAGAGCTTGAAGGGTCTATTAAAATCACATCGCCAGGCATCCCAGAGATCCGTTTACACACACGATGATTGGGATCACTAGGTTTCATCGCAACAACACAATCCCCCATCTCTACCCCCCTCCCAAGTCTATACTTTTTTAAAACATGCACATAATCACCATACCTCTGTACTGTAGGAAGCATCGACTCACCACGAGTCTCTGTGAATTCATAAACATATTCATGTACCAAATGCTGCGCACACCCAACTCGTATCACCCACGAAATCGTCGTTATGATATACCTCCACTGCTCAATCATACTCTCACTTTATAAAATGTTCCTCTCCAAAAAATTTCCACGACAATAACAAAATTTAAAGTTCGTTAAACTGTGGAGGTCAAATTACATGTTCAATACAACAAAACTCGAATTTTTTAAATACGGCTACTTGTGATTTACTGAAAGTTAAAACCAATAATACATTACTTAATATACACAGAAAACCTAGTAAACAAAACCCAAAATCTTTCCAGAAACGTGCTTTCTTCTGGCTTCTTCGTGGTCCATGATACCAGCAGAAGTGGTCAAGATAACGAAACCAAACTGTCTGGCTGGCAACAAGTTGTCAGTCCATCTTTCAATGTCACTAATCTTGACGTTGAATCTTGGGGAGATGACACCACACTTGTTCAATCTACCGTTCAATTGAACGACAATCTTTCCTGATCTGTGGTCGTCAATGTATTCGAATTCACCAATGTATCCTTTTTATTGTTAGTAATTGTCATTTCATTCCGAAACGGCGTTGCTGTTGTAGAGAAGGTGAATGTAAAGGAAAAGTAAACGGTCTTAGATAATTAAGGTACTCAAAAGCACTATCTAGATCGTGTAAGAATCGTTTCCAAATTGTTCTCCCGAATACTTAAAAGACAGAAAGGGACTGAACACCGATCAAACCATCCAGTTATCAATCCGGGGATAATATAGAAATAAAATGAAATAATAGCCAGCAAGCTGTATCAAACAAAAAAAAAACCACATACCGTGCTTTTGCATAACAGTCAAAAACTTGATGATGACCTTAGACGAAGGTCTAATCAAAACTTGACGCTTACCGGTCTTTTCGGCATTGTTAATAGCGTTTAAGGCATCAGCCAAGACAGAAGTTCTGGTCATTTTACTAGAAACAGTTAGTACACACTAATCCTCCAATCAATAAACAACATCAAGCACCATGAGTGTCCACACCAGAGGTGGGATTCATGAGCCTATTCTAACTAAAGTATCAAAGTGTCCACTGTCTCGGAATCATCGCTCTTGTGTTGAACTGTCAAGCGTACATTCCATTTCTCGTTACCAAAAAACGAAAACCAGAATCACACGTCTACCACGACTATGGAAGACAGTATAATTCAGATCATTCAAGACAAATGGATTTCCATACTGTGTGTTGAGATTAGGAGGGGGGTAATAGACAAATCTATGGTGGGTTCGTTGTAGCAGCTATCATCACACATACTATTAGATGTCAATAAGAATATGAATAGTGAAATTTTTTTTATGGTGGATCCTCATTTACTTTTATACGCTGAAAAATTTTCTTTTGTGAGATTCTGGTCGTGGATTTACTTCAGAACTAAAATCAGTGAGCGTAATTATCAGCACTAAGAACTTTAATAATGCGGGATCAAAGGTATAGAGAGGATATTATATAGAAACATATAAGAAGTCTAACATGTCTATTGAAGATGGGAGTGAAGACTATGTTAGAACATTATCATCACAATTATTCCAACAGATTAAACCATTTTGTGTGGAACTCAACAACGTCTCATTAACTAATGATGTACTTGAAACTACAAAGCTATTGAAGTCTATAACATTAAAGTTATTTGACCATTCACAAGAATACGTACTGCAAGGTAAATTATACTTGATATCAACTAAAGTCGCAGACTATGTATTCTTCCCGTTAAGCAACTTGCTCAAGAAACCAAAATTGGAAGACTCAATAGTACGATACATATTATCTATAATATCTATGCTATTGAAGTATTCATGGAGTCAACCATTGAACTTGCCATTGATTGACCAGTTATATCCCATTATATTGTACATCTCAGCAGGTACAGATTTGTCGTCAAAGACTCCAGAATTGTCACGTAAATCCAGTGACTTCAAATTTTCAACTATAGATTGTATTTCAAGCTTGGTTAACCTTTTACCTTCTGATTATTTTGATGACTTCAAAAGGCTTTCCCTTATGGGAGACACAATAACAGCGATCTTGACTATCGTAGTACTGGATTCCAATGATAACTCACAAGAACTGATACAAATGATCAATGACGGCATTCATACATTACAAATCATATCCGAAAGACTTGACAATGATAAATTAGCTCATATACTACCAGGAATCATGTCCAAATTAATTGAGTTTGTATCATCATCTAGAAATTTGCACTTTAGCACACTAATAAGCATCGTGAAGTTACTTCAATTGTTAATAATAGGTGTTTTCAATGACAAAGAATTACAAATAACATTAGAATCAAAAGACCTCCATAACTTGGAACAAGTTCATGATTTTTGGAACAATTCACAAGAACTCGAGAAGTTCTCAATCGATTTTTCAGCTGACAAGAAACAATTCAGAAATAAATCATGGTTGCAAAAAACCTCTAAACAAGTTAATCTCTCGTTATCAGTCTTTTTCAAGTGCTTGCTTGTAAAATCTAGACAGAACAAACTAAAAGTACAAACAAAACAACAACTTTCAAGTGCATTACTTTCATTCCTAGTGGATATGTTTAATAACTGTTATGCATCATTATACCCTGAGAATCTACCATTGGTAATTGATGTAATTTCACTTATTATTTCTACTGTAAATGATGATAACAACTTACAGAATATCCAAATAACTCAGATCACCAATCAAATGTGCCAACAGTCCCACCCAAAGTCGCTCTTTGAGATGGTAAAGATTAAGTTTCTGGACTTGGTAGACAACAAGATGTCAGTTCTCACATTCTCGAAAGATGAAGAAAAGTTGAGATCTTATCTCGTAGCATTAAAGCTAGCATTTAGCTTATTACATAGACTGACACACTATTCAAAACAGGAGTTGAGTGAACTCAAAACTAAGACCTTAATCCAACTTGGCAAAAACCTCCAAGAAGGACTACTTTCGAATACCCAACAAAGCGAAATCGAATTTAGGAAAGAAGATCTCCTTGCGGCTTTATCTGATTCGAAAAAGGTGGATTCAGTACCTGAGAACAAGTTAGATGGAATAGAATTACCAACAAGTATCAACGTTCAAAAAGTCAAGAAGTTTGACAAGATAGAAACACTGGTTGACAAAATTGCACACTCTTCGAGTTTACTTATATTATCAAACCAGTTTAAAGACAGCTCGAACGTCGAACAGAGATTACAGCAAAAACTGTCTGGATATTTGAACAGCGTTCACACCCTAGAAACTGAAAACAAGATAACCTCAACAATCAAGTTCCTAAGTTCTCTCTCTAGAGAAGTCGAGTTAGGTCTTTTGGAGAATCTTCTTGATACGAATGCTACAGGACCTCAGTCGCGAGCTGTTCTCAGATCTAGCTTTGCATTGTGGATTGCAAACAATTACTTAGAAGAGCACAAACAAACAACATCTGACAACTTCAATGTAAACGAATTCTTACAGTTTGAGGACGACGTTGAAGATGTTTCCAAACCTTCATCTGATACTGAAGAAGCATCATATCTTGTCATGACCAAAGCCCAAGAACTCTTTGATATGTCATCTGAAGCTTTGTTAGAAACGTCCCTGAAGGAACAAATACAATCACTTGAAATCGCATCTGGAGTATCACTCGACTCGTTTGGTTCCCTTTCGAAAATCCTTCCATTGGAAGATTTCAGAACCGACATGTTAATGAACTATTTGTATCCTTTACTAGAGACATTAAGTTTCAACAATCATCCTGCAGTTCAAGAGCATGGATGGATCGCTGTTAAGTCTATCATTGATAACTATTACCAGGGATCATTAGAAAAGATGGTCTTGGATAATCTGGACTACCTAATCGATTCAATTAGTTTAAGACTCTCTGTCACTTCGAATCTCACACCTTCTTTGTCAGGTTTGTTGATGATAGTTGTTAAAATTGCTGGAGTTAAGTTGTTGGAGAAAAACCAGCTCACAGATATACTTACTGAAATGTTTGTAATAATTGATTCGTACCATGGGTATTCGGTGATTGTCGAGGGATTCTTTATTGTGTTCGAGGAGTTGATTGCCCAAATTGAAACACAATATTTGACTACAGTAAAGAAAGTTGAATTGGCTCACGAAAACAATTCAACATACAAACCTTGGGGAATGGATAACGTAAACCAATTGCTCTACTTGATAAACGATGCTGATAAAATGGTAGATATTAGTGACTACGACTCCAAGAAAGAATACTTCAGAAAACCAGATACACCATTTGGGGAACAAGCAGATTCGGATGACGAAGAGCTTTCAGAGGATGAGAATACCCAAGATCCAAACAGTAATGAAGAAGAAGAGGTATGGACGTCTCCAATTCCAAAAGCAACGTACTTCTTGGTCCAGCGGATTTTCAATTATGGTCTAGTTTTGCTCAACCATGACTCAAGCTCGTTGAGAATCCAGATATTGAGGACATTGAGGAAAGCATATCCTTTATTGTGCTCTAATTATAAATTGATTTTGCCAGTCGTTTCGAATGCTTGGCCTCAATTGATAGTATTAATGTCTGGAGAAAATGATAACTTAAGTATACCAACCACCGAATTCGTTATTGATGTATTGGAAGCCGATTCTCATGAAGGATTCTTGGCAAGAAGGTTTATAGATTCATGGGAAACCTTGTTCAAGCATTTGTTTCTGCCAATGAAGTCAGCCAACAAATTTGCAAGGGAAAACGGTTCAAAAGAGATTAGCAGACCGAGAAATCCAATGTTGAATAGATTGTATTCGCAGTACATCATTTCAGGATTGAATATTTACGAAAGGGCTATTTCTGATAGGGTTAAGTACCAGATGCTTCTAGTGTGCCATAAGTTAGGTATCCAGCCAAGTAATACTAAAATGAGTAGGGATACGGAGAACATTTTATACGTTATCATTAAAAATACATAGGCTAAAATACATGCCACCAACTACTTCTTTTCACAATTTTGTATGGGATATCATTAGATATCTTTTGGATCCGAAGTCGAATTCTCGCTTGTAACAAGATCACCAATCACAGCTTTTCTTATTGGGTCCTGCTTTGTAAATTGAAGAGTCTGTTGTCCTTTATCTAATGGAGCTGAAGAAATAGGCAATTTCTTCTTTTCTACTTTCTTCTGTGGTTGTGCGGCAGCTGCCTCATTCGCAGCTATTTCGCTATTCAATATCACCTTCTTTTGTTGGATGAGTTCACCAATTGGCTGTGTCTTTGGAACGGTGTCACTGAGAAAATTCAATGTGTCATGACTTGCAACAGCACTACTGAAATCTTTATAAACAAGTTTCTTTCTGTTTTCTGTCTTTGCTATAAAGTTGGCTTGCTCTGTAAAGTATTGAATGAATAGTTCAGTGGCTAATCCAGTAGCATACACTGCAGATTGCAGTGCTCCCAAATAATCAGGATCCATCTTGAAGATCTTCTTGATTTTGGATAAAGGTAAGTTCATTAATGGAGTATCTTCATCATCTTCGTCGATATCGTCGTTTACATCTTCCATAATTACATCTGCAACCTCTGGTTGTTGTTGTTGTTGTGGTTGTTGCTGTTGCTGTTGTTGATGTTGAACAGGAGGAAGTTGAGGAACTTGGGGAGTTGAAGGTTCGACATCCGATATAGGCTGAACAGGTGCATTAAGTGTATTTGCTGCTGGTAGTATTGGAATATGAACAGGAACAGGAACATGGCCTGGAATATGGTTAGATACACTGCCGAATGGAGGAAGTGGCTGCTGTGACATTCTTGTTGTTTCTTCTGATTTGTTGACGCGTTACAATTTTCAATGCTAAAAAAAAACGCTTTGTAATCTTTTGTTGGCTGCAAATCAGAGAAAGAGAACGAAGGAGTGATGCAAAGTAGGAGGGTTAGAGTGGTGTGGGGTCAAATAGGCAAGTATCTTGTTGGATGCTTGTGGATGAGATTTCATTATTTGATGGGTAATGAATTTTTATCTCCTGTGGCTTTAAAGGAGAGTATGGAGAACCACAAACCACTGTGATGAGTACTGAGCCTAAGTTCACCTAAGTCAGTTTATGTTGAAGTATTTTAGTAGTTCGACGTAAGGCAATGATGTTTCTAGAATTCAGAAGGTAATCATGTGCATTGAAATGGTAAAGGGAGGTGGAGAAATTAGAAACTGTGAGATAGTCGAAAAGATTGTGGCACAGAAACTTTCTTCATTAAGGAAAGACAAAAGTTCTTAAGCTTAAAACTTACCGTGAACCCGGAGGAATCTTTTCAAGCTGGCTTTCAAATTTAACTTCATGATTTTCCCAAACTTTATTGAATTGGCAGTTTTTGGTTGACATTGGAGATGTAATTTCTCAAGTCTTTAACCAAAAATCGGAGACTTATAGACCTTCTCATATACATTAATCTGGAGTTTTCACGCAACTCTGCCCCCAAAAAAGTTCATGAGTTGTAACATTTGGTGGATCTTGTGTTGACCTTGGAACCACAGATACTCCATACATGAATAACACTGAGCTACTGAAAAGCTAAGAAAGCCAGTTGCCAATCAACACCAAGGAGTGAGAATGATACCATTCAACTACTTTCCACCTTTAATATAACAAGGAGCATGACCACTATAATTGTACGCTTAAGGTTTCCTCGTAAAGCAGTCAAATAAGCTTTACACATTCTTATATTTATTCGTATTTACACAAGATCCATATTAGGATTATCTAATAGCAGCGGAAAATGAAACCTTATCATATCCGTAACACCATAGAGAATCTTCAAGTATACATGTTTAAACGGATAGATCGTATCCACCTGACAACTCACAATCTGAAATCTAAGTTACGTGAACCAGCTTGAATATTATTTCCTAGTTAAAATCGGGCAACAAAAATGGTGGGGAAAAATAAGACAATTGGCTGCAAACATAACGTCAAGTTTTGAAATACGTGGTGACCCTTTTAGTACCTTCTTAAAGTCAGATCGAAGTTTATTCTAAATTATTCAGGAGTGTTATTATTCTGATTCTTTAAGTCAACTTTAGCCAACAAGAAGTATAATTTGTATTTTTTTGGCAAATATTTTGTCAAGATGTGAAGTGGGAAGGTAAGTCTGGATGAGTGACCAGCAATATCTGTATCACTCCTGGAAACTAAAGGTACGATCTAGAAACACCATCTAAGGATTCAATTTATTTTCTGCTTTTGTCTATTAATTGAACATGCAATGGAAATATTGGTATACATCCGTAGAATAAAACTCGTACAATATCATTAAAATGGCCAAGATTGGTAAAGTTAAGCCAGGGCTGACTAATTTGAATCAGCTTATCAATAAGAAATATACGAACGTATTAGAGATGTGGTGATTGGAGAGTATTTTAGTTTATGCTTTCGAAGGGTTTACCCTCAAGCATTTAATAACCAACCAAATAATAATCTAATACTCAAATAATACTACAAGACTCTGGTTTAAAATCTTAATCCATTGCTCTTTCATTTATTATATACAGGGGAATGCTTTTAAGCTTTTACAGCTTCTGATTCGGGTTCAGCTACTTCAGCAAACAGTTCTTCTTTTGTTTTCCTGCTGATAAACTCCTCCACGAATTCGGTCTCTAATAAGTTCACGTCATTATAGTTTTCGCCATGCTCTACGAAACTTATGATGTTGTCCAAAGCAAAGTGTGGAGACTTAGCACCATCTTTGTACCCAATGAATTTTTGGGCCAACTCTGGAACTCTAGGAGACACCAAAGGCTTTAAATCAGAAGTGTGCAAATCTGTTGGAACTACAAAGGTTCTAACCTTCTCCCAGTTCATGATATAAGTTCCTGCTGAGTTCAAACGACCATTTCCTGATGACCCAGTACCTTTGTAGTAATTCTTATTACCCTGTTTAGTAGTCAATGGCAATCTTTTGGTTCCTCTCTTAGTGAATCCATACCAAATTTGACCATCCTTGAAGGTTTGCCATGGCCTCCTAAGCTCTGCAACAGCAGAGTGCTGGAAGTTTAATACTGATGAAGCCCTCATTCGGTCTATGGTTTTTTGTTCATAGTGTGAATTTTTTTTCACAAGTTGTAAGATTCAACTGGTACACACACGACACAACGAATTTCAGATGAATGTCCAATAATGTCGTGCATGCGACATTCGTTATCAATAGCAACTAATCATGGGTTGTGACAGGAAGTTGTTGACGGTTCATTTATTCTTTTGCATAGAAAGAGGAGATACCAAGAAAACACGAAGAAATGTCGATTCCCGAAAAACCCAGCAACATTGGCCCATTCAGCCCCCAACAGGGATATGATTTGGAAGTCAAACATCAAAAGTACCACGATAAGCCTACTCCATTTCCTCCTAAACAAAGCAAAGTTGCTGACTTTGTTAACTCGAAAACAGACAAAGAGCACCAGAAGAGGTACGCAAAGCTGGCTGGTAGACGTTTACTTAACATCATAGTTGGAACGCTATGCCGTTAATCATAAACAGAACTCCTTTGAACTTATACCTGAACCCCCTCCTCAAACCTGATAGTTTAGAAAATACAACCCACTGTCATCATTAAACTTCTAAAGCATACATAAGCAAGCACAATTGATGATGGTGATGCATACAAGTCTTGAAATTTACGAGTAAGCCCCCAATAAACTTTGATGACGTCTTGGCTGACTCGGTGAATAAACTAAAGCGCTTAGTTTGGTTATTTTTAGCGACTGTGTATGCTGAACTATTTTGACAAGATGATGTAGTAGGGATTTTTTTAAGCAAGTTTAAGGTTTTTTATTGTTGTGCAGGGCAGAAACGGTGATGTAAAAGTTAAATTCCAGCCATGTTTACTGGCAAATCTTCAGGCTCTGCTGGTAAGCTTGTGAAGATCTGATCAATTCATAACTATGTTCCATTAATGTATATTTAGCTCGCCACTCCATGTAGATGTCAACTAGACATTAAAAGTCGGCTAACTAGCGCTACACCTTGACATATCGCTCCATACTAGAATGTAGTTGGTTCAAACGCCAGTCGGACCTTGTAGAAATTTGACGACAAGCGTGCGACTGGAGAAGGGTTTGTCCGTTTGTGCTACTGACCTCCTCCTTCAGGCTTCATGGCGTGTTCTGCCAGCCTCCAGATCTCAGCGAAATTTGTCCTTGATTTCCATTTTGGGCTAGATGGGCTGGCTAAAAGTTACCGTGCAGAAAATAAATCCTATTGCTGCAAAATTATTTTTCAGGCGAACAAAGTGTAGGCGTTGATTTGAGGCAACGAAACTGGCTATATTTGAATTTACTGCTACTAAGATACAGTTGATCCAGCCATACTTTGGGACAAAATAAGAAGCCGTCGTTTGGCGATGCTGCATATGATTGGTTTGAAGAATCGGAATGCATTGTTCATTTTGTCACTTGCAGCAGGTACTCTTGCTAGCGCTGGTGTATTTGCCCATTTACACCCTAGTTGATCTTGAAGAACTTTCTTATAAGTACTTGCGTTAGTCCAACCTAATTCTTATTTCTTAAGTTGGCACTTTAATTGAATATTGAAATATCATTCTAAAACATATTTACGAGTAACATGATTTTCAAGTCACTCGCAACCTATCTGGCTGTGTTTCTTTCATTGGCAAAGGTAAATGCTGATGATGAAACTGCCACTACTACTGTCACAAGGACAGTGTATCCTCCTAACTTTATTGACACTGTCGATTATATAATGAAGGACAACCCACAAAATGAGAAGCAAGGTATCCAAATCGTCTGGCGTTATGTGGATCCTTCCACTGAAGTTCCAGATGACGCACCTAATGCAAACACACAACCTGCTCCTGCTGGTGCTCCTGCTGGTCTAGCTACCGATGTGCCTGCTGGTTCCCCTACTGATGCAGCTACCGGTGTGCCTGCTGGTGTGCCTGCTGGTGTGCCTGCTGGTACATCTACTAAGGTACCAACCACAGCCAATGGCTTTCCTACAATTGTGCCCAACACTCCAGTTGAAGCTACAACAAACACCATATCTACAGGAACACCAAAAGGCGTGCCTAATAATACTCCAAATGATGCATCTAAAAGCACACCACTGACGATTGTGACTTCAAGCACTTTACATTTCACCGTGAATACCGACACAACCACATACAACTCTTTCACAACCTGTTCTGGAAACTCGTGTGGAGTTACCACAACAAGCAAAGTGCTCCCAACTTCGTACACATCAAGTACGATTGTATCATACACAACCACAGCCTCAGAAGCCAAAGACGAACCTTCTTCGTCTTCATCCAAATCTAAGAAGCCTAGATCAACTATCTATGAAATAGAAACAACAACAGCCAATTCTGAAGTTCAGTCTATTATCAAAGCATCTGCTGTAACTTCAACGAAAACGGTGTTCTCGGCTACTACGTCTCCATCTACTATTTTTGCTCCATCAACTACTGTCAAATCCATTGAAACTACTTTCAAAGATCCTGTTACTTCGCAAACGGTTGTTTCTAGTTCATTGAATAGAACAGTGGCAACCAGCTTTTCCACTGGCGTGACTATTGGCAGCACAACGGTAAGATCTAATACTTCTTCTGCTACTGCTTTATCTCAGACCACTGCAAAGGCCAATGTATCTGGTAGCTCAACAGGTGCCCCAGTTCTCCCAACATCAAGAACTACTGCACTTACTAACTCTAGTATTACCTCGATTCCAGTTCCTGTCAACTCAACTTCCACTATCGATTTGAGAGTTACTAGTTTCGGAAACACTAGCAGTACCGTATTGACCACTAGTTCATCTTACTTTAATGGTTCTACTAATGGCACCTCTACTTTGACTCCGATTGGCTCAAACTCTACTACCATTTCTTTAACAAGTGAGACTACTTCTGCTGTTAACCCAACTAGCGAAACCACTTCAGAATCGAGTACGACGACATCGAGTTCAGCTAGTACCACCACCACGGACACAGCTTCTAGTTCCACCAGCAGTTCGAGCACTACAAGCAGCTCTTCCACTACCACAAGCTCGGGCACCAACACGCCCAGCCCAGTTGCTGGTGATGAGAATAACTCTGGCGATCTTTTCAGCGTTATTTCAAATGCTCAACCTCCAAACGTATTCCCAAGACAAGATTTACCCTTGGGAATTCCAGAAGGAGTTGACACTTCTGCGCCTTTCGGAACCAACAAATTCTACGCCAATTTGTTCCTCGGTAGCCAGACTGATCCTGTTTGGCCACAACCATATGGATTATTCTGGAAGACTCAAGACTACTACGGTTTCGGTCTCACCCACACTAATATTTCAAACAGAGTTTTCGGCTCTGGAAATACTAATAACCCTGACGCAGCTAGTTATTACCTCAACCCAACTGGTAATGCTGAATTGATTATTTCAGCTACAGAATTGAGTTCGTCCAACAATGTAATGCAAGTATCAGAACAGAAAGACTCTTCTGTCTTGGTAACCTTATCACCAAATGGGGACAACAACAAAATCGAGTTACCAATTGTTCAAGGTATGGGATTTGTCACTGCCGTATACAATGGTAACTTGGTTCCTGAGTTGAACTCATTGATTGGAGTCACCTCATTGACTTTGGAAACTTCTGATCTTTTGAAACCTAACGTCTTGAAATATAGAGCCACTTTGTTTAATGGTGTCCAATGGTTGGTTTACGTAACCGTCCCATCTGGAGGTTCCAAGAGAAGCACCTACGAATTGAACGTCAACGACTCTTTCCATATTGTTGGTTCAAGTGCCGTTGATGGATTAATTATCCAGGCTGCTTACACTGACGGCTCCAATGAATCCTTCTATGACCAATCTTCAGGTACCTACGTGACTGACGCTAAGGTAACTGGATTTGTTACTGGTGGCACTTCCGCACTGTATGCTTTCGAATATACTACTGTTGGAAGCTCTCAACCAATTGTTTTTGCCTTCCCTCACCAGCAAGAGTCTTTGGACTCTGCAACCTCTTCTACCAACACTGGACTTGAGTTATCTTCAAACACTAAGGGTGTGATGAAGGGTTACCTCACGAATAAGTTGGGATTGCAGGAAACATTGACCTTGCCTGGATTTTTACCATGGACCTCCAACATGAATTCTCCTTTATCTTATACTAAAGAGCAATTGCAGTTGCTTGCCCAAACAGCCAACACTGAATTACAAGTCGATATCGAATCTACTGTCGCCAACATGGACTCTAACTATTTCTCTGGAAAGGTTATTGACAAGTACGCTTACATCTTGCTTGTTTTAAGTGATATTTTGCAAGACGACGAAGTTACGCAGACGACTCTTGCCAACATGAAGAAGGCGTTTGAAACCTTCACAAAGAACTCTCAGTTCTACCCATTGATGTACGACACCAAGTTCAAGGGTCTTACTTCTACCGCTGCTCAAGGCGGTGACTCGGGAGCTGATTTTGGAGCTGCTTACTACAATGACCACCACTTCCACTACGGATACTTTGTTCATGCAGCTGCAGTTGTTGGATACGTTGACTCTAAATACAATGGTACTTGGGTAGAAGAAAACAGTGATTGGGTAAACTCCTTAATCAGAGACGTTGCTAACCCATCTACTTCCGACACTTTCTACCCAGTTTCTCGTATGTTTGATTGGTTCAATGGTCATTCCTGGGCAGCAGGTTTGTTTGCAAGTGGAGATGGTAAGAACGAAGAGTCATCCTCTGAGGACTACAACTTCGCTTACGGTATGAGACTTTGGGGTAAGGTAAGTGGTGACATGTCGATGAAATCTAGAGGTGATTTGATGCTTGCTATTATGTCGCGTGCAATGAACAAATACTTCTACTACAAGTCGGACAACACTGTGGAACCAGAGCAAATACTTCCTAATAAAGTTAGTGGTATTTTCTTTGAGAATAAGGTTGCATACACCACATTCTTCGGCTCCCCAGAAACCAACCCCGAGTACGTACACGGTATCCACATGATGCCTATCACCCCAGCATCATCAATCATCAGAATTCCATCATTCGTTGAAGAAGAATGGAAAGACCAAGTTTCAAACTTCTTGCCCAACGTAAACTCCGGATGGACTGGAGTGTTACGTCTTAACCAGGCATTGTTCGATCCTAAGTCATCTTACGAATTCTTCTCTGGTTCAGGATGGCTGGACAACTACTTGGACAATGGTCAAAGTAGAACATGGAGTTTGGCATTCTCTGGAGGTGTCAGTAACTCATCATAAGTCACCCACACAACATTATAGACATTTGAACCTTGCATTAGTTTAATTACTTCTTTTCTTGAATTTTTCTTGAATATTTTAATGACATTTATTAATTTTAACCTTCATTTTGTAGAAATTGCAGCCAAAAATGTCGACATATGAACGACATTTTATGAAACATCATCAAAGTGCGACATGTTTTTCTTTTGATTTCGACACCACTACCCTTTAGATATGTTTTCGTTTGCAAAGAAGCTTGTTGATCGTTTGGAGGGGAATGTCGAAAGTACTTCAGCTGTCGACTCGTATTATAAGAACTGTTTACAAAAGAACAATAATGGGTACGCGTTACGTGTCTTGAAAGTTGTACCTCACTCCACTGCCCACCAACTTGGATTTGAATCCTGGTTCGACTACATAGTTTCTATCAACGGACATGAGTTGCCAATGGCGTCACCGGCTATAAGCAACTACTCTTATAATGTAAATGAGGACGGACTGATTAATTACGGAGGTGGGATCACTCAAGAACAAGCCGGGGCTGTCAATTATGACTTGCTCACTCAGGAAATCTCCAACTTGGCAAAGCACAAGTCTTTGTTGACCTTGGAGGTGTGGAATGCCAAGGGTGGTAAATTAAGACAAATACAGATTCAATTGGAAGACCCTGTTGCAGAGGAAACTGAGACACAACCTGGAGTGAGTGTCTTATTCACCAACTTGTTCAAGTCTGTGGGCCTTACATTGACTTCATCGCATTTAAGTAGCGCGTCGTACGTGTGGAGAATTTTAAAGACACATCCAGGATCCCCTGCCTTTGTATCGCAGTTGATTCCATATTCTGACTACATTGTTGGATGTGACTCGGCCTTCGAGGCGGACGGGGATCAAGGTAAGGGACTCTTGATATCTGGTGGAGAGTCTTTGTTATCGCGAGTTGCTCTCAGTTACTATAACCACCACTTTCCAAGCGTCCAGCAGGACAATATCCCTCTCACGTTGTACGTATACAATCACGACTACGACATTTTAAGGCCAGTAACAGTCAATTTATCCAGGACATGGGGTACTGGAATGAACAGAGGGTTATTAGGATGTGATGTTGGATATGGGCTTTTGCACAGGATTCCAGAAGTTGTTGGTAAGTTTGATGAAAGCTCGCTCGTTGACGATGTGATATTTGAAAACAACCAGAGCTACAGTTACGTCACGAGTCCCAAAGCAGCCTCCCCACAACCACAATTCACTCCTGCAGCACTTCCAGTCGGGCCACCACCTGTCGGACCACCACCAGTAGGACCACCACCTACCTCACAGGATGGTGCTGCTCCTCCACCTCCATCTGCACCTTTGGCTGCAACTCCAGCTGCTCGCAAGAAGAAGAGAGCCCCAGCAGCTGCCCAGAGTGGATTAGCTGACTACATGAATGAAGAATTGGAAAAGTCAAAAGCAAAGGAAACAAACTATCTGCTTGGTGGTAGCGACAAGTTACCTCCTCCACCTAAAGCTAATTAAGTGTATAGTGTACAAATAGTGTATAAGGACATATCAAGGAATCTAAAAAAAAAAAATCATAGTGCCCATTGCCGGAATCGAACCGGCGATCGCTCCATTTCTAATACGAGTGGAGCGCCTTACCACTTGGCCAAACGGGCCCGATCTCAATTTTTCAAGCTTAAAAACGGCTTAAAAATGTGGGAAATTTTCTTTTATTCGATATCTCTCTATTTTGCAGAGTTTTGTTCCATTAAGATAAACTGAGTTCTTCAGCAGTGGAATGGGTTATTGCTTAAAGGTTGAACTTACCAACAAAAGTAATTAGACTCCATATGATGTTGTAACTCTACTACAATAATAGAGATATGTAACTGATGAAACAAGAGCAATTATTTGTCTGTCAATACACCAGGAATGGTAGGATAACTTTCCAGTGCATAGTTTACCTAAGACTTTTCAATCCATCAACCTAAGCTATGCTAATGTAGTGATAATATTATAGTATTCTATAGTCATGACAAGCTAATGTCTAATTTAGGTGCTTTCATCGTAGACATGTTGAGATGGTATTGACTGTTTCCAAGGTTACTTCTTCATGCTTTAAATGAAGGTGGACTCAACTAGATGCTTCAGCTAACCCAGGTTTTATTGATTTTGCAGCCATCGTATTGTATTTATGAATCCTGCATATTAATTGGGTATATGCATCTTTATGCAAAACCACTTTTCCAATGTATGCTAATATTGAATAAAAGTAACACTTTAAGCTGAAGAATCTGGTTGCTCTTGTTGATGTGCAATCGAATAAAATTCTTACAAGCTATTTTTATATTGCGTGAGTATGGTTTGAGTCGTAACCCACATATTAAAAAATATTGGGCTTCTAAAATGAGAGAGTTCCTAATCTTTGATAATTGGTATGTGTAGACGAATGCTTGCGTTGATTCTTCATTTCTTGGATTTCCTCAGTTCTTGGAGCTTGACCACAACACGAAGGTTAACCTTATAGAATACACGTAGCAACTGGAAGTATGATTCTCATCACAATACGCTCTAACAATAAAATCGAATGATTGTCAATAATCTTATCATGAGATAAGTGAATTCCAAACAACAATTTTATCAGTTTTATATCTCGAAATTATACATATTTGGCACCAAAAATACTAATAATAAATATGCAATACAAACCACTATAATAAATTAGTATTTCATAATTGCAAACTAACCTAACACTTCCAAAATCCATCTTCCACTAAACTATTTAAAACAGTTCTTCGTGAGGAGACATTAATACTTCTTTAACATCTTGTGTGGAGATCAAGACTACTTTTGTGTTTCACGTTAAGGGATTGTACAGCATCAAAGTTTAAATTAGAGGGACTCCAGGCTTCTCAATCATTAAAGTTTGAAAATACCTCATCAAGAGAATCAGTCGGAACACTAATACGCAACGATACAATAGAAGGGGGATTCTTCAGATTTTTCACAGGAAATACTTATGCAAAGCCGGCCTGAATCGCAGTAATAGAATACCCTTTATCATTCGATACCTTTGACTCATCTTCTAGACCCCTTTTCACAATTTCAAACATAAAAGTTTAATTAGATCAAGTTCCCAAATTAATTTCTAATTAAGGCTTTGTGCATATTTAAGTCATTTTGAAGATTGTAAATTCTCCACAGGTATTGTTTGCCCACTAATTTATAATTAGCGCTAGGTGTCCCTGAGATGTTATTGTGTACTGCAGGTCATACTTGTTGGATGGCACACTCTCCACAGTAGCACTGATCATTATTTGCAGCTTGAAAATGCTTAGACGCAGCGTCGGTGAAGCTTCGCATGCATTTTTTATAACGGTGATCAACGATTTTCTATGACGAGATAAAGTGTGAAGTTTAAATACCATGACATTAGTAAGTAGGTCTATATTAGAAATTAACTGTGGAGATTATAACTCGCACGCGTGTGAGCACTCATGGTCCATATCGAAAAAGTTTAGTAATCATAGATATCATTGTGGCTGTTTATATTAGCAATATTTTCAACGCATTTGGTGCTGAAATCAAACTGCGATTAAGCCGATCAATACAGTAGACCGGTGCCATCACCAACCCGGAGGAACGCCAGGATGGCCGACACGAATATTCAAACAAAGCTTAAACTCATAAAAACCTCGAAGAAGAAGAAGTAGGGTGTTTATTACACCTCCGCAGAGATCTACACTGAGAACGGCATAAGATCTATAGAAATATTGCACAATGCAACCACATCGATACCACCTGCCAACATACACCGACTGTTTCGCAAAACTGTGATTAAACTTCAGAATTTATCAGAAATGCGTATATATAAGTGGAGAGATCTCCCTAAAAGATGAGAGGGGAGAAGGCTACTTGATCTGCATTTTTTAATTATAAGATGGCCAAGCTTAGTTTCCGTGAACAACTAGATGGGTTTCCTCTGTGGCAAGTGTTCGTATTCTCGGTGTCAAGGTTAAGTGAACCTATTGCATTTTCGTCACTCTTCCCTTTTATGTACTTTATGGTACGAGATTTCGGAATAGCCAAAGATAAGTCGGAGATCGCTAAGTACTCTGGTTATTTGGCAGCATCGTTTGCATTTTTCCAATTTATGTTTCTGATCAAATGGGGTCGTATTTCAGATAAGATAGGGCGGAAGCCTACCATGATGATAGGTCTTACTGGTACTGGTGTTTCGCTATTACTTCTTGCATTTTCAAAAAGTTTCTGGTTTGCACTCTTTGCTCGTTCGTGTATGGGTATTGCCAATGGAAATATTCCAGTCATGAGAACCATGATTGGTGAAATCGCCAGCAATAAAAGACACCATGCCTTGGCTTTCACTACAATGCCGTTGGCTTGGAATCTTGGTACAGTATTGGGTCCTATGATTGGAGGATCAGTCTATTTGACGCGTCCCAAGTCAGAAAATGCTCTTGAATCATCTTCACTCGCATCATTTTACGACAAGTTCCTCGATAAGTATCCTTACGCTATGCCCAATATTGTTGTTGTGTTCATTATTATGTTGAATATTACTTTGACTTTCTTGTTCTTGGAAGAAACCCACCCAACTAGAAAGCTTGAGAGAGATAGAGGAATAGAGATCGGAGACTACATTAGAAGAAAGTTTGGCTTTGAAACACCAATTAGACCATGGTACGATAACTTTGAGCTGTTATCTGAGCAAAGTAGGTTAATTGAAGCACCTAAAGACGCAGATGAAGAAGAAGCTCAAGAAAAAGAACAAAGCTACAGTGAAATATTCACAAGAACAGTAATTGTGAGTATTCTTGCCAACTTCTTACTTTCTGCACATACAGTGATCTATGGTGAGTTTTTACCGGTTTTATTAGCAGGTGAACTCCATCCAGAGAAACTGAATTTCCCATCCCACATTAGTGGTGGGTTTGGGTACACTACAAGTGAAATCGGCTCGTTACTTTCAGTCACTGGGTTAGTAGGAGGAATTGCTGTATTGGTGATCTTTCCATATGCTGACTACCACTTTAAAACAATTAACATCTACAGATTCACAACTTTGGTGTTCCCCTTCGCATATCTTGGGTTACCTTATTTAATATTTACGTTACAGGCGTATAATCCTAACATGCCCGAGTATGCGACTAGACTTGCGCTTTATGCAACATGTGGAGTTGTATCACTTGCTGTTGCCATTGGTTTGTCCGCTATACTTATTTTGCTTCACAGAAATTCGCCTATTGAACATAGAGCGTTCATCAACGGTCTGGCGTTGACTGTAAGCGCATTTGCAAGATTCATTGGGCCCGTTTCATGGGGTTACGTAACCAGTTACACAGCAAGAATAGATAGAGTGCAGTTGTCATGGGTCTTGATTTCATTGATCTGTGTTGGAATGAGTATTCAAGCTTTTACATCAAAAGATCTTGACGAGGAAGAAGACGACGAGGAAGAGGAATAGATATTACATATTAATGAATAGACACTTTTTTATTATATTTTAGGTATTACTTTGCCTTAACAGCCAAAACATGGAACCCTTCAGAGACACTTAAGCTCAACAACGAAGTCAATCCGTCTGCAAAGAGGGTTTCTTCATTAGGAGAAGAGTTTGCAATTATAAAGAGTTGGTTAATCAACTCACCTGTGTGAACGACACTCGAAAGCTTTTCAGAAACATAGTGTAATTGAACAGACACCAGAGGGTTCTTTTTCGTTACAAGTTCTTTGATCTGTTTGTCAAACCCTGAGCTCTTTGTTGAAGAGTGAATGTAAACATTGACTAAATCAGTTTCCAGTGAAATCAAGTTGTAGGCTAAACTGAGTGCCAATTTGTCCGACGCACTCAACAAGTTATCGTGATTGAAAACCAAGTTAATTGTGTTAAGTAAGATGAGTCCTTTTGGAGAGCTTCCAAGGTCAGTGACGGTGTACTTGTCATCTTCATCTGAAGAGTATTCTGAAATTTTTGAGAGCTTGGAGTTAGACTTTTCGTTGATTAAGAGGAGTCCAAAGTTCGAGCGCACACTGTGGAAAATCTGTCTGTATAAGGTCTTCTCACTCTCGTCCAACTGATTAAGCTTAATTGCTGTAACCAACAAGTTGGAGCTTTCAGTCAATTGGTCATTTATCGAAAATATGTGATTTCTGAATGTAGACAAGATTGATTTAATTGTGCAAGTCATACCCATGGTTTCCCCAAAAGCTCTAACAATCGACAAAAGTGACGAAGAGTTGTTGAATTCTGTTGAGAGTTCTTCAACAGGAACCTCATCATGGTTAGCCAGTGAAGCTTCCAATAAGTGTGAG
This sequence comes from Kodamaea hsintzibuensis (nom. inval.), assembly GCA_030568835.1. NCBI lineage: Eukaryota > Fungi > Ascomycota > Pichiomycetes > Serinales > Debaryomycetaceae > Kodamaea > Kodamaea hsintzibuensis (nom. inval.). Next base: position 286,362 of record JAJMJA010000001.1, read on the forward strand.
GTTCTAGAACTGAATTCTCTCAAGTGGATAGCTTTGAATTCGCTGACACTGAATGACTTGATAAAAGTCATGAGGTATGAAATAGTGTCGATTCTCTTAAGCAACAACACCACCTTTGAGATCTTGTACAAATCCAAGTTGGCAATATCCAAGTTGTCTAAAGTATCTTCTTCGTCCGAGGTGGCGACTGGTTGAGTGGCATTGTCAATTCTAGGAGTTCCATCCCAGTTAATTTCGCCAGCAATATATCTGTCTCTCTTTTGTCTGTATGAGACTGGGTACAACCAGAGCGCCAATGGGGTAGTGGCAAAGGTAGTGATTAAAGCCATGACGATGAACATAGAGTAGACTCTTTGAGAGATGATACCAGCATTGAGACCAACGTTAAGCACAACGATTTCAACAATACCCTTACAGGACATTAAGACACCTACGGCAAGGGATTCCTGCCAGAGTAACTTGTTCATTTTGGCAGCAAGGAATCCACCAACAATCTTACCAACCATTGCGAGAACGATGATACCAATGGTGTAACCCCAGTCAATACCACGGTTAAGCAAACCCAAGTTGACTCCAAGACCAGCTAAGGCAAAGTAGATGGGGATCAACACGATGTGCACCAAGTCTTCCAATTTCTCTGTAATCTTAATGACGTAACCATTATCTCTCGGGACAATGACACCAGCCATGAATGCACCGAAAATGGGGTGCACACCAATGATATCTGTGTAGAAGGCCGAGATGAATACTGTCACCAAGATCATCACCATGGAGATTTGGGAGGGTTCACCGGTTGTCAAGTCATTTGTGAATTTGGTGAGCAAGAAACGCATGGTCCATCTGACGGGGTAGGCCAATAATAGAAACCATGCTGCTGTAAGAAGCAATATATACACTGTATTGACACCACTTGAAGCGTTTGCCAAGGTGACTACCAATGCAAGCAAGATCCAGCCCGTCAAGTCATTAGTAATACCAGCAGCCAAGACAATAGTTCCAACTCTGTCACCAATCAAGTTTAATTCTGTCAAGATACGTGCCAAAACAGGGAACGCAGTGATACAGAGGGCCACTGCAATGAAGATCATATAGGTTGTGAATTTGATGGGGTGACCAGGATGCGTTTCTTCCTTGTATTCTTTATAAATACCAACAGCTATGGCACACCCTAATCCGAATGGAATGGCCATGTTAATCAACCCCACACTGACTGCCACTCTTAAATTTTTACGAATAAAACCAATATCGACTTCTAAACCAACAATAAACAAGAACAATATAATACCAATGTTAGCAAACAAAGTGAGTCCAGGAATAGATACTTTAGGGAAACAATTAGCAGTAAAGCCCGGGATATGACCCATTACTGAAGGACCCAAAAGAATACCGGTAATAACCTCCGAAATGACTCTAGGTTGTTGAAGCTTCGAAATAGGATAGTTGACAATATGGCATAATAAAATAATGAAAATGGCTTGGAATAGAAACAATGTGTATGGAGAACTAGCTGAATACTCCAAAGGATTACGTCCTGAGACGATCCCTGCAACAGATGAAGTGGAGACAGCCATACTATTTGAATGGTTGAACAGTCCAAATAACAAGGGGAGCGAATTGGTACTTACTTATAAAAAAAAAAAAAATGTTATAGCGAACACGGTATTTTAGTATCAGGTGACCATGGGGCTAGGCGCAGTAGGAAATAAAGTTTACGGCGAGAATATGCGGGAATTGCGTAGGGAGAAGATCTAAAGAGTGGGGAGGAGCTTGCAGTAGTTAGTGACGAGATGATCAAGGGATTGGTGATTATGTTGATGTTTTTTCTTAGTATCAATAATTCTTAGATGCTTGGTGATAAGCTTGTGATTATTTACTGGGTATGATAGTCAAGGTCAAGGTGCGAGTGAGATGATGTAGGATACAGTAAGGTGATGAATGTATAACCTCAATATAATGGAGTAATGCAAACAAATGACTCCTGTGATTATTTCGTAGAGTGGTTATAATTAAAATAGCGGAGTACAAAGTGGAGACACATTCAAACAGTTGGAAGGACACATCATTGTTCTCCCCTCACCAGGTTAAAGAAATTGAGCATTTGTTTCGTATTATGGTTTACGATTACACGAGTTCGTTGTAAGGGAGCACTTAAAACAACCAATTGTAGCCCAGGTCCCCTCTGCGGTTTTGCACCTTACAATTTTAATGGTGTTGACTTACCGGAGTTTATACCTTAAGTGGAGTATGTGTTATGTGTAAGTTAATGAAACCTGACTCTATTCTGTGTGATTAACTTGTTTCAATATTATTGGTTGGTCGTTTCTAGGAATCACACATTCTCTGTGCAATTAATGTAACGAGTCTTTAGGATCAGCCATCACAAAATCAGCTCTCATCCCATTCATTATCGCGCACATCTCTTATCGAGGAAAAAACGGTATATGGCAAAAAAAAAAAAAGTCAAAAAAGTCAAAAAGTCAAAAGGTTCTTCCCCCCTCCCCCCCTCTCTTATGTCACCTGTTGTACCCATTCTTACGTCGCTTGCGATGTACATTATTGATGACAATCGGTTCCACCCTTCGCTTGGAAAGGAACCGCAGTTGAATATTTTGGGTGGTGGAGCTACTTATAGTATAGTTGGAGGTAGAATAGTTAGTGGGGCCAACGATGCGAAACTTTTATGTTCGATATTAGACAAAGGAAGTGATTATCCTGAGGAGATCCAACCAATATTAGATTCATGGGGGACTAGTATCAAGTACAGAGAGGATTTGACTAGATTGACTAATCGTGGAGTCAATTACTATGATGAAAATGAAATCAGACACTTTGAACATACTGCTCCTAAGAAGAGGATAACTGTTGAAGATATTGTAGAGGATGATTTCATGAAAAGTGCTGATTCATTCCATCTTTGTTGTGCCGTTAACAGATGTGATTATCTGATTGACACATTGAACTCTACGAGAAAAGAACTTAACTTGAAACGTCCAGTGTATATTTTCGAGCCCAATCCAACTGATTGTAAACTGGAGAATTTAGAAGATGTCCAGTTATTATTAGGCAAGGTAGATATCTTTACACCCAATTTCGATGAAGCATGCGAATTTCTTCTGGTTCCTAAGACCACTGCTTTTGCTGATGTTGCAGCTGCGTTCGCAAGTCATTTAAAGTTACCAAACTCAGGTGTGCTTATTAGATGCGGCCCTCATGGGTGTGTGTACCATACAATTGATGGTGAAAAGGGTACATTACCTGCATACCACACGTCTCAAGATTCAGTAGTAGATGTCACCGGCGGAGGAAACCTGTTCTGTGGAGGAATGGTTACTGCATTCGTACTCACCAACGGTGATTGGTTAACTAGCACCATCTGCGGTAACTTGGTTAGTGGATGTGTCATTGAAAGATTAGGTGTTCCTGAATTAAAAAATAATAAATGGAACAACTTATCACTACACGAAAGATGGAACATCTACTTCAAGAATAATCCTACATTACTTAAAGACTACAAACCATCTACTATCATCACCAGACCATAAATTTATTATCCCATTAGAGTCTCTTTTTTTTGTTGGCTTAGGTCTAATATTAAAAAAAATAGAAGTTAGAATTAATTAGACTAAAACCCCATTAGATAGAAGGGACGTAAAGGACGTAAAGAACTGCAAATTAAAGAAAACCAATTTGAAAACTAATATATATAAACACCTAACCAATTAACCCCTCATGTAACATCAGGGTTGTAAGGTAATCACTACAAGTCAAACAAACTGACACTTTAAACCCGCCTCTCCAAGTAAAACCGACGCGTCTTGATTTTTACTGTATCAAGAAAGAAGGAAGGGGAAAAAAAAAGCGGTGGTTCAATTAAAATTCTTTGATTTTCACTAGAATCATTTCAAGAGGATTATAGCAAGGAATGGTCACAGTGTGCCATTCGTATTAAGAAAGATAAACCCCCGTTAGTATGACGAGCGAAGAACCAAAAGTGTTCCGTGCCACGTACTCGAGCGTAAGTTATTGGATGAGAAAGTTAAACTCTAGGACTAATTTGTATATGATACTAACACACACCTGCAGACTGAAGTGTTTGAGTGCACAATGAATGAGTATCCTATTATGCGAAGGTGTAAGGATGGATGGGTCAATGCTACACAGATTCTTAAGTGTTGTAACTTCCCTAAAGCTAAAAGAACTAAGATCTTGGAGAAGGGCGTTCAACTGGGACTACATGAAAAGGTTCAAGGTGGTTTTGGTAAATTTCAAGGAACTTGGATTCCATTGGGTGATGCTCAGAAATTGGCTCAAGAATATGGACTCACAGCTGAAATGGCTCCTGTCTTATACTTAGACTTGAGTGACCCTAACTTGAACATTCCTCTCAAAACAAAACCTCCTCCAAAGGAACCAACTCCTGTTAAGCGTAAATACACGAAGAAAAATGCCAAGAAGCCTTTGGAAGAAACTCCAACTAAGAAGTATAAAGGTGACATGCTGTTTGGTGCTCAGAATGGTGGCTTAAACCCTCCCTTCATGAACTTCCAACAGCCACATCACCTCCCACAACAGCAACAACTTCAGCAACAACAACTCCAACAACAACAGCAGCAGCAGCAACAACAGCTTCACCAACAGCAACAACAAGTACTTCCACAACAGCAACAACCACACCACCATTTACCACCAACTTTCCAACAATCCGAATTCGTAGGAGTTCAAAACGGACAGCACAACCAGACTTACCCACAACCAGACTTTCAATATCAATTACAGTTGCAAAGAATGCAGCAACAACAGCAGTTGCAACAACTCCAGAACCAACAAATGCAACAACAGCAACAATTACACCAACAACAATTACGACAACAACAATTGCGCCAACAACAAGCGCAATTGAACCAACACCAACAAGTGCAACAAATTGGACAAGTTTACCAGCCTGGATTCGTACAACAAATGGGCAACTTCCCAAATCAAAATAAACTGCTGCTGCAGTCAACGAATGAGACGAATTGGTCGCATGATGATATCAGCCAGAACCAATTGTCAAAGGATAGTGATACTTCTGTATCGTCTAACGAGGATCCTACTGGACAGTTACAATATCAAACTACCAAGCGAAGCTTTGCTGACGATAGTTTGATGAGTCCTCCTCCACCAACAGCGTCCTCTCAAAAGAGCATCGATAAAGAAAGCTACTCACAACAGTTGCTTCGTTTCTTCAGCGAAGACAATGCTGAGATCCCATACTTTGTGCATAACCTCCCATTTGACTTTGACATCAACGAACCTATTGATGATGAAGGCCATACGCCGTTGCATTGGGCCTCATCAATTGGTAACCATCAAATGATCCATCTTCTCTTGAGCAAAGGATCAAACCCACTTGTAATCAACAACTTTGGATTAAACCCATTATCCAAACTCATTTCTTTCAACAACTGCTACGAGTTGAAGAACTTCCCCAAAGTATTGGACGACTTGGAATTGTGTTTGATAAACACAGACATCAACGGAAGAACTCCCTTACACTATTTATGCCAATTTGCAAAAGTAAAGTCAAAGTATGACAGCTTAAGATACTACTTGCAAATCATCCTCAACAAATTGACAAGTTTGAGTCAGATGAATTCAACCGAAAGCAAACCCCAGGTGGACTTGCTTAAGAACGTTTTAGATCACCAAGATATAAATGGAGACACTTGTATGCATTTGGCGATCAAGTCAGGCTACTCAAAGATTGTCAAAACACTCTTAGACTATGGTGCAAAGGACGACTTGGAAAACGTACATAAGCAAACTGCCAAGGAGTTGATTTTGAACTGTAATATGTTTTCCAGCTTCGACCAAGGTACCCAGCTGCAAGATCCTCTGCAATTGGCTCAACTGGATGTCCATCACCTCGAGCCATCTCAGATGATCGTACCTACTATGAACCAAACAATGGAACCTCCCAGCCAACCTACGCAAACGCAATCTTTCACAGGTTCTACAAATGGTGCTCTTCAAGCAGCAACTGGTTTCCAGAATGGAGATTTCCAAGATTTAGCAACACCAATTCAACCATATACAAACGGCAGAGCCGAGACACCTGACACACAAAGGACAACTGTACAAACAGACGAGATTGAAGAGGAAGAAGCAAACACTACAGTGAATTCTACAAACAACCAAGCCAACAATAGTATATTGGAAAACAGTGTGGTGAAATCTGAGGAAAACAAAGAGAACATATTCATTGACAAAGCGTATGCTTCAGTCTCAACACCTACAAAGAGTTTCCATTCGAATTCTCTGATACAATCACACCAGCCGTTGGCTGTGATTTCCGAGAGGACGGTTGAAAGTACACCCATTCATGACCGCAAGAACTTACTGAACATCCATTCACAACCGGTTTACAAGCCTAAAGCACCCAAATTGGACGAAGACGGCAAGATCGTAGGTACGAATGTAGAGGGAGACATATCATTGGACCAAGTTGATGATTCAAGGACTTCAGAAGATCCGGAAGATTCAGATTCAAAGTTACCAATGAACGATTTATCTTCGATGGTTCTTGGTATGATTAACTCCTTGTCTGACTCGTACAATAGCCAAATGTCAAATCTCAATGCTGACACCAAGAGATTGACTAAGGAAATCAAAAGCAAGACTCTTTTGAATGAAGAACTGCTTCAACAGTTCCGCAAGTCATTAAGCAGCTACGTGGACGTATCTGGATTGGAGTCTGTTGCTGATGGAGAAACACTCTTGATAGAAGAGATTTCCGGTCAAGAAGAAGTGGTTGGTAACACAGAGTCTGAACTTTTATCGAACATAAAAGCTACTAGGGGAAGCGAGTTAGCTGAACTAGTGCAGGAAGAAGAGTACTCCAATAACGACGACTCATGTATTCCAATAGACTCTGAAAACAACGACGACGTGATCCTTGAAGAGGAGAAATTGCGGCACGCAGTAGAGTTGTCACAGTTACAGCTTGAGAAGAATAAATTGATGGTGCGCATGATCCTGAGTATCAAGAACTACGGCATTGACGAGAAGATGTACAAGTACCGTAAGCTCATCAGTCTAAGCTGCGGATTGAAGGTTGAGGACATTGACAACTTGATAGACGGTATTGAGGAATCTCTCATGGAAACCGTAAACTAAGAAAAATTGGGAGCGGATATTTACTTCTTTTTACGTTTGATTTACTATTATTTTGTTGACTGTTTTATAGTGTTTTATATTGATAGAGGTTAATTATTGTTAACTTTGAGTGTATAATATTGATATTAATGGAATTTATTGCATCCAAGAAAAGAAGTGTAAGCAGAAGTAAGAAGGTTTTTTAAATCTGAATAGTTTCTAAGTAATGAAATAATTATCGAAATTAAGTTCATTAAGGTACCTTGTATATTTATTGTTATTTTGAAGGGAACTGAATATTAACTGTGATTATTGAAGTTATCAACTGAAATACAGTTGCTATTATAATTAAGAAGTTTAGACAATAAAAGTTAAGCAATTTATATTTTAATAAGTGAATACTATATATCATTTAATATTACTTAATTCTAACTGTTATTCAATAAACCCTCATTACCCTTTCCAATACCACACTTCTTCCTCCTTCCCTTCTTACCTCCAAGGCTCCAATAATAAGATAACTGCGCTACCAATCAAAAAACATAAAGATTGAAAATTTCAAGAAACAAAACAAAGCAAGATGTCAAACTTTAAGAGACAGAGGATAGGCAGTGCACATGGTGTTGCTCCTACAAAGTATGAGCCTGCTGAGGCTACTCTCAAGAATTTTCCTTCCTCTGTAGTGAGCGGAATCACAGCAGAAGGTGGACTTTACTCGTTAACCTTTAAGAGTATTAGCTACGTAAAGTACATTGAAAACTTGAACTTGATGAGGAATACTATAATACCACAGGCTGAGGAGTCATATCTAATCAACGATTTGAGTACTTTTAATGAAACAGATTTACAAAAATTGAAGGATGAAGTCGCTAAACATGAACAAGAGAAACTGGAACCGTTAAGTAAAGACTCCATTCAAGAAAAACTACAAAAGACTCTTGAAATAGGGGGATCTTTGGACGAAGTGAAAGCAGATATCGTAGGGGGCTACGAAAAGGAAATACCAGGTAAAAAACTCGCCTTCTTGAGTAAAGACTTTCTGCAAAAAAGTATCGCTGTACCTGTTGAGGTTGAAAAGATTGAAGATGTAAAAGAACTCGATTCGACTCCATATCAAAAGAAGAACTCAGATACAACTCTGGCACCAATTCCCCTGGATTTCTCACCTGACTTCCCAACTAGCACTGCTTTCGGCACCCCAGACCTTGAGCAAAGTATGATCTCATTTGTTGAGGCTCCAACAAGTACGGATACTATCGAGCATCAAAGCCTTTCGAATATACAGCTTCCCGATTCGACCACCTTTTGATACTCTACTTAATCATTAATCATAAACCTTTATTATATAATTGCTATCAGAACAGTGCTTGCCACTGTTCTCCCGGTTTATAAAGCATAGTTATCCAATATATCTAAAATTTATTCTAAGTTTTCATATAAACTACCAATCCAATCCACCCAAAACACAAGTCTTGACAACTGTGTAGTCCTCAATACCGTACTTGGAGCCTTCTCTTCCGAAACCAGATTCACCAACACCACCGAATGGTATGGCAGCCTCAGAAATCAAGCCTGTGTTTGCACCAATCATTCCTACTTCCAATTCCTGTGCAACTCTGAAGATTCTCTTGATATTTTGTGAGTAAAAGTAACCAGCCAATCCAACTGCAGGAGTGTTAGCCAAAGCAATCACCTCTTCTTCAGTCTTGAATGTGAAGATTGGGCACACTGGACCGAAAGTTTCATCATTGTGGATCAACATGTCTGGGGTAGCTCCTCCTAAGATGGTTAATTCGTGGAAGAATTCACCCAAATCAGGACGTTTTTCACCTCCAAGTAATATCTTTGCACCCTTTGAGACAGCATCGTCAATGTGTTCTCTAACCTTTGACATTGATCTCTCGTGGATAACCGGTCCATGAGTGACACCATCAACCATACCATTACCTAAGACAACGGCGGATTTGACTCTCTCGGTGAACTTCTTGTTGAACTCTTCCGCTACCAGTTCCTGAACAAAGACTCTGTTTGTGCAAACACAAGTTTGACCACTAGATCTGAACTTGGACAGGAAGGCACCTTCAACAGCAGCATCAATGTCGGCGTCTTCAAATACAATAAATGGCGCATTACCACCCAACTCAAAGGATATTTTCTTCAATGTTGAAGACGATTGCTTCATCAACAATTTTCCAATGTTAGTGGACCCAGTGAATGAGATTTTCTTGATCTTTGGGTGCTCGCAAATCAACTTACCAACTCCAGCGGCATCTGAAGAAGGTAAAACGTTGACTGTACCAGCAGGGAACCCAGCCTTGTCAACCAAGTACGCCAAAGCAATTGCACTCAATGGAGTTTCGTGAGCAGGCTTGATGACAGTAGTACATCCAGCAGCAATTCCAGCAGCCAACTTTCTAGCAATCATGGCAATTGGGAAGTTCCATGGAGTCATGATTCCGACAACTCCTACAGGTTGTTTAAAAGTGAGAATCTTGTTGGAAGCGTTGGCAGATGGAATCACATCACCATAAACTCTTGGAGCTTCTTCAGAAAACCATTGGAAGTATGAAGCAGAGTACTTAACTTCACCTAAAGCATCAGCAAATGGTTTACCATTTTCAAGAACAATCAATTTAGCCAAATCGTCCTGATTTTCCAAAATCAATCTATACAAGTTGTTTAAAAGCTCACCTCTATAACGTCCGGTGGTCTTCTTGAAAGATTTGAAAGATTCTGTGGCAGCTGTAATGGCTGTTTCGTAGTCACCAAGTGTCAACAGCGAAACATCAGCAATAAAAGCAGCGTCTGTGTTAGGTTGAGAAGCAGGGTTTTCAACAATAAACGTGGATTTATCACTAGATTCAACCCACTTACCATTCACATACCCTTTGGTTTGAATCAATTCAGGATTCTGAAAAGTAGTAAGCACCTTCTTACTGGTCTCGAATGTTGCAATAGTTCTTTTGGTTGTCATTATAGTTCCTCTTCTAAGCATACCGAATTTATTCATCGATGTGTGGGGGACTGATCGTATTTTATAGGTTCTCTAGCGGGTTTTTTTGACATTGCTAAGCGCATTATTTCTTATTTTAGGTTATCCACGGGATGTCTATTCCTCATGAATATTCAAGGTGAGCACGTCAACGCTTCAGTGAGATTAGTCAGTGTACTCGGAAGCTGAAGGATAGTAGTGATTAGAGTATGTATGATAGGGGTACATTAATATCCTTGCTATTTCTAGTGATATACATTTGCAATCTTTTTAGTTAGTTTTGCTATTGAGGGCATATGATTTGAAATAATACTACACAAGCTATTGAACAATTTGAGTTACAAGATGATGTAGGGCAATCAAAAGGGAGGGATTGCTATAACATTCAACACGTGGACATGACTGAAATCACAACTTAAGCAATCATATGAAAACTTAGATGTGAAACCGCAACTCATGTACTATGACGGGCTAGGACTGACTAGCTTATTTTTCTTCTTTTCAATCAATCGTTTTGGGTTGAGTGCAAAGTAACACTTTTTATCAATGTTTGTGCTTTCTTCTCTAGAAGTCTCTGGGATTTGCTTTGCTATTCTTATGCACTTTCTAATTGTTTTTACAAGAGTTTGGTAATGTTCTCTTTGCGGGTCATTTTCTTTATCCTCCACCTTCTCTTCTTTAATATCATTCATCTCATAGATATCTCTCAAGTCTCGTTTTTCACCAGGTACTGGTTCCTTCTTCTCTGGTTCTTCGATCCTTAAAAACTTCCACTTCAAGTATCTATCAGTTACTCTCTTGTCAATGTCGTACATAGCAGCAAGAGCGATCTGAGGCGGTGTGAATAAAAATGCAACATCACTTAACAAAGCATAATCATTAAGCCAAGTTTTCGCTTTATCATATAATGATCCCAAAGTATCAACTGTAACATCATACATCAATGGAGATGGATGTAACAATACTGCTTGGAAATCAAGAAAGAATCCATAGAGTGGTCTGAATGGATGATGCACTAACAAGGTGAACTTGAGACTTTGTAACACTGTAAATTCCAAATCCAATATATCCTTTGGAAGTGTGTTTCTTAAAGCTTTGACAAATGACTCGATGGAAATGAAATAGTTCTCAGATTTGGCTGCAAGAAACACACATGTGTATAAGATGTTCTTAGGATGGTACTCCATTACCGAATTGACCATATAGAACTTTTTGAAAAAGGATACTGCCGTCGCCTTCACTTGAGTAGGCATTTTGAAATGATTGCATGTTTGGATGATGTTCTTTGAGTAAAAGTTTAAATATTTAGCTTCTTCGTCATAGGTAAGAAGATCAAGAAGACCTTCAGCACTTAGTTCTTGCTTGAACTGCTCGAATATACGAGGCTGCTCTTGCTTCAACTTAGTCAACGTATCTTCAAACTTCTTCGTTGCCTTGGCTTTACCAGCCTCATTAGCATTCTGTTTTGTTTGCTGGTACGTGTCTGTTGTATAAGACCAAATCTCAAACTGCGTCAGCCGACGATACAAGTCATCCCTCGTAACATTAAGCCTCTTTCGCAGTGGTGTCTCCTCTATCTTCGCCTGTTCTGTCATGGTCCTCTTACTAAATTTTTATTAGTGCGCTACCAAAATTGTACAAATCCCATTCAAGCAATTTAGATGACAGGGCAGTATATTAAGAGACATTCAATACTCTGTCAAAAGCATCTACGTTTACTTCTATATATTCCAACAGAACCACTTCGATCCACATCATGAATCGCAATAACTCAATTAACTTATCTTCAAGTTCTACATGATTTGCTCTAAAGCATTTAATCTGTATATAATCTATATATACAATAACCGGACCAACCCATAAAACATAAATGTAAAAGGAAATAAACTTTCGCTACTCTTCATCACTGGATAAGCTTCCGACGTCACTAAGTTCGTCGTCTTCCTTATCACTCCCCTCGGCAACGTCGTCTTCAATATCGTCTATAGTTATATTCTGTGCAAACTTCTTGACATAGTGTTTGACCATTTCAGTGTACTTTTGCTCGTCTTTGTTGAACAAGTTAGCTGCCTCTGTGTTCAATGGGTCACTCGGATTCAGATACCTCAATAAGTGGGGCAAGAACTTCTCAAAGATATTCAATAATCCGAACATAGGTGACCAGGTTTGATTGATTACATCAAGACAGACACTCCCACTGGATTCCTCGATATTAGGATGATAGATCTTGTTCGTGAACCCAATCAGCGGCAGTTTCATGGGATACAGGTCTGGTAACTCAACTCTAATCTTCCAGTACCCTCCAGCATAAGCAGTATCACGAGGCCCCTCAAATAGGACATAAAACTGCTGGAGCGAGTCGTTGATAAGCGCTACTTTAAGGTCACTCATCATAAGCTCCATGACGTCTTTCTCCATACGTCTCTTCTGCGAGGACATTCTTCTTTTCTGTTGTTGTTCGTTAGTTTAGATGTACTTTAAGGGAGTATTGTAAATCCTAAAGTCACGCACCACTATGATTTTCTGATTAAAGGGTGCTCTTGGATTATGTAATCTTAAGATTTTGTCCCACCAAGTGATTCCAAGCCTTAAAGTGTTGGAATAGGCTACCATCGTGTACAGCCCCTCTGAATGAAGTCTAGTTCTTGATTATTGCAACTTGTTGTTGAGTGGACCATATTGCTTGTAGAAATTAGAGCTAAAGTTTGCATAGAATTATACATATTGAGAGATCATCAACCCGAACTACGGGTTCCGGCATTGGATTAATAACAGAGCAAAATACTACTAAAGTTGAAACCACAATCCCTTAAGGAGTAGGCTAAAAAAAACTTTACAGATGTAAACAGCAGTAACCTAAGAAATCTCTTTCAGAGTTGTCAATACTCTCATATTAGAATGTTGACGCAACAGTGGTGGGGGTGACATTCTATTGTAGCTCACAAAGACACTCAACCACACCATTCTCAAACACACAAACCAGGATAGCAACAAAAGACTTTGTGTTTAATTGAGGACCCCAAGTTTACGGTTGGAATCGACATTTCCTAAACTAGGCCGTCTACAGAAGATTCTCAAACAATCATTATTACAATAAGTAGTATTACTAAAATAGTAAAAAGTAGCTGGAAATCAGTTTTCGCAGCCATCAAAATCAATTATTCAAACCCACCAACCTGTGGTTTGGTACCTTTCTTCACAACCTCAATTGACCATTTACATGTGATTAACGGGCTGTTACCATCCTCTAAAAACAGACTAGTAGCCAAATACTCACCTCTAACGAGCATTCCTCCAGGGATAACTTCTGGTTGGAGAGTAACTTTGTAAACTGGTGTCTCTTCATTATTGACCGTGGCAAAATCATTCATCAACTCATGTCTAGTTCTAAATGGGATTCCATGCCTCTTAACAATATGTGAATAAGTCAACTTCTTTAAGTCTCTTTTCTTAACTGTATAATGGAAAGAAACAGTGTACGTAGAATGCTCTGGAAGAAGAAAATGCATTTTTTGGGGATGCGGCTCACCCATATCTTTTGAAAATTCAAGCTTCTCATCATATCCTTCAATTTCAATCACCATTGCAAGCAACCCGAATTCTTCTGTCTGGTATTCTTCGAATAACTCTTCCATTGACTTTCCCATATTGGCTGTTATGTAGATTATAGCCACTTTATACAATCTACCTGCTCACTATATATACATCTATGTCAATCATACCATTTCTTCATGGCATGTGAAATTAAAGAATTTGTGTCAAATTTCCTGCAACATAGTAACTGTCTAGTTTAAGGAGACAACAACACGGCATAAACCCCACACTTTGCAAAGTTGGCGACTGAATGTGCATACAAAGCGTACATCTTTCATTCGTTGCGTCTACATGTTCGGAAAACAAGAAACAGCAACTATAATGAAGGGAGCACAATTGAATAATTAATATGCTATCTGCGTACAAATTCTCAATTTCTATCTGATTGCACTTGAAGGTTAGGAGGTTGGTTTTAGTTCGGAGTAGTAAGATACATCTGTATGCAAACTCAAATTACGTAGCCCCACAACTCAAACAAGCAGCCTGAATCCTGCCAACAGTATTTTGTAATTGCATGTGCTGTTGGGCTCCAAAATCATGACTTTCTCCTGAAGAGATTTGCCATCAAAACATTATTCGTATGTCGTATACCTACTCAACAACCTTAATGAATTGGCTTGTGACAGTGTCTGATATTTTATAAAATTATAGACAGTCACAGCTAAGAGACTATTTGCGCACACAACACCAAGAGCTTCTCACCTTAAGTTTTTAGAAGATAAAGAATCTGGTTCGAAAAGCTTCTCTACAAACCCCTTAACAAAATAATAATATATTCATGTCTTCACTGGTATACAAAAGAATAAAAGAAAAATCATCAAAACCCAGTTATCCTTGCCTTCGAACCTTTCTTGATAATTTCAAATTCCCAAGGAATAGTTATCAATGATTCATGATGGTTTTCTTCTTTAAACTGACAAACTCCTGTAAAATCACCTCTAACAAAAAAGCCTCCAGGTAATTTCTCAGGCAGTAGAGTAACAACGTGATAGGGTTTCAGTTCATCACTCACTGTCGCAAGCTTTGAAATAGGATCTTTACGAGTCCTAACTGGAATTCCAACCTTTTTAATAACATGTGAATACATCAAATTTTTCAAATCCCTTTTCTTCACTTGATAATGGAACGTAATGGTAAAGGAACTGTACTCAGGGATTTGGAAACAGACAGTCTTAGGTAATGGATCTGGCATTTGCTCTGAGTATTCTAATCTCTCACCTGTAACTTCTACCTCAATAATCATAGCTATAATGGCGATATGTTCTGTTTCGAATTGTCGCATTAGCTCTTTCCTAATGGTAGTGGTAGGTTCACTCATCTTGAATCACTTCTTAGTTTAAAGAAGAATCGAACAGCTCAAGGCTGCTTTATACTTTTCCACTTCAAGTTTTGAAGCCCCAACTACTCAGGAACATGATCATTTAGCAATTACTGTTTCTTTGTTGATAGTTTGTTCATTCATCTTAGGTCAACATTTTACTCAGTTGGGTGTATTTTCTAAAAATTCAATAAGGTACTTAATACTCTTTGCATTGAGGCTCCAGGTCTCAACGTTGTCCCATGGCTTATTTATCAGAAGATAAACCAACATCTTCAAACTAGCACAGCCTACGATTCCAACACCCCATTTTTAGCTTGAATGCAACTATTGCGATCTAGAAGGATCTCGAAATAAAGGTATTGCACTATCAGTGATCTCAGCACCATGAACTTAATTTAAATGATCTATTCTATGGTTTGACTCACATTAAATTTTATAACAAATTGTTTCTTTCTCAATCCATTTGCATTGCACTTGAAATGGCATTGATTTTGTGTATTTGCAACCAATTAAATTCTCGAGTAAAAAAGTAGTTGTTGTGTTAATCAATAGGTATGAAGGCTGGAGTATCTACAAGCTTCCCAACGGTCTTCCTGTAAGTTTAACTTCTAGGAATACACTTCTATCTTAATGCAGGGGAAATTATTTTGGTATAAATTGCCACTCTTCAGAAACCCACACATTCTTTAAAAACTGTATGAACCTTAAGCTGAAACAAAAGGTTGTAGGCACCCGTAAATTCGTAGATATACTACTACTTCATTCATGCAATACAATCCGCATGACCAACCTTTTGATATTGTATATGCTTAAATCTAAATTATAGTTTTTCACCCCCTGTAATTCAACCAATTTTTTTGGTTTTAATCTGCAACACAACACTCTCATACCTCGACCTTCAGCTAATTTATTGTTTAATTCGTGAGTGAATTCACCAAACTGTCTTAAATTGCAATTCCTATGTCGGAGTATTTTCGGTGTCAGTTGTTTCGAAGCCATTTATTCGAGTGCTACGTAACCTTTTTTGCAGCCATTGGCGGGGGAATTTCCTGTGATAACTTACACCCTTAGGGGGGAATGTTCGCATTTATGGACATAAAAGTGCCTTCTAATCACCTCTAAACCCGTTAAGTAAAACCAAGACTGTCGATGATTACCTTGCTACAAGTATGAAAGTATTATGTACGACAGATTGTTATTGAACTAAGAGAACACATCTAAAACAATTAAAATTAAGGAGTAGTTCAACATAGATGGGTCTCAGCTGATAGTCTCAGCTGATACTTCAAAGAGAAATTAACAGAAGCTTAGGCTTTGGACTCATCACTTGAATTTTCATCTTCATCCAAATTTCTTCTAATGGTGTTGTAACTCACCACATTTTCTGAACCAAAAGTGAAGTAAGGGTGGAAAGGTATGAAAATTAAACCTACAATTGCAGCCATTAAAGCATCAAATACCATCAAAAAAACCTCATGGTTATTAATAAATCCACCGTACCCTTCAACAAGTTCCACAACTCTATAAATGCATCTAAGAAAGATAGCAATAGTTGCAACTGTAAATACTAATGGAAAGTATACAAATAACTTTCTTTGGCGAACCGATCTGTAATGAGGATTCAAATGCTGGTCCACTTGAGATCTGTACTTGCGAGTACTCTTTGTATTGAAAAGCATTTTCAAGAAGTTAAGAGGCGTTCCCCGAATAGGATTTT
The DNA here is from genome assembly GCA_030568835.1 of Kodamaea hsintzibuensis (nom. inval.). Taxonomy (NCBI): domain Eukaryota; kingdom Fungi; phylum Ascomycota; class Pichiomycetes; order Serinales; family Debaryomycetaceae; genus Kodamaea; species Kodamaea hsintzibuensis (nom. inval.). Next base: position 303,120 of record JAJMJA010000001.1, read on the forward strand.
CAACTCTGAGGTTGTTTCTGAAGAAGGCTGCAAATAAGAAGTGAACCAATAAAATGAAAAACAATACCATTGATGCCAATTGAAGAGCTATACCTGTTATCATAACACTTTTACCAGGTTTCAGACTCTCGTTATTCAGAGCTTCCACGGCAGCAATTGCTCCTCCTGCTGACTGAACCATGAGTGAGATAAGATCCAGTGAAATAAAGATGTATGCGTACCACAATGGTTTCAATGCACTATAGCTACGTCCGTAAATAACCACAAGCTGTGCAAACAAGAAATAGATACCACCCATAATCGAGGCAGGAGCGATTATTAAAGCAACATTTTGCAACAAGAAGATAGGAAGTTGGGTGGGGTTATTAATCGACAAGACTCTACTTATGAAACCAGCAAACTCCAAACTATAACCACTTATAAAGATCGAGTTATGAGATTTATACTTGAAGGTGCAAGAGATTCCCAACAAGAAGGCAAGAATGATCCCAAAGATAACAAGAAATAGGTAGTTTGCACCTGGGTTCAACTTATAGCCATAAAGATTAGCTGCATCTTCGAGTGACTTCAAATTGACAGTCGACAAGAAGATATCTGAATTTGCTTTCGCAAGACTTGCAGCATCTGTTTCCTTTGCCAACACCTCTTGAGCACTGATAATGGTTAATGAAGCTTCTGCTCCTCTTATCATTGCTGCGTAAACATTTAAACTCAAAGTGTTGGTTTCTGTAGCAGCTTTAGCAAGAGCAGAACTAACAGTAGAAGCTAATGCAGAAGAGTGAGTGGCTGCGATAGAACTCAATGTCGTTTTTGTTGGTATTGAAGTTGCTGACCAACTACCAAGTGTAGAAGTAGCTGAAATCATTTGAACGGTTAATAAAGAATAAGTCAATGAGAACAGTGGTTGCTACTACACTTTATACTTTCTGTGTTTGAGTCTCTCAGCCTCGACTACAAACTGTGTTCCTAAAATAATGACACGGTCTTGCATGGCGTTCCATCCTTGCATGGCGTTCCATCCTTGCATGGTGTCCCAGCCTTTGTGCAGTAGTCCGATTCCATGACCAGCATACATTTTGAAGAGTATTTGCAGTATAATTCGGAAGAGAAGAAGGTTGGAAGTATCAAATTACCATACAGTAGATTCTTAGTGCGTCATCAATCTTTTTGGTTTTACTGTCCAAGTCATAGAAATCATCAACAATTATTGAGCAAATCGAACTACTCTGCTTGGGTTGTATTGCTGCTAATTTTTTAGTAAACTCCACTAGCATAGCCTTACAATGGTTGAAAGCAGCTTGAAAGACACATTTCTCTTAATTCCGTCTCTAACAACCGTATTCTTGCCTCTTAATAATTCCATTAAGTAACTTCATAACCGGATTTGTTAAAAAAGGTTGCAAATGTGAGGCTGAGCTTCTTTTCTGAAAGGCTGTGCGGACTATAACATTGACGAGAATTGGGCAAGAGACAGCTGTTGAGCTCGTCCACGGGATAATAAGATACATGAGAATCAAGTTAAGTGAATACTGGAGCGTTTGTAGATTTCTAGTACCACAGTCTATATTTCTTTCATAGGTTGAAGTTGAGTTACTGAGTTAGATTGGAGTAGATTTACTGCCTTCAAAGCTAATGTGGAGGTTCCATTACACTAAACGATGTGGTTAAATCCACCAAAGCCCGTCATGTAGAAGTGCGGAGAATTACAGCTTCCAGAACTTGATTGCATTGGAACGGCTCTTTCCCCACAGCCTACCAGTTAGAATGCCCATAACTACAAAAGATTACCAAATGACTAGTTTCATAATACATTACTATAATACACACTATAGTAAGACTTTTCCATAAGCCCCACTCTCTATATCTTTACGAACTCTCTCCACCACTGCTTTTCTTGAAGGGTCCAAATTCAGTAACTCTTCTTCATTCATCGAATATACTTCCTGCAACAACCTCACGTGGTTGATACTCAACTCATTCAATACAGGTTTTCTCTTGTTTAATGTGAGCTCAACCAAGTCTCTATTAGTTGTGTTCTGCATGAGACTGAGCTCCACGAAGGCATGTGCCAATTGTGGGTACCGATCAAGTAATGCTTTCATTACTGCGGGATCATCTTTACTCATCGTTTTCGCTTCTTGTAATATCTTGAGTGATGATTTGTTATTTATATTTGCTACTACTTGAGATATCACCTGAGGTGGGGTTTGGTTCGAATGTATTTGAGTTCCAAGTGGCAACTTGGGCAACTTGGATGCGGCTTCCGTAGACTCTTTATCTTCATTGGTCGATTTCTCAGTTAATCCAAGTGCTTTGATGGCGTTTTGGTTTTCTACATCGTCATTGATAAACATACAACGTAAGAACCGGCCATTAGGTAACGTCATATAGTTCAAGTTACGCACAGCAGACAGTGCCGTCTCACTGTCCCCAAACCTGATCACAGCATACCCTTTGGACTTTCCAGTCATTTCATCAAATAATAACTTCAAGTCTTTGATGGGTCCAACGGCCTTGGCAACATCCATCACCTGCTGTTCAGAATAGTCAAATGGGAACTTGCCTATTGACACAGTAGTATTAGGTTCAAGCATCCTTATATTCTATAACCTTGTTTTTGCCGATTGGAGGGGTTAAACAATCTAATGAATACCCAATACAATATGAGTTTACTTTAGATAATTTTGCGTGAATCTTTAAGTAAAAAAAATTCACCATCGTCAACAAAAAGGATCAATACACCAAGAAGATGGACTCCAAAGAGATAAAGTCGACGCTTTCGAATCTCGAGAAGACGTCAGATGTTGCTACAATCTTAAAGCTTTTGAATATATTAAATGATGGAGTTCAACCATCGGAGAAGTTGTTGAGAGAAACCAAAGTTGGTGTTGCAGTAAACAAGTTTAGGTCACACGCCAATGTTGAAATCAATTCTTTGGTTAAGAAGATGATTAGAACGTGGAGAGATAAGGTCCAGAGTGAGAAGTCCAGTAAGAAAACTAGTACTTCAGCTGTTTCCTCGAATTCTCCTACCTCCAGTGCCACTAGTGGAGTAGGAGCTCCCAAGGCCGAACCAACGATCAGTAACAATATCCCGAAACCAGGGTCTACCGAGAGTAAATTCCACAAAGGACCTAGAAACCCCAAGACAGACGGAGTCAACACCACCTTGTACGATAATACGACTAGAAACGGTAGTGTCAGTGCACTTTACACTGCATTAGCCATCGACAGAGACGATTCTCCTAAACACATTGTCAGAGTCGCAACGGAGATTGAAAGTGCTGTCTACTTGGGAGAATACGGAAACGTAACTAATGAATATAGAAACAAGTTGAGGACATTTACAATGAATTTGAGAAATAAGAATAATCCAGAAATAAGAGACCGTTTATTAACCGGAGCTATTTCGCCTGAAAAGTTCATCAAAATGACCCCCAGCGAAATGGCACCCGAGTCTCTTAAGAAGGAGATTGAGAAGTTGCACAAGCAGAACTTGTTTGATGCACAAGGTGCAACTGAAAAGAGAGCTGTGACAGATAGATTTACTTGTGGTAAGTGTAAACACAAGAAGGTGAGTTACTATCAAATGCAAACCAGATCTGCGGATGAACCTTTAACTACCTTCTGCACTTGTGAAAACTGTGGTAACAGATGGAAGTTTTCGTAGTTGGCATGCCTTAAAACGGCATAATAATTGTACTTTACATATGTATTATAATAGATATACAGCTCCTTTTAAGATGAAATTAGTATGCTTAATTGGGTATGGAAGATTAGAAAGCAATGTTCTTAGTCAAGAATGAGATCAAGTCGACCTTGGTAACAATTTGTACTGGGTTCAACTTGTCGTCTGTAATGATGGCATTAGAGTTTGTCTCAAAGAACTTGTTCAACAAAGATAACTTGGTGTCTAAGGTTATGTTTTGGTAGGATCTCTTTGTGTAGCCTGATTGCTTTGTGATGTCGCGGGACTTTTCAAAGTCTGCCAACTTACGGAAGTCGATGATGATAGAGGCAATAGAGTTTGTCAATTGGATCTTCTTGGTGGATAAAGATTTCAAGATCTTGGACAAGGTGATTAAACCAACCAATTGTCCGGCACTGTTTAATACTGGTAATTGGTCAAAGCCGTTTTCTTGCAACAAGTTGAATGTCTTTCCAACGGTGTCTGCGGTGGATACAGTGACAACAGGTGCCTTTCCATCGACCAAGTCGTTGATGGTCTTCGATGCCAAAAATTTGTCTGACTTGGAAGCAGCAGGGGTTTCTTCTACTTCGAATCCGTTGGTCTTCAACCATTCGTCATCGGCAAACTTGGACAAGTATGATCTGATCGAGTCGGGGAAGACAACGACTACAACGTCGTCTTCAGTCAAGTCTTTCGCAACCTGCAAAGCAGCTTGCAAGGCTGAACCGGAGGAACCTCCGACCAAAATACCTTCTTCCTTGATGATTCTTCTAGCCAATTGGAAAGAAATAGCGTCATCAGTCTTGATCCACTTGTCGACGTATTTTCTGTCCAAAACGTCTGGAATGAAGTCATAACCAATTCCTTCAACGAGGTACCCATCAGTAGAAGAGTTCAAGGTTTCTGGTTGGGCCAAGATGGAACCGTGAGGATCGGCACCAGTAACTTCGACATCCTTATTCTGTTCCTTCAAGTACTTGGAGATACCGGAGATGGTACCACCGGTACCTGCACCAGCCACCAAGTGGGTGACTTTACCCTTGGTTTGTTCCCAGATTTCAAACCCTGTACCATAGTAGTGTGCGTTAGGGTTGGCTTCGTTAGAGTATTGATCCAAAATGACTGCATTAGGGATCTCCTTCTCTAACTTTCTGGCAACACCAATGTGAGACTCTGGGGCATCCCAAGCAGCCTCGGTTGGGGTTCTGATAATCTCGGCACCCAATGCCTTAAGAACAGATACCTTTTCATTGGACATTTTCTCTGGCAAGGTGATGATGGTTCTGTAACCACGCACGGCACCCACAAGAGCCAAACCAATACCAGTGTTACCACTAGTAGGTTCAATCAAAGTGTACCCAGGCTTGATTCTACCCAGTTTTTCAGCCTCCAATACCATGTTCTTGGCAATTCTGTCCTTGATGGAACCACCAGCATTGAATAATTCAACCTTAGCATAGACCTTAGCCTTGATTCCCAAAGATTGTGGGATCTTGTTCAACTTGATCAAAGGCGTGTTGCCAATAAGATCCAATGCACTATCATATAAAGGAGGAACGGTGCTCATCGTAACTGTTATTGTATGTCTTCACAAAATAATATAACGGGGACGATCGTGGGTATTTATACGCATCACTTATAGCGGGTCCCAAAAAAAAATTTCGCAGGTGTGGCATCAAAAACATACGAGCAAATTGAATCAGTCTGGGCTTTTCGAGAGCAACCAAAAGGAAGTGGTGTTGATTTGGGTCTGCTCGGTTAGAGTATGGCTACAAGCGTTTCTACACTTCGCAGTTGGTTGGTACATCGTCGGGAAACTTGATAGCCACAACGGTTATTGGAGGGTTACAAATATGCCGAAGCTGCAAACTGAAACCTTGTTGCAAAAAAAAAGAAACTTTAGTATTTGTAATGAATAGTTCGGATCTTGAGTGAACTGGAGGAGTAAGATTGAATCGAGTTTGTTTTGCAAGGTATGATGGGGTGTGTTTAAATAGGAGTTTGATTTAGTTGGTACAAGTGAGTTGATAGATTTAGGGGAGAAAACGTGTTTGATACAGGATACGTGTTCCTTGGTCATTCGGGAAGAATAGCTAGATAGGAGCAATGAAATGATACTTGAGAATCATTCATCTTTTCAATCTAAGAACTTTTGGATTTGTGGTTCTTGATTATTAAACACAATAGATTTATGTTGTGAACCCCATACGTTTTAGTTTTCATATTAGATTTTGGTGTACATTTGTCAGTAGTTGAAGTTTTTTTGAGATATTCGTAGAAATGTTAAGAATATCACAAAGTTACAAGTGTTAAAATTTAAGTTATAATTCTATATGGAGCCCGTCTAAGAGTATTAGAAGTTCGATGGTATGTGTTAATGATTAGTAGGGTACAAGTTGTTTAGTGAACTCTATTGCAAATATTAGTTCTTTAGTTAAGTGTTCATATTCATTTTCATACTTTCCCTTCTAGTTGACAAGATTTCTCGCACAAAAGTAGGGTATCAGTAGGTCAAGTGATCTACAATAGTTCCTTTACTTAATCCCCGAGATTGTCTCGATATATTTAGTGAACTTAGTATTTTGCACCCAAAAAATTACACTGTGTCATTGTCCATTTTCACATATAACTTTAACAATATACATAATAATTATGTATAGCTAGCCATCTGATAATCCATTTTAAGAAAGCTGCCTTATCCAACCTTCGGTGTTCCAAAATTAACGTGTTTCTATTTTAAAATAGGTCTATATATACACAAGGAAACCTAACCAATTGGTTCCTGTCCAATAACGTTAACTGTTACTTTTTCCCTTTTCTTGACTGAATACCGTTCAAATCAAACAGATAGAACATCAAAGTTTGGGTTCGAAGGTTCAAATGTTTCCAAATCTTTCGCTTCCCTGAACTTCAAGATTCTTAGGTATGCTACGTTAAACAAACCTTCATCCTCAGCGTACTTCCACCCTCCAAACATCTCAATGTTATACATTCTGTACCATTCCATAAAGTCCAACCACCTATTCGTGGAATTGTAAAGATGGAATCTGAACATCGCTGCAATCGCCGAATAAGCATTCAAGATTTTCAAAGCGAAGAAATGCTTCTTATATAGTAAGTCTCTAAACCCATCAGGGACCTGGACTAGCCACCTGTAAAATGGGATTGGGTAGTTCAGTTGAATGCTAGCATGCATTAACATTAACATGTTAAAAAGCGATTCACTGAGTACTATATATGCCTCTTGCGATTCGAGAGAGATTTCATTGGCATAGAATTCTTCATCGAGTTCTCTAACCAAACTGACCATTATAGGAATGTTTGTTTCAGTTAGCAGTGGCGATTCTCTGGCAACCTTTTCAAAAGTGAAGAAAGGACCAAAATTGGTGTTGTGTAAACTCGCATGGCACTTCATCAAAGTAGCTTTAATACCCTTTGTAATAGAAATCATATCAGCTTCAGATTTGTCCCAGGATATCGTGGGGGTATGTGTGCTTGGGTTCACAGCTAAGTATGAAAACACAAGAATTGATGAGATTAACAACTCCCTTGCGTTATCTTTTTTGAAGTTGTTTCTTTCTATTTGCTTACCAATAACTTGGTTTGTTAAGTTTACAGACTGCTGAAAGTATCCTTGGGTACGGTCGTACATGATTTTCAAGTTTTCTTCAGTAGTAAGATTTGGGTTGTAAACCGCATCTGCGGCTTGAGTCCTCTCAACCATAAGTTCTGCGTCGTCCGTATTATCTATGTCACAGATAGGAAGTAAGTTAAGTGCTGAAAACGAATATATGCTATTCCGCACCAACTCACTTCCTAGAAATAAGGAAGGGACATGTATCTCCCATACTTCTGCTTGGGGTTTATCCACATTGAATGTGAAGAGTGGGATACAGTAGTTATTGAAGAACGACAATAACCGTAACTCGAATTGAGATACTTTGAGCAACTTCGTGAGTTGGTTCAAGTTCACCTGCCGAGAAAACAGCACCTGGTATTGTTCGTGTATATTGTCATTGGTCCAGACTTCATAATCAACTGTAGATTGTCGCTGAGTTACTGACAAGACATTTTCAGGGGTTCCTACCCTCTTTAGATAGTCCACAGTAGTGGGATAGACGCATTCTCGTCCCGTATGCGCACAATATTCACAGTTTGGTTTAGCTTCGTCACACTAGAGGTTAGTAAACAGTTGGTCCGTTACATACAGCTTTTCGTAAATACTGTAGTATTTACATCAGCGCATGCAAGGAAATTGCGAGATGCTTCGGTACAATAAATCTCGAGTACATAACACTCATATGTTGAGCAGACAATGAATCAACTTTATGTTCTCAACTTGCCACCCTTTTTCACACCCATTCACTTCATCTTCTCTTCTCGGGTATATTCAAAATACTCATATCCTTGACTTGCGCACCTCGCTTTAGGCCCCTTATTGTAGTCTTAACATCATACACATACCTTAATCTTCAACTTCTTACAGCTGAAGCAACCATTGCGAGACCTTCTAGTCAGACTCATGACTCTGTTTCTGATTTTGTTATACCCTGCAGACTTCACCCCAGTTTTCCGTACTTTAGCCTTTCATCTTACATAAGCAAATGCAAAAGTACAATAGCTGCAAACTGTTGATTGTAGAGTGGTGTAGTTCTAAATGTTCACAATACGTTACGGTTAGTGGTTGCAAAGGCAATACAATCTATGTCATCAAATAGTTGTAGTTTCTATTGTATCAGTGACACTTCAATAAAGCTTTCAGCATACTTTGAAAGATCATCTCAGATTGATTTTCTTGATCATAAACCCCCCCCATAGTTACTCCTACTTCTATTGATCTTTTATTTCTTTGGATTCCATATTAGATTACACTATTCACATATTCGTTCAAAAGATCCTACGTATTAAGTTATTTACAGCTGTACCTTTATTAACAGGTGTCTAAACTTGCGAACACAACCCAAAATGTACATTATTAGTGAAAGTGTACTAATTAATCCGATGCTCATGGTTTATTCGTCTATCAAATACGATTCGATTTCAAGGTTAAAGATTCACAATTTTACACTTGACCACATCTGGGTCTTCACCAGGAACACCCTTGGTAAAATCAAACACGGAAAGAATACCCTTGCGATCAACAATAAAGATTTTACCTCCATCAGCCGAAAATTTCACAGAGGCTGCTTCCGAAAACCGCTCTGCGTTGGCTACATCTCCAAGTTGCACTACCACTCTGCTTGTCAGGTTCTTCAGTGATCCTCCAAGGTCAGATCCTCCTCTGCCCATTCTTCCAGCACTGTTCATAAAGTTTGGAACCGATACAAGATAGACTTGCCCCTCCTTAGTCAAAAACACGATTCCATCTCCACGAGGTGAAATGGCACACCTGTGAATCGATGAGCCGACCTCATGTAATTTGAAAAGCACCTCTGACGACTTGATACTCGAGTGTTCTTCTTCCTCAAAACTGTTCATACTATTGTTGACTGAGTAAGTATCTCCTCCGCCAGCACCAACCTCTCCAACGTTTCCCTTCTTAGAGTTGAAATCCATACTTGAACCTTCAAGTCTTACAACTAATGGAGGACGAGATTGGAGCGAACACAGAGTGAATATAACAGTGTTCAGATACTTTGCACCAAACTGTAGATCTGTCATTCCTTCGTCTGCCATCATCAATTCTGAATCCTTTTCCTTGACTTCATTATCGTCTGCAATAAGTAGTTTCCCAAATTCTGCTGCTCCATGTTCTGCCATATCATTGTCATTGACACTACCACTACGGCGCAGTTGCTTTGATTTGCTTCTCACAGTCGTATCTGACCAGATCAATCGAGGTTTACGGTAATTTTCTGAGGTTTCGTTGGCTCGCAACTTAATGATCAAATACCGTGCTTCCCAGACAGTACCACAGAGTAAATGTGTCGAGGAAGGGTTAAAGCTTATCAACTTGATAGGGTCTCTATATGGCACAGTAATCGTTATTGGCTCGACCAGCAGGAGGAACCCGTTGGGGCCAACAACTAACCTGTGCAAAATGATAAATGGTTGTTCTTTGCCAGTCAAACGCTCTCTAGCGTTAATTCCACAAGCTATAAGAGAATTGTTGGGAGACACAGCAGTGCACCGGATTGGGAAGTTTGTGCTATATGTGTACACAGGTTGACCCATTGCGTAAGGTGAAGATCGGTTGATATTAAAGGCTCTCACAAGTCCTTTCGTACCAGAAATCACCAAATAGTCACTACTCAACTGGCAAGATAAGAAATCCCATTGTGAGTGTTTCTTCTTTATGCTAATATCTGAAGTTCCATCATTATTGAAGTCGTTAGAGATGAGGATTTCCCGCGTTTCGTCGTCATCAGGATTTCTAAGTGACAGCAATGACTCCCCATATTCTCCGTTTGACTTCCCGCAGCAAATCATCCATGGCTTATTTGTTTCACTTTGGCTCAGAAATTCGTACAATTCCCACCTTTTATCTGTAATGAGTGCAAAACGAGTAACTTCATACCCAAGAGAGTGATCAGCCATAGTGTAAATGCTGCTTCCTGAAAAACGGGTGTTTTTCTTAAGCATATTAGACAGCTTAAATGCGCTCTGCAAGTTAAATTTGAGCTGTTGTGTTGGGTACGTTGTTAATTTCCGATGGAAGGGGAAACACTTACTAAAGTTGTACTCCTTTTGTTCGTTCAATCCCAAGAGGATATTCTTTTCCAAGAGAATGGTATTTGAGATTTCTGGAGATTGTTTAGGGAGAAAGTTACTTTCATCCAATACAAATGAATTGCCTCGAGAGTGTGGGAACAGTGAAGAAAAGGTATTTTTGTAATCAGGCATCGATGTTCCAAATGCTGATCCAGCCGATACCGTTCCAGTTTGCTGGAACTGGACTTGCCTTTTGCCAATGTCAATAGGGGCTACCAGAGCTCCTATTGCCGTGGGAGGAGTTGCAGGGTGATCAATCAATAACTGATCAACAGCAGAATTGGAGTTATCTTCCTCTTTGGCATACTTGTAGAATAAACTGATCAAATCCATTGACTCACCAGTAGAGTCATCTCGTTTCAGTAAGGATCTATGTCTATTGGATGTAGGTTGTGATGAAGAAACAACCTGAGGGGGATCAAGATCAGTCAACTGATAATTAAGTTGCTCAATAATCTTATACAACTCCCTTAACGGTTTCACCTCTGCCAACATATAAACATTCTCACTATTACAGTTGGGGCAACGCAGTTTATAGGCTTGAAGGAAAACAGACTCCAGAGCAAGACATCCACAGCTTAAAACAACAGCATCTTGTACAAGGACATTACCCTGAGTACCAGGAAACCTCAAAAGGGATTCGAGATTGGAAACCTTAAGCTTGTTCATATGCTTATCCTAAGTATTTATACGTTTTTTTCTATTCTTTAATTGGTATGAACTAATTACCAATGAATTAAAGAGACCAAATAAAGCTTGGAAAATACACTCGGGACTGAGGAGAAAGGTGGGTCTGTATGCAAGTACAGGCAATACGGGTGTTGTTATTATTGGTAATATAGTTCAATTTTTTTTGAACGTGTAAACTGTGGTGCTGTACTTCCTATCAATAAGATTGTAGAAGACTAGGAAGTCTTGGCTATTGAACTTCTTAGATTTATTTACGAAAGTGATGTTTCGTTTAGCCTATGTTTAATAGAGAGTTTTGGGTTGAATGGCCTGTAGATTACGATATAATTTTAAGGTAAGGGAATTACTACAACAATGATTAATTTATGATGTTGTCTTTATTTTATTTATTAATAAAGATAACAATCTTAAATACAGACAAATCCGAAATGTAATTGATTGAACATGGAAAGTATTGGATTACATAAACCCTTTTTCACAGACTCTCCAGTTAAGCTCTTCAGATACGACTAAACTAGATTCAATCACAAACTGGTTGATAAATTTGTCCTGTGATTTTATCTATCCCTGAAGTCATCGAATTCAGTGCCCTGCTCCAGCCGTTTTCAATCATCTAACAATTTATTACAATTTGTTGGGATCCTAACTCATACAAAATCAAATTCACTATACAAATCAATTATTTATGTTCCATATTCTCATTTTGGATTGTTTGAACGCGGGAGATACTGTGTGATGGCACTGATTGCAAGGGAGTACCAGCTCTGCTCATCTCTTCCACTACACCTTCTCTCTCTGTTTTTGGTTTCTGGGCTTCTTTCTTCTTATGTTCTTGTTTCTTACGCTCCTTTTCCTTGTTCTTTTCTATGCCTATCATCGCAGGTGATTCCTTATCGATCGATACCATATTCGTTGCACGTTTGACCATAACTTCTGCTGATTCTTTACTTTCACCTTCTTCTTCGTCTGCTACGTCTGTCATACCGTAGTCAAAGAAAGAATAGATCGCATTTCCAACCTTTCCAACGTTACTGGCAACGACCTTAAGAAACCCATACTTGCTGGCTTCTCTTTTTGCAAAATCCTCAGTGTCTCCATAGATTGGCTTCAAAAAAATTGCCGATCTCGGACAAAGACCCAACTCTAGTAAGCTTTCTCCCTCTTGTGCGTCAGAGTATGTTACCCGTGGCATAGATGGGCTATGGAATACGTACCGTATTGGTTCTGGGTGCAGCGATTTAGCAAACGATGGCATGGCTGCGTCTTCACTAGGTATAATCTCAACTCCACTCTCTTTCTCAAGCCACTCACGTACATCCACCAACGTTTGTGTTCTTGCAAACTCATGCACTAAAGGCGTACCGTCAAAGAGTTTGATCGAAAGAAGGCAAGTCGAGCTATTTGTTTGTTGCTTGTTTTCTTCATGGTTCTCTTGCTTTTGGAAGCGAGCCACTTCGTATCTACGTTGTGACTCACGCTCCTTTTGGTCCGCCTTTAATAACAGACGTAAATGCTGGCGTTCCTCGCGCTTTTGCTTGTTGAACTGATGAAGTTGTGCTTTGTATGATGATGATGATGATGATGATGATGACGTTTGTGTGGTTACACTATTAGTATGCTGTTGTTGTTGTTTTTGTTCTTCCTTCTTCTTTTCGTCATGTTGTTCTGGATTCAGGTCACCTGTGTCCTTCTCCTCATCCTTGCTAATGTATTTGTTGACTAACCCATTAAACTCCGTAGTAGAAGTATCTTCAGTCATCGTGTGCAACAACTTACCTTCTTTAATAATGCTAAACGAAGGACACAGCAAGTCTTTGTAAATGTCACCAAAATACTTGTAATCCGCTGACCCTTGTAGCAACTTCAACAAAACATACAGGTTTGCTAACTTATCAGTTATAGGTCCCTTTAAAAAGCGCAGTGTGAAGTCCGTATCTTTTTGCAGATCACTCAAATATACAAAAAGTGGCTTGCTAGACTCAAGCGTAGCAGCCACAGCATCTTGGACCGACGTAGAAAAGAGCCTATCAACACTCATATTGTTCCGTTATCTAATGTTATTTAATCTGTTGGGATATGATTAATAAAATTGTTTATAGCAAAGTTAATTTGTGGGCTTGATTTTCCTTCACAAGTGAGAGGGGGGAAAAACTATGTGCAGGTATCGGCACATATAAAAGTGGGCTTGTTCATAGGAAGTGGAGATGGAAGTTGGGCAGAGGATTAGGATTTAAGTGGGGAGAGTGATATTGTATAGAAGGGCTTTTCACTTTTCCAAATGTGTATGGAAGCCGACTACAAGAAACAGGTTAAAATTTATACCGACATCAAACCGAATGGCCCGTAACCTTGGCTCCTAACATTTTGTTTGCAGCTTGAAATTTAAGTTAGTGATGATTGTGTGAAGAGCTGATAGAAGATTGAGCTGGGACTTGTATTAGGTGAGAGAGGACTAAAGATTAGTAGAAATTATTTGATTATTCATCATTTAGACCATGTGAACTTCATAACCAATAAAAACTCTAGGACTTGGGGTGATTCACACATATTTGTAGTACATCATCATTCCTGTAGCGTTTTTTCGATAGAATGTGTGACTTTTGAATTTGATCTTTCAGCCCCTATGACTAAAGTTGACAGAACGTGTAGAATAACTAACGCCACAGTGAATAACTTAGGAGTAGATGATGCGTGGAATTAACGGATTAATTACATGGGGCTCATCCTGGAACCTCGCTCATAAGCTTACAGTACATTGAAAACATTTGTGACTAATGCGTATTTTTACAAAGTATAACTAACAATCGGTAAAATCATTCTAGATTGCACAACATGCAAACGAAAATAAACTGACATATTCAACAGATTTTAGCCGTTTGTAGAACTAACAGCTGAGGATGGCACTACAAGATCTAAGTCATTCATCTGATAATCGGACTACATAGCCATTGTCTTCATACTTACAAATACCACTTGTAAATTGAATGATTAAAGGTAATGCTTACATGTATAGCTTACGAGACTGAAGGTCCACACTCTTAATAATCTTGTACGGCCTTCAACCGATCATTTTTAAAATAGAATAATCAATTCTCTCAACTACCGACCTTCAATTTACAATCGAAGAAAAACCAGGAGATATCACTTCAGACTAGCCACAAATAGTCGGTGATTAGAAATAACTTCAAATCGAACTAACTGCTGTACAGAAACTAAAGGCTTCTAGGTTATTTTAGCTGCTTCCAGAATGATCTTGTAAAATTTTTCGATCATTCACTCACTGTTGTTGCACGTAAAGAAGGCCCATTTTAGCAGCCGGATGAAAATGAACTCGCTTTCTAAGTTCGGCCGAAATATCCGATATAGTTACTGTCAAGTTTTTCAGATCATATAAATATGCTGGAGATTTCCAACGTCTACAGCAGTATCTCCCATCCCAACTATGTCAGGGACATCACACCCTGGACTTAAGCCCCATAACCATAATCATTATAGTGTTGTCCATCCAGAACGTTTCAAAAATTTTCTTAACCCAGTTTTAGCGAGTCTTGGGCTAGCCAAGTACGACGCGAAATCAAAAACCTACAAATACTGTAACAGTAGGAAAGTATTAGAGGTTGCTGCAGGAACAGGCAGATTTACAAAGAAATTAGTTGAATGTGGGTGGGGCGCTGAAGGCTCGGACAATTTATTTGTCGTTGAGTCCAGTTTGTCCATGTTGAAGATTTTCAGATCGAATTTACCTCAAGTTGCCAACACGTACAATACTTCGATATACCAGATTCCCCTACCCGATAACTCAGTTGATGCGGTACTTATCGCGCAAGGGTTTCACTGGTTCAGCGATCTTGAAAGCCTAAAGGAATTACATAGGGTATTGGTTCCTGGAGGCACCCTTGGCTTGGTCTGGAATTTTGACCACTCCTGTGCCAGTCAAAATAGCAGCACTAAGAGGTTACAATTTATCAACAACTCATCCTTCGATGGATTTGACTTCAAAAGCTATCGTACAGCTGAAGACTTATTTCTGCACTTCTTTGGTGTACAACGATGGTCTGAAGAAGTCAGTAAACTTATGTACTCTCTAGATTCAAAATTACCACAGTATAGAAAGGGAAAGTGGAGAAAAGTGTTGGAAAGCAAAGAAAATGTATATTTTCATCCAGTTCAAGAGGAACTCTTCCTAGCGTATGAAATGCTAATGCCTAGAGATGGTGTATTCGCATACTGGGAAGTCAGAGCTTACATTGCCGACTTGAATGACGTACAGAAAAAAGAACTCGAGAAAAGGGTCGAATCGATACTCAATGAGTACGTGGAAGCTGATAGCACTCCATTCTTGGACCAAGGAGACTTAAGATTGTTGAAACCAATGGGTGCACATGCAGTTGTCTTACACATTAAAAAGAATAGAGTAAGGGAAAGGAAAAAAGGGGCTCTACGAGGTAAGCAAAAAGGTTGAGAATGAAATTATTTATAAATTTATAGATTTGGAGTGAAGATGTGCATGTTTGGTGTGCCTTATAAAGCTTGAGTGGCACATCATATATTTATTATGATAAATTGGGTGCAAAAAAAAAGAAAAGATAATTATTCCCAATGCAATTTTGGCGCTTCGAAGTCTGTTGTTTACTGGGAATGGAGAATATGGAAATTACAGGGAAAGATTCCTCTTGAAGAGGAAATTTAAGTGCTTGTCAAGTATTGAATAAGATCAAAATGTGCAAGGACGCTTTAAAGATTGTTATTTATCTAATCAACTGCTTTATTGTCATTATGTAAGCTAGGAGAGGTGATTATTGTTAATGTCTACACGATTACTATCATCTCCATCTGATACTAAGTCTAGGAATGTGTAATATAGAACGAATACAGGCAAGTACCTATTTATTTTTATTAGTCAAATTTACCTTCTGGTTTTGTGGAAGAACCCGTAAGCTGCTCGCTTAACGTTTTCGGCATCATTGGTACCATTGCAGAACCATCATTTTGTAAAACAAACCTTTTTATCTGCTCAGCATAATTAAATCCCAAATGATCATTGCTCCATGCAAAGTTTGCATCCCATAACATGATTCCTCCGAAATTAGGATCACTCATGATGCTTGGTGTCAATTTGCTCTTCACCTCAGTTGAACTTAAAAACCCTTCTCCTGCATCAGGGGCTGCAGGTAAACCAACATACATTTTAATACTCTTATTTGGGGAGATATTATTGGCATAGTACAACCATGTATCCCAATTGAAATCCCCACCTAAGCTGCAGCCATTATTGTAGAACTGAATTAATATCATGTCAAAAAATGACTCAGAAATAGCAGGGCCAATTGATACGTCTGGAAAAGGGCATTGTGGGGCAGCTGATAAGTAGTATTCTTTCGAAATGTCTGTTGCGAATAAACTCCTCAATTCTTTTGCAAGTAGTGTATATCCTAGTGGTTGCTTGTTTTCTATATCAAAGTCAAAGCCGTCTACTACTGCATCATCTAGAGGTCTATTCTCATCCAAGATTCCACCACCAAATTTGTTCCATAGCGTGTGTGCAAACTTTACTACTTCACCGTTATTATCGAATCCATGCTCACCACGGGCTCCTCCTATTGAGAGAAGAACTTTTATTCCCTGAGACTGACAGTATTTCACATCTTCTCCAACTTGCGAGCATCGTATTGTTCCATCAGCAGTAAAAGAACCTCCGCATTGATTTGCAAAATTCAAGTCTAGTACATCTGTAAAACCATTTAGAAAGGAAAGAATAATAATATCGGCTGGTGAATTGTGACAATAAGCAGATAACCGCTCTTGTGTACCTGCTCCTCCTTGTCCCCAATAAACAGCAAGATTACGATTGTCTTGTAAACTGAAACCTGCGCAAAATAATGGATTAGCGACACCTAAAAGTAAGAAACGGTAAAGCATTTTAACCAAGCTATGCTGTATGAAGATCAATCTTGGTATTTATATTTGGTTCTGAGAATAGACTTGCACTTACTGATAAACGTTTGGTTGCAAAATTTTATACTGCATACAATTTTTTGGGAAGTCTAAATAATCACAAAGGTTTGTCTTAAGAAGTAATGAGAACCTGTAGCATATCAAAGTTACACTGAAACATGATCATCCACCCTTTCACAAGCAACCTCGATAAAATTTACGTACAAATTTTGTTTCTACAATTAAAATTATTCACAATTCAATTAACCTAAAAGAATTTTGTAGGCTTGAACTCATCCAAGTCTGTTTCCATTTGTAGAATATGATTTTGACCTCTCTCTGCTATAATACTTTTCAAGTTTATCAATTTAGAGGCTTCATGGTCTAAATATAAGTCATTGAACTCGTGATCCATGTAATCAATGTAATTCTCTAATTCTGTAATTTGTACTGATTGTTGTTTCAATTGAGATTTCAAGTACTTATTCTCAAACTTTAGCTTATTTGTTTCCTTCTCCAAAAAGCCTATTAAGTTTGAAAACTTGCTCTCAAGAGCAGGTGCATCTGTTTTCAAAGCATTTATCTGTTCAGTCAACTCTTTTATTTCATCTTTAAGTGAGTCAATCACATTTTGGTCATTCTTTCGAAGTTCATTCCAATCAATAGGGATGCTAGCAATTTTGGTCTTGTTCGCCCTTGCGGTGGTTTTAATTTTCTTAACTTGATTAGCATAGTTGAGGGTTTGATAGGTTTCTTCAAAGTCTAATGGAGAAATGCAAAATATCATAAAACTCTTTGAGTTCCCTCCCAAGTTCTCCTTCAATATGTACGTTAAAGTGGAGTCACGATAAGGTACAACTTGTTTACTGCTGTTCGATGCATTACTGGAAAGTAGATTTATACATCTCCCCAATACAGTAAGCGATTTATTTATGAGATTACCCTCTTTCATGCGATCTTGCTGACCATACACCTTTGTTTTCGATAAACGTTCTGAACCAGCCAAGTCTACCAATTTGATGCTCGAGATCATTTCTTCATCTGCCTCTCCTATTGAAGAGTCTGCCTCTTCGTGAGTTTTGAACTTTGTTTGTTTCAAAGTTAATGTTATTATTGCGTGTGAACGTGAACTTTTATCGTTCATTGATGTGGAAGCAGTAGACCTTTTCAAATTTCCTTCCTCGAGCAATTCTTCAAAATCCTCAACTCCATTTATAATAAATTCACTGAGATTTTCCACATATGGGCCTGTAATCGGATGTTCCCTTACTCTCAACTTCTTTTGTTTTTTATCATGGCCAAGTAAATCCTGAACTTGTTCATTGTATATTTCAACGTATGAGAGTTTTACCTCACAATTGATCTTCTCATTAACTAAGATCTCGCGTTGCCTTAGAACATCACGTACAACTAACGGCACTATCCCAGGTTCCTGATGACTTCCCATCATACTGAATGTTTTACCAGAACTTGTCTGTCCATATGCTAATAAACACACATTAAACCCTGAGAACAAATGTGTAATGAGTGCTGACCCAGTCTTCGTATAGAACTTAAGATTATCAACGTAATGTTCATCCTCATGATTGAATGACCACACAGACTCGTCAAAAGTGTATACTTTGCTGGAATCATCCCCCGTCTCTGTCTTGATCTTGTTCTTAAATGGTGAATTGTCTGGGATTCTAAGTATAGTCTTCGTCGAATCGGAAGCCGGCATGGTAACTAAGCACTCTTGTGACTCAGCTTGGAGCTCACGAGGTAATAATGGTCTCACTCGCACCAACACATTGATTCTGTTATCCTGATCTTCTGCCATTTCAATGTTTATACATTTTTTTATTTTTTTTAGTGAAGAAGAAATCAATAACATGTCAAAAATACTAGTGTTAAACCCTTCCCCGGAGTCGCTAGACCCAGTGCTATCTAAAGCTAATCTTCAGCACGAGAGAAATGGTCCTTTCGATGCTGTTTTGTTGCTTGGAGATGTACTCCCAACTTCAAAGGAAAGTTTACCAAGCACTTCATTGAATGCACCAACATATTTCACACAAGGACTAAATGGTATTAGCAACAGCGTAGAGAGTTCAAAGGTAGCTGAAAACCTTACTTATTTGGGACCAAATGTGACTCTGATCTCATTGGATTCTGGAATTAAGGTGTTGTTTGTTCCAGGCCACCTTGAGAATAACGACTTTAAAGTCGATGAGCTCACAGAAACAGATGTGTTGGTAACGTACAACTGGCCCAAAGCAATAGCCAACCAAGAGAAATTAACACTTGTTGGAGACTCTATTATTGATAAGATAGTTGTGAAAGTTAAGCCAAGATACCATTTTTGCGTGGGACATGAATATGGAAAATTCTTTGAATCTAAACCTTTCAAGTGGGACAATAGAAAGGTTACTCGTTTCATTAGTTTGGCACAGGAAGGTACTGGCAACAAGTGGTTTTATGCTTTTAATATTACAATTGAGCAGGCAGAGGTATCAGAAAACACATTGGGAGCAAACCCTTTCACCGCTGTCCCTGAACAAAGAGCGAAGCGGTCTCAACAAGAGACTTTCGAGAACAGAGAGGTGGTAAAAAAAGCTAGAGTAGTTTCACCAGACCAATGCTTCTTCTGCTTGCTGAATCCTAATGTTGAAACACATATGATCGTTTCCATTGGTAAATACAGTTACATGACAATAGCAAAAGGACCACTTACGAGATCCAATAAGAATTTGAGCTTCTCTGGGCATGCAATTCTCATCCCAATAGAGCATATTTCTACATTAGGTGAAAACCTGACTGATACAGAAACATACAAAGAGATAAAACAGTATTTGTATTCGTTGGTGAACTCGTTTAAATCAAAACCATTTTATAGATTGGTTGCTTTTGAGATCAACAGAAGCACTAACGTGCACCATAATATCCAAGTGTTACCTATTCCTGAAGAGAATTTAGGAAAGCTTGCAACTGCAATTGAAGAGAAAGCTCGCGTGAACAATGAAAAGTATGCCCACAACCACAAGCTTGAGTTCAAGCGTTTCAACCAAGAAGATGACCCTGAGTTACTTTCAATTTTGAATAGCGGAAAGGACTATGTAAAACTTCAGGCCTACCATTCTGCAACACAAGTGGATATATACATCTGTCAACTAGACGATCCTACTAAGAACTTTGACTTCCAATTTCCTAGAAGGGTACTTGCACAAGTTTTGAACTTAAACAAACGGGTTTATTGGGAAAAGTGCCAACAGCCGAAGATAAAAGAAGTGAGCGACTGTGATGAGTTTAAAAAGTTCTACAATAGTTTTGATTTTACCAAGTCATAGCTCGGTACTTTTAAAGGGGATGTGTATAGTATGATTAGAAGATATGAGATTCACAGAAGTGAATGTACTGTTCCATAATGTAACAATAACGTAATTATTATTAAGTTCTATTTCTGTTAAATTGAATATAATTGAAGTGTCTGTTTTATGCAAGGTGTGAATTCTTATAAATAAGCGTATCACTGAATATGTAAATTGTTAAGTTCGTGGCTGCATCTTTCACACCCACAATCAAAGAACCATTCCTTCAACTCCTTTTGTCTTTTTTCCACTGGTTCGTTTAGGTAGTTTCCGTAGTCAATACATAATTCTTTACCTGGAGCCACCGCATTTAAAGTCCTGAATTCCAAAGTGTTGTTGATCCTCACCTTCTTCAAGTTAGGTGCGCAAGAATGGTTGAAGAAAGAGGCAGAAGGGAAAACAGAATATCCAAAGTATTCCTTCTCTTCTTCGGCAGATTCGGCATCAGACCAGACTCCAAAAGCATTTGACAAATGTTTACCTAATATTGATCTGATGGTGTCAGAGTTTACTAATGGAAGTATTTTATCAGGAGCCGTCAACTTGATAAATTTGTAAACGTTAATGTATGAGTAAAGTAAGTACGGATACTTGGATACCTTTTCTGTTTCAGTAGATTGGAGGAGATGGAAAAGGTTAAGTTCATATTCCATTACTCCTCTATCAGGGTTTAACTGGTAGTCTGGATGCTTGTACATTTGGAATAGTACACCAATTATGTACTTTACATCGATGTACTGACTTTCATCGATTCGAGGTATCTGGGATGTCCATTTTGATTTCTTCAATTTCTGTGATTCCCACTTCTTCACATTATTCCATTCATTTTCTATCAATAGCAGGAGGATTTCTGTTTGTGGAGGTTCCACTAGTTCTATCTCTGGTTTCTTCAACCCAGCAAGGTACTGCTTTTCTATATCGAGTAACCAGCTAGTTAATAGCTTGTCTTCAGTATCACTTGATTCGAAGGTCTGCTTACATTCTTCAGAACAAAAGAAGAGGCTTCCTGAGGCCGAACTGATCTTCAGTTTCAAGGTTGACCCATTATGATATGTAAAACACTTCTGGCAAACCTCTTTCTTGAAAGGCCTTATAATACTAGAACTCAAAGGCTCAGGACATGTTAATATCAAAGTATCAGCAGGAATGATCTCTTGTGCAAAACAACCTCTTCCTCCATACTTAGTCCTTGCAACAGTGAAAAATGGAGACAAATTTCGTAAATGAGAGGGGAAGTCTGCCTCCTCACTATCCACAAGTGTAGTCACATCACTCGGTATGCTTTGTACACTTGGAGTACTCGGTATGCTCATTGTATGCTAAGAAATTACGACTCTGTTAGTTTGTACATCTCATCTGTCAAATGAGAACGTTTTTCAAGCCAAAACAAAAAGAGTAATATTACCTAATTAGGTTTTCTGCTTAATAGGGAAACAAGCTCGTATTGTTTTCTCGTATGCTTGTATCATGTGATTTTCCAGGGGGCTCAAGAGTTCACAATATCAAAGATACGAAACTATTTCGGTGTCTCCTACTCTTTCAGTAAATTGGATCATGAGGCTTAAAGATAGCCTAAATTTAGTGGTTAAAGGGTTCATTGTCATCTGATTAGTACTACGTCATCATGATGAAACTCTGCAGTCTACAATCAACTCAAGAGTAAACTTTATTTGAACGTCATTCACCCTAAGAAGTTCATACGTCATATCAAATCAGGTTTCACAAATTACTATGGTCATTTAACTTCTCTTTATGGATTTAATCATCTCGTATTTTATTTCAGAGTTGTAGCCTCACTACCCCACCACTTGGGGTGCTTGCAATGACTAAACTCAATTGATTCGCTATCTCTAATCTTATCCAATCGTTAGAAAGTTTATAATAGACTCGTCATGCGACGCACCGTGGCATGACTACTACTTGGTAGTGGTTCCACGTCTGCTGTTATCCTAACCAGCCTAAAGAACCATAGCAATATAACCTAGTGGGCAGATTATCTCTCTCGCACATGCTACATTAAAAATACTACATGTCATTATACATATCACATACATCATTAAATTAAACTGAATAATATTAAAGTACATAGAAAGGAAATTAGAAAATCCATCCGAGGAATCTGTCGTAGATCCATTCCTTGTTCTTAGGGTTACCTTCGGCCTCTCTAATAGCTCTCTTTTGAGCATCTTCTTCTTCGTATTCCTTTTGTTCAGCGTCAATGACGTCCTTAAAGGTGACCAAGTCAACGTCTTCCAGCTTGATCCAAGTGGTCTTGTACCAGAACTTGTATCCAATAAACATGATGAAAAACACGGGCAAGACAATGTAACCAGTAATGAAGGTTTTGTAGGTAAAAGAGTTACCCAAGAATGCATTGAAGTTCTTGATGATAACCAAGAAACTGCAAATACATAAGGCGATCCAGGAACCGTATGGTTGAAGTGGAGACTTGTAAGCCAAGTCCTTGTTTCTGTCAATTCCTTGAACTTTGCAAGCCTTCATGAATCTAATGTGGATAATCAAAATACAGCACCAGGCCAATAAACCAGTCAACGAAACAACATTGACAAAGTATGTAAAGATTTGAGCAGATCCACTCGAGACAGTCATGTAAGCCAACAAGCAGAAGGCAAAACTCAAGGCAATACCATAGTATGGAACACCCAATCTGTTGGTCTTAGTGAAGAACTTTGGAGCAAAGCCAGCAACAGACAACGAGTACACTGTTCTGGAACAGACGTACATGTCCGAGTTAGCAGCAGACAAAACAAACAACAAGATACAGCCGTTAATAACATGGTCCAATCCGCCAATCTTGGCATTCTTGATAGCAATGACAAAAGGCGAGGCACTGGCAGTGTTACCTGAGGCAGACAAAAGCAACTTATCACGAGGAGACACAGTCATTCCCAAGAACAAGATGGAAAGAACGTAGAAAATAAGGATACGGTAGAAAGTCAACTTGATAGCCTTTGGAATAGATCTTCTTGGGTTTCTGGTTTCAGCAAAAGTGATACCAACCAATTCGGTACCCAAGAAAGCAAAGATAGCAACGACAAACACCGAGAGGAAGGAAACAAAACGACCCAAGTCACCTTTGATTTCCAAGTGTTTGGCCGAGTCCTTGTAGTGCAAAAAGGCACCTGGGTCCCTCCAGTATCTGAACCCGATTCTGTCGTGTGTTGGACCACCACCCAATCCAATAACCAAAAGCAAGATGATCAAACCAAGACAGGTACACACCTTCAAGGCCGAGAGCCAAAACTCAATTTCACCAAAGAAACGAACACCAAGCAAGTTAATGGCAAGAATGATAACTAAGAAAATGGTGATCCAAACACCAGGATTTATCTTGTCTCTAGAAACCCAATATTGCATAGTCAACGAACCAGCCACCAACTGGTTAGCAGGCAAAATCAAGTACTTAAACAAATAAACATAACCACAAGCAAAACCAAGAGCCTCATCAACATAACGTTGACAGTAGTTAGCGAAACCATTCAATGGGACAAAGGTTGCAACCTCACCCAAAGCAGTCATCACCATAAAAACACAGAATCCAATAATGGAATAAGCCAACAAAATAGCACCAGGGCCAGCCGTACGTAAGGCAGAACCTGTTCCAATAAGCAAACCAGTACCTAACGCCCCACCAATGGCAATCATCGAAACGTGACGAGAGTCTAACGTACGTCTCAAACGATGGCCGTCTTGTTCGTTGATGTTGGCAGATGGGTTGGATTTTGCAACATAAAGGTTGTAGTCGTCAGTGTGACGACTCACCACAGAGTAGAGATCATCTCTCTGTGTGGAGTTAGACTTTTCAATATCTACCATTGCAATTACTGATGAAATCTCTTTCCCTATAGGGCGAACCCCCCCACTTAAATAATCCTCTCTGAACGGGCCCGTCCTGCAGCTTGAGATACATCTCATTCCTAACTACAAATCCTTTGTGCACCAAATTAAGTATAGTCCTACACGCCTCTTGGTTGACAGTTTCTTTTTACGCTTGTGGTGTCACCTTTTTCTTTGCCCTATATTTGATTTATATTTTTGTGCCATATCTCTATCTTATTGCCAAGACTTCTTCAACTCCGCAGAGATATACAGATACCAAAAGCAAATGAAAGAGAGATAGGACGCATTGGCGGAGCAATTCGTTTTGAGTGGTGGCACAGTTTATCAATTTTTTGCGAAGCCGCGAGTTAAAGGAAAGAGAAAGAGAGTCGATAAGAAGTATAAATATAGTCATCATCACGCTCTTGAGTCACACATAAATCACTGCTCACATGGTCCAGATTCAGCGGGGTATCTTTTGACTTTCCTGCTTTTATTTCGCTTTGTTGTTCCTTACAGCACACAAAATCCTTCAGAATTAAACGCATAGAATGCCGAGCCAAGTCAAAGAGTTGAAAGAAAAAAAAAAACACTCAACACTTTCGTCATAGGTTCTCCAATCGCAACCTTCCTTAAAGAATAGAACCCTAACTGGCCAGTCACTCTGAAATTCCCTGTTGCGGTTGCTTTCAAACCTTACATTTCCTTGGCCCAAGGTTTAGGCTTCTAGTGCATGGGGTCGAAGTGACTGGGGGGGAGGAAGAAAAATAATTCACAGCGAAAAAGGGAAATTGGAATACGGCGTTGACAGTGGTGGGCCATTTATGTAATTACCCCGGTGAAACTCAATTGCCTATAGGTTAGAAATACGACAGCTTATAAATTCTGGGGAGGGTTTATAGGGTGGGGATGGGTTTAAAGATTTCTTTTCATAAGGTGTTATGATACGGATGTCTTACTCTTCCCCCACAAGGTACTATATATTATTTTTGTGGGGATCTTAGATGGTATGATCTTGTATTGATCTTCTATGAAACTGAAAGGTCTGGTGGCATACAACGGTTGTTAGTTCTTTTTTTCATTTTGTGACAATGGAGTTTTCATATTACTTTGTAGATTACGGGTGTTTAAGAGGGCATTTTTTCCCCTTATCTTACACTTCTTTCTTTGGAGGTGTTGTATTGGGAACCTGATAAAGAGATGTAAGCTTTAGATAGAGATAGCAAGTAGTGAAACAGTGAAGGCTCTTAACTAACTTTTTGACTGAGCTTGGCCGTCCTTGGCTTCTTAATAGGCATTCATCAACTAACACGGTGTTTGGTTGCAAATTTTCCCCAGAAAAAGTATTTCTCCGGGTGTTGCTGTCTTTTTTAGGACATGCCCCTCCGAGAATTATTGAGCCAACGCTTGAAAATGGGACTTTTGGGAAAAGTGGGGCAATATTGAAACTAGGCGATGAGATGTACCGGTTCTATCCTCACTTAACCATGTACTCCACTTAATTTACCCAATTAGTTATTAGCTGTTTGGTAAAGTCTATTTAGATTCACAACTTAATAAGGCTTAGCTACAACCTACTAAAAGGAGAATGCTTGGGAGGTAGACAGGGAAGATCATGGAAATCTTCACAACATCTATTGATGATTCTTGACGTGACGAAGAAACAACAGTAACGAAAAGAAAAACAGTCCTCGTTTATCACTTGAAACAGCACAAGAAGATGCATTACCGTACTGAATTTTGCACTACATATGGCGGTGCACAGAATAACTTTAAAATCACCTAGTAGAGGCGTAAATTTATGGTCTAGCCATCGTATCATTATAATAGTCATCTCTCAATATTTAGGTACAATTTTCGCTATAGTTTAGCTGCCCATCTGCCCTTATTCGCCCCGCTTACTTCTTGTGTTTTCAATAAGGCATTTTAACAAACCATTTTTTTTTGTGATGCTTTTGCAGCCAAAGTAACTCGCTCACAAACGGTCACAAGACAGGTTTAACTTTAAGTCTTTGAGATCCTCTTATCAGTTTTGTCGATTCAAGGAATTCCCGTTATCTATTAAAATACGGAGAATGTAGTTTAAAATTTTTAATAAATAATAATAGACTCAACTGTTTGCAGCCAAGTGCCCCCATCCTTTGAAGAATTTTTTATATTTACTTTGACATTGACGTCTACCAACCTCTGCTGGATAATCTTTCTTCGTTCTTAATTGAGTCGATGCTTACACCAGCCATCAAAACACCCAAATCAGTGGAGTGTTCCAATACCTTCTTTGGGTCATTGTAGTCCACGGTTGCCAAAACAACGGATCTGGCCAACTTCTCTGGGTTCTGAGACTTGAAGATACCACTTCCAACAAACACACCATCACAACCCAATTGCATCAATAATGCAGCATCGGCTGGGGTGGCGACACCTCCGGCAGCAAAGTTCACAACAGGCAATTTTCCTAACGCAATGACTTCTTCAACCAAAGCAACAGGTACTCTCAACTCCTTGGCAAGTGCAGCCACTTCTTCAGGTGTCTTCAATTCTTGAGCCTTACGGATATCGTCCTTGATAATAGTGATATGCTTGACAGCTTCAGAAACGTCTCCAGTTCCTGCTTCACCCTTGGTTCTGATAAAAGCAGCACCTTCGTTGATTCTTCTCAACGCTTCTCCCAAATCCTTAGCTCCGCACACAAAAGGAACCTTTAAATTGTTCTTGGCAATATGGTTGATTTTGTCTGCTGGGGTCAAAACCTCACTCTCGTCGATGTAGTCAACTTCTAATGCCTCTAAGATTTGTGCCTCAACGGTGTGGCCGATTCTAACCTTAGCCATAACTGGAATAGATACAGCAGCCATGATCTCCCGGATCATCTTTGGGTCAGACATACGACACACTTCTCCAGACTTTCTCATGTCAGCTGGAATACGTTCCAATGCCATCACAGCACAAGCACCGGCTCTTTCGGCGATCTTGGCTTGTTCAGCATTAACAACATCCATAATAACACCTCCCTTTAACATTTGGGCCAATCCAGCCTTTACCTTGAAATCACTCATGCTTTAACGTTAATGTAAATTTTCACTCGCTGGAAATTTGCGACTTTTAGTTCATTTATAGTATCTGTACCTTCGAATATGCGCTTAGTGAGTCACTTGGCGGTAAAATACTCAAAACAATCTTTGTTTGTAATCCTATAGGGGGGTTTTTGGTCAATTCTTGACTCTTTCTGACTCGGTCCATATAACACGAATTGGTAAAAGCACACTTCTGCTGTAAGGTGCGCTACTGGTTATATATAGAAGAAGGCTAGACTGGATCTTCATTTTCTCATCAAATGACTACAGCTGATATTACTATAGGAGTACTTGCACTTCAAGGGGCTTTCCGTGAACACATTGAGTACCTTCGTAAGGTATGTGAAGAGTTTGACCATACTTTTTGCATCAAAGAGGTGAGAAACACAGAAGATCTTGTGGCATGTGATTCGCTTGTCATTCCTGGTGGTGAGTCCACTTCTATTTCTCTTGTTGCTGAGAGAACAGGAATGCTCCAGCCATTATTGGACTTTGTAAAGGATGAGTCTAAATCAGTCTGGGGCACTTGTGCGGGGCTCATTTTCCTTCTGAGTCACTTGCGGAACGGGAAACCCGATCAGAAGATATTGGGTGGATTGGATGTCGAAGTCACTAGAAACGCTTTTGGTAGACAACTTGATCTGTTTGAACAAGTTCTTGACTTCTCTTCTTTTATTCCAGAATTGAACGACTTTCCTACAGTTTTCATACGAGCACCTGTAATCTCAAAGGTGTTAACCAAACTGGATATTACAAAGCCTGTTGATAATGATTTAATAGTATCTGTCAACTCAGGCTCAAACCCCCACCCCATACACGTTTTATATACATTGAAGGACTTGATTGTCGCTGTTAGACAGGGAAATGTATTGGGTACCAGCTTCCATCCTGAGTTGGCTGATGACACTAGATTCCACAAATGGTTTGTACAGGAGTTTGTTCTTCACAATGTAAACCATCAATAGATTTATATACGTATTGTTAATAGTTTGATAGATAGGGTGTACAATTACGCTAGACTATCAATATCGTAGAGAAGAGTAACAATTATTTGCGTATTCATCCACATACAATGCCTCCCTACTATCAATTATAAAGATACAGAAAAATATTTGGAGGTTAATCATTACTGCTTTTACGAAACCTTTGTATTCGCTTCTATTCGTCTTCTTTTAAGCAAACAGCATCACGCTGCATCTTGCGAATTATCCTATTTTGCAGATACACTGGTGGCTTATATCAGCCGTATGCCTACTATTCTAATACCTCACTAAACATCACCTGGAAATATCTCATTCAAAACTTCGTTTTACTTTTCAAATTAAACAATACAACGAAATCAAACTCTGGAAAGTCTATTCGAGATGCAACATGCAAGGATATATAACAATTCTCGAAATCCAGTTAGTCCGAACCAGCAATCTAGTTCTAGCAGTGGTCCTTCCAATGCATTAGACTTTTCTTCGCTTCTACAACCCACTCAACAGCAAAATACAACCATGGCATTTCCTGCAACTATCAATGTTGGGGATTCCAAAGCGAGAATCATGAGTCGAAATGTGGGTAGTACTATTATCATTGGTAGAAGGGATAATGGCCAGGCACAACAGCCTGCACAACCACCACGTAACAAGCATTTATTGGGTAGACACTTACACTCCAAGCCTAGCTCCATTCAAGAAAAACCAAACGTAGACTTGAAAGACCCAATTCAAGTTACCGTATGGTTTCATGAATTGCGTACCTCCAATGAAGATGTTATTATAGATGTGAAAGGTCAGAACTTGGTACAAACAGACCAAGTGTATGAACTCCAACTCCCACTGCGCAAAAGAAAGTTATACTTTGTAGTCAACAACCATAATCTCAAGCAGAACCTGCCACAACAACCTCCGACAATTCCTGCCGACGACCAGCTGTCAGCAATTGAAAACGAACCTAAAGCTCGAATCCAAGTCTCGCTTATCTCAACACCATTATTGAAATTACTCGACATTGCACCTAGAAGTGCAGCTCAATTAAAACGCATAGCAGACCCGCAGCTGGTCGAAGCAGACTCAGTGGAAATATCAATCAAAGACGTCAATTTATCCCGTGATACTATGTGGAACTTGTCGCTGCTGTTGGTCAATACCTGTGCATACCAAGACCAAAGAGTAAATTACCTTGAAAACAGGTCCGGAACCGTCAAGTACATCTACAAGGGTGGCAAAAAGGTATTTTCTGCATACATTGGTGTCAACACCAAGGTGGTGTTCAGATCGGAAAGCGCAAAGTTAACTGTCTTGGTGGAACTCTCAAATGAAATGTGGCATTTTGAAGAAAATGGAGAAATCATGTTCCATAAGTTGGTGAACAACTTGTTTCCCAAGATATTCAAGAAATGGCGTAATAACAACACCCATCACTCCATCACAATCGTGCTTTTTACAAGCGTAGATCTTACTAACATCCCATGGTTTAATTTAACTCCTGGAGAGAGACCAAACAACAGAAGAGATTACTTTAGAGTAGTGGTGGACCAAGTCAGCATCTTATCTTGGGACAAAATTATGGCAAGCTTACGATTGGAGTTTGCCAACTTTAAGCGTGATATAATGCTCAAATCTGAACTCGGGCATTTCACAATCGAAGGAGATTCGCTTCCAGCAGTCAAAGGTAATATTTTGGAGGCTCTTAACTTAGGAATCTCTTTAGTTTCACAACGGTTCAGAAGCACAGATCTTAAATACTGCCTAAACCACTTCATGTTGGTAACTCCTGGAACTGGTATTTTTGACGTGGATTACGATCTCATGTTGGAAACCAGTAAGAAAATGACTGCGATAGACAGCGGATTAGATATCATCAGTTTGTCACAGCCACCTTTGCATATTGTACCCCTTTTGAGATCTGTCAACCCTCAAGGACGATTGGTTCATTGCGTTCCCAACTGGTGTGATATTTCCTTCTACAAAGACCTGACGGATGGCTCACCGCAACTGTGGATACCCAGATGCAAAATGTATGAACTACAAATGATGGGTGTAATGGAAAATGAAGTCAACGAAGTGCGTATTGAACGCTTACTCTTGGGAAAGCAACCAAAACTGGCTATCGATGCAATGGAATTGTACGACGCAGATATATTTAAACCAATAAAACACCAAACCAACAACAAAGACTACTTCAATGATGCTACCATCAGAGACTTCTCGTTGAAGTCAACAACTCCTACTCCAAAACCAGCACCTCCTAAGGATGCAAATGTCACATTATCACTAATCTTCAAAAACAGAACTGCCCCAACTACAACTACGACAGCCAGTGACGTCTCAACTTCAAATTCTTCTGCTCTTGGAACTGTCACAACAAATAGTACAGAACAATCGGCACTCTCGTCGCTCTATGTCTTGAACAAAAACACCGACGAGAAAGCAACAGTACTGTCTTCTGCAAACTCGCTTCGAAGCAGTGCTTCCAGAACAACTCTTAGGGTAAACAATTCTACTAGTACAGACATCTCACGGACCACTTCAAGAGCAATCAAGAATGATGCTTTTAAAACATACGAAAAGCCCAGAGCGAACAGTAATGAATCTACGATTAAGTCTCTGAAAACCACTCGTGATAGAACCGATCTGATGAAAAGACGGAACACACAAAAAAGACAGTCTAATAACCTTGATATTGAACAAGCAAATGAGAAGCCTACAGACAGGTTCTGGACTGAGATAGAAAACCCCTCCAAGGAAGTTCATCTGGACTTGATTGCAAAAGTTAGTAGATGGGGGCACGTTTTTCCAGACAAAGCGCGCAGGAAACTAGTTAAATGGCGGTCATTCCAAGCACCTGCTGCTCTTCCCATCACTACTGGTGCGTTTCCAACTGCTAAACAACTTCAAAAAGATTACACCTTCCAAATCTACAATGTCTTGTTGAACTACGAAAATTACTTGGAATTGAACACTACGCATGAGTTAATGCGAGAAATGATACAATTGAGACTCATGGCAGGTTTCCAGATTTGCTATGGTAATAATGTTCGTTACCTTGAGAACGAGCACAAGCAGACAGAATCACTCATTAAGTACTACCCAAGTAACTCTGTTGGAGCTAAGATTTACATGTCTTTTGACGACGAAATCCACAGAATCTCTTGTGACTTCAACCTGAACTTGACAGTACAGTTGTATCGTAGAACGACCACGACAGAATCGGAAACAGCTCCAACGGTTTATTTGGGTGGGCACAACAAACTTCAACTGTACTTTCCATTAATTAGAACTCGATATGTTGATGAATACTCACCTGCTAAATTCGACTCAATCAACCTTAAACTGCAAAGGTTTAATTGGAACCAGTTGGACCAATACTTGGCTGGGTATGAAGATGCCCTAGCTGGTAGCAACCACGAATTCCATATGATGAAGTTTGTTGTCATGCCCCTGGACGTACCTAAGAATGGATACTTTGTCAATAACGAACATCTTTCAGATGAAGAGATCAGAGTGGAAGGATTACGGAAGTTGATCGGTTTGGTCGAAAAGGGCAAATTCGTGAGTCACAAGAGGCCGCCTTCCGAGAATTCTGGACCGCCAGACATTACATTCTACACTGGTAATTTGTATGATTTCCTCAACGAAGAAGCTGAAAACTATGATATAACTGGTAATAAGCCTACACTTATGGTTCCCGAGAATGTACGCTTTGACAAGAGTATAAAACTTGTTGATTTGGCTTCTGAATTGCAAAGTACAACTGGGATTCCATTGGCTGATCGTACATGGCACTTTACAAGACACATACACTGCTTCATAGGTAGCGATTTGGTAACTTGGTTGGTTGATTGCTTTCAAGATATAGAAACAAGAGAAGATGCAACCGAGTTTGGCCAGTCATTGATGAACCGTGGGTTTTTCAAACACGTTGAAGCTAGACACGGTTTGCTTGACGGATACTACTTTTACGAATTTGAAGAAGAGTATTTAGACAAAGCTTTTAAAGTCGAAAAGCAGAACTCCAATTCTAGCTGGTTCACCAAGAAGAAACAACCTCCAACGGAATCCAACACTAGAAGCAACTCAGACACTGAACTGGTAACGTCGCCTAATATTCCAGTACTAGACAATCTTGATTTGAGACGAATCACCTCGGTTAATTTGGCGAACGAATCAGAATCGTCATCTATGGTGGGATCTACGCATACAAAACACCAAAAGAAGAAGAAGTTTATTATAAGTCGTGCCGTCAAATACAATGTTGACCCGTTGCATAAGTCTTTCCGTCCAGAATTGGTTACTGTGCATTACGATTCAGTGCACAACACAGAACATTGTTACCATATCAGGTTACAGTGGCTTAACACCACCACTAAATTCATTGATGAAACCATTGTCAGCTGGTCTCGTTTATGTGAAAGGCATGGCCTTAAATTAGTGGAAACACCGTGGCAAGAGTTGTGTAAGATTCCGCAAATTAATCCTTTCCACTCCTTTGTGGATTTGAAGTTGCTGGTAAACCCATGGACAGAGCCTGAATTCAATGACTCAAAGATCACCAAGTTTAACAAATTCTACTACCACTTGTATCTCTTAAAGAAATGCGACTTCTATTTGGACAATAGAGCGACACATTTCTTCCAACGTGACAACTTAGAGATAAGCTACAGTTGGGGGAAACCATCCTTCCAATACATTCAGTACATTCACAAGACTGGTTTGTACTTTTTAGAATTAAGAGACAATGGTGATTTATTTATGGCACCTAACAATTTGCACATCACACGCATGAACACCACCTCAGCTTCCATTCCTGACAATGACCTGTCAGTTAAAACATATCATGTCGACTCACAAAGGGTCATGCTTGAGTTTAGGTCAACATGCCAGAATTCGGAACGTTTGAGAGAGATCTTCAGAGAAGCGAAAGAAAATTGGAGGGAAGATTTCAAATCGCACATGGCTCTTAATTCTATGTAAATAGTTGCAAGTAATCATTATGAAGGGACATTACTACATTATAATTTGTAAGAAGTAAATAGAACTGTTTCTAAGCCTCAATTCAAGTAATACCTAAGTCAATTCTCTATTCTCCTAAATATTTATCCGGTTATACGTGGACACTTTTATCAGCTTTCACAGTTGACTAATAGTCTTGTTAAACCCACATGAGAATACTCTGATTGAATTTAATTAGCAATTCTTTCAGCAATTTTAATTGCATCAGCCAAAACACCATGTGCTGTCACCTCTGCACCAGCACCGGCACCTTGGATGATCAATGGGTTTTGATATCTTTCAGTCTTGATAGCTACGACATTGTCACTACCCTTCAACGAAGCAAAAGGGTGGTCAAAGGCGTACTTGCCAATTTCAACTGAAACCTTGTTTGCCTTGAAGTCAACTTGACCGACAAATCTCAATACCTTGTTCTCAGCGAGGGCATCGTTCTTGATCTTTTGGATCTGTGCATCATACTGTGGCAACTTCTCCAAAAACTCAGTAGCACTTTCTACTGATTCTAACTCCTTAGGAATCAAAGATTCTACAGGGAAAGAAGTTGGCGATTCAACTTCAAAGCCGGAAATTCTGGCCAAGATGGTGACTTTTCTGGCAACATCCAAACCGTTCAAGTCGTCTCTTGGGTCTGGTTCAGTGTATCCCAATTCCTTAGCGACCTTCACAACGTCTGAGAACTTGACAGTTGAAGTAGCATCGGTGGTGGAAAACTCATTGAAAATGTAAGACAAGGTACCAGAGAAGATACCTTCAATCTTTTCAACCTTGTCACCAGTCGCAACCAAGTCTCTCAATGGGCCAATGATAGGTAAACCAGCACCAACAGAAGCTTCATGGTAAACTAAACCAGCACCTGGCTTGGCTGAGTTATCGAAAATCTCATTCCATACCTTCAATTCACTGGAAAAGGCCTTTTTGTTAGGTGTGGCAATGGAAATACCTTCAGCAATGAAAGTTGGGTAATAGTTGGCAATGGTAGCGTTGGAGGTGTTGTCAATCAAAATGGTTGGCTTAGATGCTGCCTTCAAGTACTTGGTCAACTCAGGTAATGCCAAAACTGGTTGGACACTACCAGAAGTCTTGTAATTTCCCAAATCAATTGACTTGTAGTCATTATGATACAAGGCTTCCTTAGAAGACCTAGCCAAGTATACAACATTAAATTTAATAGCAGATTTCAAGTTTTTCAATTGGCTAATAAAGGCTGAACCAACAACACCAGAGCCAATAATGGCAACATTCACAGATCTAGTCATTTAAAGAAGAGTAGTTTGTTCAATTTTAATCTATCCACAGTCCGGTACAGGAACTTATTAAAAATTGTGAGTCACGTGTTATTTATTGAAAAATTTAAACGTTTATTATGTAAGCTGGTTGCAAAAGAATGTTCTTATACAAGGAAGAAGGCTTGAAGGATTAAGACGGAGAGGATGGATAAGATGTTTGAAGTTGATTGGGATGCAGCAGCACTTTTGGCGGGATCTTTGTCTGTCCCGTTGGAAATGTATGTGAAGTTATCCAAGGGCTGTGGCATTAAATCATATTCAATCAATCTCTTGAAATCCCATTCGATAGTGTCTTCAGTTTTGAAGCACCAAAACACCCATCCAGTAGTGTATCTAGTGTATTGATCCAACTGAACTTCTAAGAATTTTCTGGTATCTACTTTTTTCGATTCTGGCCATTTCTTGATGTTGTTGATGTTTTTGCATGAACCCGTTTTGTTAAAAGTACTCAGGTATGGCTCTTCACCTGCGTATCTAGATCCAAGTCCAACACCATTCAACCATGGAGAGCAATCGGTTAATGCACCAGACCATTCGCCAACAATAGCTGGATGGTGTTCTAACTCACCTTGGATAGATTGCGCGTAGTTGTTAATGTTGGTGATATGTTCTGAAATGTTTGAGGATACAGCTGGTGCAAAGACCTCGTAGTGATGGTGGTCTATCAATATGTTATAGTTTTCAACGGTACTATTGCTTGACAGTTTTCTATTGTTCATGAACCAGTTGAAGTATCCAATGTATTGGAACGCATCATGGAATACAATAGTATTGTTGATGGTTTGAAGATTCCGGGCATTTTCGTATGCTGTTGTGTAAACCTTTTCTATTTTGGTGACGTTTAAAGATGGACCCAAAGGTTCGTTCACAATCTCAATACCCAAAATGGTATCTTTATAGTTTTCGCTAGTTCCGTATTTAGAGAACATTTGGTTCAAAACAGTATATGTAAGTTCCACGTTTTCGGTTGTATTGAACCAGCCTGGGTATCCAATGTTTCTCAAACCTGAGTTATCGAATCCGTTCTGTGAGCCTGGAACACCATGTAAATCAATCAAAACTTTTAAATCATTATCCTTAGCCCATCCAAGAGCCTTATCCAAGTAATCCTGAGCTCCTTGAACGTATGGATCACCTTCTAATTTCTGGAATGCCCAATACCCAATAGGGATTCTAACCATATTTAATCCATAGGATTTGATCAACTTAAAGTCCAGCTCATTGTAGAATGTATCCCAATGAACTTTCAACCGGTTAGCAGCCTCCTCAGCACCCAACTGCTTACAGTAATGATACTCGTCAACTGGAATATCATCCTTTTTGAAAGTATTGAAAAGCGATGGTGTAATATAAGGTTCTAAAACCAACCATCCTCCTACTGTAACTCCTTTGTAATTGAAGTTATTTGAATTGAACTCTGGCTGATAAATGGATGAATTCTGAAACGAAGAAGAATTCAGAGAACTCGAGTTGGTGCTGGCTCCAACAAATGCTACCAACTGAGCAATTAACCCAACATAAAACACTAGAATCATCGCAGAACTGTATCGTTGATTATAAAAAAAGAGGCGCTATTCTTCGTTTATACCATTGGAAAATGTCTAAAAATAACGAAAGATTTTTCAAGATTGTGTCGCACTTCTAGAATTTATGCCGAATTCTCATAGATCAGTGAATGGAATACGAAGGTGTGGAATGATATTGTACTTGGATCGTCAAATATATATTGTTGGGTGGTGTGTAATGTATCATGGTGATGATCCCTGATTCATTAGCAAAGCATCACTAATTGTTTTTTTGTTTTTAAAGTAACAAAGTGGATAATATGAAGGCAATAACGTCATACGTAATTTGAGTCCGATGTTGAAAGAGAAAATTGAGGTTTGACTACATTTGCTCAAACAAACAAGTTACAAGACAAAGGTCTTGCAATTGAAAATGAATTATCATACAAAATTGGTCCAACTCAGTCGATGTATTGACTGTGTGTTAGTTTCGTCTAATCGAATACAATGTTAATATATACAAAAATACCAATAATGCGGGACGGCATGCGTAGGCAGACGCTAGGCTCGACTCGGTACCATTTCTCAGCACGTCCACACGTTTTCTTCAAAATAAATAGTCTAATCCAAATCTTCGGTAGTCTTGGTTTCAACCTTGACAGTTTCGTTCAAAGCTTCTGGGTTGAGAACGTTAGACACAGGTGGAGGAGGTTTGGCTGCAATCATCATAACAACCATTTCGTACACTTCTTCTCTAGTGGCTTTTTGCAATACCGACAAGATTTCGGTTGGGTTAGGATAGATAGCTAATGCTTTGTAGAAGGCAAGAGCAGCTTCAGTGTCTTTGCCTGGGATAGAAGCTAATTGCTCACCCAATGTAATGTGTGTAACAAAGTAGTTTTCCTTTTCAGCTAAAGCAGTTGGCAATGGGTTGGCTGCCAATTCCTCTTCAACTGCCTTCTTTGCTGCCTCGAACTTAGATTTCTTGGTCTCGTTCAGTGCCTTCTCTGCCTTCTTCTTGTGCTTAACGGCCTTCTTCTTCAACGCCTTTCTGAACTCAGTACTGTTTCTTCTTTGGTAGTCAAAGTATACGGCATAGCCAACTGCAGCAGTGGCAATAACAGCTGTGATTCCAAATGCTTTGCTCATCGTATTGTCTCTTCCTTTATGGGTGTTATAAGTATTGACTAAACATTGATTTTAAAAATTTTCAGAGAGAGACCAGGACTCATATTGTCACGTGTTTTTAACCATGAATTCACCTGATTGATATCATGTGCTCTCCCTTCTCACTACTATTGCGGCACACATCTTTCAATGTCTCTTTTATTTTCAATTGTGCGAAAATGATTGGGTGAAGAAAAATCTGAACCACTACAACGACCTCCATCAACAATGTCTGAAGAGCAAGTTGCTGTAACGTTACCAGACTCCACGAACAAGTGGCCCACGCCGTTTGTCAATTTGACGAACGCTAGTGCGTACCCTGCATTTGTTCCTATCGATACTAAAAAGGAAACAACCAGGGTTTTCAGACTTGGATTCTATACTACTATTGGAGCTTATGCTTGGTTATACTTGTGGAAGAGAACCACCTTCAAGTTAGGTTTGCCAATGGTTGCAGTTGGTTTCTTGACTACTGCCACTGCTGCCAAGGGAATCATCGGTAACTTGAGAGAAAAGAATGATGGTTGGAATACATTTTGGGCCGTTGGAACAGGTAACTTGGCTGTTTTGACTGTTGGGTTCAAGAGCATGCCATTGAAGCACAAAGTCATGACTGGATTGGGTGGTGCTGCCGTCACTGCCTTGTTAGACCACGCTCTTTGGGCTCAATCCCCATCTTCTGCTGGCCAAAACGTCAGATTTGAAGCTGCAAACTCAGAAAAAGACTTGGACAAGCAACAATTTTGGGATGTATGGAAGAGAAGACCATTGTCGCAGACTGTTGAAGGATTGGGTGTTGGCCGTGGTGTTTTCAAGCCAAATTAGCATTGTCAGAACTTCTCCTAACTCCACTATTTGTAAGTTGAAGGCACCTAGTAGAGATTTCAATTTCTTTGATACAATACACAAATGGTTTCCCAAAGGCTCTCAGCTTTACATTATCTGCACAATCAAACCAGTGGATTGAGGAATCGGGGAAATACCTTAAGTATAATAAATATAATCAAATCATTTTACATATTCTTTCGATCTCTTTATATTATATACATGTACACTAAATCTTATAAGTTTATCAAAACAGATCTAAATGAGTCCTTTTTCAAGGAAATTTCTTACAGTTTTGTCAATGATTTGCTCAAAGTGATTAGACTGATCTCATAACAATTAACAGATCTTGAATGGATAGTCCAACACCTTTGTAGCCTTCAACTTCCACAACTTCTTCTTTCTCTTGGTTGTTACATGTTCTGCAAACACTTCATCACAGTTCTTCTTTTTCCATGATCTGATGAAAGTAGGGTCCCATAACTCACTTGCAATACCCAAATCCTTGCAGCATCTCATTAAGGCATTACTTTTACATCCTTCCAATGCTGTTGTAAGCTTTTCTTCTCCTCCAAAATAGTCTTGTTCACCACGAGCAACACTTACAAGTCGTCCATGGCAAATTAACGCGTATTCTCTGCTGATTTGTTTAGGAGTAATGAAAGTCTCTGTACGTGGAGCCAAACCCCATCCACCAGGGCCAAATGCTCGGTTCAATATACGACGGTACTTGATTTCAGGCAAATATAATAATCCATCTGGCTTTATTTCAATATCGGCATCCACAATAGGTGCCAACAAGATATCAGCTACATCACGAGGGAATGGTGTGGACCCCAATCCATGAAACGAGTCGGACCAGTCTATAGGTTGACCTGGCTGTGTCTGACCTTGGGTAAGGGGAGAGTCATTGAAAGATATATTGCTTGAAACTGCCTGTTCTGTTGTGGTCTCAGTAGCTTCAGTTTCTGGAGCTTTTGGAGTAGGAGTGCTCAGATAAGAGCTTTTGAGAGTCTTCTTCACAAAAACAGGTGCCGCATACGTCCTCACTAAAGGTTTCGGAACCCTCAACGAGCGATTGATTGTTCTTGCAAGCATACTGTGAAATTCAATTTGCCTTTTTTTATTCAGAATTGTGAAATCTGATAAAGAGCTTTAGAGAGAAAGTTATACTTAGTACTGATTGAAATATTTCAAGATGTGATACTAGAGATTGTCAACATTTTACAATAAGGTACAGCTTGTGATTCTGCTGGTTGAAGGGTTTAGACATGGCGCTTGCTAAAGGTAAAAATATTACACTTACCCACTCTTAAATGTTACTATCATTCCAATAGAGATAATCTTATTGTTATTCACTATATAATGCATGTTTAGATTTATTAATCTTACAATCACTCTATGCGCCGCCTTCTGAAAAGACAAAAGGTTCATCAGGCATGTTATGTTCAAACCTCTCGAAATACTCAAAATCAAAAAGACTCTTCCTCAAAGGCTTACCAATCGAAAACTTACTGGTGAGTTCTTCGTACGCTGTGCTGTTGTGAAGATCGGGAAGATACTTCTTATTCTTTGGATCAAACATAATTAGTTTCTCCATTTCATGAAGCTGCGTATGCTTATGGGTTAAGTAATACTCCATAAGAACCAGCTCATTGTTTTCTAACAATGCCACTTTATCTTTCTCAGGCATTCTCTTAAGATACTTTGTTACTGCAAATGTATTATCAACATTCTTGACAAAAGGTTTCAAGAACACTTTCTTTATCCATAATCTTAATGGTGGAACGTAATAGTAACCTCCAAAATAGTAAGCGGATGTGCCATGTTCATATTCTTCATTCAATGAAGCAAGGATCAGATGTGGAATTTGTACAGGAACACCACCAAGCATGGACAGTCTCAAAGGACTGATTTGGCTAAAGTGAGCCCAGTGCATTCTGCGGTCCATGTACAATTCCTCGAGTTTATGATCCTTAAGAAGTTGACCAGGTGCTATTTCGTCATTTCGTCCTATTCCAGTTATATCGATATATGTCCCTGTATCAACGTCTATGAAACGTGCATCAATGTAATTGTTTTTAGGTGGCTTGTCTCTATGGTGTATAAATGATGAGCAATGCAAAAGGAACTTGCCGAATCCTTCGTTGGGATCTTCCACTACCAAGGTCATGTTATACCCGGCAGATAGTTTGTTGAGTTCGCTGCTGGGCATTTGAATGTCAATATCTATATCGTAAGGAAACATCAACCCGTTCCAATACCATGCTAACAATGGTCCGTGTGCTATCCATGATACTATTCCTTTGTGTTTTGCAAACTTGAACCAATTGCGCAAAAGACGTTCCAATAGTATCGCTTCTCTTATTTCCATCTGTTTTGTGGTCCACAGATCGTCATCCATGTTACGAAGTGCTCCATTGAAGAATCTCCATTCGTAATGCCATCCATTGTCTTTGTTAGTATCGTCTTGGAATAATGTTGACAATTTGTAATAAGTTGGCTCGTCCTCAAGGGGTGTAGCAGCTGCATACTTCAAGCCTTGATAATGGTTTAGTTCATGTGCAGTCAAAATTTCTTCAGCTTCCGAAAGAACTGAGCTCCTGAGTCGTTCTTCGTACTTTTGAATTTGATTTTTGACATTTTCTTCACCATAGTTGAAGTCGTCCTTGCTGAGGTATACTTCCTTTGCAGCAGTATCTTTGGATTCCGAAGCTTGAGCTGGAACAGTATTGCACAACTCGTTAAGTTCAATGCTGGGATTAAGTATTAATGTAGGAGGAACTTCTCCTGGGTATTTGTCTTTTGCATAATCATTCAACATATCTGAATGCGCTATACGTTTCTTTCCTTTGATTTCAGCTTCGTAGGTACCTTTAGGTGATAAGAAGATAAGCGATATGGGTAATTCTGCAAAAGTGAGTAAGTGAGATTTTGCTTGTAAGATACTTTGTTTAATAGGAATCTGGTTCATTGGGGAATCTTTGACTAAAAATCCTGGTAAGAATTCCTTGCTTAATCCTATTGCAGCCAATTCATCTTCAGACACATCTTCTGCATCCACACAGAAACCTGGATTATCGGATGGTTTGTTTACCTTAGACTGTAACCAACCACAAGCCAACTCTTTTTTTTGGATTTCATCATTGAGAATAGTCAAATCAACCCAATCAGACCAAGCAAATGGGACAGGCTCGACTTTATATTGAGATTCTGGCTCGTTTTTCGGGTTCTTTGCAAGTAATCGTTGTTTCACTGCATTCAAATACACTGCAATTGTCAACCTAGGATCAAAGGATAATTTAGTGTTCTGTTTCCATTGATCTGAGTTTATGAAATCACTAGTTTTCAATGCAAGTTCTGGATTAGATACACTGGTATTAGCTAACCAATATTTGTTGTCTATGTTTGCTGCAACTTTGACCAACAAATGCGCCACCTTCAGTGAATCCAGTAATCCTTCATACGGACCAATAAATGAAACCTGATCATCTGTCTTATAATTCACAGGTCTAATAGGCTCCGCCTCAGCTTCGAAAACACGAAAATCATATATTCGTGTAACATAGTAAATATTACAAACTATAACAGTGAAAATCAACACCTTTACATAGTTTCCTGTCAACTTCGCCATATGTATATCTGTATCTTATCTATTAGCTTTGGATGGATTTTTTAATTTGACCAAGCAATTAAATCGCACGACTTTTTCATAGGGGAGCTATCACTTCGTGGTGATCTTCAATATCCAAAACCCTGTTGCTTGTTCTAGGGTTGAGCGAATCATGTATAGCCTCAATTTCTCGTTAATGTGTAACTGCAGATAGTCCTTTTAAAAATTGTTCAATGCTAATTCACTTATAGATGGTGGGGGGGGTGAATCTACTAAGCCTA
The DNA here is from genome assembly GCA_030568835.1 of Kodamaea hsintzibuensis (nom. inval.). Taxonomy (NCBI): domain Eukaryota; kingdom Fungi; phylum Ascomycota; class Pichiomycetes; order Serinales; family Debaryomycetaceae; genus Kodamaea; species Kodamaea hsintzibuensis (nom. inval.). The sequence continues at coordinate 345,080 of JAJMJA010000001.1, forward strand.
CTACTGTCACGTGTCCGGTTTGGTACTAAGTAAAGTTTTTTTTTTTTTTTTTGTCTAAGCCGTTTGCATTCGCCACGACATGCGGCAAAGATGATGTTGCATTGAAAAGGATCAGATTAAGTTAAGTTGGTTTGAAACAACTTGATGTAGTGGGTCAATTCTGTAGAGTAATTACTAAAATATCATAATTAGATCTTTAAACGGGTATACAAACTTACAAAGGCGTTACACGCGTTTCGTCTAGTTTTCCAAGACTTCTTAAAGTTAAATTAACAGAATTGCATTACTATAAACCAGTTATAAAAAAACATGGGGAATTAGAGAGCAACTAAAGGTACCAAAAATGTTTATTCAAAACAATTGAGTAACTCAAGTTAGAATCCACCAACTCCATAGCTTAACCATTTCCTACTCACTTCGACTGCAAATTAGAGGTTAAGCAGCAATTGACTGACTGTGAGTTCTCTTTCAAACTCACCTCATCAATACCTCAATATAACATAAACAGCATGAATGATACCAGGAATGTAACCCAAAATCGTCAAAATGATGTTAATAAGCAATTGTGAAGAACAACCCTTCTCCAAGAACACACCTAATGGTGGTAAGATAATAGCAAAGAATAACTTAAAGATATCAGAACAAGTAACAGCCATATTGAATTCGTGTGTTGTATAATATTATTAATTTAATTCAGAGAAACTACTGCGGTATAAATACTCCAACTTTTACCTCTTTGTTGCTTTGGTGTTTTCACATACAGCAACTATGCAAAATTCAGCTGCACACAAAGTGGCTATGAGTTTTTGGCTGAGTACCTTATATTTAGTATTGAGTCACTTTGTTTTTACACTCATAAATTTGTGACCTCATATGTCAGTCGTCCATTGGTAGCAACCTTTCGAGTATCACATCTTGGTGATGTAAGATTGCGCCGTGTTTATTTAAGCCCGTTACTCAATGACCCCGATTGCTCTTGTTGTCTAGTAAGGAAGTGGGGTGTTACACATTAGACGAGAAAACCGTGCCAGGGCCAAGAGCTGCTATCCATTTATCCTTCTATACGGTGCTTCGAATTTTTAAATGTAAGGCACAGGCCATTGTCATTGCCTCTTGTCACTTGGTTTATAATCACTTGACTGCTTACATAATATTGTTTTGGAACGGAATTGAGTGTTTTTTTTATTTAGTACTGATTTTTACGCTCAACACTTTAAGGTTTATTTAGTCACCACAGTAACTCCCAGTATGAGTCAAAATTTTCCAGTCTAAAACTTTCAAAAATTAATCAATCTTTCACACCTAATCGTAAATACACAACCAATGTCGGATTTGCAGTTGACTCTTTTGAAGCTTGTTGATGCCAACGGCTCGATCGGCAATACTTTGGAAGTTCCTGAATTATCCAAGATCGATGCTAACACATTACATTCTAACTTGACCTCATTATGGGCTAAGGAGATGATCAACTTCTCGAAGATCGAGATTGATCAATGGGCTTTAACTCCAGAAGCCGAGACTTTTGTTAAAAATGGTGCTACCCCAGAAGTTGCTGTTGTAGATGAGGTTTTGAAATCATTGAATGCTCTCACTATTGGAGAGTTGAAAGAGAAGTTGGGACCAATTGGAGCTGTTGGTCAAGGTAAAGCTTTCAAGAACAAATGGTTAAGTAAAGATGGTGACAAATTAATTGCCATCGTAGACAAATTACCAGAAGATGTGGTATTGGAAGAATTGAAAGAGATCAAGAAAACAGGTGTACTCGCCGACAAGAAGGAATTGACCGAATTAAAGAAGAGAAAGTTGATTACATTGACTAAGATTGTAGGCTACAAGGTCGAGAAGGCCGCCAAGTTTGCCTTGACCATCGCCACATATGAAACGGACATTACATCCGACATGATTGCATCTGGCTCATGGAAAGACGCCGAATTTAAGCCATACAACTTCAACTCGGAGGGTGTTTTCCCACAGAGTGGTGCCTTGCACCCATTGAGTAAGGTTAGAGAAGAATTTAGACAGATTTTCTTCTCGATGGGTTTCACCGAAATGCCTTCAAACCAATACGTAGAAACTGGATTCTGGAACTTCGACACATTGTACGTGCCTCAACAGCACCCTGCCAGAGACTTGCAGGACACCTTCTACTTGAAGGACCCAGTCAAGGCTGGTAAGCCTGAAGATGAAGAGTACTGGAACAATATCCGTGCTGTCCACGAAGAGGGTAAGTACGGTTCTATCGGTTACAGATACCCATGGAAGGAAGAAGAATCATTGAGAATGGTCTTGAGAACACACACCACCGCCATCTCATCGGCAATGTTGCACAAGTTGGCTGAAGACCCTAAGCCTGTTAGATTATTCTCGATTGACAGAGTTTTCCGTAATGAAGCTGTCGATGCCACACACTTGGCTGAGTTCCACCAAGTTGAAGGTGTGCTTGCGGGCTACGACATCACCTTGGGTGACTTGATTGGTTTCATGGAAGACTTTTTCGGTAAGATGGGTGTTGACGGACTCAGATTCAAGGCCGCATACAACCCATACACCGAACCTTCATTGGAAATCTTTGCTTTCCACAAGGGTTTGAACAAGTGGGTGGAAATCGGTAACTCGGGTATGTTCAGACCTGAAATGTTAGAGCCAATGGGCTTGCCAAAGAACTTGAGAGTTCTTGGATGGGGATTGTCGTTGGAGAGACCAACCATGATTAAATATGGTGTCTCCAACATTAGAGAGTTGTTGGGACACAAGGTTTCATTGGACTTTATTGAGACTAACCCAGCTGCTAGATTGGACGAAGCTTTGGTATAGAGATGTTTGAGTGTGGTGATTAGAGTGAAAGTAAAGTTATCTTTAAAACTAAAGATCAGCTTCACTTGAAGCACATTAATATAGTGTATGAATTTTATACAAATAAAGTCAACTAATTGGAAATAAAGTATGCATTGAGTTTGGCGATAATCTATTCTCTTGAAAGCGAAGTCGTGAGGTGATTTACCTCACTATGTAAGTGAACTTGCGAGGAACTCAAATGTGCATCATTGAAAAAACGGGCCTTAGTATTACATTCTAATTCAATTCTGTTTCTACAGGAAAAGAGAACCTCTAGATTATAGGTGGTAATGGAATAACTATAAGCGTGCTAAGCGAAATGTATGTTAGAAATACAAAAATCAACCCTCTCAACCCATTATTTCTGCTATTCCCTCATCATCTAATCCAAACTCTTTGTTTTTGAAATGTTATGAAAATGTTGAACAAAAAAAATCCAATCAATAGAGTACAACCATGAGTGAAGAGGTATTCTTTTGTATAATCCCTGAATGTGGGCAGCATTTTCCGGTGGCTGATGCATTGGTTAAGCATGTGAGAGGTGTACATGATTTACATCTGTTGAGAGATGATCCTGCTGGTACCGAGTTCTTGAGTACAATTGATGGAGATTATTCATTGAGGAACCCATGGTGGTTCTCACTGAAGTGGACAGAAATATTAGGGAGAAAAGAGGAAGATATAACGCTGAAGTCAGCATTTGACTTGCCTCTTGAACTCAAGCAGTATAAAGTGGCTCATGCCAGATACAAAAACTACATAGAAAACGAAAGCCCGGAGCTGGAGTTGATCCCAATAGTAGACAACAATTCCAAGACGCCTAATGTGATAAAGTTACTGAAGAAAACGGTAAAGGAGAAGGAGAAGGAGCGTTTGAGAAAGGCGAACCAGAAGGTGGATGACGATGAGGGAGACGTGGTGGACGAAGAACAAGAATTAGTTAGTGCATCTTTGAATGTGCATGCACGATTATCACTGAATGCATCGCTTCTCAAGACTTCGTATGCTCTGACTCATGATAATGATAACGTAGACGAGTTGAACGAGAGTGAGTTGGCAGCTCTCCACGATAAACTAGTTGCGCGTCTCACAACTGCTAGTAAGATTAATAAAGTGGTGAGTAAAGAATTGGCAACGCAAACAAAAGAGAGTAGAAGATTATGGTTAATAAACCAATTATTGGTGGATGCTAATTTGGGGATCGGTTTGCCACCTGCTCCATCCATGGAGCCACTGAGGGTGATGTTGGATGATGCCGATGTGCTTCTTTTGGAATAAGCCCGCCCTATAGACACGTTACATGATCGATATAATGCGTGCGTGCTAGTTTTTAAGGAATCACTGTGGAACTGCTTGTGAGATACTCATAACAGGAGGTTCTTTTGAGTAATGATCTTCTCGTATTCGTTATTCAGGTATGCAGTGGGAGGAGCAATTTTGGGGGTGCCTTGAGATAGTCTAGCTTATAATAAAGATTGAATTGATGGATTTGGAAGATTTTTATGTAACTGACGTCATATAGATTATCTTGGAAGGTTACAACATTAAACTAAGATGGTTACATTTTGGACTATTGAACTAGTTTAGAGCTTTAGATTCTGTAAGTTCAACATGAACTTAGAGATCATTATTCATGGTGCAGTATCGTACGTTTGTGAGCTGGTATTACATTTCTCTTCATTCCTTAGCATTCCTCATTCTCTGCTGCACTTCATTTCGATCAAAATTAGATATTCCTCTGCGCCGATTTTCTAGCCAGCACAATACACCCCTCCACCCTCACACCATTGAACACCTCATTAGATTCAAACTCTTTCACTCATTCCAACCGTAAACCGCCACTCCTCACACCCTCTCAAAAACTACTCCAAGCACGTAGCCAGTTGGCTCGACTCACATGTGAAGGAATGGGTGCAAAAAAATACTATAGCTATTGTCATTGTATGGAACAAAACACCGCATCTCATCAAGGGGGGGGTACAATACAAATCCGAAACACAAATCTTATCAGCATGGCCCAATCTATTGTCAGGTCAACTTGCACTCCGTTTTTTAGTAGTTCAGCATAATGACAAGGAACAATTGTTCTACCACAAAATGCTTGTTGGCAGCAGCAATAGTGAAAATCAATCGAACCAACTTGACCCCCTATTCTAAGTTAAGGTTGGTTATACCGAATAGATCTTTGAAGAGGCTAGGCTTTATGGACCGCACCGGAAAATACTTATCGGAGTTGCTTAATATGTAAATTAGCGAAGAGCATAATTTGCAGTCATTCGCCGCGTCGTGTCTAGTCATCGATTGGATGCTGATATGCATATTAATAGAAGGAATATTGTAAGATTGTGTTCTTGGGCCTTGTTTCATTTGAACGCACCACATATGTATATCCATATTCTTCGTAGAAGCAATCATAAGGTGCAAACAAAAATGGTTCCTGTGGGACTCCTTTGAACAATATGTGACACTTGGTGCAAATCCACACCTTACTCTTCATTCCAGCCTCCATAATCGCGGTTTTCTTTTGCATTCCTTCTCTGATTCCAACTGCCTCAAAAATTCGATTTACATGCATGAATCTCAAAAAATACTGGCTCAAGGTCATCACTGCTCCTCGATTTACAGATTTACAAGACCTATTCTTTGACTGGACCCGTGCGAAGCTTTTGTTCTTATCGCGGGGACCTGGGACTTCTCCTCAAAATGGCAAAATTCAAAGAAAATAATCACCTCCGAATCATATCTTACAATTGATGGGATAAAAGTACGCGGGGTACTTTTACAGATCCGAAAGGATCTACCCTTATCCTTCGGTCTCAAACTTGCTATTGATTGTAATTGGTATAATTCGAGGAAAACTTATGGCTATAGGCTTAACTAAGGGGAGAGTGGGGGAAAAAAACGAGGGCTAGATCAAGATGCCATGCGTCTCGGGTCCTAAGCTCTTGCTAACTAACCTTTGCTTCTCGAGATTATGCAACCCTTTATTTTTTGTTTTGTACTCCTTGGTATCTACTCATCACAACAGTATGGGTAGTTTTCTACCTTCACTTTGAAACTGCACGGCTATCCTTCCTTCTAGTTCGTGTTACAGATTTACTACATTCTTTCCAAGGCATCATACAATTTTTATTGCGTTTATGGGCTCACGTCCCATCGCTCACCCTTTCCTCAAACTATACTAGTAAAAAATTTCCAAGATGGAACGGTCAAGCATCCCAATACACGAGGCTTCCATTGTTATGTCTCTTTGATTGGTTACATCCAGTGGTAACATGTTGGAAGCTCCGCTTTGTTCCTTGTCGCAGTGTGGGCTTCAAAATTCGAATCAATTGTGCAGCAGAGGTTCAGAAGCCCTGCTATTCGCGCAGATAATATTTACGCGCACCTCTGTTTTTTGTCCTTAAAAGTTGATCCTTTCTTATAATTAGAAGCCTTCAAAGCAGTATATATATTAAGGCGAAGCCGGTGCTGTTAGGATTGCGAAGTTTGGTGGCAACAACATGAGTGGCCAATTGTATTTTGGTACGTACTTGCGGTCGCCTCTCCGTGAGCCAGACGAAGATCTGGTTGTGGACTCTGTTAGGGGGTTGCTGGACTTGGATATGGCTGATGTGACAGATGCAACGGATATGAGTGAGGTCAATGATGATTTGAATGATTTGCTGGATTTCCATTGTTATCCAATGGAAATGAGTCTAGATCGGGAACTAAGAGAATTCGAACTTGATTTTAAGGATTATAATGGTATTGATGGTACCATATTCAAGGAATCTTTCGATACTTCGAATTTAAAGCCTACCAGTCTAGTACTCACAAACCCAAATCCAAATTTTGTCTTAAATGCCAATCCACATGCTAGTCACCCAAATCACAGTCTACCTATCCTCGGACTTGGCCATCCCAGCCTAACAATTGACACACAAATCCCAAACCTTCCTGAAACAAGGTCTAAACCAAAACCAAAGCCTCGTTCCAAAAACTTAAGGGTTCTTCAAAATCTTCTTACAAAACCCAAAAGGAAAAGGCGTGCTAAGCTGACAACAGATATCCCAATTGCTCAGCTTCACATCCCTCCCATGAAACCACGTGTAACCATCGCATCCATCGATACCTTTGCGCAGTATCAAAAGAGAAAAAGCGAGGGTGACATCCCAAAGATTGGAACATTTTACGTTACCCGTTCTCCAAAACTTGACCCAGTGGCTGCACCCCAGAAACAACACCACCCTCCACCTCCCCGAGACTTATCACCGAAGGCTCCATTAACTGCGCTGCTTTTTCCATTGCCTGTACCTGCCATCGAACACCAACACACCTTCAGCACTCAATCCTCACAACCTAATTACTTGGAAAAACCTCGCATGGTCGACTCAATCGACCTGTCTTTATTGCTCGAAAATGACTTTTTCGACTTGACATGGGGGAATGAGTACCCAGAGCCTGTTGACATAGAACGCAATGAGTTGTTCGATGCGGAACTCCCTCAAGTGGAGTAACTTTTTCTCCATGGCATTTTCATCCTTTGATATAGCATCTTGTTCACCCGACCTTGTCCCCAATGGCATTCTCCTGCATTCATGTTTTTGATTCTCTGTTTGTTTTATTACCCCCATTGTTTAGTATGTAATTTAATAATTAATGTGTTTGTGATTTTAGTATGTCTTTCATGTAGTGATTTTAGTATATCGTTCATGTAGTGATTTCCGTATCTAACTTTTCAATAAGAGGCTTAAGGGCTCGAGAGAGCCATTCTGCTGCATCCCCTTTGAATCCCCAAGTACTCTCGACTTCACCTTTCAAGATATCTTCGTCAATGTCTGTATTGAACACAGCCACTTTTCCTCCCTTCATCTTGATTCTTTCTACATAGCTGTTGGCTGGATATACTGTACCACTTGTACCTATAACTAAGACCAAATCAGGCGTGGACCCATTTTCTATGAATGAGTCCACTTTATCAACTAATCGAAGGGGTAGTGACTCTCCAAACCATACTACTCCAGGTCTGAGGACATCACTTTTACAAACTGGACACTGTGGTAAATCCTCTACATCCAACTCTTTCACTGGAGTAAACTGTGGAGATGAGTCTGGTGACTCCTCAAACTTTCGCTTTCTAGACTCATACTCGGTGTCTGTATCACGTAATGCTTCGGTTAATGGGTGTTTGGAGTTGTTTCGTTCGACAAAATTGCACATAAAACTCGTACATCGCAAGTCAAATAATGAACCATGCAATTCCACCAAATTAGTGCTCAAGTGACCAGCTCGACTCAATAGTCCATCCACATTCTGTGTGATCGTCAAGCACTCAATCCCTTTCAAGTGCAGTAGTTTACTCAACGATCGATGTCCAGTATTTGGCTTGGCCTTCAAAGTAATGAATCGACGCCACGAATAGTATTGCCAAACTAAACCAGGATCTATGTAAAAGGCGTCGGGTGTAGCCAAGTCTATCATATTGAAGTTCTTCCAAAGTCCTTGGGTACCATGCGAGATCTGTAATCCAGACAGAACTGATAGACCATCTCCAACAACTGCAATAATCTTCTTCAGTTTGAGGAGATGTTCTTGGAACTCCGTCAATTTGTTCATATCATTATAATTTTTTCATTGTATTTTCTTTATCTAATTGGTATTGAAAGGTAATTATGGTGAGTATCTCAACCAACAATACAATTTAATCTACTACTCTACTTTGCCAATTTAATATTATTAGTGTAGGTTTGGTTTCTCAAAGTAATAGGATATCCGATTCAAGTTATATAACTAGCTTTTAGACCCACTTAATAATTCTTGAAGTTTCATTATGTTTGGCAAACGACTCGATTGAATTTCAAGTTACAAAACAATAATTATGCTCCCCGGCTCTGTGAATTGTTATTCCTGTTGGTTTACGAGATAATGTGCCAGTAGGTTCAAAAAGAAGTGACTCCGCAATACATATCACTAACTTTAAGCCTGAGAATCATTGAGTATTAATATATATTACTGATAATAATGTCAAGCCTAACTTGGATAGCATCGTCAACTTTTAGACCTCCAATTTTTGTTTAGCGATAGTCCAAACCTACCATCTTATCAGAAAGTTTTTCTAATCACAACCCTGAACGTGCGAGAATACCAGAAGAATGTAGTAAAGTACTTATTCTGTAATCAAACACTTTTCGTGTGATCAAGTTGACTGTAACCAATAATATGGAATCGAAACCAATCTTTTGCTCCGCACAATGATATTTCAGTTTCACACATTCTTGAAAAATGGATGCAAAAAATGTACAAACGCTTTAAAATGAACAGTTTATAATATTTAACCTTCGAGCAATGTCTGAGTAGGTTGCATACTTTGTGGTTCCGAATACCGTTATTGAAACTTTCATGTTACACCTTCGCTTTTGTCACGAACCAAGGCGATTTGAGCTCGAACGTGGTTCATCTACGAGATAAAAAATTGATGGTAATCAACAACAGTGAAGCTAAATATGATGGCTAATCTGCTTTAAATCCTTTTATTTGCAGAATAATATTCAACGTGGAAGAAGTTGTTTTTCAATAGTAAGGAGTATCTTTAAAAATGTACAAAGCGAGGTTTAACTGCAACTTTGAACCAATTTTCACAAGAATATTTAGCCTACTCCAAGTTAACTTATGAAAAGTGATTTTGAAATTCGACCTCAACAAAATGTAATAACCTGGACAAGAACAATACCCTACTTTTGGTGTCTGGAATTTCACTCACCAGTCTCACATTTTTGATTTGTAAGATGCTATTAGTAAGTTACCAGCAACACTGAAAGAGCAATTTTATTTCAAAGGAATAGAATCATGCAAGCTTCGGAGACGCTGGCAAATTCTTAAGGTAGCTTAGCATGTTTGGTCACTCTGTCGTAAGTTACTCAATTGCATTTTGCAGCCATACTGCGGCAAAAAAAAAAAATTAATCTTCTCAAAGATCAACTGCGGTAATCAGCTATCACAGCGTGAAGTACAAGTATTTTGATAGACAATAAGCCTTGTTCATAGACGCTGTTCCAAGTATAAGTGCTTACTATTACTCAATTCTCAGAGGTCATTTGATTTAGTGTACAATAATATTACATAACCTATTTAGAAACTGCACCTTTCCATGCTAAGTACTTTGCGGAATGTCCAACATCACCTAACACTCTACGACCCGTTAACAACGGTGGTGCTCTATAGAACACAACTTCGGCAGCTCCCGAGTCTACCTTTCTTCTCTTGTTGACACTTTCGCTCAACTCAGCTAATTCACTAGTGTTGGGCACTGTGTAAGCCAAAACACCACCAGCAAGTAAAGTCAGGTAAGCCTGCTGGATTTGGTGGTAGTTTGCACCCTTGGGAACTATAATCTCACTAGCAGTGGCAGTTACACCAGCAGGACGCTTGAGTAGTTGCTGGTGTTGTTGTTGCTGCAACTGTAACAATTCTTGTTCCTGGATCTTCTTTTGTTGCGACTCTTGGATCTGTGCTTGCAACAGTCTGTAGCTGTTAGGCAAGAACGTGTTCATACTAGGATTGGTAGGATGAGTAGGTACTATCGTGGCATTCCTGTCCTCGTAGCTATTGTAATTGTTTGACTGCTGTTGCTGTTGTTGTTGTCCAGGAATGCTGAACTTACCCATCCCCGAGCTCATGTTGAGCGTTTCCAATGTTGGAGCAGATAAAGCATGTTGCGCAGCGTGAACGGCAGCATGTGTATTCAGCTGTGAAGTCAAGTGAAGGTTGTTAGCACGAATTCCACTACCAACCACATTACTGTTGTGGTTGTTTGCGTATAATTGGTTGGAAATACCTCCACCCTTCAACTGCGAGATCGGCGTGAACAAGTAAGCGCGTCTGCCTGTGTTGTGATCATCGTGATCTGGAACAGATACCACGTTAGGACTAGATATGTACTGTCCTAAATCATCATCAGGATAAGGGTTCCGCAAGTACACCAGACCCATCAATGGAGGTGAATTTGGTTGTGGCCCTTCCGTGGGGTCTGGAATTGGCATTCCTACGTAGGCATCTTTCAGTAACAATGCGCGCAACGGTGATTCATATTTGATCAACTTACGAGGTTCACTCAAAGGAACAAGTGGCAACTCAAAGTTATCTCTCACCTCATCAGGCAAACAAGCTTTCCAGGTTCTGATTCTGTTGAAAAGATGTGACGACTCATTGTATCTAAATTCACAAATAAACCAAGGATTACCTTCATCAGCAATTCCTGGAGGCAAGTCACCCTTCTGGTACCGCGTCAAAAACACTACGTAACATGGGCCAACAATCTCTCCCACTAAATGGTCTCTGTACTGGCCAGTCTTACACACCTCGTTCTTGAAAAACAAACGGTCCTCTTTGTGGCAAGTCTGCTCTGGCCTATAGTACCAACACACGTTGGTGTATTGGTTTCCGTCATCTGTTGACCAGAGACGGAAAATTTGCCCAACAGTGGGTTTATCTGGATCACTAGGGTTGCGGATCATCACCCAGTCACCAATTTTGTAAAGGTGTCCATTCACTGTGAGCGAGTCCAATGGGTACCTAATGACACCGTCGGAACCAGACGTAGTCTGTCCAATTAACTCGTGGTCACTCTTGCTGAGTTCAGTTTGAATAATCACTTGTGCCTCTTTGTTGAAGTTGATAAAGTCAATGTACTCTTCAGAATATGGGTCTGTTTCGTAGTACATCTGGGCGTTGGCAAACATCAAATCCAAGTCTTGGATAAAGCTCTCAACAGTTGTGTATTTTCTCGTTCTCACTTTGATCTTAATCTCGTTTAAACTTATAGGATACGAAATCTTACTATAGTAATCCGGATATATTTTTACGTCTGGTAACTTTTCAAAGTGCAGCGTCAACATCCGCAGTTCGTTGTTGGGGTCTCTCAACTTCTTGAAGTTTTTCAAAATTAATTTGATTCGCGTTTCGAATGGCCTGTCAATAATTGGAGGACGACCTCTTCTAATTCCACTTTCGGCCGGCTTGTGGTTTCTGTGAGCCTTGTGTGACGCGGGGCCTGGTCCTGGAACAGGGACAATCGTTGCCGTTGTTTTGTACGGTGTAGGAGTGTGTGATACAGGGTCTGGAGTGTGGAGTTGGAACTTTAAAGGTGTAAACAGTTCCGGTTGGTATTGTACAGGTTGTTGCTGTTGTTGGTGCTGCTGCTGCTGCTGTTGCTGTTGCTGCGACGATGGCAGGTACAGCAGTAATGGTACCGGTGTGTGCGAAGATACATCTGCAGACGCTGCCGCTTGGTTTGGATCAACCCCTTCTGTGTACACCACTCCTTCAACAACAGTAGGTTCATCTTTCTCATCAGGCAAGTCACCCAAGTTTGGATAAGCCAATGTCTTGTGACCAGCTACCATTTTGTCATTTTTCAACTTGGGTAAAACCACCTTCAAAATGTAGTTTTTCAATATCCAGGAATGTACGTAGAAGGTAGAATCCCTACGGTTGTACAAACGAGCATTCCACGAAACAAGAGCTAAATCATCAACAAACTGTTGGGCATTATCATACTGATACTTCTTTATCTTACGCCCAATAGCATGTAGCGATAAAGGGTTCAAAACAACTTTATAATAGTCAGTACCAGTCCTCGATGGCAAACGGTGAAATGTACCCGACACATTGACGCCGGTATCGTCATAAAGCAGATAAAACCGGTTGAAAAGCTGCAGAATCCGCGTGGCTAGCTTTTTCCTCTCCCTCTCGGACATTATGACCTTTTTCGTGTTGCTTCAAGTGTTTGGTAAAGAGGAAAAATGTTTTGTTGATTTTTGTTTCGTGGTCGTGTCTTGGTAAGTGCTCACGTGCTACCTTCTAAGATTTAAGATAAAGTTAAGGAAGGGAAGAGGAGGAGAGGTGTTTGGAAACTTTGAAGATGACTGTAAAATATAGGGAGGTGTGTGGAGTGGGGTGGGGGTGTAACGAGGGATTTTCGAAGGATGGGGCTTTACTCTGGTCTTGTTGGTTGGTATGTCTATTGATATGTACCTTCTTTTAATATGCAGATTTAAAATAAAGGCTTTAAGGTAAGCATGGCCTTTTTTGTCAGGTAGCATATAGTGGGTATCTAATAAGATGTGGGAGTGAGGAGCCGCAGGGTTTGTTTAAGTTTTGGGAGAGTTGACAAAGTTTGGAATATTTGATTATTCAGATTGGTCCTTTGTTAGCGAGTATTGTTATTCTCCCCTTGAGTTTGATGGTGTCATTTTATTATTATTGGTTGTGTCATCTCTTAATATGACCACTTTTATAGTGAAACAGAACCTTTTGACAAGCAAGGAGTGTTGTAAGAGTTTCACGTACCCTGCCTTAGTACTGATTATACTTTGTTTGGCTTAGTAGGGTCAGGTTAATTAAAAAGTAGCTCTAAAGTGTAAAATGCTCACACCATGCTCGTAAAGTAAATCTTCTGCCCCACAATATTGATGTTATGAACACAGCGAAAGGGCAACCAACTAGGTTGAATTCAAGAATCACAAGATTCCATAGTCTACAAAATATTACACCCCTTTGCAGTAGCCAACTGGCTACAAACGCTCCGAGTCAAACACTAAAGTTAAAATTAAGGGAGGAATATTCCGCTCCTTTTGGACTGGCTGCAAATCATTCAAACTTCTGTTTTTCCACGACTGTTTACAGGAGTTATAAAAAGTAGGAAGCAAAGTCTTCCAATAGACCTTAACAAGGTGTGCGTTCGATTGAGAAACTGTATAACCTAGGAAGACTCCTGAATAATACTTCCAAAATACCAAAGAGAATTACAGTTTTTATCTTCATCCACTTGGATAAGAGCGTTGAAATAACTTTTAGAATTGAATATTATTGAGGTATACATTACATTCATTTTTCATTAAACCAGAGGGTCTCCGAAGACACCCCAGTACTGTTCCACATCGTATGGACCACCGCTCTTCCAGTAATCGTTGTACATGGTGAACGCGATCACTTGACTTCCCAACGAGCTAACAATAGACTCAAGCGCAGCAACTTGATTGGATTCACTAGGAACACAGCTACCGTATGACTTACCTTGAGTAGGCCAGCCGGTTTCTGTAATCAAAATCTTTTTTGATGGCCCACAAACGTTACGCAAAGCTTGTATTTGTTGCTGTAACCAGGGGCCAGAGTTAGAAGGTTGTACGTTTCCGTCCCAGAATGGGTGGGAGTTAACTGCGAGGTAGTCAGAGATTTGACAAAGACCACTGTTGGCTAAAACAGCAACCAAAGTATCGACAGAAACAACTGGTCCAGTGTACTGTGGCGCGTTTTGCTTTAACCATGATCTGGCGGTCGAGACGGCATTAGAAATGTCTTGCACACTAGCTGTACCGTCGTTGACACGCTCATTTCCAATCAGGATGGTATCGACTGCAGACCATCCACGAGATGAAGTCTTTAAAGCATTATCTATATCAGTCAAACCACCCTGGACAGACGCAGTGTCGATGTTCCAGACACCAAGGAATAACTGCTGGTTCGAGCTAATGGCAGCTAAAACATTCTCAATTCCTGAACAGTCGGTACTGTAAAGTCTGATAAGGTCATAGCTTCTCAATTTGTCAATGTCATCCTGCACTTCTTGTGCTGTTTTACATTGGTTGGACTTGGTGTATGGAGAGTACGTGATACCCTTCGAACCTTCTGCTGCTGCAGCTCCAGGGGATGACGAACCAGACGAAGATCCAGACGAAGATCCGGCAGATGATCCAGTAGACCCTGCCGAAGACGAAGCGTAGCTGCCACCTGCACCGGCAGAAGCAGACGCAGAGGAACCGTAGCTTCCAACAGAAGCTCCTGCTGAGGAGCCTGCTGAAGAGCCAGTGCCCGACGAACCAGAACTCGAACCAAACAATGAAGGGGTGGTTCCCGAAGTGGTTGACGACGAACTAGACGATCCGCCTATTCCCAACAAGAAGTCAAACAAACTCTTCGCGCTTGAGTAGATCGAGTTTGGTGGGGAGGCACTGGAAGCGGCCGCAGTGGCGGCTGCAGTGGCAGCTGCTGCAGGAGGTGAAGCTTGTGCGTTTATTGGCGAGTTACCACCTTGGTATGGAAGTGCTTTTGCGGTAGCAGCTGCGGCCGGAGCAGCCACTGCTGGCACTACTGCTGGTGCAGGAGCTGGTGCGGCAACTGCTGGCGCAGCAGCTGCTGGAGGCGAGCCCGCTAAAGGACTATTTCCACCTTGGAAAGACACAGCCTGGGGTATACTGTTAAAGGTTGTGGCTGCAGCTGCAGGTGCGGCAGCATTGGCTTGTGCATTCGCTTGAGCTACCGGTGCGACGGCTATAGCTTGTGCGGCAGTGGTTGGAGTGGCATCCACGTAAACGGTTTGCGTTTGCTGGATTTGCTGCGTAAAGACTAACCTCTTATCCATAGGTATAACATAGGCTAGCGAGGCTCCCACTATTAACGAACAAGACAAATATTTGGACAACTTCATAATGAACGTGGAAGTCTAACTAGGGATGGTTACTCGAAACTCTATTATTGATTGACAGTAAGTAAGAAGAAATGAAAGGTGTGGATCTTGAACGTTTACTAAATTACGGGAAATCATATTCAATATATACGTTGAAATTTACGGAACCTCAGCGTTTGCTCCTTCAAACACCGGCCCCTCCGATACGCTCAATGCCTGTTAATTAATGAACTCTGTTTACCTATTACAGTTACTTTCAATGGCGTACAGCATAAAAAAAAAAAAAATTCGAAATTTGCAGCAAAGCAATTGCCTATTTAGGCACTGATTTTGACATGCATATTACCTGTTCTGTCTATCTTCCCTAAATCAGTGTTTCCATACAATAGGTTCTGCATACATAAGCACTGGTAGTGGGATTAATATAAGAGAGAAGAGGCGACAGAGTGAATGGTGGAGCAGGCTTGGCTTGGTAGGCCCTCTTTCAGTAGTTTTCGAATCTCGGTTGTCATGTTGTTCTGTGTTTCTTCCGAAGGATTTGCTGCTTATCGTGCATGGTTGGTGCCTTTATACAAGCAGGAAGTGTGATTTATGGTAGAAAAAGGCAACTTGTCGGAGGGGACCCCACACAGAAGAACACTCAAACAGCGTATACCGAGCACACTGAACATGAATGAGTAACTGCTTAAGGTTAATTGTATGGAGGCTTTCGGTGAGGGCTTACTACAGGAGGTGGAATGACATTGTCTCGAGACCCTAAGTGAGTGACGAAATTTACGTTTGTAGATTGCAGGGCCACTTTCGAGTCATTTCCAGGGAGGCTCTTGTATAGCTTCCTTTCAGTAGGTAATTTTCTTTAAGGAGGTTTAAAGTTTGCTGAACAAACGTAGATTTGTCTCTTCTTGGAAGTACCGATGAGATGGTTTGTACGTAAAATTGTTCCATCGTTCATATGAAACTTGTAACGAAAACGGAACTGTCCTTTACAAAAAAAGAGAGGGGGAGGGTGACTAACAGATTTCCAGTACTGTGATTTCCAAACTGCAGAAGGGGTTTACGATTTCAAGTTTGCGATATCAAATGCTTAATTGATACCAAATGACCTTCAGCATTAGTTCTGAACATCTGTCATTGCTATTTGAGCTTTGTTATAGAGCTTTGATAAAATCCTGTTGGTTGATAGTGAACGATTTGAATTTTCTTGATATATTGACACATGGAAGTTGATACTATTAGCACTCCTTTCACTTCAGATTCTACTTGGCGTTGTCATGCTGTCCATATACATCGCATTCATTGCTAAAGTTATGAACTTTCTATGGCAAACCTACTAGATAGAGTAACTAAGAAATTTAGTGATCTAAATTTCAGAGATTGAGGCAAAAAAAACATAAAGCTTAATTGATGATTGTACACTTCTCATATGAACAGGAGGCAAGTGCAATTCCTGTTGTGAAAAGTACTTTTATATTGATGTACACCCTGTTTATCGAACGCCTCAATCTAGTAGGTTGACTTCTGCAAAATCTGATGCACTCTTAATCTGATATGTTAGGTTTATAGTACTTTCTATATAGTCTACTAAAATCTTCCCCAAGTGAAAAATTCGCAACACCGGCTGCTACTGAAGTCACTTCCATGAAGATGAAATTATACTTGTTAAACTACCCTTTTCAAGGTTATGTCGTTCCGATTTTATCTTCGCCCTTGTTGTAAATTTTTCAGACTATTTCTGGATCCCCTGTTCATCGTGCACCCCTTGTTTAATTAAACAGTATAGTTAAAGGTGATAATCGACAGCATAGTAAACCCACGGCTAAGTGAAGACCAATGGCCTACCCAACAATTAATATGAGTAAACCTCGTATATGCATTTAAGAAGGGAAATATTCCCTTCGGAATAGATCATAGTATGCGGGGTTGCTAACGAATCAAAACAATCGTTGACAGGGATTGAGGGGGATATGTGGGGATCTTTGGTTAGGTAACCTAAGATGATATAAATACTTCGACGACTCCTGTTTTAGCATATACCATCAATTGTTGGTTCTATTCCTACTATGAACTATCAAAGTGTGTTCCCTCTGGGTTTTAATGCTGAGACCCTTCAGCACAGACTTCCTTTAGGAGATGATATGTTTGGTAATGTTGAGGTTTCAAAGTCTCAAACTTCTGAAGA
The DNA here is from genome assembly GCA_030568835.1 of Kodamaea hsintzibuensis (nom. inval.). NCBI lineage: Eukaryota > Fungi > Ascomycota > Pichiomycetes > Serinales > Debaryomycetaceae > Kodamaea > Kodamaea hsintzibuensis (nom. inval.). The sequence continues at coordinate 362,539 of JAJMJA010000001.1, forward strand.
AACCGGTATTTATCGTAATCAATTGATGAGAAATGGACTCTACTCCAACATTCATCCTTCCTTGGACACTCATGCCAAATTGTTCAACCATGCTGCCTTGATCCACGCCAACAGACCTTGCTTTGGTTCAAGAAAATTTGACTACGAAACAGGAACCAGTGGAAGAATCTTTGAGTCTCTCACTTATAAACAAGTCAATACTAGAAAACAAAACTTGGGATCTGGGATTGTTCACACAATGCGTAACAACCCTTTCATCAATACTTTGTCCCCGGAAATCCTCGAGAAGGTACAAGATCATTGCTTTTTGTACAACACAAATTGGTCAAAAGCGTCAGGTAGAAGCAACATAGACTACGAAATCGAATTGCAAACTTCATTCATTGTCTCGATTTACTCCGCCAATAGAATGGAATGGGTTTTGTCGGACTTGGCATGTAGTGCTTACTCCTTGACTAACACAGCTCTTTACGATAATTTGGGTTCGGAGGTTACTAAGTATATTCTTGAGTTAACAAAGAGTCCAGTTATTATCACTTCTGGCGATAAGATTGCGGAATTGTTGCAATTCAAGGCAGAGACACCCTCTTTAAGCAACTTGATTGAAATAATTTCTATGGACCCTATTGATAATGAAATGGTTGAAAAAGCCAAAGCTCTCCAAGTTGATTTGAAGGAAATGAAAGAAGTGGAAGAAATAGGTCGTACCAATTTCTTCGAGGAAATGCCGCCTCTGCCTGACACTTTGTTTACAATATCTTTCACTTCTGGTACAACTGGATCGAAACCAAAAGGTGTAATGTTAACACATGCCAATGCAGTGTCTGGTGCTGCAGGTCTTCAACTCACGGAACCTAACGTAGCTACCTTGGGAGGAGATGCCCGAGCATTTATCTTTTTACCATTGACTCACATCTACGAACGTCAAACGAGTAGTTTTGCGTGGTCACTGGGTTACTATTTGGGATTCCCTCAACTCTCCAACAGCAAATCTCCAACAAAGGACCCTTACTCTAAATTAGTCGAGGATCTTAAAATATTCAAACCACATTACTTCCTGATTGTACCTAGATTGCTCACTAAAGTAGAATCCTTTGTCAAGCAGCACATCAACAACTCTCCTCACGCCAATAAAATCAAGGAGATAATTGAATACAAGATTGTTGAACAAGCAAAGTTTGATGGTGCAACTGGAGCAAATGAAAGTTATGATCTGTTTGAGCCCTACAAAGAACTTAAAACTTTAGTTGGGTTTGACAATTTATTATGGACGCAAACTGCATCTGCTCCAATCTCTCCTTCGACCTTGGTGTATTTAAAGGCGTGCCTTGGTGTAGGAGTGAGGCTGATTTACGGAATGACAGAAACTTATGGAGGAATGACAAATTCTCACCATTTTGACTCCTCTCCTGGTACTTGTGGTGGCGTGTTTCCTTGCCAGGAGTTCAAGTTGGCGACAGCTTTGGATGGGGGGTCTCTGAACAGGGGCGAATTGCTCGTTCGTGGAGGAAATAACTGCAAGGGTTATTATTATAATAAAGAAGAGACTTGGAAAATGATAGATGCCGATGGTTGGTTACACACAGGGGATGTTGCCACGGTTTCGGGTACATATAATCGTCTTTCTATCGTGGATAGAGTCCGCAATTTCTTCAAGTTGTCCCAAGGAGAGTACGTTTCGCCTGAAAAGGTAGAAAATAGGTACTTATCGTCCAACTCATTTGTGACACAGTTGTATGTACACGGCGACCCGTTGAGACATTTCCTTGTTGGAATTGTTGGAATTGAGCAAGATCATGGCCACAAGTTCCTTAAGTCGGTGGGTATTACGTCACCACCCACCAACTCAGACGATATGCTCGCACTTATCAATAAGATTGAGCACAAGAAAGCGTTCCTTTTAACTATGAACGCCAATGTTGCAAAGAAGTTGAATGGTGTCGAAAAATTACACAACATCCACATTGAAATCAACCCTTTGACTTTGGAAAGAGATGTAGTAACTCCGACATTCAAAATAAAACGAGTTCTAGCTGCAAAATATTTCAAACTGGTATTTGATCATTTGTACGACACGGAAAAATCGCTTATCTTTGAAAAGGCGCGCTTATAAAGTCTTTTTTATGTTGTATGAGGAGCACTATTTTGACGCTAGCACTTGTAGTTTTGTCTTAGGAACCACTTTTAAAGAAAAGTTGGCACCGCAACCTGTCACTTTATTCTGAAGCTTCAAGGTGGAGATACTGCAAATGACTCCTTGGTAGTGCAATAATCCTCAGTCATACGTATACAGCTTTTCAGTCGAGAATGTGGGTACATGATTGCTGAATGTACAGTGTACTTCATTTTTGCAACCACCCAATATCTCCTTTTTATGAACTATGAACCATCAATCACTCTACTTCAATCATGCACCAATTCTGTAGAGTAGATGTAACTAATAAACTGAATTGCAAAGGAGCAACGCGGATCTAGTATAAGTTTGCCTGTCTCATGCTCTAATCATTTCTAACCCACTTTACCAATTACAGTAAGAGCTCAGCTTGCGATCGCTTATTTTATTGTTTGAAAGCCCCACACCCTTAACAGTATTTTTAACAGAGTAATCATTGCTTAGGAGTGTGCTATTTGTGGGTGCTGGGCCACCAAATCAATATTTTGCCTTGTGAATCTCAATAATATATAAACCCTTGGAGTCTCAGTTTGAGTTTTGGGGTTTAAACCTCATTCACTTTCAAAATGGCAATATCACGGGTCACTATTGCAACCACACTCAGGATAGCTCAATTCGTGTTCTGTATAGGATCATTAGGTCTAGCTGCCGCGATAGCTTCCACTGCTGATATGAGTATTGACAGTATCGAAGTTACTATGGCTACAGCACTGATTTCGATTTTGTACTTGATCGCGCTCTCGGTACCCCAGGTTTTGCATTTCATGGCCAACATTGTTATTTTAACTGGCGAAAGCTGCCTTTTTATTCTCTGGGGATCATCATTTAGTGTTGTTGCTGATGGTTTCGCCAATGCAGATTGTTCTACTTCCCAATCTCAATGGCTCTTTCTTTCATTCTGGTATAGTGACTTCAGATGGTGTCGCCTTGGTAAGGGTTTAATAGGCGTTGAAGCTATTACTTTGGCTTTGTTCATCACTTCCTTCGGCTTGCACATTATTTTTGCGGTACTTTCTGCTTCGCTTCAATCAGGGTTTATTGTTTATGCCACCTCGTGGGGGAAACTTGACAAAGGGTTTATCTTTCTTAAGGAGAAGTGTCACGACAGAGAGGCAGACATATCAGTTAGTGATGAATTAGAAAGTAAAGATGGTTCTACTTCAGATGAGAATATCAAGAAAGCTGCGAAATCTAAAGCAAAAGTACAAGAACTACAAATAACGAAGTAGCGGGAAATTCTGTCCAGAGCCTTTTACTATAAATAATTTTAGAATGAATATACAATTTGGGTTGTAAACGCGTTGCAAACTTTAATGGATGAGCAACCCTCCTTTGACTCATTCTGACCTACTTTGGCTAGTTTAACTATGAAATACAAGAAATATACATTTGGCCATATTTTTAGGGTTTATCAAATCTCAAGCACCTTGAAGTATCAATGGACTAAATTTCCATTGAAGACATCCCCGCTTCAATTGTGCTTACAGGGTGTCTTCTTCATGCCCCTTTTTGGCAGTAAATCTGCACGCTCTTGTTAAAAGCCTTCACATTGCAGTTGACAGAGGGGAGAATAATCAGTTACATCAGGTGTGCAACTTCCGGAATGGGTAGTGTTTTCTATTCCTTATGACCTCTTTTTACAATTCGTGTTGGTTCTTGGCTTAATTCTGTTTTATATTTGCATTGGCATGAATGCATTTTTTTAAAGTGTAAAAGGTATTTCTATACTTGTGCAAGCAACACCATTTTATAGTTTATATGATACATTCTCTATCAAAGTTTATAAATTGGTGTGTGTCATATGTGTACATGTAGTTGACAACATAAACGTTACCAAATGTTAGTACCAAGTATGTTCTCTTCACATAGTCAAGAAGAACTCTACAAAGTACCGTGGACTATCATAACCAGGTTGATGAAATGTTTATCTTTTTGAGAGATTGTTCTAGGGCCAAGCGCTCATACTACTAGCATTTTTGCAACCAAATTTGTACCACAAAGAAGAAGGCTTTCAATAACGAGATACGAAGCTTTATACATAATGTTTGACCCACTCTAAAAGCGACCTTTAAAGTTCGTTCTTACGTTAGTATTTTCATTTAAGGATATCCTTATGGAATATTTATAGATTAATTCTAAATGCCAAAGATTACGAATATGAAACGAAGAATTGAAAACCAAGAATGCAGTAAAGGGTAGCTAAATAATATAATGGCTCACTCGGGAATAGTCAAAGATGGTTTTCCTGTAGGTTTACACTTGACGCGAACCACATAGTATTTGCTTTTGATTGACCCCGTGTCGTCGAAGGGGTCGTTCAGGCTGGAGCCCGAAGAAGATGATGTAGGAGCTTTAGAGACCACGATTGAAGGGGCTTTTGAAGGAGCTTTGGATGCTGCTTTGGAAGCGGCCTTGGATTCCGCTTTGGATGCAGATTTTGAGGCAGCTTTTGTTTCCGCTTTTGAAACAGCCTTTGAAACAGCTTTGGAAACAGCCTTCGAAGCTTTCGAAGCTGCTTTGGATTGCGCAATTGAGGGAGCCTTGGAAGCTACCTTTATTTCTTCCTTTACGCTCTTCTTCTCAACTTCCTCCACAATCTCAGTGACAACTGCAGCTTCGGTGACTTCTTCTACAACTTCCTTTACTTCTTTCACTTCAGTCTTCTCTTCCACGGTAGTAATAACCTCTGTAGTTTCCGTCTTTTCTATCGTCTCCACAGCAGCTTCAACGTCCTTTGGAGCATTAACCGGAAGCGCAGAATAGATACCACCAATTATGTGACCATTCCTACGGCTCTTGACATAGCCTCCAAATCCTATTGTTTTGCCAACAGGTACGACTGTGAATACAATCAATGCAATAAGGGCAACCAATGAGATTATCCAGTTAAATAAAGTGAAGGCAATGAGAGTCTTGCCTATTCTGCACCAATCAAATGAAAATGCCCAGATACCTCCCTTGGTTTCCGCATACCCTGAACAGTTTCCGAAGTTTGCAAATTGTTGTTCTACTAAAACGAAAGCCAATACCCATAATCCAAGCATGACTAACTCCATTCCAAATACCACTGCAAAAGGAATTTTAGCAAGAATAGGTGGTATAAAGAGTATTAGTAAATGTACAATCAGGAGTGCCGCCACAACAAGAACAGCTACAATGTAGTCGCATATCTTGTTGAAGCTATAAGTAAACCCAACAGCTAATCCCAAAGTAATAGCAGTCAAAATGAACTGCAAAGTTCTAATAGTTAAAGTAACGGTCAACGGGCCTGCCATAATAAACTCATAGTCAAGGGATTTAATACCACTGAGAGATTTCTACCTTATATATACATGGAAAGCTAATCCCTTGATGAAAAGTGAAAACCTTATTACCATAGCAGCACAATGAAAATCACTTCAAATTCCTTAAATTTTCTACTCGCTACTTGGTTGTCTATTTGGAGTTACAATTGCAACCAAATGCTAATTTGGGGTGCATCAATTTAGCTTAGAATGAGAGGCGAATTATAACCCGATGATTGACTCATGGCTGAGGGTAGTCTTTTGTATGTTGTCAATTCAGTTGTGCGAGGAGGTTTAGGGAAAAGTAGTTTGCGAGAAGTATGGGAAATAGGATGTTGATGTACAATCAGTGGCTAGAAGGAAAGAGATAGTGGTCGCTTTGGGTTGGCAAATTGAAGCATATGTACGCAAAACAAAGTGCCTCCTAAATAGAAAGATAATACTTTTGATGTGTTGAGTACGTTGTTTGCAACGCAATTCATGTTTAGCATGTAGTTGTGTAGCAGGATCTGGATTGTGGAGTAGTGTACGCCTTGCTTACTGGAATACCCTGCGACAAATAACTGTCACAATAATTTGTGATCGCTTTACAAGGAAAAGATTAACCAGCCATCAAAACTTAATATAGAATTAAACACAATTGAATGATTTGTAGGCTTCAACTTTACGGAATTACAAAGATTATTTATGCACAGTCATCAGCTCGCTTAATGATATTTTGAAATTGAAAGTTGGATGTTATCATTTAAAGTTTTGGATTGTGAATTATGGGAAGATAACTCGGTTCATTTGAAACCCAATTTACAATCTTTTAAGATCTAGACAAAGTATCGGCCCACTGAAAACTACACGACAATATAAAATATGAAGTGGTCCTGTCAACCATTAAACTCAAAATAAACAATTGAAATACACCATCCATTCCTTAAAGCTCAAAACTACGGTGTGCAGCACATGCTTTTTCAAAGCATCTCTAGTTAAATTCTAGCGAACCTTTTGCATAACATCTTCTAGTACATGTATTGCTGGTTGGAATCCTCATTTGTACCATTTGCAAACGAATAGAGGTCTGTAACTGAATCAAACGATTAAGCGAGAACTACAAGTGAGGCAAAAGTCGACCCTTTTTGAATCAATTTGCACAACCACATTATCTACTCATTCTACATTTGAGTTTTTTTTAAATCCGTTGAAGAATCTATTATATATATACAAAGAATAAAAACTAAACTTCATAGACTCTTTTCATAACCCCATAAAACTATTATTAATAACCATGCCGTTGAGGACATTAAAATACACAGCCACTATCAAGTGACTTGAAAACAAAAAGTAAAACAAAAATATAAGACTCGTAAACGAGTGTTCTCTAGCTCAAGGAGAGCTCGAGGGTTGAAAAGAGAGGCGACACCAAGTTGATTAGTATCTGTAGATATCGGCCTTGAAAGGACCTTCCTTTGAAATACCCAAGTACTCGGATTGGACATCGGACAAGGTGGTCAACTTGGCACCCAAGTGGTCCAAGTGACATCTGGCGACGGTTTCGTCCAAGATCTTTGGCAACAAGTGGACACCAACATCGAACTTACCGGCAACACCGAATTCAGGGTATTGAGATCTGAACTCGGAGTCGTCAGCCTTGAACAAAGCGATTTGAGCCAAGACTTGGTTGGAGAAAGAACAAGACATGACGAACGAGGAGTGACCAGTGGCACATCCCAAGTTGACCAATCTACCTTCAGCAAGCAAGATCAAGTGACGGCCGTTCTTCATCAAGAATCTGTCAACTTGTGGCTTGATGTTGACAACAGATTGAGCGTTAGCCTTCAACCAAGCGACGTCGATTTCAATGTCAAAGTGACCAATGTTACAGACAATGGCGTCTTCTGGCATCTTTTCGAAGTCAGATCCGGTGATGATGTCACGGCATCCAGTGGTGGTGACAAAGATTTGACCAACGTGGGCAACGTCAGCCAATGGGGCGACTTGGTAACCAGAGACAGCAGCTTGCAAAGCGTTGATTGGGTCAATCTCGGAGACAATGACACGAGCACCCATGGATCTCAAGGCGTCGGCACAACCCTTACCAACATCACCGAATCCGGCAACAATGGCGGTCTTACCAGCAATCATGACATCGGTGGCTCTCTTAATACCGTCAATCAAAGATTCACGACATCCGTACAAGTTGTCGAACTTAGACTTGGTGACAGAGTCGTTGACGTTGATGGCTGGAACCTTCAACTTACCTTCCTTCAAGGCCTTGTACAAGTGGTGGACACCGGTGGTGGTCTCCTCAGACAAACCGAAACAGTCGTCCAACATTTCTGGGTACTTTTCGTGGACAAGAGAAGTCAAGTCTCCACCGTCGTCCAAGATCAAGTTCAACTTCTTGTTGTCCTTGAAGGCAAACAATTGTTGGTCCAAACACCATTGGTATTCTTCCTCGGTCTCACCCTTCCAGGCGAAAACAGGAACACCAGTAGCAGCAATGGCAGCAGCGGCGTGGTCCTGGGTCGAGAAAATGTTACACGAGGTCCAGGTAACTTCAGCACCCAAAGCAGTCAAGGTTTCAATCAAAACAGCAGTTTGGATGGTCATGTGCAAACAACCTGCAATTCTGGCACCCTTCAATGGCTGAGATGGACCGTACTTCTTTCTGATGTACATCAAACCTGGCATTTCGTTTTCGGACAATTCAATGTCCTTTCTACCGAAGGCAGCAAGGGAAACGTCAGCGACTTTGTAGTTAGACATGGTGATTTAAAATAGTATTTATGACTATAAAGAAAAAGATACGTGAAAAATTTTGCTGGATTTGACGTCTATTTATACTGTCGAGATGCGATAGAAAAAATTTGAGGAACGACAAAAATCGGGAATTGGATAAACGAGGGGTGGTTAGGGGAACTCGTGGAGGTTGAAATGAGAGGTATGATGAAGAAGAAGAAGTTTGAGCTATGTTGATGGTGTAGTTGGGTTGGTTTTAAATAAGACTGTGTAACAATTTATGATAATTATGATTAATTAGGTAAAGAAATCAGATTGATGTTTAATGGAATGTTATATACGTATATCAAACTAACTTACATTAAGATCGCCAGCTGTGAACAAAGTTCACTATAATGATATGAGAATAACGGTCAATAAATGATAATTAACAAGTTTTGGGAAAGATTCAACAAAAATCAAAGAAGGAAATGAGTCAGTGGTTATGAACGTCACAAAGTTTGGTTTTCTTGGAACTATACAGGTGTTCAGATCATTAAGAACGTTATAAAAATGTGTATATAGTACTTGAAGAGTTCATTTTGAGCTGACTTGTTACGTTATTCATATTGTTCCAAATTCTATCTATCTTAAATCTGCTTTTTGATCGTACTACAATTACACTCATCAAGTCCATTCTAAGGTAGGTTGATTCATGACATCACTTCAGTCATATTACTACTCTCTCCAAATAGGAGATCACCGTTTATATACTCCTCTTAACACCACTCCAGTTCATTCACATGTGAATTTATATCGATACACAAACATCCACGAGGTCCTTGTGCTTGACCTTTTGTACAGGTGTAAACGTGCGGCCTATTATTACTATTTACTCACTATCGATCCTAGTAGATCTAGAAATGTCACAGAATCGCAACACATCAACCTTATAACTCAAACTTCAACCAGTCGAGGTCTTTGAAGCTATCCTTCTGGGTGTTTCTTTGTGCTGCCAATTGATTTTTCAAGCCATCGCTGAGCGATGACTTGTACAGTTGTGTTGTTTGTGGTGATGTTGTGTTGTTTGTGTTGTTTTGGTTCTGGTACTTGAAGTAGTTGATTCCCATGTCCACGTCCACATCCATGTCCATTATCCTGTCCACTTCTCCTCTTCCAGGGGCTGAAGAAGGAAGGAGGTCAACGACGTTTAATGGTGTTGCGGGAATACTGCTGTTGCCGTTCGCGACAGCTCCCGTGGTATCGCGGCGAAAGTCGCTGAATGATTGCTGTCTGGTTCCAAATGAGTTGGGCAGTGTAAGAGAGCCAGGTGTACTAGCTCCAGTCCCGATCCCAGACAGTGCAGGCATTTGCATACCTGTGAGTGTCCCGCTACTCAGTTGTCTTGATAAGTCACTCGGACTGTCAAAGAATGTACTATACTTTTGGTTAAGGAGATTGATGTTTGAAAGAGAAAGTGATTGTTGCGATGAAGCCTGCATCAGTGGTATCTGTTGTAATTGTTGTTGATGTTGTTGTTGTAGTTGTTGCTGTTGCTGGTACAGGTGAGGTAACGACATGATGCTGGAGGTTCTTCTCATAGATCCTCTTTTTGATACGCTACCACTCACCAGTGAGCTCGTAGACCTCTTACCCAATGACTCGTAGTAATCGCCGCTAGCGGCGAGGTTAAAGTCGGACTTTTTTCTCTTAAATGGTTGATTAGACAGTGTGAATGGCAGCAGTGCACTGGGGCTTCCTGCCGCAAGGTTGGGATGACTGGCGTTACGTGGGATAGGAATCGAGCGTGCAGACCCTGCTACTGGAAGTGGGCTCGTTGAAATGCTACTACTCGAGGTGGTGCCGTTGTTGATCGGCTTCGGTAAAATCAAGATATTCTTGTATCTTGCGTTGTTGGGGAGTGAGCTTGTAGTTACGCTTGAGGTTCCACTGTAGACCGGGTTGAACTTAACACCCAGCGGAGCGATGCTCCTACTTCCAAGCGCTATCGGCGTACTGCTGAGCAGCGTGACCAGTGGGTGTCGTGAGATAGTACTCGTGCTCTTGCGCGACAGCCGTTTTTTAATTACATCTGTTTTAAGACTGAGAGGCCGAGTGGTGCCGTGCAATTTGTAGAAGAGTCCGCATGCGTTGCAGAGGGTATTGCCCAGAGGGTCCTTCCTCCAAAGTGGGGTGTTGAGTGTGTGACAGTTTGTGCATTCGGTTGGCTTACCAGATGGTGAAGGTGCTTGCGATGGTTCCCGTGGTGGTGAATGGAGGCTCAGTGGTGTTGATTGAGGTGTGAAGTCTTTACTATTGGCTTGAGTGGTAATCGTCGTGGTACTCAGACTTTTGATTTGATTATGTGTGCTAGGTAACACCACATTACTATTCCCATCTCTCTTTCTTTCCTTTAATGGTGGACTGTTTTTAAGATCGTCGATCAGTAACGGTGAAAGTAGGTCGAGAACTCGGTCATGTGTATGCCCTCTCCTTCCTAATCCATTACTACTACTTCCATCCTCACTCCCATCTTCAATATATAGTCGAGATGTATCATTTAATCCTCGCTGACACCTCGAACTATCTTTTCTCACTTGCCTATTCTCAACTCGCGGCTGTAACGATAGTAGCTTCCTTGCTGAGAGGAAAAGCTCCACGATAGACGGTCCTCCGTCAAAATTCCTGGATGACATGCTTAATAGTTTCCTCTATGTTTTTTTTTTTTTTTTTTCTGGGGCCTTTTTTTCTTCTGTATTACTCCAATATGTATCCTATAGGCTGAATATGAGTAACTTCAAACACTTTAGTGTACTTGAGATGAAATGATGTAATTATAAAAAGGTTCTCCAATACAAAAGACCCTCCTTGAATATAAAAGGGTTTTTTTTTTTAGCTTTTGGTTCTGATGAAAACAGTTGCTCTCTTCTCCCCGCCCAGCGTGATTCAAGATTTGGTACAGAAAATGGAAGGAAGGAAAGAAGGTAAAATTTTCTGCTTTAATACCTTAAGATTTTGACTCTATAAGTAAATTAGTAGTGAGAGCGCCTCAATTTCAATATGTAATTTTACAGGTTTTGGAGGTCAGTTTACAGGTTGGGGTTTAGTGCTACCCCCACTTTTAAGCTCTTGGTAGTGAGTATACAGGAGAGGAATAGGTATTGTTGGTTTATGATTGATTGATGTACTTGTTATAGGGATAGGTTAGGTTAGAGTTTATAGATGCACGTGTTAATGTGGGTTATGATTACTGTTATGGGGTATGGAAGACATGGACAAAGAAACTTTGGATGGAATCCCGGGTCGAGAGTGCGTATTAACAGTGAATGAAATTTTCACATTTTACATCAAAGCTTGTCATTACTAGTATAGTCTGAAGAGCACATCCTATTTAGGAACCAAACAGGGTGCTTGGAGGGGACGTTTTAGTTTAGATTTTGAAGTGGGTAAGGCTGAGAGAAGTACAATGGGTTACTCGGAACTTAATTCTTTGTTATATCAAATGGATTTATTAAAGGTTATTCGAACGTATTGGTTGAATTGATGTGAAAAGTATAATATATTGTATTGATATGTAAAATATATCAGTAAATATATACCAACTTGAGAATACGTTAAATTAATAAAGAGGAGATGGAATGACGAAACTTTCTCGGTTCTACTGACACCACAAAATTTCATGGGTACTCAAATTATTATAATCAATAAGCGATTACCATTTAGGACCACTGTGATCCATAAATACTCCTATTCTATCCCAAAATACAATGTTAAAGCCCTGATTATAGAAGTTTTTTTTTTTCATTCAATAGATCCGTTTATTACTTAACTGTATGGAGCTTATTCTTTGAGTACTGTCTGGTTATTCAACCTATTCTGAGTGAACTGATTTCAATTACTTGCACAGAAATTGTAACTGTTTTTGTGCCTCACTTAAAGATCTTGGGTTTCAACTGTCACGGTTTCTGTGTTTAATATTAATCTGGTTATACTTTTCATACTTTTCAATCTTATTTACTTCTGCATACGTCTCTGCATTAACTCCTTCTCTGCACCTTACCTTTAGATACTTCTAGAGACTTTGTTTTAACTCACTTAACTACTTCACCTTCTTCTCAACGCTTTTTTTTTTTTTAATCTACTGCGCTCGTTATCTTTTAAAGTTAACTGTAAACTGTCAACTTAGATCTCCATCACAACGTTTTCTCACCTCAACGTTCACCTCAACGTTCACCTCAACATTTCATAATCTTACTGTATTCGTCTAATATACCTTCATTTTTCAACCTAGCATTCCAAACAGAAAACCTAGATTCTGTCATGAATATTCAAAGTGTCAATCCTACTTGATAATTTAACCTTATTTATCATTGCATACTACATTCAGCACATGGCAGCTTCTGTTTTATATTAAACTAGTCTTTTTTTAAGTCGATTAAATCCTCTTCTTTGACGAGTACATCTAATTCGTTTGACGTTGTAATTCGTTATTTCCAGTTGTCTTTTTCTTTATGAACTGTTACTTCACATTCCATCCTATAAGCTACCGTTGAAATGCTTCCCCTCGTCAGTAACAGTTTCTTCATATTACTTCGTAATATCAGACTCTTCGTTCCCCTCGAAGCACAGCCACTTCTTGCCCAACTGTCCTGTTGACACTCAGTTTTTAATTCCCCTCAGAGCATTACTTCTCAGCACCTTCAATGTCCCAACTTTATTCTCCTCAGTCATACTCCTATTCCTCATGATGCGAACTTTCTTGCTTCTTGTACCTCCTATAATGTTTTTCCGGAGGATTACTATTATCTGCGTGCAATCTATAATCAAACGAAACTCCCAGCACTCTTTCACTGGACCCTCCGTCCAATATCGTCACAGCCTCACCTTGTAAGATCAAATCGCATTCCCTTATCACCCTCAAAATCAGGTCGCACACTACACGTCTTGCTTGGAAAGATGTCAACTTCTTGCTTTTGTTTTGAAAGTTCAAGTTCGAGTTCCATACACTCACAATATCTTCGTCTTTACGGACACTGAGTACGAGTCCCAGAATATCGCTGAGAGCCAATTCTTGGTATTGGTCTGCTGTGTCTGGGATGAGAGAGCCACTGAGCATTTTGAGAACAAGACGTTCCCAAATTAACGTGGTTCTTTTGCGGATCTTTGAAACTCCATTCTCGTCAATCACCTGGTTGGACTCGCCAGTCCCTATACGTCTGTTGAATCTGAACACCCAACGGCCTCCCTTGATGTTCACTGGGTCTTCCCACACCGGGTTAATCCCCGATTTGAACACAAGCAACTCAGTGCCAATAGGTAATTCATATACACGCTTTATCAGTGACATCGAGAGCCATGCTTGTTCAAGCGACCCAATCGATTTAGTCGTCGTGCCTGAAAAAGTCAAAAACTCAATCTCGTGTGTAGTCTGGAGATACGAGTCTACTGTTGCAGCGCCGGTGGTGGTACCAGTGGTGCCGTCTTCAGTGTTGGTCTCATCCTGCTGCTCCTTGTTACGTTGCTTCAGCCGCGAATGATGCCAGAAAGTCCAGCAGTACGGCAATATATGATGGTCCGCAGGTATCTGCCCCACCGTTTCAGCAGATAACACTGCTGGGTCACGTTGCGGTGCAAGCACCGTTATATGCAGAGGGCCATGATTATGATGATGGTGCCCATTGTGATGATGATGATGGTTATGGTGTCCGCCATGGTTCTTCCGATAACGTTCAGTTCGTTCTCCCCGTTCATGCCTGTCACTCCGTTCAGAACGCTCCAGACGTTCCTGGCTCTGGTTCATGATCCGATTGAAAAGCGACTCTGCGCGCTTCAAGTTTTCAGACATCGTCCTATGGGTATACTTTTGGAATTACGGTTAAGTTGGAGTTCAGTCCTAAATGCACGGGGAGGTATAAGGTGGATTATGCGTCGTTCTATAAAGGCCTATCCTTGGGCCTATGCTAATTAAATGTGTAGTTTTTTTTTTGTATTTCGAGATTTTCTGATGGTTTTCTCCATTGAAAATTTTTCACAAAGCACCGACCTTCTTGTTTAGAGTGTGGTGGGATTGATACAATTGGGAATGGAATGGGTTAAGGGATGGTGTTTTATAGATTGTTTGTTCTAAGAGGTTTTTTTATGGTTTTCATTAAAGTTGGTGTTTGTATATTAGTGTGTATACTTCGTCGATAATGTTGACTCAATTTAGATTTATAGATTTGATTGATGGACAATTGAACGAAGTATAGGCTTAGACAATTTGTCTATCCAATATCTATATACTGTTAACAATTGGGGTATTAGTTCATAGTGAGAATTTAAAGTTTGTAGAGAGGATTTCTAGCCAAGTTAATAGTGCTCAAAATACGCACATGTACATGTTATTATCATGTCTCAAGTAAGTACCCAACAATGGCAGTATGTGAATATGGGACGAAGGATAAAAAAAAAAAGTTGGGGTTAACAGGGTTGGTTGTTATGTAAGGATGTTACAAGTGGGGCTATTTTCGTATCACCGGATATCGAAGGTAAGGGTGAAGTTTTAGAATGCGTTGAGAATTAAGAGTATGGGGTATCTTTCTTGTTGTGTACATTGAGGAGAATCGTTGAGATTTGAGTATGCATTCAAGCGAAATAATACTAAACACACTAAAATGTTATTGTAGAGGCCGTTAAGGAACAATATAGGAGCTAATTCTACAATCTAATTCCTTGTTTGGATATATTCTCCTCATTAGGCTATGTTCATTTACTGGCACCTTCATCATTTTATATAGAAAGGATATGAGTGGCTGCAAATTGTCTCAATTTTTCAAACTTTACGTCAATTGAATTCATTTATTAGACGAACCAATCACTTCGTTTATTTGAGTAGTGCTTCCTTAACGTCATCGAGACTACTTTGTAATGACTTGGGTTTATTAACCGTAGATACACAAGAAGGAGTGGTTTGTACGACCAACAACATGGATGTAATACTTTCACAAAAAAGTGAAAATTTTAACTACGTTCTGCACTTATGAGTGCTTGGAATGATCGTCATTACAATTCTCCTTCTCACCAGGTGATGTCTGGTAAATCTTCATTCAATAAATTTACAGCTCTAATTTCATAATCTTAATTATCACCTATACACCTTATTGCTTACCATAGTAGTGTAAGAACCCACCCAAGGTCTTACATCCATTGATGTAGTTGGAAACATCCAACTTCTCGTTAATGGAGTGGGCACCATCGTCACCTCTACCCATTGGCAACAACAACACATCAACACCTAACTCTTGCTCAAAGGTCAAAGTAATAGGAATCGATCCACCTTCTCTTGTCAAGTCTGGAACAATGTTCCAAACATCTTGAGTAGCCTTCGATGCAGCAGTGAATGCATCGTTGAATGGGTTGCTAACCCAGTAATTTCCGTCGTGAATGAGTTCAGCCTTGAACTTGTTTGGAGAAGCCAATCCGTTAAACTTCTCTTGAACGTACTTGAACACAATTTGGTCCAATTCGGCAGAAGAGATGTTTGGTACGGTTCTGATGGAGAACTTTCCAATAACCTTGGCTGGAATAACGGTTTTAGCTCCTGGTCCATAGAAAGCACCTTCGATACCGTGCAAAGACAACGATGGGAATCTCCATCTGTGCTTCAACACTTCCTGCTTGGTAGGATGTGCAACAATCGACTTTCCTTTTGTACCAGCAGCCTCATCCAATTCAGCCACTGAAAAGTCAATGGCATCGTAAATCTTGTTCTCTTCGTCGGTTACAGGCGCAACCATCTCGGCTATACCAGGAATCAAAATTTCTCCGTTCGACTTGACCAATGTCGACAAAACGCTAATCAAGTCAGTCATTGGTTCATGGATGGTACCTCCAAAAACACCAGAGTGCAAGTCAGCACCTGGTCCTTCGACGGTGATCTGGTAGTAGTTACATCCTCTTAATCCGTAAGTCAAAACTGGCTTCTTAGTTCCCAACCAGTAGTTGTCGGAGATGGTGACTTGGTTGACACCCTTGAAGTAACCCTTGGCTTCCTGGGCAACCAACTTGTCCAATCCTAAAGATCCACTTTCTTCCATACCTTCAAAACAAACAACCAAGTTAACTGGGAAGTCCAAGCCCAAAGCTTGGTGAGCTTCGATTACGTTCAACCATCCTAAAACAGGTCCTTTGTCATCAGTCGAACCTCTACCGTAGAGAATTCCCTTAACCTTGTCATGATGCAAAGTGAATGGGTCAGTGGCCCAACCATCTTCCTTTTGAGCAGGTTGAACATCATAATGTCCATACACTAAAACAGTCTTCTTACTAGCATCATTTCCATATCTACCAAGGATAATTGGAGGCAATTGTAACTTAGCATCAATAACTGGAGGTGGTTGAATACCTAAATCACGTACTTGAATGTCATGGAACCCAAGAGTTTCCAACTGATTCTTCAAAAAATCCCCCATCTTGAAAACCTCTGGTCTCAACGATTCATCTCCACTAACAGACTTAATAGCAACAGCATCCTCTAATCTCTTGATAAACTGATCCTTGAGTTCATCAATCTTTTGGAACAAAGGCTCCAATGGCAATTTTTCATAAGACATACTTGGTTTAAAGAAAAGGTGTGGTACACTTCTTTATTTGTGCCGCACTATTTAGGGCTACTTTAAAAGCCATACAATACTATCTTTAACCTGTATGCACTTTCATTTTCCGGATTACGTAACAGCAACCACAGAGGTGGGGAGTGCTTAACAAGTGGAAGTTATGGTGGTGTAAGAAGTTTGTTGGGATAGAAGACTGTAAGGATTGTAGTTGGACAAGAGAGGTCAGTGTATTTATTTGTAAACGTATTTATTGTAGTGAGTGTTTGGTTTATGTAGAATGGGTTTGAGGTGTTGTCTGTAAGTCAAACAGAGAGGTCACATGATTACTAATTAGAGTGAGCGAAAATGTAAGAGGCTGCAAGTATGGTGGAATAACAGTTAGAACAATTGGTTAGGTTGATGTATGTTTCCTATAAGATCACTTTATAAGTTGGGACATCAGGTTGAATAGGTCCAGATTTGATCTCAAATTGTTCTGTTCTGGGGTTATAATGCTTGTTAAGTTGTATCAAATAAATAGTTAACAATGACATACTTGAAAGAACGATAGATCAAAATTCAATCTAGACCGTTAAGATCAAGTTCATTTGTAATGGTTGTGTGAAAGTTGAAACATTTATGATCATTCGAAGAAACAACGTCAATACTTCTGATGGATATTATTAAACACCTTAGATCTAGAATGTGAAGTGTCACCGAATATTATTTTGCAAAAAATACAGTCATAACTCTGATATTTCAAATGACCTTATTGGGGTGCAATGTAGTAAGGTAAAGATGACAAGGTAATTCACTACCTTAAGTAAACAGTTACTGTCATCTAATCTATTGAATAAGTCATACCTAGAAGGATGAGAGCGACTTTTTAGCAATATGTACGACATTTTACCACGCGACTTAAGAGTGACATTTAACAACGTGATTTTTTATAATGACCTGATTAATCTATGACTTCTTCATCCGAGGAAGATGTGTTAGGGATACTACGAGGTGAGCCTGTACCAAAGAAACGTAAGCTTCCAAGACGAGAATTTTCAAGTTTTAAAACGTTCAACGAAAAAGAAGAAACTGATGAGTTTTCAGTAGACCTTCCACCAATATTCCAAACAGACGCCAAAAGACATGCACAAGCGTTAGCATTGCAATTGGAAACGGAAAATGCTATCAAACAAGATGAAATAGATGTCAAGAACAAGTATAATCAATTAAAAATCGACCAAGGGAAGATCTTGAATGAATTAAATGACAATGGGTCTTGTGGGGTGAAGGTATATACCATGGAGAGAGACCTGAAATATATCGAGCTGATCTTACTTAAATGGAGAAGCAATGAAGATGATTCGGTATTCTCTGTTCCAAGGCACTTTTACTTCTTTATGAATACCTACAGATTGAGTGATTTGGAATCATCCTTTCCTGCTAATCATGTCATGTATAATAATTTGGCCAACAGAAAGAAATGGCCCATGATAATGAAACAAGTCCAGGCTGACCCAACTGGATTCTTACACTTTGCATTAAAAGAGGTGAACATCAACCGTCTAAGACAGATCATTGAGTTTATTAAAGAACAAAAGGGTTTTGGTAGTCTCAAACCAATTCTGTTTTACATTAACAAAATTGCACAAGAAACAAACATCACCGAACTCTCATTGAAAATTGGCCAGTACACCAACCACAATAAGCTTAATCTACTCCGCATGATGATACTTATGAGCATGTACAAGGAAAATGCCCCTCAGCTAGTTGACTACTTTATTTTTGTATTGTGCGACTTCAACTTGAACAAACACCACTTTGGAGAATTGATTGAGTTTGTGAGGTGTATATTTCCAAGACTTGTGGAGTTCTCTGGGGTGGAGGTCTTCACCGGGCGACTCAAAATGTTGAGAGCTATTATCAAGGAACACCCTACAGAGATCCACAAATCACAGTACGAGATGGTTTACAATGTAGTATATCTTGTGAACTTGGCGTTTTCCAATAACACGCCTTACGTCAACAAGCTTGTCGGTAGTCTTAACATATCATTCATGAAAGGAGACTTTGAAGTTGGGGACTCTGTAATGATGAGCATAGACGATAGTGTTGCTGGGTACGCCAGTATCATCAAGAAACTCTACAAGTTGATCCGGTCGAATGACGTTGGGCTGGGCCCAACCGTTCAACTGGTTGACCGGTTCTACTACAACTACTTCCGAGTGAGTCTCCTCAACTTAATCCTCACGATCCCATACGTACGCGGGAGTGGAGATCTGGAAGAATCGAGAAGGCAAAATACAGTTCGAATAAAGGAATTGATACGAGCAGTACATGACTTGAAGAACCGAGTCCACGACAATGTACGAACTCTTGGATTTGTTGATATGGAAAACAGTAATGTGTTCAACAAGGATGACATTGTTCGTCATGCGACGGAAAACTTTCACTCACTGGCATTCTTGTACAATCGGTTAGTGTCGGATTTGAATATTATCAAAGATGATATATTCTACGAAAATGAGTAAGACGACGAATTGAGATCAATGCATATGATGTTGTAGTTGTGGAGAAGTGAAAGAGCTGTGATATACAACAATCACTATGAACCCATCGTCTTGAATCAATAATTTAGTATTGCGGCACTGGTGTTTTCAACTGTACAACAATGCCGGTACAACAACTGAGTAAAGGGAAGTAGTATAGAGGAGAACATAACAAGTAGACCGCCCGAGCCTCACCGTCTAAAGACAAAGGATAGAGTGTATGACGTTGTCGTGAAGCAGATCTCTAAAAAGCTGTCATTCTTGACCCACGGGGTTTACGGTAGAAAAAAAAGCTGTCAACAAAAATGTATAAAAGCATAAGACAAGAGTCATAGGAGCAAGGTAACTAGATAAGCTGAGAACATACGAAAATGACTGTTACAGACCAATCCGTTAACTATATTAATCCCGAGATTGAGAACCCTCAAGTTGGAGAAGAGGTCCACCTTCCATTTGGCTTTGGCCCTATGCCTAGTGACGTACACAACAAGAGAGTGTTCTTTTTTGATATTGACAACTGCTTGTACAAACGTAGTACTGGTGTGCACGAAAAGACACAAGTGTTAATCCACAAGTACTTTGTTGAAGAGTTGGGTCTTAACGATGAGGATGCTCATAAGTTGCATGTACAATACTATCTGATCTACGGATTGGCTGTTGAAGGATTAGTTAGGAAACATGGAGTTGATGCGTTAGAGTATAATTCGCGTGTGGATGACTCATTAGACTTGAAGCCTGTGATGAAGTATAACCAGGAATTGAGAGATGAGTTGATTCGCCTCAAGCCTAAGTACGACTACTTCTGGTTGATTACCAACGCATACAAGAACCATGCTTTAAGAGTGGTATCGTTTTTGGGGATCGGCGATTTGTTTGAGGGATTAACATTCTGTGACTATTCCAAGTCCCCGATCGTCTGTAAGCCTATGCCTGAGTTCTACTACAACTGTCTTAGACTTACAAACGTAGACCACAACTCACCAGAAGCTATGAAAAAGCAATCCTTTATCGATGACAGCGAAATTAACGTCAAATCGGCACATAAGTTAGGATTTGGTACAGTGGTACACTACATAGAATTAGACTCAGACTATAAGAACGTAAAGTCAAAGAGCGATTTTGAAGAGTACTATGGAAATGGTGACAACAAGGACCCCAGCAAGATTAGAATTATTAGAGATATCTTAGAATTGGAACCTGCCTTATAGTTGGTGGGTATATATAAATTTAGAGTAAAAAACGAGCACATGAAAATGAAAATATAAACCCAATTTGTAATGTCGCAGAAGGTGTATAAAGGGAAGATCTTGTTCATACATGGCTACACTCAGTCAGCTTCGATCTTCTACGCGAAGACTTCAGCTTTAAGAAAGAAGTTGATCAAGTTACAGTATAAACCAATTTATTTGAATGCACCTTGTGAATTGACACCTGCTGATCTTCCTGCCAATTACGCATCTCAATTTAGTACTGTTACTGAAGAGGAAGGAACAGAGAGAAGTTATAGAGCCTGGTGGGTGAAGAAGCTGAACTCCAACAATGAAGTCGAATTGGAAGATGCCTTTGATACTATTAAGAAGTACGTAGATAATGGCGAAGTGTTATCTGAAAAAGGTGAAGATGATTTGCTGATTAATAAGTTGACTAAGGAAGAGCAGGAATTACCTGTTGTTGGGTTGATAGGGTTTTCTCAAGGAGCATCATTGGTTGGTATGATTGCCCACAACTTCCAGAGTTTATTTGGCCAACCCATTAAATTCGCTATATTATACTCTGGATTCAAGTTAGACACAAGTAAAGGATCTGGAAATGAAAAATATGATAAGTACTTTGAAGGTGCTAACAAGAGCAGTGTAAAGTATTTACATGTTTACGGAGAATTAGATACAGTTGTTTCTGAGGAAAGAACCCTTAGTTTATACAACATTACCACGGCCAATTCTGACATCTTGAAACATCCAGGTGGACATTTCGTACCTAACTCTAAGATGTTGGTTGATCAAGTGACAAACTGGATCCAAATTCAAGAGAAGGAACCTGTTGTAGAGGAGAAGAAGAAGGATGATGATTTAGATGATTTGTTGGATATGATGGATAGTATTGGTAAAGTATAAAATGTATTATTCTAAAGGCAGATCATCATGATTGGAGGTGGGGGGAATTCTATTTGATTACAATTCGTCATGTTCAACCTTTCCTTTAGGTTTCGATGCACTTGGCTTTGTTCCCTTCCTATAATGTGAATAATACTTTATGTCTTTCTTTGAGAGTACACCTTCAATCGGTTGCTTTCCGGTAATCTCGATTATCCATTCACTAATCTTGGTCTTATCGTTCAAGCGCCAAGTTTTGTTATACTTGACGAACTTTTGCTCTGCCTCATCAAAGTAAAGCAATGCTGAAATGGTGGGTTCAATTTCTAGACTAGACTCTTTATTTATTTCAATAGACTCAATTGGTAATTTAGTTGATATCATTCCAATCTTGACTTGTCCCAAGAAATCTATGGCAAGGGACTTTAAAAGAGGGCTGACTTGTTGATTTGATGAAATTAATAAGAATTTAGGTTCCTCATTAGTAAACCATTGTTGTAATTTCTCACCTTTTGCATCATGGAATCTTTGTACATAGTTCTTCAATCTCGAAGTTAAAAAGTTTGCGATTGATTTCAAACTTCTATCACCATTGTAGACTTCGACCGCATGTTGGTTTGCGTGCTTGGTTTTAGAAGCTGAAGTAGATTTATCGTATTTTGGAGGTCTGAAGACCATTAATGTTGGGAAACCTCTGACTTGGTACTGAGCACACAAGGGCTTATTGTAGTCTTTGTCACAGTTTACTGCTACCACATTAACAGCATACTTACTTTCCTTATGCATAAGACTTCCTAACTTCTGGAAAAGTGGGTGTATCTTTTTACAGTAACCACACCATGGAGCATAAAATTTGACTATTGAAGTGTAGTTTGACCTGTGGACAACCTTGTCGAAATTGGAAGCAGATAACTCGTAGACGTTCGGATTATTAGTGTACATGTCGCCGGAGGCGACAACAACTACACATAGTTGTATTATCCCTATTAAAAGCTTGAGGATATTCATCTTTGTAAAGACCACCTATACAAATCTGAAAATTTTGAGAATGAACGAACCAGATTACAAATGTCAAGAGGTTTCTGGTAGAAGGACCATTTAAAATAGATGAGAGTTCACAGATCGTCTTAGATATGGTGAGGGGAGGTAAAATATTAGATAAACTAAAGTAAAAACTACATTCTTCTTATCCCATAGTAAAACTTCATTAATATACAACCTCTCTAAATATATACACCAACATAATTAGCAGCTTCAATAGAACCTAAACCGATCGAAAGAGAAGCAATCAAAGCGAAGAAAGTGTAAACGGCTGGGTTTGCAGTCTTTCTGTTCAAGAAGATGAATGCAAGTGATGAGAAAGCTAGAATAGTTAGTAACTTATGAACTGGAAAGTCAATGATTAAGATGATTGATTGGATACGTACCAACTAATAACAAGACGCCAGTGACAAAACCTGGACTATTGCTCAAGAAGGTTGGCTCTAAAGGAGTAGACAGGTAGTGGAAGAGACGGCTCAATTCCTCGTAGGGGGCACCGTGGCTCATGTTGTGTGATTGATATGTGGACGTGTAATTTGGTAAATTTCTCACTTGAGAGTTATGTTCACGACACGAAGTGTATTGACAAAGAAAAGATGAAAAGGTGAAAAGGTGAAAAGAGAAGGATGGATTATGAACTTGTAGGTGAAAAAAAGATGACTGTATAGGTTGATCACTTGGACTTTCAGGATGATACAAGATTTAAGATTAGAATATTCTTTACTGGAAGTTTCTGATGTGGTGTTATTAAGTAGATCATGTAGATCAAGTATTGAATGATAGAGAGTAGACTGAAAAATTACTATTAAGATGAAAATATCTCCGCAAACTAAATCAAATAGATTGGTAGAGTTTATTATTGACGATCCTAATACTGCCAGGTAAAGATGAATGTTTATAATTGTTAAGTTAAGAAATGTTTTCAGTCTTATTTTTAATCATTTTATCAAATATTTGACAGATATTGACAAAATTTATAGGAATATGATAAGAGTTAGAAGATTCAAACATTTAATGTATAAATTAGATACTTGAATCAGTACTTATTTTCAACATGGCTATTTTAATTAATTTAAACCAACCGACCAAACTCCAAAGTCTTTCTCTTTTAATCTACAATCATCTTAGCCATTCTTATCTACAACTATACTCACTTTTCATACTGATTTTCTCAGTGCTTCTTAATATACGATTCTCTAACCTATTTCGTTATATTTAATCTTTTACTGTATTGATACAGATATTTGTTCTGATTGATTTAGAAGTTGCTGAACCAGTGAACTTGGTCAATGATAGTCTTCTCCTTGGCATATTTAATGTGAGGAAGCGAAACATCTCCCTTAATAGCATAACCATGGTAAGCACCAGAGAACAAGTCCAATTGCCATCTCAAGTCCTTCTTCTCAGACAAGATTTTAATGGTGGAAGTTCTCAATTCTGGGGTGAAAGCAGCATCATTGTCACCAACGGAAATCAAAAGTGGTTTAGCAGCACCCTTGACGTCAGCTTCGTCAACAAAGGATGGGTGTACGACGGAGGCAGCAGTCAAGATACTGTCTTCCTTGAGGTGGCTGAAGATGAACTTGGCACCGAAACAGTATCCAATACCGTAGAACTTAGTCTTAGGGTATTGTTCTCTGATAGCAGCAAAGTACTTGGAAACAATTGGGTTGGTGATGTCTGGACCGTGGTTACCCAACCAGTTCATGCTGAACTCACCTACAATAGGATCGTTCTTCAAGATGTCTGGAATAACAACCTTGATCTCACCAAGGGCACTCAATTGGTCAGCAACCAATTGAGTGTTCTTGAACTTGTGTCCATGGATATCAGTCAAGATGATAACGATCTTGTCATCTCCGAACTTTTCACCAGTGACGTAAGTTTCCAAGCCAGCAACCTCAGATAAAGCTCCAGCTGGAGTACCATCATGGTCGAATTTCACAGCGCAACACTTGCTTGGAGGTAAAGAAGCCATTATTAGTTAGATATATGTTAATTATTCAATTGAATATAATAAAGAAGAGGAGTAAAGTGAGAACCAGAAGTAGGGTTTATATACTAATCAAATCACAGCGTTTTTTCCATTACTGTCATCAAGATATTGAAGTGTGGATTTACTCTTTATGGAGTGGCTTCTCTCGGGAGATACGCGGAAGCTTCGTGGACGTGAGGAAATATCCGGACTTTTAGTGTGCAAGAAACAGCGGACCTACGGCCAGCCGGCTTCCCTCAAATTAGTGGCTTTAAACAAGTTACGAGCCAGTGATTCTCGGCTGTAGTGACTTTCTAGGGATCTTTCTCGGGGAAGTCATGTGACAAGTATTATATTTCGAGTAGTAAACTTTACTAATAACAGAGTGATTGCCAATGTCTGACAGTGGCTGGAATACAATCGATTCGGATGCGGTGAGTACAAGATATTTAAAAGCCCTAAAGGTGAGGCAACTTTTAAAAAAAACAATGTACTAACTATATTGTAGAGTGTGTTCACTGAACTAGTTGAAAAGTTGGACGTTCAAGATGTTGAGATCAATGATTTATATTCCATAGATACTGAATCACTTCAAGCATTGAACCCAGTTTATGGGGTAATCTTCTTGTTCAAGTATGGTGCTATAGACAGAGAGTACGCCTCAGATGGTAATAAACCTTTACATGGTGAATATGATGAGGAGTATCAAGATAAGGGGATCTTCTTTGCTAATCAGACAATTCAGAATGCTTGTGCCACACAAGCTGTGTTGAATATTTTACTTAATAAACCTGAGATCGACATTGGATCTGAATTGAGTAACTTCAGATCATTTGTAACAGGATTTGATAGTATGATGGTTGGAGAAACCATCTCCAATAGTGACTTAATTAGACAGATCCACAATTCCTTTTCCTCGCCACTGAGTTTGGATACGGAAGATGGAAGTCTGCCTAAGGAAAAAGACTACAAGAATGACGGACTCTTTCATTTTGTTGGGTATCTCCAATCTAATGGACATATATATGAACTAGACGGTCTTAAATCATACCCAATAAAGCACACGCAATGTGAACCATCTGAGTTTACCGAAAAATTACCTGGGGTTATACAAGAAAGAATAGCCAAATATGACGTCAGTGAGTTACGTTTCTCAATGCTCGGGATAACCAACAACAAATTGGCATATTATTCTGAATTGGGAGATGAACAACAAGTGGCTATCGAAATCCAAAAGAGAGAGAATTGGCTGCGTGAAAATGAATTGAGAAAGCACGATTATACTGGTTTGTTGGTTGCTTTGTTGAAGAATGTAAGCAACGAGAAAAGCGACGAAGAGTGGAGTAGTTTGGTAACGAAAGCTAGAACGAAGAGCTTGCGTACCAAGTAGGAAAATAACTTGGGGTACTCAAGCTACGTCCAATATTATTTGGATTCTAAATAGATTATACATTTCTCATGTCTATTTACAGTGTATATTTAACAGGTCAAGGCAAATTATGGATCAACCCTTCCTCTTGAAGAGCTTAATACTCCATGTAAGTAAATCATTCATAACTACTAAAACTCAATAAACCACCATTTCCACTGTGCCTTGAGAAGTAATCGAAATCAATACTGACTGCTGTTCCCAACAAAATGGCTCTTTGGTCTAATGTCAATGGACCTGCTACCAGAGGGTATATGTCACCCATCCCGGCAAAACTTGCAGGGTCCATTCTCACAATATAGACACCCGTATCAGTAAACATCTCTCTTCCGAGACCCACCCAGTTTCTGTCTACACTTGCAATAACGTCACCTTCTTGGTTTTTTACCGGGAAGTCGAAGGATAAGAATGGGGCGTCGATTTCTCCGTATTGGTTATAGTCATTCGTCTTCTCATCCTCGAGTTTGAATAAGTTGTATCTTCTTCTCCAAAGATGCCAACTTTGAGCAGATTCTCCCAAGTTCTCGAAAATAAGCTCTGAATTCTTGTCGTAGCCAGGTAAATAGCATTGGATGTGAGAATTGATGAAGGAAAAGGGTCTTTTGATGGTGAGTAAAAGTTCACCATACATATTGAACACATCGATATCAAAAGGCCTGTGCAATCTGAAAAACTGTCTACCCAACACCTTAAGGATACCAATATCCTTTTCTTCCATGTATCCGATTTGCTCTCCCTTTGAGTTCAGAATCTTATATCGGTTTGCCTGTTCAAATCCCAAGACAACGTTCATCATTTCCATCTGTCTCTCTATTACTAACGTAGGTTCTTTTATGATCTCATAAATTCCATCTTCTGGAGTGATAAGACCATTTGCATTGGGAGGAATTTCAAACACAGTATGCTCCTGTGCTGGTGTATCTCTATATGCCTCTGTATTAGATGACGGATTCGTTTGGTAATAAAAGTCCTTTGGGGTGCGAGCTTCTTGATTCTGAAAACTACGCAATTCTTCAGAGGAAAGTTCTTTGGCCACACGGACCTTGCGGGGAAGAAGTACAGGTGTACTTCTTGAGAAGTTTCTAGTTGAACTCTTTAAAGTAGTCCTCACAATCGAACCCACTCTACTAATCATTTGCCTTTATAGTTGCTTCAAAAAAAAATCAGAACATTTAATTACACACTGGCAAATCCATGTGAAGTAAAGTGTGAGAAAGAGTTAAACTTAACTCATATTTAAACAATATAGATGCACACTTGATTCAGATATTAAATATTTTCAATTTAATATAACTCATATATCTAATTGATATAATGTTTACCTCTCTACATTCCTTAAGTTTCAATCTTGTTTTGTAGTATTCCCTAACATTGATACAACATATGTATAATAATATCCAGTGAAAATATGACGTAGTGGTTGACATTACTCAACGCAACACCGTTGTATATTGACACAATCTATAAATATACTCAAATGGTTACCTCTAGTACATATATAATGTTAATTTACTGAGCATACTCCTCACTCCACTTGTGGAGATTCATCCTTGTGATATCATACAAAACTCATATAAAGAGTTGTGCACACAAATTTTCAAAACAAATTGAGCGCACCATGAAGTTGGTATCCAAGGCAGAGAAAGCACTGAAGAGGGCTGCTTTGAAGGCTCGACTTGGTGGACACACTGATCTGGATAGAATAAAGGACGACCTGTTAGATGATAATCAAATTCTGAATGGGGTTAAGGATCTTGTAAAAGAAGAGATGAAGGAACATATCACACCCCAGCAACAACATGAACAGGTACAACAACAGCAGCAACAGGTACAACAGCAGCAACAGCAACAGCAGCAACTTCAACAACAACATCAACAAGAAGAAGATGACCTCCAAGAACAAGAACTTCACCACCATCATAACCAACATCACCAACTTCAACCTGAAGAAGTTCCGTTTGTAACACACCTTACAACTGAAGAAGACAAGAGTGATATTGAACTAGATCCTGCGATTAAACAGTTGAAGGGACTAAGTGAAACTCAAATAGCCATGCTGCTTCAAGCTGCACAAGCAGCACAAGCAGCATCTGCGGTTTCTGCAGTTGCAGCTGCAGCGGCATTAGCAGAAAGCAGTCTCCACCATAACAATGGTTACCAAAAATTATGTGAGGTATGCAAACAAACGTTTGCAAACGCCATTGATTACAAGAACCACCGCAAATCACACTCCATCAACCCAAAGCGGTACGTGTGCAATCTTTGCGGTAAGAAATTCAGCCAAAGTCAAAACTTGACGTACCACCAAACAACAATACACAACGATTTACAAGTAAGCACGGAAGGAGATTTGCTGGATTTACGAGTGTTCCATTGCTCGGAAAAGGGATGTACCAAGACCTTCCCCACATACGAACAACTTTCCGAACATAAAGCTAAAGAACATGCTGTAGATCCACGCAAAACACCATACAAAAGGTCTAGCGGGAAGAGATTACACAAGTGCTTGGAATGCCCCAAGCTGTTTGTCAAAAATAGTGACTTGACAAGACACATTCGAATACATACAGGCGAAAGACCATATATGTGTTCGGAGTGTCTGGCAAGCTTCAGCCAAAAGTACAGATTGACAACACATATGCGTATTCACACGGGAGAAAAACCTTTCAACTGTAAGTACTGTGATAAAACCTTTGCAAGAGGTGATGCAGTACAGAGTCATGTGTTCTTAGTGCATAGAGAAAAAGCCGAGAAGGCAGTGGCTGTAGCAGTGGCGACAAGGGCTGCAAGGTAGCATGAGAAAACTGACCTAAAGAGTGATTGGCGAAAAGAATGAAGAATATGATCGACTTCATTTATAAGAATATTTTAAACCCACAAGAGTAAATTTAACTGCCAATGTAGTGAATGATTTACTAGATAGTGTATATTGGGCAACATCACAACAAACTCTACACAAGAAATCGAGAAGTATCAATTTAATATCAAGTTATTTATTTGTAGTATTATGGGTGAGGAGATTAGTTTGAAAAGCTTAAACGTCAAAGAGTAGTCATTTCCTACATCTAACACAGCATTTGAATTAGAAAATACGCTCACTTGACATTAACGGTGATTGTGATAATTAAAACCATACATGGAAATCCCTCTTTGGGGTCATTGGGCCCAAATTGATGATGGTTTTGGGTGCAAAAAAGGTGAAAGTACGAATTTGGACACCCTCTGCTCAAGAAGCAGATAAGTAAAACGTCATGGTTGTTATACCTTCAATGATTAAAAGTCAATATCGAATGATTCGGATTCGGAGTTACCCCCACCCCCACACAAATCATGTTTGCCACTACATTCAATAGAGCACACGTGCTGTCATAAGCCAATGAAAAGCTGTTTTGTGAAGTTGCAAAAAGTGTTATTTTTATTTCCAATTCCATGCACATTCTATATCCGAATAACTATAATACAAACGAGACCATGGTTCTGAGCTAGATGAACAACCTTTCACTCCTTAATCCACTTGGTGGATTGAAAAATCAAACTTTTAATAAATAAATATGAGTCGTTATCCGTCTATTCCAACTTCTTCTGCACAGTAGTCTTTGACTCACCAGCCAATTTATCCTTGATGTATTCGTAAACAGTAAAGGTGACGGCTTGACCTGGGGCGACTCTCATGATTCTTGGAGTGATACCCTTGTACAATGCAGCAGTTCCTTCTTCCTTGATCAACTGTCTTCCGATCTTGACAATACGCACCATTCCCGATTCGTTGGATGCATATGTAGTTTTTTGCAATCTTGTTTTGATGGTGTCAAGAGGAGCGTTGGACAAAGGTCCAAGGGCACCAGAAATCAAACCAATCAATGATGTTTCCCAACCAGGCAACATTTCCGAGCCGTGGTATGCTTGCAACTTTTCCTTAAGCTTAGAGTATACAGTAAAGTTAACACCCTGGTTTGTAGCTTGTCTAGCAGCAGTCAAGGAGACACCTCTGTATAAAGTCTTGAACCCTTCTTCACGAACAACGACATAAGCAGCATGTGGAGCGTTTCTATACTTTGGAACATCCAATGGGTCAGCCATGGAATGGTGCTGAGCCTGTAATCTAATTTTGATAACTTCCATAGGGTTCACAACAAGAACGGCTTCAGTGATACCAGCACCAACACCCGCCAAAAACGTGCTTCCGGTCGAAATAGTTCCGTCTGGAGCATATAACAAACCTCTGTAGAATTCATAGGATGAGAAACGCAACGCCATTTTAGGAACAATTCCAATCACAACAGCACCCAAACCCTTATACAATGAGAGGAAAGCCTCCTTCTGGACAATATTGATACCAGTTCTAATAAAACCAGGTGGCTTCTGCCCTGACTTACGGTACAACTGCATGCGCACCTTGACTGTGTCCAAGGGGTGACAACACAAGGCCTCAAACAACCCCGCGGTACCTCCTGCAATCAAATCCGTGATAGACGTTCCCTTCTTCTGACTTGACATTGTTGTGAATGAATATATATGTATAGAAAATAAAGTTTCTAGCGTTTTTCAGTGGGACTTTCTTTCCCCTTTATATGTTTTGCATTCAGTGTGGGGACAAGGATGTGCTAGAATCCGGGGGGTGGTTACCGGAGAAAAAATAACCGTGTATTGTCGTGATCCTTTTTCCCGGGGAAATCGAAATGCCTATGAAAAATTGGAAAAGTTGGGATCAACCGTGGCTAATTCGGTCGTCGGTGACCGTTGCTTGGAACTTTTCAATATGATTGGTTACTTGAGGGTGCTACAGTTGGCCGATAAGAAAATAATACAGGTTTGTTCTTCACGTCAAGGGCCTTTTGACTCTTGATATGGTTAATTCGGTACCCTTCATGTAGTTAATTTATAATGTACACCCTAGAATTATACAGCACCCTGATAAACTGGTAAAAGCTATCTATCAGAACCACTAGATCACATAAACAAACCCAACAACTCATCCATCACGATAAAAACTTGGTCTTACGACCATTAGCAATCCATTGAACCGAGGTAATTTTTCTCTTTTCAGTATAATTTTCTGGGGTTACGTTCATGATGACTCAAATGATATGATTCAAAAAAAAAAAAAAAGGTTACGGCTATTCTTCTCGAAAAATTTACGGCTTCCTCATTTTCTGATTGGTTATACTAGATTATCTACTTGGTTTGGGTATTTTTGTCCTAAGCACGTCAAGACATGTGTTAATCGTGGTAATAACTCGTTGATAGCATTGTTTCGTTTCACTATATCTTGGTCTGGATACTGCCAGTAGTCTCTTGTTTGTATTGGAGAAGAGTCTAATCCTCGTAGCATGAGCATACACTCACGGATCGCAGTGTCCATTCTGTGAGCATTGTCCACTTGGATTGTTGTTAGAGTGTCACCTTTAAGTAGGCTGTGTAATTGTTCACACAGGAAGTATTGTTCAAGCATTTGGTAATGGTACATATTGACTGTAGTCATATATTGTTTCTCAATAAGTCGCTCTAACATTCGCCAATGGAATAAGATCTCTTGCATCATGTTATGACTTGGGTCTACCACCATTTTCAATGGTAGAAAATTAGAGTACTCAATCGACGGCTGGAATTGTGACAATACTGAAGTTGCTACTTGATAAAGCATAAAATAGATCATTGTGTATTATGAAGAAAAGTTTAGTTTGTGGCTGCAAAATGCCTGTACGCAAAAAAAAAATACGAACCCCACAATTGGAGATGGACGCAAAATCAAAAACCAGAACTAACCTGAGTTACTACTGTGGAAGCCAGAATGTCCAGACGATTGGGGAGGTGGGCCCGAAGGAGGACCACTTGGTGGGCCACTTGGCGGACCTGATGGAGGACCACTTTGAGGTGCCGAAGTAGAGTTACCAGAACTGCCATAACTAGGTACTCCACTTGGTGGAGCACTAGGTGCGCTGGACGCACCTCCATAAGTCGGAGGACCGCTTGGAGGACCACTTGGAGGGCCACTTGGAGGACCACTTGGAGGGGCTGAAGATGTGTTACCAGAACCACCGTAACTTGGAACTCCGCTAGGTGGAGCATTAGATGAACTGGAAGCACCACCATAACTAGGTACTCCACTAGGTGGACCAGAAGAAGAAGTGGAAGATTGAGTTGCGTTGTTTGTAGCTCCTCCATAGCTGGGTACTCCACTAGGTGGACCACTTGGTGGACCGCTTGGAGCATTAGAAGAACTACCGTAACTAGGTACTCCACTTGGTGGGCCACTTGGTGCACTCGAAGCTCCGCCATATGTAGGTACACCACTTGCTGGTGCAGCATTCGAGGTTTGTGTT
Source organism: Kodamaea hsintzibuensis (nom. inval.) (assembly GCA_030568835.1). Classification (NCBI taxonomy): domain Eukaryota; kingdom Fungi; phylum Ascomycota; class Pichiomycetes; order Serinales; family Debaryomycetaceae; genus Kodamaea; species Kodamaea hsintzibuensis (nom. inval.). Next base: position 394,685 of record JAJMJA010000001.1, read on the forward strand.
GCATTATTAGACGCACCGCCATAACTTGGCACTCCACTTGGTGGACCGCTTGGAGGACCGCTTGGGGGACCGCTTGGAGGAGCATTCGAAGATGCAGCAGAACTACCTGCCTGTTGACCAGCAACAGAATACTCAACTGCAGGCAATTGATCGTTTTTAGGATCAGTATACAAGGGTGGAGATTGCGTTCCATCAGTAGATGGTTTTGCTGCATTGGACTGCAGTGACCCAGAAGAAGATTCTTTATCCTTTAATTTTAATTCCTTCAAACGTAAAGCTTCTACATGAATATCATGAGCTTCTTTGGACATGTGGTTAAACACTCCTTGTGCCTTGACACCGTATGGAGTAGTTGAATATTTGTCCCAAGCACCCTTGATCTTATCACTGTAGCCTCCCTTTGTCCATGCATCCACACCTTGGTTACGTATCTTGTTGGCAAAAGTGTTGGATTTGTTAGAACCAATGTACTTGCTGTCAAACAGAGAAAACATATTTTTCAAGTTTTGCTGCGTCAGTTGTGGCTGTTGAGGTTGGCCACCATGTTGCTGTTGACCACTAGAGTTAGGCAATGCCTTTGCAAGAACCTTGTCACTGAGTACATATCCAGAGGCAAGCAATTGAGCAAAAATGGCGTGCTTTGGCTTTTCCTCTTGACTAACGTTATCATAAGTAGCATCACCTGTGTGAGTAACGCCACTAGATGTAGATGAAGAGGTAGTAGCGGTGGTTAATGGTGATGGGCCACCATATTGTATTTTATTGTCTCCGCCAAGGTTACTTGCTGCGGAAGGCACACCTGGTGGCGGAGCACCAAATTGAGTCTTATTGTCAGCAGGGTATCCAGCTGGTGAGTTTGGACCAGCAGATCCAACTGTGGTTGTTGGAGTACAAGGTGGAGCCGCAACATCATTATAAGTTGGAGGAGCGTCCTTAAAGTCACCATAAGCAGCACCTCCAGCACTAGCATTAGAACTAGTTGCTGTCACTGATGAACCATTAACGACCTGGACCCTAATTGGAACTCCATCCAATTCAGCCTCATCCAATAAAGTAGCAGTGCTTAATGCCTTGCTACTTTCAAACTCAATTTCAAATGCTTGACCATCACTAGGTTTTTCTTGGAGAGGTTTAATACTCTTGACTTTACCACAGAATGAAAAGAATTCCTCTACCTTTTGAAGTCCCACACTAGGTGGAACCTTACTTGCAATTATAGTACTTGACATTTTGCCTTTCTAAGTTGTTTTTAAGTTATACAATTTTTTCAAACTATGGAATCCCCACTCCTATTTAAAAGGATGAAATCAACAGCACATACCAAACTCTATTTTCGCAGTCATTAATTAGCAAAAAAAAGTCTCAGCCTCAGAGTTTTTGAAACTTATTGAGTTGTTGAGTTCAGGTTAGCAATGTTGTTAATGTTTGCTGTTATTCTTTACACGTGTAAGCTGTGGCATTGATAGTTTGAAATCGAATTAGAAGATGTCAATGGCATAGTACTTAGAATTAATTGATGTAGTATTCATTTGATTGGTTTCTTATAGTGACTGAAGTATTTGATACATGTTATTACCGAGTGTTCATGGCTTGGGAGGAATTGTTGAACATCGAGGGTATTTCAAAGTAGCAACGATAATAATTGACGAGAAATTGGTTAGTTGTGAAGTTGACGATTGATTGTTAATTCAGTTGTTAGATCGAGAATAAGTATAAGGGATATGAGAAAAGGATCAGGTTATAAGTAATTGAATATTTGATGTTTCGATTAGAGATGCCCTCGTATTGGGAAAGTCTTGGGATGGATTGACGTTTTACACTATAGAGTCATGAAGATGAGAGAGAGAGGATAACTAGAAAGAGAGTCAGAAAATGAAATAGATTTTTTTTTTTGAATAAGCTCTTGCTAATTATATTTTAATTGGATATTCTCTACTTGTAAGTTGAATTGATTGCCATACACCATCTTAGGTAGCCGTTGATCCCAATTAACATTTGAAATTAAAAATATAATTTGAGCCCGCGTTATACTCTTGCATTATCATAGATTAAAAGTCAACATCTTAAAAGTCAAGTTAAGTTCCAAAATTAGACGAATATTTCAGATGATAAGGTACTTGAGTCATTGGATCTTCAAACATCACAGAATTGATCTGCACTCAAAAAGTATTCAGCGATCGGTGAATAAATCTACAATCAGAAATTACATTAAGATCCCATGTCTAGAAATGTTTCTAGAATATTTCATTATTAATCACAATACATCTCTTTTAATACCTCACGTTGTGAAGTGGTAGCTTTTAGATACCATTTTCTTTTATATCCATTTTAGTCAACATTGCCAAGTGACCTATCTTATCTTAGGAAGTTGCGGGATTACAAAAGCGATTGACCCAATGCACATCTACCAATCGCGCACGCAGCGCTAACAGTGTCTAGCACGTGTTCTTCGGTTTCTGCTAACAAAGGGTTAGTTTCGACAATATCCAACAGACTCAACAAGCCACTTTGAGCAACTTCTTCTGCAATGAACAACCCTTCTCTCAAGGTTAATCCTCCTTCCACACGTGTACCTGTAGCAGGGACAAACAGTGGGTCGATGGCATCGACATCGTATGACATGTGAACAGGTGAAGTTCTATCTGGGTTCACCTTGTCCAAGGCCATTTCCACAACCTTGCCAATTCCGTACTTGTCAACATGGTACATGCTGAAGGCTGGGATATTGTTATCTCTCAAGATTTTCTTTTCTCCTTCATCAACGTCTCTCAAACCAATGTATACCAATTTGCCTGGTTTCAACACTTGAGGAACCCAGGAAAATTCAGGTGGGTATGTGTCTTGACCAACACCCATGATGAACGAAAGTGGGCATCCGTGCAAGTTACCACTATCGGTGGTAGCTGGTGTATTGATGTCAGCGTGAGCATCTACCCAAATAACACAGGTTGAAGGGTCATGGACTAAAGCAGCACTGACAGTGGCAGTTCCAATCGAGTGGTCACCCCCAATTGTGATAGGCAAGGATCCGTTTGCCAACGAATTCTTGACACTGTTGTGAATCTTTTGGCAACACTCACTCACAATCTTAGCATTCTTAACACCATAAGCATCTTTTTGCAGCGACTTTTCAGTTTCGTAAGTAGTTTCAGATAAAGGTTCCTCAACTGTTGTGGCCCATCCTAACGACTGGATTTGCTTTTCAAAACCAGCATTCAAAATATACTCCGGTCCTAACTCAACACCTGCCTTACCTTGGCCTCCAGAAAATGGAGCAGTGATGATAGTGGCTCTCTTGTTTGGGTGAAATTTGAATTCTACGGACATTATTAATTATAAAAAGTATTAACCTTTCTGAAAAATCAGAGGGCAACCCCTTCGTCTTTTATAGATCGCCGACCTTCCCATAGATAAGAATCTTTTCAACTACTAACAAAATGGTTAAGAGCAATTCAGAGAGAAATCGTATTAATGGAAATCAGAGGCGAACTTTATATTTGAAAATTCGCGCTTACCTTCTGAAAAAAGCGTTTCTTCAAATATCTCAAACAAAATAGACTGGCCGTTTATACTAAGCGTGGGACAAGAAAGCCCAAGATGCTGTGTAGTTTAGTTTGTGTGACCCACTTCTCCGCTCTTAGTGTTTGAGAACCGTAAGGCGAAATTCTTTGTAGAGAAAATCCGTAGACTGTTAGGTCATCATGCCTAACAGTATACGGATGCAAAAAAAACATCAATGACCAGAAAATACTAGGACAAGAACTTCCCTCAAAGTGCAATCACGGCCGAAGCTAACCGAAAAACCCCACAATACTAGACCTGACTTCTTTCACTCTTCACGTCACGATTCTTTACTTTTAACTTGTTTGTTTACTCAAACTTGACACACCCACCTTAGACTTTTCTCTATTGGTCGACTTCCCCATTTTTCGCACTTTTCCCATTCCACACTTTGTACGCTATGCAGCGATGAGGAACACGTGTAAGCGGGCGGGTATAATTTTTGACAGTATTTGATTGCAAACTTCGGGATCTCCTCGACATATATACACCTACACTTCATGAAGTTTGGTAAGACGTTCTTGTCACACCAGATCCCTGAGTGGTCAGTGTACTACTTAAACTATAAGCAACTTAAGAAAATCATTAAACAGATCCATGATGGTGACTCTATTGAGGCCGCTATCGCTAATTTCTTTTATGAGTTAGATAGAGATATCGAGAAGGTTGATGAGTTTTACAACAGTAAGTTCAGTGAATATAATAGAAGATTAGGTAAATTGGTTCAGGTGTTGGGATACTCCAATGGGGTCGTTGATCTTTCTACTATAGTTGACTCTAACCATGAATTGGATGAGATCATTAATATCTTACTTGAACTTAGATCAGTGTTTAGAAACTTGAAATGGTTTGGTGAATTGAACCACAAAGGGTTTACCAAGATCTTGAAGAAATTGGATAAAAACTTGATCTATTTGAACAGAGGCAACTCTAAGTTGGAATTATCTACTACCAACAAGAATGATTATTTGCTCACTAGAGTTAATCCGTTACCTTTTGCCCATGAGTCAGAATTACACGTTTCCTTGGAAACTATCAACAGTCTTTTACGCCAATTAGTAAAGGATGATGACGAAGATGACGAAGATGTTGACAAGAATGGATTCACAAAACAAAACCTGCCCGACTCTACAGGAGAAGAAAATGACCCTTCCAAGTTTTCCTCCGTCATTGAGAACAATGACGTCGACAAACTCCTGACTGCCTTGAGTTCATTGACTCTCTCGCTTAAGTTCTTGTTATCGTTACTCATTAAAGCAACTCTTGCAAACTCAACGGAATGCATAGACGAGATCTTTAACAAATTGTTACAATATGTCAATGAGGATTCCACATACAAGGGGAACCCACTTTTTGACCCCTCAGATATTAGTGGTCGTAACTTTTTCCACCAGTTGTTTGTCAACTTGGGTAAAAAGGAGTTGGTCAAATCTGAAAAGGTGACCCCTGGTGAATCAAACGATTTATCACGTTTCATTGGAAACAAGGGCCCGGATGGAGGGGACGAAACCAACCTCACCTTGACTGCACTCCAGTACATTTTATCCAAAATCGAAAAGTTGGACAGCCTCAAGTTTGTCGTTCTTTCCAGAGATAACTACGAACGTACTCCGTTGCATTACTCGGCTCAGTACGGTTTGAAGGATATCACCAAACTTTTCTTACAATACTTGAATAAATGGTTGTTGATCCCACCAAAAACATCGGTGGACTCAATTGAATTCTGGGGTGACCAAGAAAGCTTGACTCCTTTACATTTGTCAGTCATTGGAAACCATCCCAAGACAACTGCCAATTTGCTTGTTGCCAACAAAGGAGTTGCTCTTACCTGCCCATCTCTTTTGCTCCTAGCGGTTAGATTGAACTCATTACCAATTTTAGACTCAATCATCACCTATGGTAAAATAGACATTGACTACACCAATATGGAATACAATATGGAAAGCGCTCTTTACATTGCGTGCAAGCTTGACTTTTATACTTTGGTGGAGTTTTTGTTGGAGAACGGCTCAAACACCGAAATTGGTGAGAGTATCTTTGGCTGGACCCCAATCTTTGTTGCTGCTTCGGAAGGTTTCACTCAGATTGTTAAGTTGTTGATAGATTTTGATGCGAAATATGATATTGTTGACGACTCTGGTTGGTTACCAATGGAACACGCTTGTTTGAGAGGTAATTTGGGAGTTGCTGATTTGTTGGTCCCTGAAGATAAGCTGATGCTTCTTTACGATGCATATCATGTCGAGAACAACAAGCCCAGATTGTCAACTAAGGCGGTCCTGGCCCAACAGAGTCCTTCCACTAGTGTCAACTCTCTTGCCAGTTCTTCAATTGATAAGTTACCAGATACCCATGCCCCTGTTCCGGTTCGCAACTTTAACACATCTCCTTTGACCCTTCCTGGAGAATTGACCGAATTCGACAAGTATCAGGAAGTATACAAACAGCTTAAGCTGAACGGCTCCACTTCAAGTGTCAACAATGTCAACAGACCAGCGTCTCCTCATTCTAGACAACGTATCAAGAAGTTGATCAAGCCAATCAAATCGTTTGGTCACCGTTACCTTAACCAAGACGAATCATTGATTTTGGTGACCTTAGGTACCACTGACTTGAGAGATCACCAAAGACCTATTGACCTCAGTAAGGTGTCACTTTCCAAGACCTTCAGTAACGAGTTAGATACTGCGTTATCACTTTCCGTGGCTTGTATCAATAAGCTGACAAACAAGCCTGTTGAACCACCAGTAATTGTTGACTTGCCGTTGGAGGACCAACATGGATCTGCCACTGATCCAATTACTTTCACCTTAAACAACAACTTGAAGCCAGACGATGTGATTATCACATTTGATTTAATCCCAACTTACGGCTACTCTAACAAGAAGAAGAGCAGCAAGATTTTAGGAAGAGCAATTGCTTTGTTGAAAGATGCCTACACTAAGGTGGGACCAAATTTGAGATCATTGAACAGTAACATTACGTTGCCAATCCTTGATTCTCTGAATATGGATATCTTGGGTACTTTAAGATTCGAATACTTGTGTGTAAAGCCATTCGAACACGATTCGATGAAGATTGAAAGAACTGATACGTACTGGAAGCAATTGGTTTCCACTCGTGTTATTGGCCACAGAGGATTGGGTAAGAACGACGGAGGACGTAAATCATTGCAGTTGGGTGAGAATACTGTAGAGTCCTTTATTGCTGCTGCTTCTTTGGGTGCTTCGTACGTTGAGTTTGATGTTCAATTGACCAAGGATTACATTCCTGTTGTCTACCATGATTTCACCGTTGCAGAGTCGGGAGTTGACATTCCAATGCATGCAATGACAGCGGAACAGTTTTTGGGATTAAAACAGCACGAGAAGCACGGAAAGAAGGAGGACAAGACCCAGACAAAGTATGCAGTTGACGACCAGGTTGTGAAGGATTTTGCCAGACCACGGTCTATTAGTGCGTATGCCTCAGCTCCAAACTTTCAACATCCTCACAAGAAGTTTGTAGCCTCGCTCAGTGGTACCACTGAATCGGGACCTGCTGTCGACGAGGATGATGAGAAATTGAACCGTGAGTTCAAGTCACAATACAACAGTCGTATGAAGTTGACTAAAACATGGAAGGATAAAGGGTTCAAGGGAAATGCTCGTGGGTCCTCTGTAGCATCCAACTTTGTCACGCTCCAGGAACTTTTCAAGAAGGTTCCAGCCTCTGTGGGGTTCAATATTGAATTGAAGTACCCCATGTTGGACGAAGCCGAGCAAGAGTCAATGGGGGAAATTGCCATTGACTTGAATTTCTACGTCGACACTATCTTGAAGGAGGTGTTTGACAAAAATACCTCCGGAAGAGATATCATCTTCCTGTCGTTTCACCCTGATATCTGTCTTTTGCTCTCCATGAAGCAGCCCACCATGCCTATTTTGTTTTTGACTGAATCTGGTACTGCGTTCATGGCCGACATTAGAGCGCTGTCGTTACAGAACGCAATCAGATTCGCCAAAAAGTGGAACTTGTTGGGTATTGTGAGTGCTGCTGCCGCGTTGGTAAAAACCCCACGCTTGACGCAGGTTGTTAAGTCGCTGGGACTTGTTTGCGTAACCTACGGTACTGAGAATAATGATCCTGAGCTTGCTAAGATTCAAATGAGAGCAGGTGTAGATGCAGTTATCGCCGATTCTGTTTTAGCTGTTAGAGAGGGATTGAGAATGGACCAGGAGAGTTTGAAGAACTTGGAGGCAACATTGAGCGAATAGAGCTACTCATTGACAAAGATACTGATAGCTATGGTTTTTTTTTTGTCTCTTTCTTCATGAGGTGGGGTCATACAACCAATAGACATGATTCACACCCCAAAACACTAGCTGCCACTTTGAAAACTCCCGTTCTTTTTTTTTGAACCTTTAAGGTTTGAATACTTCACATCTAGGTGTCAACCTCGAATCCCATTTTATGATTTACCTTTGCCTTTCCTTGTTTACTTGTTTACCAGTTTAACTGCTTTTTTTGTTTATATATTTGTCTGTTGTTTTCTATTAGATTTACTATTTACCTGTTTATTTCCCACTAGATTGTCATTTCTTCATCCCCAATTAGCAGGATGGATGAATTCTATCGTTAATTCCCTTTAGATTATGAGATTAATTTATGATAATGTCTTTTTAAATCAAATCCACGTACTGGAAAAAAGCTAGTACGAACTCGGAATTCAAAACAACCTAGAGATGTCTGAAGGTTATAGTAAGTCGACAAGAAAGGGTGAAGAATCCAAGTCTGAGAGAGGGTCCAATGCCAATCCATTGGATTCTAAGTCGGTGAGCTCTTTTCCAAGGCCGAATGTCGGCATCAATGCAGTTCATGTCAATTCTGCTAGGGAGATGGTGAAGCTTCATACAAGAGGTAGAGTACCAGGTAATCAACCCTCCACTACACGAGTACCGGTTGCTATGGGAGCACCACCAGTTGCATCAGCAGCGAGTTCATTCCCTAGAAGTGCCCCTGTATCTTCCAAGCCTTTGCCATCTGGTACCCTGATTTGTGTTCCAGCTAAAGGACTGAACAATTGTAATAATCCTCAATGTGCTGACTGTGGAGGTGTCATCATCCCATCACCAGCACTGCTGATTCCAATCCTGGATGAGCCTCTGATATCGGTGAATGACTGGAGTATATACACCCTGAAGAAACCTATTTTGAACTCACAAGAATTAGACTACTTGGCTGACAATAGGTACGATTTCCCATTACCTGAGATGATCTTTGGGAATACAGTAGTTCGGTTAGTGAATGATAAAATCGGCAAGAGTATTGAGTTCAATGCATTGGATGCCTTGGACTCGTTAGATGATGATTGTAAATTTAAAGTTAGTTATCATCAGGAATGGCTTGATTCACGCCGTACAAAAAAGGAACCGAAAGATGAACAACGACTGGCTGAAAAACTGAAGGATATTACCCAGTTTACAGAAAACTTGGATGTAATGAAGCCATACGACTGGACATATTCTCCAAATTATAAAGGTACAACAAGTTTAGTGTTTGAAGAATCGAACAACGTGATTCCTATTGCGAAATTACTCCAACCAGACCCTATACTTTTCTACGATGAATCAATACTTTTTGAAGATGAGTTGGGAGATAATGGAATATCCATGTTTTCAACCAAGATAAGAGTTATGCCACAAGTTCTCTTGTTGTTATGCCGGTTCTTCTTGCGTATAGATAATGTCATTTTCAGAATCAGGGACACAAGGATTTTCATTGATTTAGCTTCAAATCAAGTGTTGAGAGAGTACAAGGAACAAGAACTCGCGTATGACGAATTGATGAAGAAATGTATTGGTAAGACAAATGATCCAAAGAGTTTATTACGTGACCCACAATGGGTTTCACAGAACATCCCAGTCATAAAAACTACAGTAGAGGAGTGTCAATTATAAAGTATTGGAGGCATAAGATAAGTTATGAGATAAATAAAATGATCAACTACTCTTCTCTCTAGTTAGATCCAGAGTGCTGGTTTTCAATGAATTCGAGTGTTCCAATCCTCCGGAGCCTTTTAATTGGACATTGCTCTTGCTTCCTACAACCAATCCATTGTTTTCCTTTATCCAAAGGAAATATGTCATTGCAATTAGATTGATGGTACCAATATTATGGATCCAAAATTGAAATAAACAGTTCCCAAATGACATGAACTTCTCTTGTGATAATAGCCACCACATCTCATTAGCATTTGCAGGACTGAGATTGTTGATATCAATTCCGTGGGGTAATCTCACAACTGCCTCTGTGTATATCCGCACAGTACATTCAATTAGTTTTATCATAGTCGGTACAACTAATATTATGAAAAGTGTCTTTCTGAAAGCTTCTGTAGTTCTCATTTTACTCTCTAATCCATGGAGACCATTTGAGAAGAGTGGTGATTCTTTCAATACCTCAGAAACGTTAAAGAAGTTGTAAAGCTGAAGGGTTTTCCATATAAATGAAGTTATTCCTACTCGACGATTCCTATCTAAATACCATGCGAGGGCAGGTAGGATAGGTTTATTATCATGGGTATAATAATTCAATTCAAAGAATTGGTTATTTGACCGAATTATAGTGAAAAGTAATGCTTGGGTAAGACATACAACCAAGAGAAGAATTGCTATTCTTATTTGATTCTTTGAAAGAATGATAAACTTTTCAGGTGTTTCCTTATGATAATGTATGACTCCATAACCCATTGAAAAGATCAAAAGGTAAAAATTTATAAAAACCTGTGACAGCTCGCTTGCAAAGGTTCCCAGCATTCCCAAAAGACGAGCTGATAAACTGACTGAAGGATAAATGTTTTGAAGATGACAATGGAGAAGTTGCAAACTTAACTTTATGAATAATGGTAGCAAAACTAGAAGTGAAAATGTTTTAGAAATTACCAGAGAAGAGGAATTGATCTTGTCTTTCCCGTATAAATGCCAGGTGAATGCAATTAAGAATGTAAACTCAATAACCCTTTGCCAATGCAGTATATACAAGTTGTACCTCAAGTACCCATAGTAGTTGACGAATTGCATTGATATTCTTAAGTCTTTTATGTTAACTGGTGGGGCAATGTAGACGCAGTAAAAACCACTAGTTTTGACTGCAAACTTAACTATACCATCATTTCTACTTATGAACAGGTTGAAGATTTTAGATTGATCTGGTACTTTGTCAAGTAATGGCACTAAATTGAAATGTGGATAGTCAACATCCACCAACTTTTTATATAATGATTCTTTATCCTTTCTGTAATTCTTATAATAATCAACCTCTCTAGGTAAGTTTGAATAATTAATGATTTCAGAGACCTTGTAAATTAGAATTGGTATTGGAGTTTCATCCAGACTCAGGATGTCAATGTTATCAAGGCGCATTGAGATAGAACCTGATTTGTAGTATGAAGCTGCCACATATCCGCAGTATGTGGGTTCAATAGTTGTTAGTCTAATTGTTCCATGAAATCCTGGATCTCCCAAGCACAACAGAAAAAGCACTAATAAACACAAGAACCTTTTCATTAATCAATTGAGTAGTATTCAATGTAATTAAAATTATTGAGAATAGTAATGACTCTATATACCTCTTATTTATAGTCAGATTATTCTTTTAGTATCCATCCAGTGGCGAATATATCCGGTTTATCTATGGGGTGTAAGTATATATTAACCACCTTAGGTGCGTTATAAAATTAAACAGGAACATTAATGAGCAGTTCGAAGTCAAATTGAGATGGCTAAGTTAAGTTAAGTTTAATTTGATCTTCATTTAAGTATAAGATAAACTAAGTCACTACCTAACTTCTCTGTTCACTTGGAAGCTTAGCTTGCACCACTACATAATTAACCAGTATCGTTTTGAAGAAAGTCAATTATGTTAATTAATATAAATTGAGATTCCTAACAGCAACTCTAAAGAAGACACTACACATGAATTCAAGGATTCAATTATTATTATATTCTATTATAATATTACAATCTATTGAACCATTTCTTGCATGTTTGATTAAGGTTCGATATTAATTGTTGCAAAAACTTAATCAATTCAATTCTTCAATACAGCTTCACCGTTAAAGATTCAAGAAACTTTAAAATAGCACCTTTGAAGTCTCTTTACTATCAGACTTCATATTATTAGACTCTACTAAACATATTATTAGTCTACTTAACCTAACTCTTATGGTCTTTGGCTCCACCTATTGGATCCATCCAAGTCTTTTATGCACTCCAAGTCAACTCATCAAAATTTTTCAGTGTTGAGAAATATCAAAAAACCACTAGCCATGTTCGCCAGAGCCACTAGAGCCATTGCTGGATCCAATATACGGAGTCTAGGCTTGAAAAGAAGCTTACACGATGTACCGGTTTTGAAAAAGCATGAAGAGTTTGTGAAAAATGGGATTAGTGGGTTGTATTCTGCTGAGCAGTACCAAATGGCGTGGAGTGATTATCAGAAGTTTTTGACCTTACAGTTGACGTTACATACTAACGGTACTGAGAATGAGTTGAGAACACCATACCAAATATTGCTTAAGACAGCTAAGCAAACTACAGAACAACACACTTTCCATTATGCTTCACAAGCACACAATAACCATTTCTTTATGGAACAGTTGACGAATAAAGAAGAGGCTAGATTAACTAAACCTCTGAGATTTTTGATGGAGAGATTAGCAGCTTTAGATATTGCTGATGTCGAAACATTAAGGGAAAGAATGCTCTTACTTGCAGACTCTAGTTTTGGTCAGGGTTGGGTATTCCTCGTGGAAGACGCAAACAAATCTGTTCAGATATTGAGATGTAATAATGATGGTACTCCATATTACTTTGGTAAAAACCAAACACTTGACTTGAATGGTGGTATCGACGAAGGTTCTTTCGAATACTTGAACCTGTTAAAACAAATGAGCAAGAACAAGACTAAGGACTGGACTTTGCCTCTTTTGGCTATCAACTGCTGGGACGTTGCTTACTTGAAGGATTACGGTTCTACCGGTAAAGCAGACTACTTATCTAATGTGTGGGATTGCATTAATTGGGATGTTGTGAATAAGAGATTGTTTATGTTTTAAACTTCCATTTCCACTTGTATATATAGAAAATTAAACCACCTTTTCAGCGATATTCAGTGTAGATTGGAAGATGTCAAATAATTCTTTGTTACTGTACCAGTTTTCCGGAAGATTAGCGAGTAGGACGAGTATGAGTTCGCTCATTCTAGCTAGGTCTTCATTTTTATGGGCCACTTCCTTTGGTTTTGTTATATTCTTTTCTTGGTCTTTTAGTATCTTCAACCGTTCTTTCAATTTACTCAAAACAGACTTCAATTCGTCGGTTGGAAGTGTTTCAATCTCTTCACGGCTATTATTCAACTCTAGTAGCTTGAATGTCTTGCCTGTACCCAATGTATATAGCTCCTTTAACGTATCATAGAGTGACGATTCGTTGGAAGTGTTGAAACTATTCTGAAAGTGGATACTTCTTAGTATAGGTATCACTGAAGAGATTGTCTCTACCACCTCGTTTTTTATATGTGTTTGCAGACTAAAGAACTCCTCTGTTTTGTCTGAAAATTCATCATCCCCATTGGAGTCTTGTAGGCTCTTGTAATAAACAAGAGTATTTAGTTTGTCTTGAAGTTGGATGTGTAATTCATAGTACTCTTTTTCTAGTAGAGCCACTGTCAGCAGATTTGTAGAGCTTGAGATCCCATATTCATGGTTGAGAATATTAGTACTGTTAAGTAAAGAATCACAAGATTCTGACAAGTCCATATTGAAATCTGTCGTTGAGTTAATATAAGTTAGTCAATTAACGATAAGGGGTCCAATAACCTAACACCAAACAACCAAGAAAGTCAATTGTTTAATCTCCAAGTTGTGTATCTTCAATCACAAAATGTTTTGATAAATTGAAATCTAAAAATCAAAACCAAAAAAACCAAAAGCTTCAACACAATCACCAACTAATAATGAGTGATCCAGCCCTTCTCAAGAAGAAGCTTCTTCTCGTTGCTAGTACAGGAAAGTTCTGTAACTTTCCTCCAGCACAATTGCAAAAGTACCATGATGAAGTGTCCAGATTTCTCGAACTGTCGCCTTCAGTTACCAGCATTGAATTGTTCAGTTTGTATGAGCTTCACTTTTATTTATCTATTTTGACTAATGATGATATTGCTGCTGAGAAAGTACTTGCTAGAATCTTAGACAAGTTTGAACTGGGTAAGAGATCGCAAAGAATCAAGGTCTTGCAGACCATATACTATGAAGCCACAGGTAACCCTTCAAAAGCTAAGGAGCTTTTGAGTAGCAGTGCTGATGAAATCAAGTTGGCCAAACGTTTAATTACCTTTACTCGCAATGGAGCTGATAGAGCTGAATATATTAACAGCTTGGCTTTCTTTGTTACGTTACAACCAGCTGACTTGACTGCCTGGGCTGAGTTGGGTGACGAATATTTCAAAATCGGACACTACGATGAAGCCATTTTCTGTTACCAGGAAGTATTACTTCAAGAACCATTCGCATACCATTGGTACTACAGAATTGGTTTGACCAACTACTACAAGTACTTACAACAATTAAAATCCTCAGGAAGAAAAGATGCTTTGTTTGATACATTGGTAGAAGCAAGAAACAATTATCTTCGTTGTATTGAAATCTACTCTAACCATGGTAAGAGTTGGATGGGATTGAAGGTCTTGGCTGAAATAGAAGTAAATGAAAAGTTGAAGGGAGCAAAGGAGTTTGTTGAACAGAACCAAAAGCTTACTGTATTGGCACAAGAAAAGCTTAAGGATTTGGAATTAGGTATTTGAATTACATGAGAGTTGAGTGGTTAGTGAGTATCTATTTTATTTAGTGTTGCAGGATATACAATACGTTTTAATATACATAAATTTAGTGAAATTGTCTAATTTGTTTTGGAATTAGTTGGTACAACTAGATGATAATTCAGTTTAGTCTGCAGTCTGGGATGTATATTCAATGTAGAGCATAATCAATGCAAAACTTGATCAACTCAAAACATAATCAACGCAAACCTTGATCAAGGCAAAGCTTAATCTACGCTAAGATTGATCAATGCAAATCATAAATTAATGAAATCTGGAGAAACGAAACAATCAATTACCATAGACCAATCAATGAAGTTAAATTCAAAGCACATCAATTGAAATTCCTCTCCATTTACATCACACTCTCATCAAGAGGCTTCTACAAATCTTTAATAAATCTTTATATTATTGTACATAACTCATCAACTCAACTCATCGTACCTTTAGTATAATCAGCAATCAGCAATAAAACACCTTACTTGCATTGACAAGTAGAAGTGGTGCTGCCTGAAGTGCAACAAGAGCACTTGCATTCAGTTCCACAAGAACACTTAGCTTCGGAATAGTTAACTGGAGAAATCATTATTTGTTTGAATAGTTTATATGATAAAGATATGAAATGGAATCAACAGATTCGGGAAGTATTTATACTTTTTGAGGAAATTATGCGGCGGTCACTGAAGAAGAAAAAAAACTCCAATTACAAAAGAAACAAGTGCGAGATTAATGCGGTTCAATCAGAGGTAAAGACGTGGGGAACCCGAGCAATGATGTATTGTATGAGTGTCGGGCCAAGTTTATTGGGTATAAATTGTCGGTAAATAAGGTCATTGGTTACTGTAATCGGATATTCTAGAAGGGCTTAGAAACTTTCAATGGAGTACGTTGATTGTGTATTGCATTCGTTTATTCTATTCCCCTTTTTCTCCCTATGAATCATGGAGCATTATTTTTATTATGACATGATTTAATTGAGACAATGAATGATTCTGCATTCACTGATTAGAGAGGAATGATTAGATTAGATTGATTGATTAGATAGAAGTATTATATAATATGCTAATATCAATGTCAATGTGACTGTCAATGTCATTTGTTTCATATATTTTATTTTTGTACAATATATTTTACTGATTATGGAGTGTGACTCTATTGTTAAGATATCTACTCTTATATGCTCTATTAAATCTTAAAACTCACCTTTGACGTTCAAGTCGTCTCTTGCCAAAACAGCCTCCAAGATCCCTGAAGCAGCAGCAACGAGACCCAAGAATGGTCTAGATGGGTCCAATACCTTGGATAAGTATTCTGGGTGATATTGCGTTCCTACAAAGAACTTGTGACCCTTCAATTCCAAAACCTCCATTCTGGTTTCGGTTTCATCCTTTCCAATAAACTTCAATCCCTTTTCTTCAATTCTTTGAATCAACTTAGGGTTGACTTCGTATCTGTGTCTGTGTCTTTCTAATACATCTGGGGATCCACCGTACAATTTTCTTAAGGTTGACCATTCGGAGTTTTCAACAAATTTGGTACTTTGAATACCCAATCTCATTGTTCCTCCCAACTTAACTTGGTCCACATCTGGCATGTAAACGACAGAAGCAGTTTCTTCACTAGCTTCTGGGTCAAACTCCATCGAAGTCGAACCTTCGACGCCCAATACGTTTCTTACAAACTCGATGACTGCAATTTGCAACCCAAGACAAACTCCCAAGTATGGAATATCGTTTTCTCTAGCGTACTTGGCTGCGGCAACCATACCTTCAATACCACGGGATCCAAATCCTCCAGGTACCAAAATACCATCTGCCTGACAAACATAGTGCCATGCCTTGTGGTATTGAGACAAGTTTTCAGTCTTGGTCTCTTCTTCCAAGTCCAGTGACTCAACCCATTCGATCTTCAATCTTCTGTTACATCTCATTGAAGAATGTTCCAAAGACTTGATCACACTCAAGTATGAGTCCTTCAAGTTGGTGTACTTACCAACCAAAGCAATGGTGACAGTTTCAAACGATCTGTCGTGGTCACTGGTCAAGATCTTCCACTTGGTCAACAACTTGTCACCTCTAGTGATGGCTTCTGGAGATAAGTCGGTGATGTTCAACTTTCTCTTTAAGAATTCCATTTGCTTTTGTTCCTTCAACAATAATGGAACGTGGTAAGTCGAGTTAACATCATAAACGTTGATAACTTGTTCTGGTCCAACATGACAGAACATACCAATTTTTTCAATAGTGGCAGGGTCCAACTTTTCTTGACATCTACAAGCAATCATGTCTGGAGTCAAACCAAGGGATCTCAAGTCCTTGATAGCAGCTTGAGTTGGCTTGGTCTTTTGTTCACCGTGAATAACAGGAACTAATGAAACATGAATCAAAGCAAAGTTGTCAGATCCAACTCTAAATTGGAATTGTCTCAAGGCTTCGACAAATGGGGCACTTTCGATATCACCAACAGTACCACCCAATTCGATAATACAAACTTCAGGTTCCAATCCAGTGGAGTCCACAGGGATCTTAGCTACGCGTTCAATCCAATCTTGGATAGCACCAGTGACATGAGGAACCACTTGAACAGTTTTTCCCAAGTAATCTCCCTTTCTCTCACGCTCAATAACATGAGAGTAGATCTTACCAGTAGTGATGTTATGGTTTCTAGTCAACGTAATATTCAAGTAACGTTCATAGTTACCCAAGTCCAAGTCAACTTCACCACCATCATTCAAAACAAAACACTCACCATGTTCCAAAGGAGACATAGTTCCAGCATCGATGTTCATATAAGGATCAATCTTAATAGAAGTCACTCTCAACCCTAATGTCTTGAAAAGCAAACCAGTAGAAGAAGCTAAAACTCCCTTACCAATACCAGATATAACACCACCAGATACAACAACGTACTTCATTTTATTTTGTCAATGGTTTATCGAACTTAGAGTAGAGAAGGGTTACAAGTTTGCCCTCTTAAATGACTATATTTAAGCGGGAAGAAGAAGAGCAAAAGCAAAATCACGTCCCACACCGCGTCCTTTTATACTTTTTTTTGCCCTCCATTTTTTTTCACCTCATCGCATCAAAAGAAATTAGGTAGTGATGTACTGGTGTTGTGGTGTCAATGAGTTCCTCAAAGGTAGAAGTACAAAGGTCACAAAGGAGTTCATTTCGGATTATGAGTTTCGTTAGGTTTTAGGTTGAGTAGGGTTGAGTAGGTTGTATTCGGTTGAGTTTGTGAGTTCCGTTGTTAGGATAATTTATAGGGTTTCTAGTTCATGTTTTATGGTTTTGAAATAGGAAATAAAGTGAACATAGTGATTATGAGATTGAGATAAAGAAAAGTGGAGAAGTGGAAAGTAGAAATCTCATGTATAATTGTCTAATTAATACATCTAATGTATTTTAAAAAAGTTGCATAGGATCTGGGATCTAGGATCTGATGACAGCTGATTTTTAAATGAGTTTCATAATACATTTGATGGTATTTTTATGCTTTTGGATTATTACAATGTATGCCAATTTATACACCCCATGGCCAATTGGCTAGCGACTTGGCTGAACCTATAGCGGAGGAACCTTTACTGGCAATTTTTTCAATATATGCCTTGGGTTATCTCCTTTAAAAGAAGACAAGTCCCTGGCATGTTTGTTTTACATTCTGAATTATAATACTAACAATTAGTATTATATCCTGACCAGTAGTGTCATTTTTTTTGTATTTCATTCATCATTAATTTAATTAAGTCCTTATCATACTGCAACTAGTGGTATGAGTGAGTGAATCTATCACACCCCCACATTCAATGAAAGTATTTCTATCATACAATCTTTACCCCACCAATCTCTCCATCATCATTAATTAACAATTGAGCTTTTCCTTGTTTCACCAATACATCTTTTATGACTTTCACTAATAATTGTTCATCCATATTCTTTAATGATTCAGGTAATCCCACCTCTTCCAGTCCATTAGTCAATTCATATATCGTTAAGATAGTCCCCAATTGACCTGTATTATCTATAAAATCATACAACAACTGACTCCATTCGCTTAATGTTCGCCAATATACGTACACTCCTCTTTCTGGTTGCTTGACATTAACATATTCAGCCTTCTTTAATACATTAATCAAATGATTGAAAATCAATGATTTAAACTCATCATTAACTAATCGATCTATCTGTTTGTTTGTGAATATCAGTGGCAACTCATTAAGATTCTCTATGGTTTGTGAATGCTGAGGCGTTCCTTGAGTACTTATCGAAGTGATCTTATAATGCTCACAGTAATCCATCAATATTTGACACCATGACTCTATTTGTTGCAGCTGTATAGTAGTATTGGGCTGTTGCGTATACAATGGAGGAAACGAATGGATCTTGGGAAACGTGAACTCACTCATTCTCAATTAACTCCTCTTTATTTGTTTAATGAAGTTGATTTTGTCTACAAAAAAAGTTATCAATTGTAGTTAAGAAATGAAGAATGGGAACACATATAAAAGGTGTTGAGTGCTACTTACCAGCTTAACAGTAGCTTTACAAAAGGTACAAGGTGATAGGTACTAAGTATTAACGTTGAGTAGATAAGTAAATCTGTAAAGTTAGAGAAGTCCACCATTCTCTGGTCTCTCTTATACTTGAATATATTGACTTGAATTCATATAAATAATCACAAGTTCAACTAATCTACAATATTACTACCAGAAGCTATGAATTCCATCAATCACTTCTACTGCTTATTTCTCATTACATTCAATCAGTATGATACATTTCATTTTTTTATTCAAGAGTTATTAATTCTTATGTGTACAATTAAACCGTGTTTATATTTATCATAAAAACCAACAAACTTAAGCCTCGGCCATGTCTCTCAAACGTCTGATGGTGGATCTGACGGTGGCAGCAGCAGCGGTAGAGACAGTGTATGCACCTCCGGCGACAGTCTTGCGGCAAGACTTACAAGTCCAGATACCAGTAGCACCTCTTTGGACAGTTCTCTTACCACAGAAAGAGCAATCGTACTTGGCGTGTTGTTGAACTTCCATCTTCTTGGTTTGTCTTCTCAAAGACGAACCATATCTGACACCGAACTTACCAGTGATTCCTACCTTTTTAGTTCTCTTAGTCCTAATTTTGTTAGTATTTAAATCTTTAATGAAATAGACAAGTTGGTAATGTGGATTACAATAGTTCAGATGATTTGATTGTTAAATGACTTCGCTCTTCATATTTTACCCTTCTTCTTTCATTAATGAAATTGATTTGATTTTTCAATCAAATGGTATAATCAATCATCTTCATCTCCAATTAGTTTTGTTGAGGATTCCAAATGCAAGAGCTCCATCATAGCTCGAAGTTTGCTGTCCACTTGATTCTATCCTATTCCTTCATTCCTCTTGTCTTCTAGTCTCCCACTCTCAAGTTCACATACATTGCTATTAATTATCTAGTGTAGTAAGAACAGAAGATTAAAAATTTTCCAAAAAAATTCAGTATAATTTTCCCTCATGCGAAGCCAGAACGTCTGTATCAAACGGTGTGCATGTAGTGAAAAGTTGTTAATGCACGACTATGATGATCACGTGTATTTTATCAAGTCTTAATAACGTGATTAAGGGCTTGGGCCCTAATGTAGTTGGTGTACTGAGTACAGTGTAGGTGAAAGTTGTAGTGATGATAAATTATACAGTTGGTTAAGTAGGTGAGAAGTTACAAGACTAGTGAATGATGATTCATTTGTATATACTTACTGAGATATTTTAAGATTTCAATTTGAGCTTCCAGATCTTGGTGTAGTACTCCTTTCCTTTCATTCTGGTAAGAACATATTTTTGCAGCCATTTTGCAAGGTCTAAGTCACACTGTGCATGAGTTAAGCATGATAGTGATGGAACTGGCTCCCTGATGAAATGAAGAGAGTTGTGATTGAGTCATTGAAAATTGTAATACCACAACCACCTAATATTTCGTAAGATTGTCACTTCTCATTTCTATCTCTGTTTTTATAGTGTATGTTCTGCTTCCAGAGTTCAATCATCATGGGCTCTTTATCTAAAACACTTATAACTAATATGTAGCACAAGCACCCTTTTATTTTTCCCGTAACTATGGAACCAGCTTTATGTTAAAACTGATAACTCCTTCTTTCTCACAGACACCCTTTGTTCACTCTTGAAAGCCAATCCAATACATATTTTCTTAGCTCTTCACCTCCCCATTACTCTCTTCCTACTTCTCATACACCCTCAATTTACCATTATCCTACACAAGCTATTGAATTACCAGTTTCATACAATGATTAACGAATAACTACCATTACACTATCCTCTCCTGGGGAACAACGCTCCGTCAATCATCTCCACATCCTCGTCATCATCTATCGCAGGAATCCCCTGTAGTCCGTTGGGGAACACAGCAGGTTGGCGGATTTGTGGTGCATTTTGTGGGTTTCCAACTTGTGGGTTTTGTTGTTGTGCTGCCGCTCCTTGTTCAGCTCTGAGTTCAGCCTGCTGTTCATACTCATTAGCATTCTCCATCCGCTCATTGTGGCGCAGCCTTATCAATCTCTGAATGTAATCCCGCATCTGCCCTGCATTTCGGTTGCCTTGGTCCAACTCGCGGAATATCTCTTGGTTGACAAATTGAACTTGTTGGTTAGGAACAATATTTTGAAGCCCGAGACCTGGCCCAACCCACATTTGGTCTTCAAAGTCCCGTGGTGGTTGTTGAGCTTGCTGCGGCTGTTGCTGTTGAATGAGATCCATTTCTGGTCTCGCTCGGAATTGTGCAAACTGTTGTTGTTGCTGTTGCTGTTGCTGTTGCTGTTGTTGTTGTTGTTGTTGTTGCAAGAGATGCTGCTGCCTTTGCTGCTGGAGAGCCATCTGCTGCTCAAGGTCTAGATCAGCAGCTCCGTTCCCCGTGTTCACCAACCGTCTTCGTCTTTCCAATAAAGCTTGTATGTCTCCGTGATCAATCTGGTAGGTTCTTTCGTCCATCATTTGGATTAAGTGTGCACGCAAAAGCTTGACACCGTCTCCTGAAAAGACGCAAAACAAGTTTCTTTGGTTCTCGTTGAAGTCAGATGGGGGCGCACGGCAAAACTCAGTGAGTTCTCTCCTCAAGAAAGATGTTATACCGGTTAATGACAAGTGCGTCAACTTTGGACAGCTCATGAGAAGCATAAAAATGGGTCCGATAGTCAAGTTGGTACAGTACGACAAGTGGACTCTTTCCAAGCAGTCCTTTTCTCCACGGCGTCTTACCAACTCCAAGATTCCATTGTCGGTTATCAAACTACACTTGACCATTCCTATTCTTCTTAACTTGGGCAAGTTGGCCAATTCTACCAACGTCCAGTCTGTTAACTGTGAGCAACATGCCAAATCTATGTACTGGATGCGGTGACACAGTCTTACCAATGAAGCCACTCCAAAGTCCGTGATGAGACCACAGTGGCCCATGTGGATGTAATGCAAGGAGCGGCCCAATTGACTCAAGGCTCTAAGGGCTCCGTCGGTTATTTGCATGCACTTCAGGAACACTACGTTACGCAACTTGGGTGCACACAAAACAAGCTTCTCTACCAATTTGTCGGTGATAGCGTTTCCTCCGGTGATATCGATAAGCCTCAACTTCTCCAAGTACGGTTCGTTGGGTAGTAACTCAAGGAGCTTGTCCGTGATTCCTGGTGCGTTACTGATTCTGAACTCTCTCAATTGTGCAAAGTCCAAGAAGATGCGTTTAAGGTACAAGTCGGTGATGTTGGGGCAGCTGTGCAAGTCGATTTCGACAAGGTAGCGGCAGCTTTCGTGCATTTGTTTCATGCTTGCGTCTGTGATGTTCATGCTGTTGTTAAATTTGACTCTTTTGAGCAATGGACAGGATCGTAACAAATTTACAATAGCGTCTTCCAGTACTTGACCGCATGATGGAGCGTATAATCCTTGAAGTCTTGGGCAGTTGCTAGCCAACGTGTAGAATATGTCATCTTGTACGTCGGCAATACCTGTGAGGTCGATCAGCTGCAAACGAGCGCTGTTGTTTAAGACCTTGATGATGGGTCCTCTGGTCAATTTGGAGCAATTCACCAAGGTGAGACGTTCTAATTTGGGACAACCGACAAAGAGTGATAACAATTCATCATCCACCAGTTCGGTCATGAATGATAAGTTGAGTCTTTTGATGAATTGGCGGTAGTCCCAGAAGGTTGCCTCCTTGGGAAGTTGCATGATTTGTTTGATCTTGGACGACAGGTTACGGTTTTGCATGTTAGGGCGGAACCAGATAATCTCAACAATCAAGTCTGCAATCTCCTTACATACTGTTAAGAGAACAAACAAGTGTTCACGTTTCAATGACAGGAAGATACGTAACATGATTTCAGGTGGTAATCGTAAAAGCGAGTTGCGTGCGTGTATTATTGCCTCCAAGTGTTGCTGTTGTTGCAGCAGCAGCAGTAACAGCAGACGCAGGTTGACATCTGAGATGATCGACTTGCGCATTTCTCTGTAGTCTCCTTCATCATCCATGGTGAATTCAGGTTCCATGTCGTAGTCGTTGCGTCTACTGGCGCGCCAGTTGTGGATATTACTAGTGCTGCTATTGCCGCTGTTTGTACCTCGTCCATTCTGGTTCAATGAAAATGCATGGATGTTCATGTTATTGTTGCCTATTCTGTTTGTTGGTAACCGCTGAGTAATTGGTTCTGTTGGTGTTGGTCTTCCTACTACATTAGGGAGAGAACTCCCAGTAGTATTCACACTCGACGTGCTGTTGTTAGCCCCGTTAGTTGGACTCTGCATGCTGGGGATATCTTCCATCCTATTAGTGATCAATAACAAAAAGAACGAATCCTTCTGTCTGATCTATGCTGGTTTAAAAAGTGGTGTCTTTTGAATGACGATTGACCTGTTTCAATCTTCCCGATACTAGTAATCAATGATGTATTAACCGATCCTTTTTTTTTATTGGCTCTTATCTTATAATAATGTGATAGATGAAGGCCTCTTCAATATAAATACGTAGCTCCAGAGTATATTCAATGATACTTTAACACAAGACTCTGGCGCTGTTTCTTTGGTCTTCAACCCTTAATGTTTTTTTTTGGTTAGAGACTCTGGAAAATGTTGGAGTGTATACAAAAGCAGCAACAGATCAATGAGTGCCAATGCTTTAGGTTGTGGTGATAAAGGTATTAACGATTCAGTTTCCTTTTTAAAAGGTAATGAAGTGGAGAAAGGGCTTTGAATTGATTTCTATTGATTGGGAATGTTATGAAGGCTAAAGGATCTTTCGTTAAAAAGCCTTTCAATTAGTTAAAGTTTGCGTAATTTCCTATTTAAATGTTTGTTTGTATTTTGAGCCGTTGCTTACCTCTTCTGGTTGATTCAATAGATGATGAGGATGTGATGATTAGATCATGATGAGGTATCTCAGGTTGTGAGTTTGATTTGTAAGAGACTGGACTGTATTGTTATGTTTAGACTGTAATGGTTCTATATATTTCTTGTTGGTAGTTTATTACTATGATGAACTATTCTAATTATATTGATTACATATCAGTCAAATATAATTCAATTGAACTGAATTATGGAACGATTATATATATATAATTAAAGAATCGGTTACATATGATATGATTTCAATTAAAGAGATATTGAATAGAAATTTAATGAGAATCTCAATAAACTCTCATCTCTCTAACTCAATTGACTTTTGTCAATATCGTTTATGAGAAGGAAAAAGTTAATAATTGATTAACCAAAGCTATTTTGAAAGTCAACCCACACAAAAAAAAAAATACAATGAGTAACTTAGGTAGTTATATTCAAGTATTCAATAATGCAGTACGAAATCAAGATTCACAACAACTTAGGTATTGTCTTACGATAATGCCAGGTACTGAAGGACCAGTTCGCGCTGGGTTCCCTCCACCAAGTGACTTTGACATGTATCAAGTACCAGACAAGTTCCGATCAGTGTTGGGGAGTCACTTGAAATTGATGAAGGCAATTCATGGAGATAAGAGTTTAGATCAATCATTTGTTGATTTGAATGATATGGTGAATCATTTGATCAGAGCTGGCGACTCACAAACTAGATGGATTAACCTTGCATTAATCAATTCATTAAGTGAATTGATTGCAATGTATAGAATGAAAGAAGCAAGAAATCCAGAAATCGCAGAAATAGATTTAGATGATGACCAAGATGAATTTGAAGAACACACTCAGAAACAAAAGTCTGCATTGGAAGAGTTGGCAATCACTATTAATAAAGCATTCAAATTATCACTCAATGATAAAAACATAGATACAGAACAAAGCAAAAGAGAAGATATATACTTCTTCTTGTCAGCACTTATCAAGGTATATTTCAAAATGAACAAGTTGGAATTGGCCAAGTCGATAGAAAAAGCCATTAAAGGTACCAAGTTCCAACTCCCAGATATGATTAAAAAGAGTACTCCACTTACTAAGAAACTGAGTGTTGTATACTTATATTATACTTCATTACTCCTGTTGGACGACGGTGACTTTGTGGCAAGTGAATCCAAACTCACCAAGGCTTTGGAAATACTAAGATACTATGGAGAGAAAACTAACAAACAAACAAGACAAGTCTTGTTCTTATTATTACCAATCAAACTATACAACAAAAGACAAGCGCCCAAGAAAGACCATTCTATTTGGAAGCAATACCCTGAATTGAAAATAGTGTACAGAGATAATGTACTCAAGTACTTGGCTCATGGAGATATCTACAACTACACGAAAGTCTTAGAAACGTTTCGAGTATTGTTTTTGCAATCACACTTGTACTTGATATTGGAGTTATTGAAGCAACAAGTATTTATGAATTTGATTATTAAAACTACCAAGATGACTCAAGAAAGTGGAGGTAATCATATAGTGCCATTACTGGCGTACCAGATTGCATTCGAGACGTCTACATACAATTTGAATAAACTTGAAGAGAACCATAACTTCAAAATCAGTTTAGATGAGATTGAGTGCATTTTAGCTAACATGATAGCAGGAGGTAGAATTAAAGGGTACTTACTGCATGCTAATAGGTGTGTTGTGTTATCGAAAACGGTTGCATTTCCATAGTGGAAGTAACTTAAAAGTATAGGTCTATTTGAGATTTTCTTTTGCTATGGCGTCAGGTCAATTTAGTCTACAACTATTCAACGAACTTCTTATGATAGACTACCATAGGGTTGACTAGTTGGGATGTACAAGTAATGGTTGACTTGTTGAAGATAGGAGTGTAATATTAAGTTATCTAAAAGCAATGGTTATACGATTACAGTCTAAAAGCATGGTTCATTATAGGAAAGAAAAAGTAATAGTTACATCATGGTGGTCTAAAAGGATGGCTGCATCATGTGAGTGTAAAAGTAATAGTTGCATCATACATCTACAAGAAGTGGGTGCATAGTGGAAGCAATAAGTTAATAAATATTGCGCATTGGAGTTCACACAAGTAATACATACTTCAACTAAAAGCATTAGATAGTATATTAAACTACAGTAATGACTCCATGAGAGGCTATAACCAATTGCAACGTAAATGATCATGCATAATAATTACATCGAAAGAATACAAGTAATACTTACGATGAGTTAATTAGCAGTTGAAAGGAGTACATAAATGGCACCATTAAATTTCTAATTAACTACCATTAGTTTCACACATTTCCATTAATCACACAACTCTAATATGTCTCTATCTATCATCATCTCACAAATACAACTCCATTGAGATATATAAAAAGCGTATCAAAAAGAAGGTGTAAACGATAATTTGAATTCCATGAGATGTTTCATTTAACCATGTCTTACATTACAACCAGCTTATCTCCTATACCGTATTCTGATGATAATAATGGGTGCAAATTTTCCTAAATTGAAGCAAAAATTAAAAAAAGTTTCAAATTCCTCATCGTTTTTGAGGTGTTCACCACGACGTTGAAACGTATACGAAAGTATATGTAAAGCTTAAGATAGGAGTATACAAGAAATGTATTATTTTTAGTCAATATGTGAACATGAGTGGTTTACTTATTTTAGTTGATGTTAACTATCAGTTATTCAAAGAAATGATTTGAAATTTCAATCATTCTCTAAAACTAAAACGTCTTCACAAGCTCATACCAAGCCCGTTCAAGCCCATTCCAAGCCTATTCCAAGCCTATTCCAAAGCCTTCTTGAGTCTTCAAGTTCAACATATCGTATTTATTTTATATATACAATCTCACAAATATTCATTATAGTCCATTGACTACAAACCATTACAGTCCCATTCCCCCATCCTCCTTCCACACAATCAGTTAATTTCAATCAAATTTCAAACCCCGATTTTTCATTTAATTTCATTTCAACTCTTTCACTTCACTTCAATTCACTCCAGGTTCACCAAAATTAGTCATCCCTGTCATGCTAAATCCTAAGCCTACCATTCAAAATCTATTTTAACATACACCATACATTAACCTCCAACACAAAACTACATGCAACAAACTCCCCCAACTTATTCGAGTTCTCGTTCGGTAGTTGCTTCTATTTCCATGGCAAACCTTATACTACTATTGTTACCCTTATAAAAAAAGGGGTAAGTATGCCTTCCACATGCAGTCTTCTCACTCTTGTGATTAGGAGAAGGGATAAGCCTATGTTTACTTTGCCTGTACTTGGCCTCAATTTCCAACCTTTTGTACTACCTTTTGTCTTTTCGGTGTCTCTCCTATTATTCTTTCTTCTACGTTCTCCATCTCTCACTCAGTCTCTTGATCTGGACAATTCTTTTGTCAAGTCACCCAACTGAACATGTTTAATTAGTGTAACGTATTCATAATTATCAAACATGTTTCGTCTTTTTAGTATGAGTAGAATGTTGATCATAAGTTTTACATTTTCTTTTAAATACTTGTAATATATTGTTTACTTGATTGCTCCTTTCTTTCCATCCCAACTCTTTAACTTGTCATTGTGAAGCTTTCACCCCCCGGCCCTTCCATTCTCAAATTTTCAGTAGTGGAATCAGGCTAAAAAAAACCTTTGAACTTTGACTTACGAATCCCAACTTCCCCCTCCTCCTTCTCCCTTTCAACTCCTTTTCATCATAAAGGTATTGTTTAGGTGAATTCATTTGGATCTTTCATTTCAAGCTTGAATCAATTGCATTTCAAAGGAATTATATCTTTGAATTATCTCATCTGTTGAAGGTGAAAGACGAGCGGCTGTGACAACTCATATATATTCTTATACTCATTTAACATCCCACTTTCATTTACTACAACACAACATCAACAGCACTTTGAAATATTCGTCTTGCTATTGAATTACCATTCCTTAAAACGTCAATGAGTATATATTGAAAGAAATGAATTCTGGCTTTAACATTAATCAACAATGTTCAAGTATGTTCAACAACACAAACGGTGCTAATCCTGGTGCTAACGGTGCTGGGGGCGGAGGTGGCAATGGTCAACAAAAACTTAATCCGTCGCCTCCGACTATCTCCCTTACACCTTCAGACTCCACCCTGTTCAAATCTAGAAATAGAGCAGGCACTTTACCACTGTCCTTTTTGTCACTGTCACTGCTGTCATTTATCGACAATGGCTCATCTTTTTCAAACTCCAACCTGCCTTTGGTTTCGAGTAATCTCGACAACTTGGGCTATGGTGGCACTATGGATACAATCTCCTTGGGTTTACAAAGTCGTTCGCCTCTGTTGCATGCTGTCGACGTGAACGCTACAACTACAACCACACAATCCAACGGTAGCTCGGCCTCAAGTACAGGAAGACGCATGAGATCGGGATCCTTCTTCTCAACAAACTCCATCTGGAACGACGACGCACTTGCAACACAACTAGACAACAACACTACCACCCTCGATACTAACCAAACCTACTTACTGCCAATGCTTGCAGCACAGCCTGGTGTCACACAAAGTATCCCACAACCAAACCAGAGAAATAGAAGCTACACTACTACCGCAGCAATCCAAAACATCCCACCAATTTCCAACGAAACCAATAGTTTTGTCAACTACAACCAACTCCAAGTCAACTCATTCCCATTTGCTGTCTCGTCACAAAAAAACGACATGAACAGCCTTTTGGACAACTTGATGCTCAACATGAATGGAAACGGAGCCGTCGGATCAGTGAATGCAGGGCGCTTGAGATCACAAACGTTTTCGGGCCCAACAACCACTCTCGACACCCCACAACCATTCGTCAACCAATTGAACACGCTGGCTCCAATAGCACAACCTGCTCTCATTGACGACTTTGACTTTTCGCAATTGGTGATCACCACGAACTTTGAAAACCCAAACTTGGGCCCTACGAAGTACATTTTGTTCGACAACTTGCCTCAAATTATCGATTCCTTGAAGTTATGGCACATTTTGAACAATTCTTTGGGAGGCCAATTGCACTCACAATCGCAACAGTTACAGCTCCACCAACAGTTACATTACTCACAACGCGCGTCTTCGCCACAAAACATAAGAAGCATTAGATTGGCAGCAACCAGTACTTCGAAATTAGCACTTGTAGAGTGTGTTTCCGTAGATGTGGCTATGAACTTGAAGGCCAGCTTCAACCATATAGAGTTGGTACCAGGTGTTCTCTTGTACGTTGCGTTTGCTAAAATCATAGAGAATGACAGTGCTACGTCAAGCAACAGCAATAGCAGTAACAGCATTCCAACAGTTACCTCGCAGCAACAACCATTAGCCCAAGTACAAAATCCTCCACAACAACCACAACAAAATCAACAAAACCAAGCACAGCCACCGATAAAATCAAATGTTGTTGTTTCTGATTCGTCGAAACCAACACCAACCAACTTGATTGCCATCAGAGACAGCTTAGTTCTGACGGTCCACAAGCTTCTCGGTAAACCTAACAATGTAGACTTGAATAAAATCGTGTCTATGGTGAACAAATCGGTGAACTACTCCAACGACAACTACCAAGACAACTTTGGGCCTTTACCTGATCCAATTCCATTGCGTCAATTTGACTCACCAAAGTTGAGAGAATTGCGCAAGATTTTAGAAAACACTGAGAACGCATTGGCCAACGGCGGTGTCATAGTATCTACTTCCAACGAGAACATTGAATGTTCAGACCAAGATGATGCTAACAGCACCAACGACACCAGCAAGGTTATGACTCAATTGGAATTGGAAGAATTGTGTTTAGCCATGTTGGATGAATTGCCTGAGTTGTGTTACGATTACCTTGGAAACACCATTGTCCAGAAGTTGTTTACGCTTGTTGAATCATCATTGATTAAGTTGATGATGATCAAGGAAATCACTCCCTTCTTAACTCAATTAAGTATTCACAAGAATGGTACATGGGCCATACAAAAGATTATCAACTTGAGCCACTCTGAGTACCAACAACAATACTTGATTGGCGCAGCACTCAAACCATATGCTGTCAAATTGTTCAATGACCAGTTTGGTAATTATGTACTCCAAGGATGTATCAAATTCGGTTCTCCATTTAATGACTTTATTTTTGAAACCATGTTGGATAACTTTATTGAGATCAGTTTTGGAAGATTTGGTGCACGTTGTATCCGGACAATTTTGGAAACAGCAAACGAACTGAATGTCATCAGCAACGAGCAGGTTGTCTTGGTTGCTGGTTTGATTGTAGAATTTGCTAACGAGTTGGTAGTGAACAACAATGGATCATTGCTTATTACTTGGTTCTTAGATACCTTCAATGACATTGGTTCGACTATTGACGACAGATTGGAATTATTAACAGACAAGTTTTTACCACTGTTGGGTAAGTTGTGTAGCCACAAGTTGGCCAACTTGACAATTTTGAAGATTTTGAACAATAGAGCTGACATGAGACTGAAGCAGTTGATCATGGACACGATTTTCGGTAAGTTCGAGGACAATGACGAAGTGACTACGTGTCCATCCAAGTTATTGGAGTTCATTTTGAGTGACGTGGGCCCTGAAAACTCAGCTGGTCCATTATTTGTG
Organism: Kodamaea hsintzibuensis (nom. inval.); assembly: GCA_030568835.1. Classification (NCBI taxonomy): domain Eukaryota; kingdom Fungi; phylum Ascomycota; class Pichiomycetes; order Serinales; family Debaryomycetaceae; genus Kodamaea; species Kodamaea hsintzibuensis (nom. inval.). The sequence continues at coordinate 425,140 of JAJMJA010000001.1, forward strand.
TACAAGATATTGTCGAACCCATTGTTGCTTACATGGTGCAACGAGAACAACGATGCTTCTGACCCAGTCAAGAACTCTAGATACCAACAGTTTGTGATTTCACAGATTAGACGTATTTTACTTGAGCTGAACATCAACAACTTCCAGCCATACAAGAAATTGATGGATGAGGTTGGATTGTCAAGTAACCGGTTGAGTCGTTCCATGTCTTTGAACGGTGGCACCAGTGGCTCTTCTAATGGAAACGGGTCCGGTGTCAATGGACACAGAAGGAACAAGAGAAGCATGAGTGGAGTTCCACCTGCCGGTGGCAACAACCGTCACTCGAAGCACCATTCTCAGCAACAGCAGCAACAGCAAACTCAACAGCAGCAACAGCAGCAGCAACAGCAGCAACAGCAACAGCACCAACAAACCCAGCAACATCAACAGCAACAGCCTCAGCAAGCACAGCAGAAGCCTATGAACATGGGGTTTGCACCACAGTCGCAGATAGCACAGAACTTCCAAGGGCAATTCCAAGGACAGTATCACCCACAATACCAGAATAATACTGCGCCAATTGTCCAGCAACCTTATCAAATGATGCAGCAGCAGTATCAGCAACCTGCACCACAGGTTCATCAACAAGCCGCACAGCATTCGATGCATGGATTCCCATCCAGCATTCCTGCACACCTTGTTCAACAAGTTGGTCAAGGAGCACCCCAATTATTCCAACAAGCTCCTCCTCAAACTCAACAGCAGCAGCAACAGGATATGGCCGTAATGCAGCAGTTGGAACAACTTTCTTTGAGCTCAGCTGCCATGGGATACAACTCGAACCCAAGCACACCAACCACCACATCGAGCCAAAGAAAGCTGTTTTTTTGAGGAGTGAACACTCATGACTATTAATAAATAATTTTTTCACGAAAACCATCAAGAAGAAGCATCCACCGATTAGCCTCGTTGGATGGATGTTTACTATCTATATCGATGACTTCAAATTTTAAAAAAGAGACGGCTTAGCATTAAGGTGCGATCATATACATAGTAATATAAATAATATATTAATTTACGTTTACCAATGAGAAGAAGAAGAAGAGGAAGAAGAAGAAGTCGGGAGTAGTTAGGAAGGTAGTGGAGCTAACTAATATGTAAAGTCGAAGCATGGAGTTGGGGTAGATTTAGCCTGTCATTCTTTGTGGCCGTACTAAGTATGTCAAGATATGATTTGGTGTAATTAACAGTTCAGGTGTGAAAAGTATTAGTTTGCTTAGAAGTTAATAGGTTGATTAAGTGAAGACGATTCAGAAGGCATGTGTAAGTAGCTTACCTCCATTCTTCTTATCCAATTTGAAATGGCTGCAAATGTGTAATATAAAAAAGTATCTGTAAAAGCGAATCGTGGAAACAAATGGTAATAGAAATATCCATACAACATCGCTACAAGATAAAATCAAGTAAAACTATAACCCCACTGCCATAATATAGACATTCTAATAAGTATAGTATACCCTAGCTGAATCCCCAAGAACTTAACCCTAACTCCTTCTCTCTTCCACCTTCGTATCACGTACCTTAAAAAACGTGACACACACTTCATCAATTTTTCCAGAAGGCAAAATTTTCATTAATCAAGACCAACACTTAGAAGCCAAGATGTCGTTTATAAACATCTGTCGTGATAATAATGATCCGTTCTACCGTTATAAGATGCCTCCTATCCAGTCTAAGACTGAGGGTAGAGGTAATGGTATTAAGACGGCCATTGGAAACTTGAGTGAAGTTGCTCGTTCTTTGGGTAGACCTCCAGCTTATGTTGTCAAGTTCTTTGGATATGAATTGGGAGCTCAAACTACCATTAATCTCGAGCTGGACCGTTATTTAGTTAACGGTGCTCATGATTCAAGTGAATTACAAGACTCGTTAGATCGTTTCATCAACAAATTTGTCTTGTGTGGTTCATGTAAGAACCCAGAAACCGAGATCCAGATCAAGGGTAAGGATGTTTTACAGAAAGATTGTAAGGCTTGTGGTAAGATCACTTTAGTTGACATGAAGCACAAGTTATCGCTGTACATCTTAAAGAACCCACCTACCTCGAAGAAGGGTAAGAAGTCTGCTACTGCTACTGCTAATGTTGTTGGTGGTGGTAAGACTATTTCTGAAATTGCATCTGACCAAACTGCTGCCGCTGCCGCTGCTGCCGCTGCTGCTGGTGAGGACGATGACGATGATATTTTAGCTAAGAGAATCAACGCAGAAGCCGCACAATTGGAATCTGTGGAAGTCAAGGATGACGAATGGGCCGTAGACATGTCTGAAGAAGCCATCGCTGCCCGTGCCAGAGAATTAGAAGGATTGGACTTACACGATAGCGAAGTCAAATTCAACGACTTTGGTGAATGGTTATTAAAGGAATCCGAATCCGGAAAGGATAGCTTACCATCTGACGTCGAAATCTACAAGAAGATTGTAGAATTAGATATTACAGACAAACCAGAAACCGTCCAGGTTTTGGCACAAACTTTGTTCGATGAAAATATCGTAAGTCAAGTTGAACCACACGTTGGATTATTAGCCAAATTGATCAACAACGACGTTGAATTCGAAAAAGCCTTCCTTGGTGGTTTGGAAAGATTCTTAGGTTTGGAAAAACCTGACTTGATTCCAGCCGTTCCAAAGATCTTACTTACATTCTACAACAAAGACTTACTTAGTGAAGAGGTCATTATTTCTTGGGGTTCAAAGGTTTCGAAAAAGTATGTTTCGAAGGATATTTCCAAGAAGGTTAGAAGAGCTGCTAAGCCATTCGTGAAATGGTTACAAGAGGCTGATGAAGAGGAGAGTGACGATGAGTAGTTTATGTAGATTAGTTATAATAAAGGAAAGTATTGAAGATTTAAAAAGAGTTTTTCATATTCACTGTATGGAAGGTTAACACAGTCCTTTTAATATCAATTATATGAGAAGTATTAACCTACAAGAGTGTACAAGTATATGTATATTCAAATGTATTTAGTAAACTATGTAATATACAGATTGGAAGTATTAGTATTTCCTTAATCACTACTTTTTCTTGTAGTTCATGTTAAAGTTTGGCATGTTTGGCAATTTTGGAGGACCGTTACCCATCTGTTGCATGTTAGGAGGCATTGGAGGCATATTTGGCATACCAGGCATACCAGGCATCATTCCCATTGGAGGCATTGGAGGCATCATTGGCATTCCTGGCATCATACCCATTGGAGGCATTGGAGGTCCTCCTCCGCCGGGCCCGCCAGCGCCACCCATTATCAGAGCCATGATCTTTTGTGGGTTAAAGTCTACCTTGAGTTTATCGTGCTTAGCGCAATATGCCATCCAGGTGATTTCATTGAATCCGTAGTTGAAGTAGTCTGAAATATCTGCACCTGGTGCTCTCCATGGCTTTTCCTTTAATGTCTCTGGGTCTAATTGTGTGATTGGTTTTCCTTCATACTCGGCAACTGCATTGATATCTACTAATGTTTTGCTTTCGCTCTGGTCTTTGCTTACTATTGTAGTTGTTGAAATCTTATTATCATCTGTAGCTCCATCTGCATCTTCTGTACCTGTAGTCCCCAGAGCCACAGTAACGGCAGTAGTTGTACTTGGAACTGACCCTGTATCTCCTATTATAATATCAATATCATCATCAGAATCGCCACTTTCTTCTTCACTTCCATCTTCTTCTTCCTCTTCTTCTACTGCTCCGCCAGTAGGCGCTCGAGCAATAGTTGCTTCCGAATCACCGGGTGTGGCTAATTTTTGTCTCTTAGAAACTTGTTCTGACTCTAATTCATTATCAGAACCATAGAGATAGGCATCTTCATCATCGGAATTGGACATGTTGATTATCTTCAATTTTATAACATGAATTTTTTCTTTATGAAATCGATGCGCTACCAATTTATTGCAGCCATCGATATTGGTTTAAGTAAAGCAGTGGGATTTGGGAGGTGATGAAACATAGAAAGGATGAATAGGAATTGACCACTTATATTTGTATTGTTCATCTTAAAGTTAAGTTTGAAGTATGCATCTGTCTTTTGAGGTCGTCTCAGCAATAGAGTAATCATAGCATACTTCAAATAACAAAATTAACTCCATTCAAAATACTAATACTATAAAACAAGCATCCTACAATTCACCAATTTGTTGGATCACATCACTTCGTCCAACTCAACACTATTTTACTCTACCTTCACGATTTAAATTTACAGTTTTTTTTTATCTCATCTCACTGTTTAATACAGTGGGTGTTCATTAACATTAAATTACATAGGTACATAATCACTGAAACAGTTCAGCTTGTTCTTGTTTGTTTGAGTTATCCAACATCATCTTAACCCATGGCTGACGGCGGAATCTATTTCTTTTAATGATTCTTTCTATGATGTGAATCCATTCAGCCTTCTCTGTCTTGTTTGGAGCACCAAAGTCAATTATTTCTCCATTTGCAAACTTGATCTTGAATGCGTGGTCAAGCAATAACACACCACTAAAGTTTCTGTACAGTTTGTTTTCCAAGTTCTCCTTATCCACGTACATCACGTCGACCACCTTGGCCAAGTTAATCTTAGCTCTTGTCTTGTGCGAGTATTCGCTGTGTGCAATCAAAGAGGTTCCCTTCAATTTAAAGAAACGACGTTTCCAAGTATCGCAATCTCCTCCTTCTTGGTGCAAGTATCCTTCGTGGTTAAACGCAAGCTCTTGCTTTAATGAGTCGATAGACTCATAGGCACTACGGATACTGGTTGGCAAGATTTCATCTGCTTCCTGTCTTGGAACAAAGAGCATCTTTACTTCAAGCTCACCAATCTTATATGGCTTTCTCTTAGCGATCACCTGTCCTTTGTCGTTTGACTTGGTTTCCCATTCATTATAACAGGTCAAGTTGAAGTTACTAACTTCTCCAGTAATCGCATCCTCAAATTGTTCCAAGTCCACGTAACAACGTGCAAACGATCCATCGTTAGCAAATACATTTGCCCACGAATCTTGTGCTTCAACAGGAACAACCCTAGTTGTGGTCACTACCTCCTTGCTACCAAACATTCTACTCAATCTGTTCTTGGACTTAACAACCTTTGTCTCTCTGACTTCAGTATATCCTCCCTTAGGTTTTTCGTATGTCGCCTTCATTGTCAAGATGAATTCTAACGACTTTCCGACTGTTAATTCAAACTCTTTCCCGATAACGACATTGTTACTCTGTAATGGATAATCAGGAGTCTTGATACAGTGGACTCCATTGTCCAAAGTGATCAGGAATTCCCCAGAACGAATATCCAAGTCAGGAATGTCCACATTCTTCATTCCAACCACTCTTAAAAACAATCTACCGCGTTCCTGAAGAGATGCTTCAGATGCATTATCCTCATCGTAAACAACGTTAGATGAAGGATCACGCTGCTGAGGTTCTCCATGAGGTGTTGGTTCTTCATTAGATGCAACGCTAGAAGTAGCTTGTGCGCCTTTGAATTCATGTACGACTTCACTGTCTGTCGAAAGTCTACCTTCTGACTGATCAACAATAGGATGTGCTTCAGCCTCAGCTCTCAACTTTTGATTCACCAAGTTCCTTTCTGGTGAAACTGGCTCTTGGTTGTTCGCTTTCAATGCCTTCACAACGTTTCCATCCTTCACCAAGTACATAGGTCCTCCAATCTTGATAGCCTTACTTGGCGATTCAGGCTTATTGTCTTTGGATCTGGAGTTAGCACTGGTCAAATATTTCAACTTCATCTTAAGTTCATCATCCATTTCTTCATCTGAATCAAACTCATAGGAGGTTGTTTTGTAGATGTTCAAGTCAAGAGCAGGAGAGTTCACCAACTCAGGGTCAGGTTCAGGGAAACCAACACTTACACCAGTGCTAGTTCTTTGAGATCTCTTACGAACAACAGATCCAGTACGAGATGGTTGAAGGTGATTAGAAGCAGGTTTCTTATCTTGGATTCCAAAAATGTCATAATCATTAAACATCTGTTCACGAGATCTGAGAGCAGCAGGTTGCTTGGCTAATTCTTCTGCCAAGTGAGGCATCAATTGGAATTGATCTTCCATTTCTTCTTCGTCTTCTCCTTCTTCATCTGGATAAAGTGTATCTTCAGCAGAGGAAATATTCAAGATCGAGGCATGCTGTTGTATTTCCTCAAACTTACGTTGAGGTAAATTGACGACTGAGTTCTTCTTGTTGCTTCCTAACTTGAGTCTTGAATATTCTTCTTGAGTGAGGATCTTCTTTGTACTTAAGATTCGCTTGACGTCATCACGATCCATACTTGGGAGAGTCTTCATACCTTCACCTTTGATTGTAGATACTCTTCTCTTCACAGTGTCATCAAAAATATCATTGTATGTGTCGCGAGGTGACAAGAGCAGGGATGATCTTTTGATTTCAAAAGTTGGAACCCTAAATCTGGACTTATCCGACTTAACAGGTTTGAACGATTTTGGTCCACCTGCTGTATTAAAGGTTGAACCTGGTCTCAATGAATGGTAGTTCTTGCCCTTACCTGAGTAAGTCGATGAGGTCGAGTTTGGAATTGGTGCTGAATTAGAAGACGAAGGTTGTGGAGGTTCAATAACGTTAGGGTTATCGTCCATGTTGGTCAACACATTTTTCGTACTCAATGGTGTAAAGCTATTTCTATTTCCAATGACATTAGAGTAGTTGACCGAGGAGTTACCCTGTTTCAAGAACTTGAAGTGGTTTTCAAAGCCTGAATCGTCCGACAATTCAGGTAAGAATCCAGAAACTTGTAAGTCTTCAAAGTCAGGGCTGACAATTCTACGTGATTTCACCAGTACTTCCTTGAACTTCTTTGGTTGCAATGCTAGAGGCAAGTTGAATTTAGGTCCTGATAAAAGTGCTGGAGATCTAGTGTTTGCAGATCTATTAATTGGAGGAACAATAGGTGCAACCTCGATAGACTTGGTGAGTTCGTCTGACTTTGGCTCGATACGTTTGACTCTTCCTTGAGAGTGCCAGATGGAAATGAAGTTGGTGGGCTTATTATCTTCATCAAATTCAGCAGACAAGGCCTCTTCAAAGGAATTTTGGGTGAAGCTCTTGGCGTAGTCGTCGAATGAAGAGTGGTTTGTTTCTAACACTGGTAACGTAATTTCTTCAGGTGGGGCTATATTCGAAGAATTAGCTAAAACATTATCTTCTGCAGCAGAAATAGAAATTGTAGATTCTGGAGTTTGGTGTTCCTTCTTAATTGATGGAGTTAGCGATACATCTTCTTGCTTAATATAATCAACAGGTTCTTGTTTTGCAATCACTCTGGATGCTGGAGCAGGGGAATCGATAGATAATCTGGGTTTATCGAAAGAATCATCAAGAATGTGGTCCAGAGCTTCTTGTTTTAATTTCTCAAAGTCTGTTTTCTTCTGGTTGTTGTTGGCACTTGCCACAGTAATGTCGTTTTGAGTGTCATCATTGTCTTCGCGGTCGCCGTCATTACTATCTTCCAATTTCCAGTCGCTGTCTGCATGGAATCTGACAGATATTTGTGAGTCGTCTGCTCCGTGGGTGATGATTTTCATCCTCTGTGGTTGTGTTTCAACGGGGACGGTAGGGTAAACTGATTGAATATTAGGAATCTCACGTACATGTTTCTCAGAGAGTTCGTTTTCATTTTCAGTTTCTGATTTGACTTGAGTATTAGTTGATGGGCCCGTGTTTGAAGGATGGTGGGAATCGACTGGTGTTACCACCAATGTTCCCAGTAACGGCAGTCCAAAGTTATCTTCAACTTCGTCTTTGACTATACTTGTCAGTTCCTCTTGTTTTAACATTGGTGTTGTGTATACCGATACAGGTTCAGGTATATCCACATCTTCATCTTCTATTTTCACTTCATTTGAATTAATAGACTTATTCAGTACATTAAGAAGGTTCATGATAGATTGTTCAGTGTTTATGTATGATCTGTCGAAGGATGTCAGTACGTCATTATCTTTAGAGTCTTCGTCTGAAGTGAGTTGGTTGAATTGAGAAATCCTTTTCCTTACGTCTACATTATCCTTCTGTTGCTGTTGCCTGTGGTTTATGATGGTTTCAGCCAATTGATCTGGGATACCCTTTATTCCGTCATTCATTGTTATTCCTTCACTTGCGTTTCCAATTTTTACAGACTCTAGTTTCTTGTTGTCTTCTCCTAGTGATTCCAAAGATGATTGTGAAGTACTTATCGTACTGTTCATCATGATTTCATTCTTGTCCAAGGCACTAGTTGTGTTGAGATCTGGGGAACGTATGCTTTGTGAGAGGTTGTGGATGTTGGACTCAGTTTTGTCGTTCGATTTCGAAGCGAGTTCGGTCAAGTGAGTGTCCAAGTTTGTGTGTGTTGGTTGTTCGCTTGAGTCGAGGTAAACTAGTTTATCGTTTAACAGGAGGTTTGAATAGTTTGGTTTGTTTTTGAGTGTTTCCAACAGCAGTGGTGATTTGCTCATACTTTCCAAGTAATCTTTGTATGTGTTTGAAGTGTGTGGAGGTGGTACAGGAGGTTCATCGTCTTCGCTCCATCTTCTTCGATCTTCCCATCTTCTTGGTGGAGACAGAGTTTCCGTATTCTCATCGTAGCTCATTTGTGAGGCATCTGATACTAAGGAAGAGTCCGGATGATTATAATGATGTACTTCTGGGATTTTTGTAAACTCGACTTTCTTGGGCGATGATTTGGCTGACTTCTTAAGAATTGATTTGCTTGGAGAAGTTGCCAATTCAGCTGTCCCTAATTCGTAGACACTATTCCTATTCTTACTAAGGTCAACTGTTGAGTTTTGCGGGGTTGCACCAAAGGAAAAGTCGTCTTCGTCCATTCTTCTAGTCCTTTTTTGATGATTCCTTGATGGTTCTTCACGTTCACTAACAGCCGTATCAGACGATGAATTAGACGTGTTTCTGAACGATTTCGGTTGCAGAATTGGAAATACTAATGGTTTTGTTGGCGATCCTGCAAGTGAAAGCGTATCGTGAAGTGATACTGATTGCCTAAGCTCTATATATTTGTTAGTGTCCCACTTGTAAATGTTAAAATGTTAATTCTAAAACATAAATATAAACACTTCTAAAATTACACATACCTTGTTCTGGAGACAAAAGCGGGTGTTGCTCGAATGACATGATGTATATATGGTATCACCGTGTGTTCGAATTATCTCTGTGTCTGTCTGTCTGTCTGTGCGAGTGTGTGCTATAATACTAGACGAGTGTGTTACTATATAACTTATTTTACTTGGACCAGTCAATTGCTAAGGCTTCTTCTTTGTTTTTAAGTCTCTCTTTATTCAATGGGTGTTTTGATTTACGTTTTGGGACGAGTCGAGTTTACTATTTGCCTTAATCAGGTTAAAAGGAATCCTTCTTGAGATTCCTTGGTTTTGTACAGTACGCGTATTTATCATACGTTGTATGTAGGAAAGAAGAAGTCACGTGAAAATCACATGTAATCTTTTTTCTCATTTTTTTTTTCCATTTTTTTCCTGACACCCATTTTGTGTAACAAGGATACTGCGTGCATCAAACTTGAGTCGTTTTATTACACTGAAGAGTTGGAAAGACCAATGCTCGCACCCTTTCTTGCTGCGCCTTGTCAAATCAAGCACCTCAATTTGTCTTGATTTAGTATAATGGTAGAAATGGAATAAAAAAGACACCAGTTACATACTTTATTTCTGTACTATATTTCACATTTCCTCATTATAATATATCCTTTAATACACACATACGGTCTCTCCTTCTCACTGGTTCATTGATCAATACATAAATGCTGCCCTACCAATTAGATCACTAAAGTAACGAACAACAGCAATGAATAAAATCAATAAATAAAAACAATCAACCACACTAAAGATCAATATATACCAGATCTTTGATAAAAATTATCAAGTATAAGCCTTTTACTAAAATATACGTTTACCCCTTCCACCCCATCAACAAGAGCCCCGAACTCCATTATTCTTTTACATTATAGAATTCACAGAACCTACACGTTAATGCAAATTCTCTACCATACAATTTCATCTTCACACACAATACAACAATTACAAAACTTCACAATAAACCAGTAAATTACACACCAGCAAATTACTCCAAACTAAACCACAATTCAGTCAGACCACACACGTCATAACTTAACTCCTACACGAGCGAAATGGAAACCTAAACGATGCATGTTTTCTCATTCATAATGATCTGTTTTACATATATTATGTACTCACATTTTAGCGTTTCCAACCTTCTTGTATGGAGTGAAAATTTAAAGAGTCTTGTGCTTTGTGCACATGTTGTATATTGGTAAAAAAAAAAAAAAAAAGACACCACCACTCAACATACAAACCAATTTACAATGGCTAGACTACAGTCCAACATAGGATTGTCGATTGCTTATTGTCCTTAAAGAATTTAAAGTTGACAGTGGTTTGTATAATCGATAGACTATTTGTGTCAACGGCTTCATTCCGCAAGGCCTCGACTCTACATTCCTCCTTCTTTGCACCGCCTATTGGTCAATGTTTTCTTTTAATCAATTTACCCGAAGCCTCAACGCGTCAATATGCAATTCACCTTAAAAGAATTTCATCTTACACGAACCAAAACACTAGGAAAAAGAAAATAGAGTGTAGCAGCACGATTTTGTGCCCCTCCTATTGAGCCTCTGCCGATGGTGTTGTTTCATTCCTTATATATATATTAATATCGTTTAGAATCTTTCAAAAGTTTTGCGTTTCTTTATATCAATCATGTACATGAAGTTCCCAGTTGTTCTTGCTTTGGCCGGTCTTTCTATGGCTGCGTCTTCCACGACCGCCAGTTCTGCTTCGTCTACTTCTTCTTCGGGTGGATCATCTGGTTCCGGATGTTCCTTTTCCACTAAGATTACTTCCCCAACTGGTATTGCTCCTTTGAACCAATGTCAAAAGTTGCAAGGTACTATTGAGATTGGTGGTGATGGACTTGCTGCCATCGACTTGTCCAATGTTCAAGAGATTGCTGGTACTCTTAAGTTGTTCAACTCTTCAACTGTTACCGATGTTAACTTTGGTTCTCTTAAGACCATTAGTGGTTCTTTGGATATCGAGGCTTACACTCAGTTGTTTACCATCAACGCTCCACTCTTGGACACCATCAACGAGTTGTCTTTGGTTTCTTTGCCATCCTTCTCCACCTTTAACTTGAACCCTAAGGGTGTCTCCAAGGCTTCGTCGATCGAAATCTCTGACACTGCCTTGCACTCGCTCGGAAACTTGGTCAGCTTCTCGACTATCGACACCTTGAACATCAACAACAACAAGAACATCACCAGCATCGACTTGCCATTGAAGAATGTTGGCCAAAACCTTATTCTTTCTTTCAACTCGGACCAATGTGAAGTCACTTTGGACCAATTGGCTTGGGCCTCTAACTTGACTATTCAAGATGTTGAGAGCTTGAGCGCTGGTAACTTGACTGCCGTTAACGGTTCCCTTGTCTTGGGTTACAACACCATCCCACACTTGGACTTGAAGAAGTTGAGCACCGTTGGTGGATCCGTCCAATTGTTTGCTAACGATGACTTGACCGAAGTTAACTTCAACAAGTTGACCAACATTGGTGGTGAATTACGTATCTTCAACAACACCGAATTGACCGACTTGGGAAGCTCTTTCAACAACTTGACCAACGTCAAGGGTGCTGTCAACATTGCCGGTGACTTGGCAAACTTCACCTTGCCAAACTTGGACACCGTCGCAGGCGACTTCTCGTTGGCTTCTACCAACGACAACTTTGACTGTTCCGACTTGAACAAGTTGCAAAAGAACAAGAAGATTCTTGGTCACAACTACAACTGTACCTCGCCAAAGAAGGCTACCAGCTCTTCCTCTACAGGTAAGGGTTCGTCGACCTCTTCCGGCTCGTCTTCTACTTCCTCAGGTGACTCCAGCTCTTCCTCTCTGAGCAAGAAGAACACCGCTTCGGCCTTGATGGGTTCCACCATGGTCATTGCTGCTGCTTTTGGTGCAGCTCTCGCGATTATTGTCTAATCACTGCATTTTCGAATATCAACAAAAGATTGTTTGAACTAATACCCCTTGGTAGTTTATTGTATGCATACTTCTGAAAAGAGGGTGTGTGAATTTTGAATGTAGTTGAGTACTTTAATTGTTATAATTCCTATAAGTTACTCACTTTAACAAATGATTAATACAACAATACCTATTTGTAATTCAATATTATATTAAGATAAGATATGTTATTCAACTTCGTAAACTTATTTGGGGTTTTTGTTAATTATGAACATATACCCTATATCAAGCTTTACGAGAGAGCCTAGAATTTAAATCCCTTGTAGTGTTCCAAATATCCGGCACAAGAGATGATCTTATGATTGCTATTTGTTCAATTATCGGTTCATTTTATTTCACAGTTTCACTTCTAAATCATTCAACAACTATCCCCTGACCTTCTTCCCCACAGCCCTCTACTTAACTATCATTAAACATTTCAAGACTTGTACCTTAAGAAACTAAACATTTAGACTTTGAAATCCAATCTGATCAACATACAACTACTGTTTTTAATTAAACCGAATTCGTCCAACTAAAAGCCAGCTACACCCTACATTCAAATTTAAGCCTAGACTTGTAACTCCATACTATTTCTACACCCTTCTCCCTAAACTGCCCGGTATTTTGATGTTTCCAAACTATAACAAGTCTCGGCTGTGTTTTACATTCCATCGACTCCTTCCTACTGAGCCTGACCAGCTACCAGCTTTATTCTTTCCACACTAACTTTGTGCCTGATCCAGACGTAAAAATAGATTTTGTTTGGAATTTTTCCATATGCGATCACTAACTTAGATTTAATATATATATCAGTTAAAATACAACGTGTGGACATTTTTCAGATATACGCTGAGGCATCTTACACACTTGTTGTATATATAAAAGCATATATATTTATATCCTTGTCCTATTTTTGAAATGTCAGTAAAGAATACTTTTATTGCTGCTGGTCAAGATCATTTGTTTGATTATTATGACAAGTTATCTTCAGATGAGCAGAAACAGTTTGAGAAACAGTTGAGTAAGATCGATGATCCTTCCAAGTTGGTTGGTACTGTTAAAGAAGCTCTTAAGTTTTCATCGGGTTCTAGTGCTTCCAAGAGTTTTACTCAATTACCAAACTCACAAACTGCAACTACTTTGGAGTTGCCAACTAAGGATCAAGAAAAATGGACCGATTTGGGTTTGAAAGCTATTGCAGACAATGAAGTTGGTGTTTTATTAATGGCTGGAGGTCAAGGTACTCGTTTGGGATCTACTGACCCAAAGGGTTGTTTCAACATTGAATTACCTTCAGGTAAACCTCTTTTCCAGATCCAAGCTGAGAAGATCTTGAGAGTACAGAAATTGGCTCAAACAAAGTACAATCTTTCTCAACTGCCCAGAATTAACTGGTACATCATGACCAGCGGTCCTACAAGAACAGCAACTCAAGCTTTCTTTGAAAAGAATAACTTTTTCGGATTGGAATCGTCCCAAGTGACATTCTTTGACCAAGGAACTTTACCATGCTTCAACTTGGACGGATCAAAAATCTTATTAGAAAATGAAGGTAAATACTGCGAATCCCCAGACGGAAATGGTGGCTTATACAAGGCAATGCAAGTCCATGGAATTTTAGATGACCTCAAGGCAAAGAAAATCAAGCACATCCACATGTACTGTGTGGATAACTGTCTTGTTAGGGTTGCTGACCCTATATTTATAGGTTTCGCCATAGACAAGGAATTTGACTTGGCCACTAAGGTTGTGAGAAAGAGAGATGCTAACGAAAGTGTGGGGCTTATCGTGTTGGACGACAACTCAAAGAAACCATGTGTTATTGAATACAGTGAAATCACACAAGAATTAGCCAACAAAACAGACCCTAAAGATGAATCATTGCTTTTCTTGAGAGCTGCAAACATTGTCAACCACTACTATTCTGTTGACTTTTTACAAAAGAGCGTACCAAAATGGACCTCATCACAAGAATTCTTACCATTCCACATTGCAAAGAAAAAGATCCCAGGTTTGAACTCAGAAGGAAAATTTGTAAAGCCAACTGAACCAAACGGTATCAAATTAGAACAATTTATTTTCGATGTATTCCCATCTGTCGAATTGGCAAGATTTGGATGCTTGGAGGTTGAAAGAAAATCTGAATTCTCGCCATTAAAGAATGCAAAGGGTGCTGCTAACGATACACCAACCTCCTGTCAAAAGCACTTTTTGGAGTTATCCACCAAATGGATCAAAGATAATGGTGGTATTTTAGAATCTGAGGATGCGTTGGTTGAGGTTTCATCCACCACATCATATGCTGGTGAGGGCTTAGAATTTGTCAAGGGTAAGACTTTCAAGAATGGTGATATAATTTAAGGTAATAGAGAAGAGTCATCAATAAACTAGTAAATTAGACTCACAAGAAATGTAGGTTATTAAATTTACGCATACAAGGTCGAAAAGTATAAGCATTTATTGTGACATATAAGTATAGTTAAACAGACTAGTGGATGCGTCCCTTACTTAAAGTCGTTTGGCAACAGTAACAGTGCTCCAGGAAATATTTGAGAAATCAATTTCATTAGGATTACTGGATGAAGTTGGAGCTGGAGTCACGACAGGAGTATTGGATGTTGGAGCAGCAGAAGTAATACTAGAAGTACGAGAGCTTGGTGCCGCACATACTCCATTATCTCTTTTAACCATTTTGTTTCCCTTTTGCCAGACATTTCTTCCAATGACTATCGGACCATCTGGAGAGCCTTTAGGAATATATGCAGCAGTAGCTGCAAGCTTAACAGTAAAGCAAATAGCAATAAGAGTAGCGAACTTCATTGATGCTTATTTACAAACTTAGAGCAACTCTCCCATGGTTTAAATACCTTTCCTATTCATCCATTTAATTGCAAAATTACTCTCAACTCACTTGGCTGCAACAAAAAGATACCCTTTTGGGCCGTTTCAATAGACTCCATATCCCACATCCCATATAAAACCACAAGTGTGAAGTAATGCAAAACATACACTTCAGTTCCTGAAACACATCCAGCTTTTGTCCCTCTTTGCCAATAGTGCCACCACCATTTCATTCGGGGACTCTTGTGGACTCTTGTGTGCCATTTCACTACATCATAACAATACTAATCTTTAATCCATATCCAATTTTTATATTTACCTATTCCTTATTATTAAACTTAGTTGGTACCAGATCCATGAACTTCGTGAGCACCATTGGAGTTCTCATAGCCAGCCAGGTATTGGTATCCAACAGTTCCGAACAAGTACACAACCAAAATAACACCAGCAGAAATCAATCCAATACGAATGTACTTTTTCTTCTTCTGTTCTCTCAAGTTTCTTGGAGCTTCGAAGTCATCGTTGGTGCCGATAAAGCCTTTCATTTCTTTAACCATGTTGTTCATTGTAGTTGAGAATACTTGAATGCAACTTTGCTGCTCTTATATATACAAAATGATTGCGTTTGACGACACGACACAGAAACTTTTAGTAGTTTGATATTTTATTGGGCGTTCAGGTGATTAGTTGCCGATTAACCTTTGAACAAAGAAGATGATGTTTTAGGGTAGGGTTTGTGCGCAGCAAGTGTTATTTTTGGATAGCAAGTCGCCCCAAAAAGCATTTTAGTAGTTGCCATCGAAGAATAGAACGTTGGGTCTGCAGGGGAGCATGATGCTTGTGATTTTACGTGTTACTTTAGGTTGGTGTGACTTTTGATGGAGTTACATTTTATTACTATATTCTAATTCTCTGTAAGCTGTTGCATTCTGTATGCTTCATACTTTTTGGAAACTGTAGTATCTTTGAACTCTTGGATGTGAGATCCAAACACTATGTTCTTTAGAATTGTAAAGTCGCATACCGTTTCATCTCCGATATTGATATCGCCCCATTGTGTTCTACGGATTGGTATACCCTTACCTTGTATAGACCCTTGGTCCAGAAATTGCGAGTCCGAGTAATCTCTCATGTTGGCACTGATAATACTGAACGGCATAGCTTCTTGGATCGCAATAAGGTAACTAAACTCCTCTTCTAAGTCGTCTACTCCTGGTGATTGAATACCGCTACTTTTGGACGTATTTTCAATAGGTGAATCATTACCCAGTTCGACAAAGTTGTAGATTGAAATCCCATTCTCTTTAATTTGTTGGTTAATCAACTTCTTGTTCCATGCCAATTCATCTGCTGTTAACGTATCCGCTTTACTAATAACAGGAATCAAATTAACCTTACTACTGATGCTCTTCATATTCTCAACATCAAACTCATTGAGTCCTCTACCACTAGGCTTGACAAAATATAATGCAGCATGAACCCGGTTATCCTCTATATGAGGATTTCGATTGATCTTCAACTCTTCATCAAGCATACTCTGGAACTCACTCTCAATATGATGCACTAGGTCTGAAGAATTCCCCAGGTTCTCTAAATTGTACCCATAGTTTTTAGTCAACGAGACTCTAAGTCTAATAGGAACCGAGTCCCTCTCATTCACATTGATAGTATGAGTTTCAACCTTGAATCCAGTATCTTGGTCCGCATAAATAACAAAATCATCTACGTTCATTGATGTTGACTCTGTAAAGAACAGCTTATCACACAACGTATTGATAAATGTACGCTTCCCAGTCCCGTTTTCACCTATCAATAGAATATTAAGAGCAAGCCCACGCTTCGTGAGCTTCCTCTTCCTAATCTGATCTGCCGTAAATGAAGAATCTGGAATTAAACAACTCATTGAAGTTAAGTTAAAAATTTAGTCGCTTGGCTGCAAAAAAAGTTTGGTACAAACAAAAATCATTTAATGAAGTTTTTCTTTATTCTATTACAATGCATCTATACATCAAATCCACTTATTATTTTGATAGTGAAAGTGATCACTCATTCCCTTATTTATACAACCAACTTGTTCATTTCCTCCACGGCATAATCTAAGATGTAACTCTGTTCAATTAAGTCGTCTATGCGTGAGTAATGACGTTCATTATATGGGATTATTGAATCAATAATCTTCATCACACCTGGGATCTCGCTCAATTTTTCTAATCCAACTCCACCTAAAATAACACCAATCAACTTCTGACTGATTTCGAAGAATTTGAAGTTGATGTTCCAGTCTCTTATTTTCTTGAACAACTTGATAAACTGCTCGTTATCCAAAGTAATAACGATTTCTTCCAAGTCGTGAGACCCAATAGGACTGTCCTCGTCTTCATTAATTTCAATGCAATTCTTGACGACGTTGTACAATCTCATTGAATGGTCCAATGTGAGTGCAAGTAAGAAAGCGTTCGCCCAATCTTTACTTTTAATGTAGTTGGACAACTCTTGCTCCTGTTCCACCTTTATCTTCTCTTGGTTTTCTCTATCTTTGATTTCTTGCTCGGTGTTGTCTTGCCACTCTACCAACTTTCCATCAGCATCTGCTGTTATGAATTGTGATCCATCGTCATCCTTTATGTCAATCGACCAGATTCTATTGTCGTGGTTGTCAAATGTTTTGATTGTTTCTCCGCTCTTGAAGTCCCACAACTTGACCAACCCATCAGCACCTGTAGAAATCAACTGTGGTGAATATTTGTTGAAGAACTTGACTCTTTGAATGGCGTTGGTGTGGCCTTCAAATGTCTTGATGCATGTGAAATCGTGCAAGGACCATACCTTAATCGACTTGTCACCACTTCCTGTTACAATATATTTGTCAAACTTGTAAAAGTTCACGTCCCACAAACCTCTCTTGTGTCCCTTCAAGATACCAACGGTTTCTCCAGTCTCAACATTCCAAACCTTGGCTAACTTGTCGTATGATGCAGTAGCGAAAAACTCGTCATTTGGAGAAACGTCAATCGAGTTGATATCCTTGTCGTGTGCTCTTCTAGTGTAGACAGATGTTTTCACTACACTTCCTTGTGTTGAAGGGATCTTCCACTTTTTAACGGTGAAGTCTGATGATCCAGTAATCAAGAATTCTGGTGTCGAAGCACTGGTCTTGGATAAACTGATAGCACTGATCGATCCAGCGTGACCTTGGAATTGGGCATATGCTTCGAACTCTTCACTTGCATCGTTCCATTTCCACAATCTAGCTTCGTTATCTTTAGAAGCAGTTGCAATCCATCTTCCATCCAGTGACACGTCCAATGCATTGAGCAAGTCGGTATGTCCTTCGTATAATTGAACCTCCAATGGTTTTCTTGGGTCGATCACTCTCAAAGATGGCGAGTTAGTAGCCAATGCAAGCAAGTTGAATTCAGGTCCAACGTATTTAAGGTCAGCAATGATACCGTGGTTACCAGCTATTTTCTTGACAATAGATAATGCTTGAGTCGAGCGACTGAAGTCAGTACCTTCAACAAGTAACAAGGTTTGGTCACTTACTACAAGTAAAAGTTCGTTTGTGTCTAATTTCTTGACGTCCACCACGATTAACTCTTCGTTTGTCTTCAAAGGCTTTGGGGTCTGTGCTACCAAAGAACCTTCTGTGCTGAACACACGCAACATGTTGGCAGATCCTGCAATAAAGTAGTGGTCAGTTCCTATGAATCCAGCACTTTCGATTTGTTCCTTCATTGGAAATGCGTTCAATTGTTTGAATCTTTTAGTTACATCGTAGAGAACGGCTATTCCATCTCTACCAGCAGTGATGAAAACCTTACCATTTTCATTGAATCCCACTCCTCTTACTGCGGATGTGTGTTCGTTTATGGTGTGTATACATTTACGCTTAACCAAGTCCCAGATTTTAACTGCACCCATAGTATCTCCACTGGCTAATCTCCAGTCTGCAGAGTTCAATTCACCGTAGAACGATAAAGAACAAATGGTGGTACCGTGACCCTTGAGGGAGTGAGTAACGTATCCTCCTTCAATATCCCATACTGTTACTACACCATCAGAACCACCAAATGCAAAGAGTGATGAGGTAGAATCTGCTGCTGATATGTAAACAGGACTTGAGATTTTGAATGTTTTGGTGAGTCTTCCAGTTGTCAAATCGAATACTCTCAACTGCTGCGATTGGGACAAAACTGCTAAAGTAGTTCCATCTGGAGTTATAGTCAAATTACTAACAGTCTCACCATCACCTTCAAACGTGTAAATTATTTCATTGGTATGCAAATTAGTCACCACAACGTCTTCTTCCAAGGGAGTAGCCAAGATCTCACCATTAGCTGAAATAGCTACCGATGTAGCACCTACATAAAACGGCTCTATATCTTTGTTCACGTATGTAGTCTTAAGATCCATGGCTGCTAAAGTTGATTTCAAGCTACTTTTTTTTTCAGAAGAGCATCGCATTTGTATTGACAGACTTTGTTAAGTAGAGTCACGTGAATGATATATAATGATACTAGAGAGAGTAAGAGAAGTAGAGGTGATGTAATTCTATGGTTAAATGTGCTGAGATAAAGGAGAATAAAGATTATGATTCCTACTATGATTATCTATTAAATTGACTAATTAAAAACAAATTTTTATATACAAATTACCGAAATACTTTAACCTTATCCTCAACTTTAACCAACCAACGACATGAGTTCAAATCCTGAATGTTTGGGGAGAAAAAAAAGCGACTTTGTTTTAATTTTAGTGCTTAAGAATCATTATCATGTTTAGTTTGACTCGTCAATTGGCAGTTCGTTCTGCTCGTGCATATTCCACTGCTGCTCCTGTTGTTGTTGCTCCTGTTGCTCGTCCAAAGAGAGTAGGTGCTTTCAGAGGTGGTTTTGTTGGATTTCTTTTCGGTATTACCGTCACTGGTTTCGGATCGTACTATTACTTGATTGACCAATACAAGTCAGCTAACAATGTACTTATTGCTGACATCCTTGCTTTGCAGAGCTCTATCGAAAACTTGGAAAAGCACGTCAAGGTTTTGGAAGACAGAAAGTAAGATGATTATTTATTTACATAGCTAAAATACAAGAGTAAGGATATTGGTGTGTGTAAAAATATATATACAATGTTGAATGTTAAACAAGCCAAGTCGGCTCAACCAACCTAGTAGGAATGTCGAGGATGTTTTGGACAATTGGAAGTGAATGATATTCTCTTTTGTCCTGGTGTCTATATGTGTGTGTAGTTGTAGTATTTGTGTGGCTAAAGGTTGCTTATAATTGGTTTACGAATTCCATAGCGTCCTCTAACAACAGAGTAAACAGTTCCTTACTGATTTCTCCAGAAAGATCTCCAATAAAGTTGATTTCCAATGTACGTCCACCCAAAGACCCACCTTCAACAACGTTGAATTGAACTAAACGATCCCCTCCGTTGTTGGACGTAGGAAAGTTAAAGTTGATTTGTCTTCTATATGCGGCATTCAAGTAATGATACTCAACTTCTTGTCCATCAATCTGCATGCTAAGTGTAGAAGGAATTGAGATTCCTCGGCTACCACTGAAATTTAACCTTGCCTCATTGAGGAATTCCCTAAGACCGGGCTGTCCATTGAAGCGTTCGTATCTCAATGTTGTTGACGATAAAATATCATCAACATTACTGAATTCTTGGGCTACACTTTCCTCTCCTTCTACTTCCAAGAGATTCCCGGATAATTGACATGTAACTTTCATGTCAGCCTTATTTGCAAGTGACACATAACAATTGTTCTCTCCTTCCACTGTTACCACGTTCATTGTGTCGAGATCTGCAACACTACGTTCATTCAAGTCCACCCAAATCTCAATAGGTGGGTACTTAATACGGTCTTGTAGGCTCTGCTTCTCAAATGCAGAAGGAGCAAACTTCAACTGAACAGCATAGCTATGTGGATCTTGATTAAGAAAGTGATTCACTTCCTTTACTTGTAAAGTAGGGTATTCGTACATTGGTAAAGCCAATGCCTTATCATTCATCAATTGAGTCTTGGTACTGAATTCGTATGCAATTGGTTCTTTTATTTCTGGTTTCCCTTCAGTACCATCAAAAAGTAAGTTTCCTAAAGTAATGGTAATAATTGGACTGTTGAGTTTATCATCAGCAACTCCTTTTAAACTCGTTCTGTATGAGAAATCGGTGAGTTTGGAATAAATCGAGTCGATCTGTTCTTCTGAAAGCTTTATACTATTTTGATTTTGTTGCTTTGGTTGTAAAGTCTCAGTTGTTTTCACTTCAACTTCAACGTCTTCAGTTGTTTTTGAAGTTGAGTTTGCTTGGTTATCTATTAATCCCAATTCGTCAAGCAAATCCCAACTAGCCAGCTCTAGATTGTTACTTTTATGCAGTGCAGACAACAGTTTTGCCTTTTCAACTTCATTTTCGTAATCAAGTGATTGGCTTTCCAATGATTCATCTGCGTATTTATTCAAATCATTAATCAAGACTTTGTTCTGAGTTTGAGGTATGTTAGATTGATCCACTAAAGTGTACAAGCTCTTCTCTCTCGAGTCCCATGACAAGGTATCATCATCCTTATAAGGAACCAAATCCAAGGATTCTTTATTTTCAGGTAAAAATAAATATTCTCTCAAATGCTCGTTATAGTTCAATTTCCACATCAATAATCTCTTTGATCTTTTGATTTGGTTTTTGTTTAATGATATCAATTCGTATTCATCATTTTGTAATGGACTAAAGAATACTTCTGTATTTCTTACCAAGTCAGTCAAGGAGAAGTCTGAGTATTTTTCTTGAAAAAGTTCTTTGATTTGTGACAAGTCTATACGTTCACGATGGGACTGGTTCAAGATCGAGGTGAGGATGATTTCAGCATTGTCTACTTGTGCGCTAGTTCCCAAGAATTGAATCTTGTCTTCTCTAGGGTCGAATGTGATTTTAACACCGACTCGTGATAAATATTTGATGATGTACCCACTTTCCAGTAAAAGTAAGAACAAGTCAGATTTCAAAAGACTAAACAGCCTTTTGGTAAGTAAATCATCCATCTTTGACAACTTTTCGGATTTGGTGATCTTCCAGATATCTTTCATGATACGTTCTGCTAACTTCTGCTTGGTTTGGTGAGATGATTTAGTATTCACCAGTGAATATTCAGGTAGTTTAGCCTTTTCTTGCAAGTACTCAACCAATTGTTTCTTCTTGAATGATTTAGCTATATCTTGCAGCATTGCATTATACTTTAGCTGAGATACTTCATTGCTTGTGTATGGTTTAAAACGTTCAACTGAACTTATTATAGGTTTTTGATTTATTTCTGTTGCAGCCTGTTGAAGTTCCTGTTGGAAATTAATATCATCAGTTAATAAGTTATTGTCAATTAACGGATTATTTATCGATGCTTGTCTGTAATTTGAAGTACTTTTGAAGATTTCTGCCATTCTACTGATATGTTTATCAGCAACCTCGTTAGGTCTTAAGAAGATTTGTTTCTGTTTAGCATTGTGTGTGACATTAGATGGTTTGAATCGAGCTAAGTTAGATGTGTCTCTTAATTCCTCCAAGATAATTTGTGGAATTATAGTTTTATCTGCATTTTTGGTGGCTGTTGAAGATAAGTACCTTCGTGATACTATGTTCCCTAGTACTAAGGCTCGACCTTTAAGCATCCTTATACAGTTATGCCTTCCTTTAAAAGCTTTTCTTAAAGAAATCTTCGATGGTGTCAGGTGAATAAAGTCATGATTATTTGGTCACATGTTATTATGTCTCAATCTTTTTTGGTCTTCAAAGTATTACATAACCAAAAGACAAATATTGAAGAGCATACCAAATACAACAAGACTAAACAATAGATTAACAAAGATACTCGGATAACAATGCAGTTTCTGAATCATCGCTTTTGAACTCCTACCATAGAATAGGGTGGGGCTAGACGAGCAATCCGGTTTTAGGAACATACCGACATATTCTCTTTCACTCGCCTTTAACGTTTCACAATCTCGTGTGGCTATTTTGTATCTCTCTTTATCTCTTGACCGGTGTCACCTGCCATTCACTGCTGTGGAGAAAGTTAAGCAGATATGAATGATTTATCGTTGTCTCTTTCACTTTTCAGAAGCTCGCTTGACCAGACCGAAAAAAAGTGATGCCTACCAAATATGCGATCACTTAAAACCAGCTACAAATCCGAACACTACAACAACCATGAACGTTGCCACAGTGAAGGACCAATGTTCAAACAACTTGACTCAAAACGAAGTCAAAATATAGGTACATGACTGTACCCAAACTCCGCATTTCTAACGCAAACACACTGCCATCTCTTTCTTTTACCACAGTCATCAAATTGAAAGGTGTCACAGCTCGCAAAGTCTTACCCCGAAAAAAAGTGTCTCTTTTCGGACACTTTCCTGGAGAAACAAAATTCGCAATCGCTTAGATTTTCCTTCCGTATGTTTTGCAATGATCATCCAAGCAAGCACACCCAAGTAGATGGCATAAGTAAAATTCATGGTATATAAATGTCATGAATTCTGTAGTGATATATAATTCTAATTAATAATATTATAAAAATTAGATATGCTCAGTCGAACCTCTAGAGTGTTTTCCACAAGCATTGTTAGGCCTTTGGTGGGGCCTTCTTTATTAGCCCACCGCCTGTTCCATGTCAGTCAAAATAAGAAGAATACTACTGTTAATGGATTTGCACCAAAACAAGTTTCTACTACTGCCGAATCTAGCATGACTACTATTGCAAATAAGCCAGTTAACACTGGCACAGAGTACTTGCTGGACTTTTCTTCTTCGGAGCTTTTATCCTTTATGCTTATCGGATTCGCTACTTTAAATAAACCAATCTTGAACTTGTGTATCAAGATGTTTCCATATGTTCCAATGCCAATCATTAAGGCATTGGTCTACAAAATCTACTGTGGAGGTGAGACCATTGAAGAAGTCAAGAAGACTGGTGACAAATTAACTGAAAGGGGTATTAACAACATGATGATTTCTTTGACCATTGAAGCATGCAATGGTAACTCAAACGTTGACCCTGAATTCATTGTCTCTGAAACTGCTAGATCCGTCACTGAAATCTTGGTTCCCCACACCTTGAAAGTCATTAGAGAATCTGGAAAGGATATCAACTCTATTCCTCCAGGATACGTTGCTTTGAAGCCAACCGGTTTCTCGTTGGATGCCGCTAATGTCTTGAAATACTACAAGAGTGACCCTCACTATGCCCAACTTTTCGAAGACTTGGTTGCTAAAGCATCAACAGTATGCCAAGCTATCTACGAATCTAACATCGCCTTATCCAAAGAATACCCACAGAGAACTGCACCTTTTGTTGTCGGAGTGATTGACGCTGAAAAGCACGAATTACAAGAAGGTGTCTACGAATTACAAAGAAGATTATACGCAAAGTTCAACCCATTGAACAAGCCAGCTTCAATCGTCGGAACCTTACAAATGTACTTGTCCCACTCTGCTGAATTGCTTGCATTGGAAGAAAAGTTGGCAATCGAGAACAACTACAGATTGGGATTGAAGTTGGTCAGAGGTGCCTACATTCACTCTGAAAAGGAAAGACAAGAAATCATCCACAAGGACAAGGAAGCTACCGACGTTAACTACAACCAAGGAATTTCCTACTGCATTGAATCCATCTTAGCCAATGGCGGAAACGAAGCCACTATTGGCCACTTGGTGGTTGCCTCACACAATGCCGACTCTTTGAAGTTGGCAACTCAAAAATTGCATTCTGACGAATCCAACAACAAGAACAAGAACAACGTCGTCTTGGGTCAATTGTTGGGAATGGCCGACAACATCACCTATGACTTGATCAAGTCTCACAACGTTGACAATGTCATCAAGTACGTCGCTTGGGGCCCTCCATTGGAGACTAAGGAATACTTGTTGAGAAGATTAGAAGAAAACGGAGATGCCGTCAAGGCAGACACTGGCTTGCCTTTGGTTAAAGCTGTTTTCTCTGTTTTGTTCAGAAGAATGTTTGGATCTGCTCAGACTTCTTAATTCAAAAGGAGTTTTAGGTTAGAAGAGTAGGTCTTCAATTGCATATTTGTATACTATCATGATAATGAAATATTTTAATAAGTTTATTGTAGAAGATTTTCAAGAAGTAACCCATGGTGTTGACAAAAGGAAGGGATTGCTCTAATGACGGAAATATTAGTGTTACTTGTACTTCTCTACAAATGTTATTTTTATCTCACAGAATGGCTGCAAAAAATTACTATTTACCAAACTAAAGAGTTAAGAATTTTACCATGAAATCGTGAACTGATCATTCCAAGCACCATGTGGAGTTTCTTTTTCCAAGCCAGTGATGAATATAGTGGAGTTCTCGTACTTGAAATCAACAGTACTGTTACCAAATTTAACTTCCTTAGGATTCTCAGCAACACCCAAGATTGTAACATTTCCTAATGGTTGCTCAACCTTGTAATTTCCTCTTGGAGATGATGTTAATTCCTTTTCGGTAACGATGAAGTCAACAGTCAATGTTTCTTCAACGTTGTATGACTCTCCATCGTCCAAGTACAAGTTTCCAGAGGCTTTTTCGTTGACATCTAATGCCACAATTAATCCAAAAGAGTTATTACGAGACTCAGCAATGGTATATCCTGGTTCTTGAGTAGGTAAAATGTAACCTCCTCTAAGGTGGATAGGAATGTGTCCTAAAGGTGCTTGCAAGGTTTCGTTTACTCCATGGCTGAAGTTTTGCTTTTCGTGAGTGTACCAGTCATAGTACACTTCAGTTTGGTTGGAGTAAGGGAAGGTTCCATTTACTGTAGTTACGTTTGGCTGCAAAACTGGTGTTACCACGAGTGCATCTCCAACAAAAAGTTGAGTGTCAATTCCAGCCAATTTGGAATCTTGAGGGAATTGCCAGTTGAAGGCTCTCAACACAGGCAATCCAGTAGCGTGAGCTTCCTGTAACAAGGTATAATAGTATGGCAACAACAAGTATCTGATAGCAATAGAAGTTCTCGTGGCCAGTGCAACTGAATCCCATACATAAGGTTCTTGAGAAATGGCACCTAAAGTGTTGTGGTTTCTGTAGAATGGGAAGAAGGATCCTAATTGCATCCATCTAGAACATAACTCAGCATCTGAGTTTCCATTAAATCCACAGACGTCTACTCCAAAAAATGGAATACCAGACAATCCCATTGAGAAAGCTTGTGGGATTGAAAAGTACATCATGTAGTAGTTTGCAGAATTGTCTCCTCCCCAATGACCAGTATAAGATCCAGCACCAGCAAAGGTGGCACGAGAAATCATGAATGGTCTCTTGTCTGGAGAAATGTCCAAAAGGGCTTGGTGGATAGCCTTTTCTTGCATAAACCCATAAAGTGAATGGATGTCGTATTCAATAGTTCCGTCGTGGTGTGTTGCATTTGGAGATACAGCATGTGTAGCCAAATCATGGTCACCTTGGAAGTAATTGATAGCATATGGAGGATAATTGATATTACCTTTTCCTGGAAGTTTAGTATTCTTTGAGTCTATCAGGGTTGAAGAAGTCGACGTAGGTTTAGCAGTGGTTGCTGTCTTAGCGATCGAGGAAGAGATTGAGGCCCATTCGGTAGCATTGGTCACATTGAAGTCCTCAGGGTATCCATACACAGCACCAAGCTCGAAAGGTGGTGCTACTGGGTTGTCTGTGATTTTACCAGATCCACATGATCCAACACAGAAGGAAGAGACTTCGTTCATGTCTGACCAAATACCATCGAAAGGAACCTTGTCGTGCCACTTCTTGAACTGATCGGAAAACCATTGTTGGGTGTTTGGTGCAAGGAAATCTGGGAAAACAGTGTAACCTGGCCAAACAGCTCCAATGTACATTGATCCGTCAGGGTTCTTTAAAAAGACGTCAGATTCATTACCTGAATGGAAAACATCGTACTCATTGTCAGTAGAGTTGTTTGGGTTAGGGACGTAGATTGCAGCGTCGAAGATTGGGACATAATGTTGGTTGTTTGCATGCAAATCAGACAAGAATTTCTGGTACTTGTCCAATGGATATCTATGTGGGTCCCAAGTGAAATCTTTGTAGGAGTCCATGTAGTCAATATCCGACCAAATGGTTTCCAAGGGGATGTCGAACTTCTTAAAGTTGTCTACCACTTCTTCCAAGTCACCAATTTCACGGTACCCCCATCTACATTGATGGTAGCCTAATGACCAGTATGGTTGGAAAGATGGCAATCCAATCTGAGAAACGTACTGTTTGATAACGTCTTTAGGGGTAGGACCAGAAAAGAAGTATAAGTCAATCACACCAGAAAGAGCTCTCCATGTTAAGGATTCTTCACCAATGACAACTTCTTGGATTGCAGACGATCTCCAATAAACTGCATGAGTAGTATTTGAGCCGAAACGTTGATCGTAGTAAACTGGGTGAACTCCATAGATATCACCGTCAATTGGGTCACCAACATCATTGGCGTACAATGTTTTGACTGTACCAGGTTCATTGATCGAACCATGAATAGACTCACCCAAGCCTGTTACCCTATGGTCTTTAGGCAAACTTGTGTTGAACTGAATAAATTGGTTCGAGAACACCAATGGGTTACCTTTGGTAGAGAAGATTGTCTCTTGAGTAGAGTACCTAACAACTTCGAAACCAAAGTTGTCAGTATCATATTTGAAGACAAAATCGCTGGAAAAAGAAAGCGAATTGTTTTTTGCAGCCGGTTTTTTGACCAAATCGTCGTTTAAAATGAAGACGTCGGTAAGGTTTGTTGGTTCGATGCGTACATTCAATCTATCCGAGTCTTGGAATTCAACAGTTAAGTTCAAAGTCTTGAAGTCGTAGCCGTAGATGTCTGTTGCATTGAGTAAAGTCAACAAACCTGTTATACCTTTACTAATGTACAGCACATTACTTAAAGAGTATCCAGAAGCAGCAATGTTAGCGTCGACAGCAGTTTTGTTGTTGATATTAGGGACTTGTTTAACTCCAAGGGTCAAGTCAAGTGGAACTTGTTTCTGGCACTCTACAGTAGATACCAAAGTAACTGCAGCAAAGAGCAGAAGAAGTTTCATCGTTGATGAAGAATGGAAAATTAACCTGTTAGTGTGGGCTATTTATACTGTTGAGTGAATAGTAGCCGATCCTCTGTATGGCCGTTTGCAATTTCCAGGCATTATAATGAACCACGGAGGTAACAATGGATGGATTTGAAAAGGAGTTGCAATAAGGGATAAAGGCACATAACAGTGACATGAATACCCCACAATTTACGGATTTTTGGTTTTTCCATTAATTATTAAGTGAAGATTGGTAACTATAGGCATGAAAGGCATTGGAATTACGAGGAGACAAGTGATGATATATTCATAGCATTGAAATAGCCATTGAGATATAGGTTGAACAGGGTTGTAAATGGGCTTAAGTTCAACTAAATAATCCCCTTGCGTCAGAATCTTCCGATGAAAAAGGATCAACTGCTAAGTTGACACAATTAAGGAACAACAGAATTTTGCGAGATTGATACCGAGAAGCGTCACTTGGGAAGAAGATCCGAGTTTTCCATTGACTGACTAATTTGAGTGCATTATTATGAAATGAATAATTTAAAGTACTCAGATTTGCGTTTCATAATTTTACATTAATTCATTTACAATTCTTTAACCAATATTAGTATTCTTTAGACATTATAATGATTAAAAAATTGTAAGGCTCATTCTAAGCCTCACAATAAGAGACACATTTTCTACAAGGTCCTATTGTGAATTTCCACTTGCACTCACGAAGCCTGTCAATACTAAAAATCTCAGCCACTATTTATTTCTTCCGATACATAATTCTCTCAAACCCAATGCAATCACAATGTTATGTACCCCACCATTCATAACCAACCCCAATGATTGGGAGGAGCCGCATCCCTACTGGTTGGGAGTTGCCGCGACCCCACTAGTTGGGAGGAGCGCAACCCGATCTTTACTATTGAATGTCTACTCCTAAATATTCCCTTTTTACTTTGACATGCATTGTGAGGTCAATAAAGTGTATAATAATCTCCTCATATACCCAACAATTTAATGCGTGAATCTACGCATTACAATATTCACCTAGAACACCAACTTGAAATTTATTGAATACTATACTTTTCAATTTCCCACATACATCCACTGATCACACACTGTACAAGCCATTCCCAATCAATAACACCTACTTTTCGTCCATTCTTTTTGCTTTTCTTTATCAAACCTCCATTATCGTAAACGACTACCTGCTCACCATCTCGAAGTAATCCTACTGCAGCTTTGGTAATCTCTCCCATTTTGCTACAGTAGACTAGCGATTTCGCACCAAAACAATGGAATATAAACTTGCATGTTGCAGTTATAGTGTTGGACGTCAGTTTGTTATTGAGCACCAAGATGTTCACGTCTGTTAAAATATGCCCATTGTTGCTCAATTGCAGCGACAAGGAAAGATGTTGATCATAATTAATACGGAATTTGTAGATATCAACACTTCTGACTGCATCAAGTTCTCTTGAGTGTCCAGCTGGTAACAAATATATATGCCATGAGTCAACCTTGGTAGAGTCTTTCACGCAATCGGTTATGAAAGCATCTGCTAATATTGGCCATCCTAAAGCAAGAGCTTGTAAATACTTTGCACTACGGCAGTGGGCGTTGGAAATCATAGCTCCAAATGTATATTCCCCCAATCCTGACTCCAAACACAACCCATTGGCGTTTGTTGTGTACGAAAATATTTCATCCAAACCTTCTTCAATTAGTACTCCTCCGTTTCCACGGATCAAGCTACTGATCTCATGTTTCTTCGTTCCTTCTATACTCGTGAGGCAAAACAACATATTGTTGAATACCCTAGTACCCTCTTTCATTGTCATTTTACGTTTAGGTGACACAGATATTGATTGTAACATCGTGCCTTGCTTACTAGCAACAAATGACTCGAAAGGCTTCCTGTCGGTCAGCTTGTGCACGTCCACCTGTCCTATAATAAGTCCAAATTGTTGTTGGTGCAGAACCCAATCAGAATACTCCATGAAGCATTCGGATAATTCCACTGATATCTCTCTCGAATTCTTAGCTCTGTGTTTCTTGACTAAAACAACGTCATAACCTCTAATACACTTGAGATGTGGATTTTCCGATTTGGTAAGTCCCGTTACAACGTATTTTGCTGTCTGACCTCGCACACGTATGATGTCACCTATCCTCACATCAAGGAAGAAGATGTCATCATTTTTTATCTCTGACAATCCTTCAACAAACTCTATCGTCAGTTGTTCAACGCCAGCGTTCACTACTCGGCCTGTGTACATGTTCAAATTGTACGTTGCCCAGACACTATCGTTAAACAAGAGATCTGCTTCGGTTAAAATTTCCAGGTACTCCAGAACCAATTTCTTAACTGTTTCCACTTTAGGTGGTTCAACTTTTGGTTCATCATCATTAACAGTTGCATCCGAATGAAAGGGATTCTGCGACTGCGAGTCATCGAGGTACCCCTTTCTGTTGCGTTTGATAGGTGGAATTATGTCATTTGTGACATGCATATCCAGAGATGAGGAGGCACTAGTGTGGTTATAATCATCATCGATGTCATCTATGTCTGAGCTAATAGGCTCTTCATCTACCTCCATATCTTCGCTATCATTATGCATTCCTTCTGGCGATGAAGGAGGGATATCTCCTGTCCTGAATACATCTTTCCTACTTGTACGGTTGAAATCTTTAGTCGGTGACGACCGTCCAAAAGGATCAGACGTCTTTGTCACTATTACAACCGGGGATGAATCCACAATTTCAGCTGGAGAAGCAACACCACCTGTTTCTTCTATTTGATGAAGTTCTCCTCCAGTTGGCTTTTTCTTTCTTGAAGGACTAGAGTGTCTCTTTATCCTTCGTTTCTTAATTTTATGGTTGAACAAGCTATCTTCATAAACCGTTCCCATTCCAGCATCTTCTTCTTCATCGTCCGTTTTGATGATTATTTTAGAAGAATCCTCTGGGGGTAAATTAACGTCATACTCTTCTTGAGTATTAATAACCTGTCGATGTGACTTTGTAATGTCAAATGGAAATTGTTCTTGCAGCTTTGTAGATCTGCTTATATCTGATTCTTCAGATGGTGTCTCTGTTGAAAGTTTCTGTGTCGATCCCACAATCTGTTGGGTATCTTCATAGTCTTTAATTACTTGTGTCTCTTTTAATTGAGTATCTTTAGGTTCAAGGCTAGTAATTATTTGAGTGTCTTGAGTTTGAGGAATAGCTAGAGTGTCAGCTAAGACCTGTGTTTCCTGTGTAGGCAATACTTGTGTAGCTCCATTAGTTTGCGTTGGTTGGTTAGGTATTGTCTGAGGAGTTGATTGCATTTCCAGTTTAGCTGTCAGTTGAGCAGGCCATAGTTGAGAGTTCAATTTCTGAGATTCATCTTTCAAAAGCGTTTCTGGCACTTCAGTCGTCAAAGTTTGATCTTGTACTTGAGTCGAAACTATTTGGGTTGGCTGTGTAGGTAATATTTGAGTATCTCCAACGTTTGTGGGCCCAACATCAGGCAGTACAACTAACTGAGTATCCACAGCTTGAGTGATCTGAGTCATTGGTTCGTTCAGAAGTTCGTTCAGTACATCGTTCAGTGAAGAAGCAATCACCTGTGTTTCAACACCTCCCACTAATTGTGTATCCTTTTGGTAAATCACTTGAGAAACAGGCTCAATAGACATAGCAGTGGTTGCATTCATATCCATGCGAGTTGGTGAACTATGTCGTATTATTTGTGTTTCATCCTGCTGTCGTATCACCTGGGTCTGAGATGCGAACTTGAGAGGAGATTCTTCAATTGGCACAATATCCATCTTCGAGGTAGTATCATTCTGAAAAGTAGACTTTTCAAATACTCTGTCAAGCATTTCGATATCCTCATCTTCCTTCTCTTCATTAAACTGTAGTATTCTATAGTCAGCTTGGGTCTGTGCATCTCCCTGTCCATTTGAATTATCATTTCCAAATACAAGGCTGCTATCATACTCTTCTGCTTGCTCAGGTTCCGGTTCAATACCTGACCCTTTGAAAGATACCATGGTAATTTCAGCCTTGCTAGCTTCCAGTGGACCAGTAGCACCTATTCGCAGTACTTCCTCTAAGCTGGTACCTTCAGGTGTAGCTACTTGCATTTCAGGTTCTTCAACATGTATTAATTTTTTGAGTACGCGTATTCTTGGGATTCGAGCACTGTTAAGATAGAGAAGTGGGAAGAAAATTGTAGAGCTAACAAGATAACGCTATAGACTATAAGATAGGAATATGATTCCAGATACATTACAACATCTTCAATTACTCTCCTACAATTTATAGCATAGTTTAATACTACTAACTTTGACCATTGAAATTTGCTGATAACAAAAGTTCAAAATGCTGAAAGAATAAAGAAAGGCTGAACCTATCAAGTGATTTCAGTAGTTAAATTAACGATTTTGATACATCTCTAGTCCTTCCATATTTTTACTATCTACAATAGTTCAAAAATCATACAATAATTGGACATTTGTATTAATACAAGCTAAAATACATAGTTTCAAAAGTACCCAATGTTGGCTATTCTGCCCATTATTTCCCACAACACATTACCACTTTTTACTTATCACTTCCTCATTTGATCACCTCTCCTAGCATCCATTTGAGTCTGCTAACTAGCAGTCTGGCTGTCTCTCAACTGGTTCATTATCGACGACAAGTTTGTCGAGTTTTCGTTTTGGATTGGCCCAGTGTGCGTATGCTGTGTCAATCCCACCTCAAGTTCGTTTTTTGGTTCATAATCTTTCTTTACAGTAAAAAGTGCATACATTCCTTTCCCTCCAGTACTGAGAGGCTGTAAATATTGTGGCAAGCTGGCTTTGTCTTCAAAGTCAATTGCTAACAAGTATGAGTCTTTGACAAACCATGGTTTTCCAGATAACACACCAACCCGGTTCTTCTCAGCCAAATAGTCATACAATTTTTGGAACTCGTTCGTTTCTCGGCTGGTTATTTGAACAATATACAAGTGCCGTGAACCTCCAAGTTTATTAAGATATGTGTCGGCTCTGGTTCTGTCGAATTTACCTTCAATATAGTAAGAGGAGTACAGGAAGATATCAGAGCATACGTCCAAGTGTCTCAGCGATGGGGCTTCCTCGGAGCTGTTGTAGAATTTGGCAACGGCATCAAAGGCAACAAACTGTGGGAATGTTATTTTGCCCGACCATACATTCGAAGTTTTCTGTTCTTGAGCTTGTGGTGCTATCGTTACTTCAGGCTCAACATGTTTTACTGCTTCCGGACTTTTTGAACCTGTATCTCCTTGAAGGATCTTTTCATGCTCCTCATCTTCTTCCCATTCATTTTCCTCAGGAGAAACTTCATCCTGTGCATCCTCATTCTCATCCTCATCCTCAATACGTGGATTGAAGTTCTGATAAGAGTGGACTCTGCTTTTGTCAGGCTCACCAGTTGGAGGTTGGTTTTCGAATCTCCTATGGTCTACATTTTTGGTTGTGATATTCTGGCCGATTTCTTCTAGTTCCTCATCATTCTCGTTCTCTCTTATGATATCACCTTTATGAGTTCTTCGAATTATATCTTGAGGCTCGTTTCGCGTCAAGATGATATTCTTGATGTCACTGCGCACCTTCAATTCAATCTTTTCAATATCTTGATTGATTTCTTTAGGTGTCTTTTTTATCAATTCTTCAAATGTGAGTTCATTATTCAATATATCCTTCATAAAGTGTTTCTTCAACAAAAACAAAATACGACGGCCTTCCTCTATATACTTTTTGGAGGGATATGTTGTGAATATCAACTCTTCGATTCGGAGTGCCCAGTCCGTTGCCAACCGTTCCTTCTCCTCTTCTATTTGTTCTGGTGGGAACAGTTTTTTGAAGTAAAGGTAGAATGCTTTTGCCGTAGACAAACGTGTATCGTCTTTAATTTTCTCCTTCAAAAGCGCTGTACCTACCAACGTTGGCTTCTCTTCAATCTTCTCCTGCTTTGGCTGAGGTTCCTCTTTGGGTTTTACTACAACAATTAGCGTTGGATCACATACATTACATTTGTACGCCTCAGGGATCGTCTTTTTATTCTTGAATCCCATACAACGAGCATGTTGCCAGGTATTACACCCATCACATTGGATAAAAGTACCTCCAGTATCTGTAGATTCATCATAGTTCTCATGCGTAGTTCCACATGGAGTACATCTTACAATCTCTTCTTCGCCATCCTTCTCTTTCTTATTCTCTTCAATTTCACGATCTGAAGCTGGATCCGATTTAATACGTTTGAATTGACTCTCACCGGACTTCTCCTCTAATATTATATCTTCGAGGTCGCGCTTCGAGTGCTTGCCCTTGTTAGCACGGCCCGAGCGTCTTTCCCCTACCATTTGCTTACCGATACTTCTCTTGTTGTTTATTTTTTATTGTTGGTGCACACGACTTGGTGATTTGGTAGCGCAGACTAGCTTATACGTTTTAAAGGATGTAGAGAATAAGTAGAGAAGGTTGAGGAGTGACGAGAAGAAGAGAGGTAACGGTTGGTGAATAGAGATGGTGGTTAATTTAGTGTTTGGTCAATTTTATTTTATATGTAAATCAAGTTGGGATGGTGAGTATCAGGGAAGGGTTAGGATTTACTTTACTAGTGAATACTGAAATGAGAAGAAGAGGAAAGGCTGGTGCTCTCAGAAGAGCTGAAATAAATTGTAAGTGAGTTCTATATTTAAGATAGTCATCAGTTTACATAGTTGAGGTATTTTCAAAAGATCTACTCTTGGGTATAAACTCCGAAGTGTGACTTCGGTGCTGATATTACTACAACATAAGACATAATTATCTGCAACAGAAGCGATACTTATCATATACAATTGAAAATATAACTTATTCAGGAGACCTACATTACAATTGTAAACTCAACAAGTATAACAAATCTCCGTTACTACGGAACTTCATATACTCTTTCTTAGAGCTCCTCCGAAATCTCCAAACCAAAGAAAAAAATGGCTGCAAATTATTATTTAAACTGAACCTCTCCACTTTTACAATGACGTTGACGTCAAAAATAGAAGGTCCAGTATTGATTTCTTTGCTATACCCTTCACATTTATCTCCTTGCCACCTACATTCCTACCACTAAAGTCTTGTTCATCAAGACCATATTATGTGCTCGTGCTTAAATTCCTAAATCACTAATATAAATGTGTACAAAAAATACCATAAAGAACTAAACCTCTACAACCCCTTGATTAATGCCATCAAGTCGTTGTCATCTCCTAAAAATTCCTCTACGTTTGTCAACGCATGCTCACTAAATAAACCAGACTTAGTGGGCCTGTAACCTTCAGCAACCGCTTCTACGATCGACGCCTTTCTTCTCTTCTGCTTAGATGGTATGGTCGAAGCAGCATTGTCCACAATATGTCCCGGGCTTGCTGCGTACAGCACTCTCCTGTTCGGGTTCATTGGCTTCTTGACCTTACCACTAACGGAACCTCGCTTCCCTCCATTGCCATTAACATTAGGGGAGTTGTTGCTCTCGTTTGTGTTCGTACCATAAGCTTGCGCATTCGTCAACGAGTAACGCCTTTTCGAATAGTCATTGCTGTTGACTTTCCCAGCTTGATAGAAGTGGGGAACATTTTCCGGGTTGATTATTGATTTGTTCCGAAAAGCTCCAAGTGGGACTTTCTTCTGCAGTTGGTTGTTGAAGTCTCGCCAGATTTTGACATCATTCTCGTCGTCATTGTCAAGCTCGCTAACATTAAGTAACTCGTCCAATCCAAGTGCAGCGTCGTCATTCATATGTGGTGCTACTATTGACTTCTTCTTCGATCTTGGTTCCGCATTCTTGCTGTGGGTACCATGATTGTGACTACTGTAGTTACCGTTGCCATTCTGTCCATATAATGAACGTGTGGACAACCCATCAATGATTCCGAACGGCTTACTGTCTATAGCTACCCAGGTACCTAGCACTGGAGGCCTGTAATCTGCTGTTTTGGAGGACAACACTTCCTTGGCACTCTTGGAGCCAATCTTATTCTTGTTTGTGGAAACAGGGAGTGATAAATCAACGTCAGTGGACTCCCCACTTTCGTAGTTTATTTCTTCGAGATCCTCCTTAATGTTGTGTTCCTCTTCGTGCTGGGGTTTCTTTCTTCCTGTAATAGTCATCCGACGGTTGTTCTTCTTGTTATCTAAATCTTTGAATAACTCTTCTACTGCCAATCTTTCTGTTTCGTTTTGGTGTCTGAAACTTTGCTCCAAGTCGCTACCTTCCGATTCGTTGTCCGAACTGAAAAAGTAGTTCCACAAATAAGAATCGTCGTCCTCATCGCTGTTCAACGATTTCTTCGACTTGTGCTTCTTCTTTTGTTTAGTGTTGTTTGACCTGTCTTGGTTGGCCTGCAGTGATGCGAGGCTGGTACTCACATGACGAATATCCTCATTCTCTTCTTCTGCTTCTTCATCGTCATCGTCATCATCGTCATCTTCTTCCTGTTCTTCTTCTTCGTCTTGGTCAAATAATGGAACGTTGAAATCGATAAAATCATCATAATCGTCTTCGTCATCTTCGTCTTCGTTACTTCCTTCGGAATCTACGCTACTCTCGTATTGAAGAACTTGATTAGATTCGTCATTGTTCATGTTATTGAACGAATCGAGCATCGAGTTTTCATCTTCCTCATCAAACCCATTGTTTTCAAATTCGTTCACTAAGAATCTTTCTTCCTCTTTCAAAAACGCGTCGTCATCTCCAATCGATCCGATCGAGTTTCTGTGATTTGGCAGGTCATTGATTTCGTCCAAGAACTCGTCTGATGCATCTTTGTCAGCTTGCAAAGTTGCAAGCAACTCGTTGTCATCTATTTCGTAATCCTCGTCTGAGTTCAATTCTTCGTCTCTAAATTTAGGCACCTGGATTAATTGAGAGTCAAAGTCAAAGTCAAAGTTGAAGTTGTTGGTGAGTTCAAGTTTCCCATCCATGACTTCTTCTCCGATATCTTCTTCTTCTTTCTTTGGTTCTGCTTCCAGTTCCAGGTCCAGTTCAAAGACGCTATTATTCATAATCTGTTGGTATGCTTTGTTTTGAGTGTTCTCTCCATCTTGATCTTCTTCTTCATCGTCTTCATCATCTTCATCAAATTTACTTGTTTCATTAAATTCGAATGTGAAGTTGATGTCTTCTGGTAAAGCAGCTTCTGATTTTCTTCTACCAAATTTAGGTTTGGAGACGGAGTTTGATCTTGCGATTGATTTATGTCTAATCTTTTTAGAAGATTTGGTTCCCCTGCGACTGGTTGTATCTGAGTCCGAGTCTGAGCCGTCTTCATTATTTTCATGTGCTTGTCTTTGGTATTTGTTGATTCCTTTCATTGCACGAGCGGCTTTGATTGTGTTTGCTTTTCTTTCTGCTTGGAGTTTGAGGAAGTCTACGTCTGAATCGTCAGAGGAGGAATAGTTTTCTTCCTCTTCTTCGTTTTCATCATCGTTGTCTCCAGATTCATCAGATGATTCTGCTGCCTTATAAATGTTTCCATTTATTTCGTATAAGTCAGCCTCATCATCGTCATCATCATCATCATCCTCTTCTTCACCTTGGTCTTGATCTTCGTATTTCCAATCTACAGTTTTCTTAGGTGTTCTTTTACGTGCAAACGTGGTGGTGTTGTTTTTCTTAGGGGCAGTCTTTCTTGATCTTTTTTGAACACTCTTTTTAGCTTTAGGTGATGAGTAAGTTGTTCTTTCATCAGCAGAAACAGCAGTTAGGGAAGAGTCTGAGTCTGATTCCGAAGAAGAAGTGATTGCCAGTTGGTTAGCAGCAATTGCGTTACGAATATGGTTTGGGGGGTATTTCTGGCCTGGTCTTGGCCTTATTTCATCGTTACGATCCCTAGGTGTATATTGAAAGGTTTTACCTCCCGAGTCACCACCGTTGATTTCATTCACATCTACTTCAGCGTCTGAAGAAGAGGACGTAGAAATAATACTAAATCGTCTCTGCTTATCCCATGCAATATTATACGCACTATACGTATTCAACTTCTTTCCACCTAAAGATCCCTTTCCAGCCTTAGCCGGACGAGGAACCGTATGCTTTCCAGTACTCTTACTGGTAACCCCACTCTTTCTAGGACTCTTAGCCATAGTATCTCTGATTTTTTATTCTCTAGTTTCACTTCGCTTCGATTCGTTTAATGGTGTATCGTGTCTGCAAAATGGGCATATAATAGATAACTGGTGAACAATGTATACATAATATTATCTCAAAATTTCCTGGTGTACTAGTGTCCCAATGGTAGAATTAGGAAAACCGTGTCGGATTGAATGTGCTTTGAAGATATTCCTTTGCGTCTAAGTTAAAACTCTAACTCAAGTCTCCCTGTTGTGTGTTTTTTATATAGAAAAAATTCCTAAACTCTGCGATTTTGAGATGAGCTTTACAAATTTTCACTTGTGGAACGAAGGTGTTTGACAGGTGGTGCAAAAAAAAGGGGTCCACAGTGAGGTGAGAGGGGATAGCGAGGGGTTGGATATGAGGCGGATGTTGAGGAAACTGAAAAGTACAGGTTATACTTTAGAACAATATGGTTTGAGATGTCTTTATGTCTAATTGGGTTACAATTGTGTCAGTTTCACTTGGGTGTAGTGTGGCTGTTTGGGTGCGCGCTACCGGTTTTGCTTATCAGTTATGCATCATCATTCCACTTTGATTGATTGTTATGTAATATTGGTGGTGTGGGAAGGTGTATATACGATAGAAGGGGTGGAAATTAAGTGTAAAGGAGTGATGTGAAGGAGTGGTGTGAAGGAGTGGTGTGAGATCTTGAAAGGTGAAGGTGAGATGATTTTGAGTCCTTAGTTGTATGTTTGTCCTTCTTTATTATAGTGGTACCAGGCTACAAATTGAATCGAGATCTGGAGGTTCAACCACTCCTTATTTATTCAATATCTACTGAATATCTACTACTTATGACATTGTTTTATTGTATGGAGTATGTTTATATAATGATTTGTTTATAATTGTTCCAATTGCTTTGATATCTTCAACTAATTGATTCCTATTTCTTAAGCAATTATCAATTTCTAATCTACTGATTATTGTTAGGATGTACAATAAAAAATCATCCTACTTTCCTCCTTACTCTCTACCTTCCTTTCTACCATACTTACGTACACCTTCCTATCTAACTTCCTATAGTCTATCTTCTACCTTCTATCTTCTACCTTCTATCTTCTACCTTCTATCTTCTACCTCCTATCTTCTACCTTCTATACTCTACTCTAATAATCAATTGATGTGGATTAAATACTTCTTTTCTCCATTTACTTATAAACTATAGATCAATTAATTGATAAAGGCATACACCCAAACCAAATCACATTTCTTATCCACCTCTCTTTCGCTAATATTCTTCCAAATCTTCAAATTCTTCAATCTTCAAATCTTCAAATCTTCCAATCATGTAACTTGTCTATTAATGCTTCTTGTCAGCCTCGGAACTTGCAGTCAACCTAGCACTCAACTCAATCTGTTCCTTGACAACCTTGGTCAAGTACTCAATCATGATAACATCTTGGTTGTGTGCAGTGAAAAGTTTAGTCAAGGCATCCAAATCAGTCAAGATTTGGGGCTTGCTGAGTAAGGTGTTGCTCAACAATCTCAACAAGTCCAAGTCTTGGTCGGTTATGTTAGTTGAGTTAGACTTGGTGTCGATGTAAGCAAGCAATTTGTCGATGTTGTCGGTCACAAACTTCAATTGCTTACTCAAGTGTGACAAGTCAGCTTGTAATGTAAAAGAGCTCTTATTTATTGAGTTTTCTTGCAAGTTGTTGAAGGTCAACTTCTCCGACACGGTCGAGTTTATAATCTGGTTAGGGATTGGGGTGAAGATGTACGAGTTGTTGCTGTTGACAGTTTTCCAGCCGGGTATGGCTGCTGGGTTGTTGGTGGTAGGTTTTCCTACGGCAGCTCCAATATAAGTGGTCAACTGTGGGGCAGTGATCTCTTCAGTTTTGGAGTTGACGTATTCCACATTCAAGTAGATTGCTGGGAATGGGTACGCACGGTCAACACCCTTGGAGTAGAAGTCATGGATCAAACTAGTGGTGCTGTCTATTTGTGCAGAACTTCCAAACCATCCAAGAACAAGTTCCTTAGGGTGTGCCTTCTTATACAATTGGTACAACGTCTTGTGAGTATGTTCTTCAATAGAAACCGAATCTCCAGTCTCATCACATGGAACCATGTATGCGTCTCTAATCTCAATCTCAGAACCATCATCAGATCTTATTCCTAACAAAGTTCCAATGATTCTGTTGTTCTGAGGCAAAACCTGCTTAGATACAATCTCCAAGATCTGGAATAACGCAGGCGTGTGTATTTTGATATTGGTGGCTCCAGTGGAACTAGCAGCAGCGGGCGCAGTCACAGTGGGTCTCACCAAATGCATGAACGATGGGCTGGTCATGTTGGTTACTAGCTGTTATATGTTGAGTGTTGAAAATTTTCAAGCCCTTCGCAAATATACAATTGGTGTGTGCAGGAACAAATTTTTAGTGAGAGAGAGAGTGATGGAGAGGAGGGTAAAGAGGGAGAGGTTTAGATAGGAGATTGTGTAAGAGGGTTGAAGGAGACGAGTGAGATTAGAGAATTATGTGATTGTTATAGTTTAATTTACTTCATTTATTTAAATATTTCAAAGAAACTGTCAGTCTATTCATTCAATGTCTCTTATATTCAATATATTGTACTCTTAATCTGATAATACCTACGAAGAATACATGTATTCCAATACAATTCCTCAATCCTTTCAGTGTCTGTATAACATACTTAATCGATTGATCTTTCTATATATAATTATAAATGTTTCAACCAATGATCTCTCTTTCCCCTTTAAAACCCTCCTTCTGTCTCACCATCTCTCACCACTGCTCCTCCCTCTTGATCTTCTCATTTCTTGCCAAACAAAAAAAAACTAAGACCACTCCACCACCAATGCAGACAGAGGCGCTAGATACGGGTGCAAAGACAAACGGAGCAGGCCATGCTGTAAAGGCGCGGGTGGAGCTTGGAAATACCAACCTGTGGTACTTCTCGGAGTCATTTTTCCTTCAGCATTCGCCTAGCAGACATACAATGAAGATGTCAGTACCTCAAGAATTAAAGGCACGAGAGTCTATACATGATTTTATTATACGTCTTGGGAGTAGGCTCAAGCTTGATGGAAGAACGATCTTAGCAGCCACCATCTATGTTAATAGATATTATATGCGGATGCCCATCTCGCTGTCAAAGTACTACGTTGCCAGTGCAGCTGTTGCCATACTGACTAAGTTGAACGACACTTATAGACAGCCAGACAAAATCGCTCTTCAAGCTTGTAACTTGAAGAATCCTAACCCATCCACCCCAATAGACGAACAAAGTGATATGTTCTGGAGATGGCGTGACCAGCTCTTATACAGAGAAGAACTCATACTAAAGACCTTAAATTTCGACTTGAACATCGAACTCCCATACGCCATTAAAGAACGACTCGAAGAAGAAATAACACCACCACTGGCTGGTTTCTTTGCTGAAAAAAAGGAGGATATCTTGAAGAACACCATCTCCTTTATCGAAGTGTTAAGCTCATTGCCGGTGATGGTAGCATACGACACTCCTACTCTCTTTGGCACAGTTCTAGTCGTCATCTTGCATGAAGCGAAAACCAAATTCAACAAAGAGGTAACCTTACCTGAAAACTACTTGCTGAACAACTTGGAAACGCTGGCTAGCCTCTGCTTTGCATTCTACAAGTATATCATGAAGTTGCTAAAATACGCAGAACAAGATCCTCAAGTGATCAGTAACAAATCAGCAACAAAAAGGTTGCAAGTTATAGAAGAGGCAGAATTCCTTGCAATAGCAAACGAATCACCCTAATTATGTACTATCATTTCCCATCTGTAATATATTTTTTTTAACCCTGGGCCTTTGGCGGCTTTACAAAAAGGATTAATTTTGCACCCAAAACTTTATTGGGAAAGGTAGAGAGATGTCGAGAGGAAACGAAACACCACCCAACCAGTCAGATGCACTGACCGATTGCAGTGTTGAATCTTTAGGTGAGGTGGGTCGAACTTCTCCTGATACAGATTGGTCGGATCCTCTTATGGAAAAGAGTAGATATCACGTTTACAAGGAATTCATTCAACACTGCATCAGTGGTAATGACTATCAAGTTTTAGCGATGATTCCTAGTTTACAGGGATCACCTATCACACCAGCACTAGTCCATTATTTATTGGGTTGTGCTTTGTTTAGATTGGGTCGAATTGGCGGTGCTCTTCGAGAAGTGTCTCTAGCTATCGAATTGCAAATGGACTTGCGCAAACGTGAACAATACATTTTAAAATTGACAGAGTATTTGGCAGTGTTGGGAATGAATGATGAAATCATATCTTGCTTTGGAGAAGTTATTTTCATGGCTAATACTGATGCTATTTTGTCAGGTACTGAAGTCACCAGTACAGTTGAATTGAAACACCAGATTGAAAAGTATGAGCTTCAACTAGACACTATTCTCAGAAAAATGAAAAAGATAAGCCCAACAGTCGATCCACTCCATGTGCAAGCTCAAAAGTATCTAAAAGCTAATGGGAAGCTCCCCTTTCACTCTCTTTCACAGGACTGTATCTATATTTTTGAAGTTTTGGAAGAAGTTAAAGCAGAATTGGTGGACTGGCACAACAACCAAAAGGCTCTTCAACCTGGCCAAGACCCTATTGGAAAGCTCTTTCAAGCAATATTGGTTCTAGGGCCACACTATTGCTTTAAAGAGTTTATCTGGGACTCTGAATCTGTTATTCGCGAGTACTTGTCTTTCGAAGAGGCAATGTACCCGGAAATC
This sequence comes from Kodamaea hsintzibuensis (nom. inval.), assembly GCA_030568835.1. Classification (NCBI taxonomy): domain Eukaryota; kingdom Fungi; phylum Ascomycota; class Pichiomycetes; order Serinales; family Debaryomycetaceae; genus Kodamaea; species Kodamaea hsintzibuensis (nom. inval.). Next base: position 468,008 of record JAJMJA010000001.1, read on the forward strand.
AACTACAATGCTTCCACGCCCAAGGAAATGGTTAAACACTTGAAAGTGTGGGGTGCTCGTGAAAATAACTCTGTTATATCTATTAGTTGTCTAATTGTTAAACATAAAGTGGTCTTGGGTTACTTGCACTACTTTAAAAAACAGTACATGGAAGCATCCAAGATGTTTTCTTGGTGCTTCCTCTTCATCGAGTACTTGACTCACAAGTTAAGATTAGGTAGTTGCATCAACGATGTCTTGTCTAACCAAGTCAAAGCAGTTGTTTCAATCTACATATTTCAGTCTCACCTGTTTGGTCAAGCGACCCAAAAAGTAGTGACTAAAAGCTTTAGTGATATGATTGATGTACTGAGTCAAGGTATTCCGATCTCATTGGAAAGTACAGTGATGCTTGCAAGCGGGAAGTTTTTTGAAAGATTATCTATTGAAGGTTCAAAGGAGTACAAGGCCGAAAACATTACAGGTGGATCGGAAACTTTACTACGTTTGAATAAACCAAACTTGTACGAGATGCTTACCAAGTACGTTTTAGCAACAACCTGCATGGCACCTGATAATCCAGCCGTTCTATATGTCTACGACAGAATCGTATGGGGTTTGATTTTATATGGAGGAATACATTTGTATACCTTGTGGTTTTTCATGGTACTAAAAGACCACTTTTACATTGAGATGGACTTTGGACCCTTGCACTTAACGGACGCCCACGATTATCGTCTTTTTGCTGAAAACGAAACAATGAGTGAGCTTGAAAACGGCTGGGATATTGTTGACAAGACTTATGAAATGTGCAAGAACTTACGCATGGGAGGTGGTAGTAAGCTCTGGGAAGAAGACCATGTTCTTGATCTCATGATCCCAGTAATGTTTATTCAACGGTGCCAAAATCGGAAGTTGATCATTTTATCTGGGGAGGAAGAAGAAGAGACTGAGGAATATATATTTGTTGAGAAGCATCAAGTACGACCCAGACGTAAATCATCCTTAAAGAAGGAGCCAAAGAAATTGAACGATGATTCGATTATTGATAGCCTCAGATTGAGTCGTGAGTTGGTACATCTTTGGTTAACTTCATATAAGGAGAAGCATGGTCGAGTTCCTGAGGTTGTGGAAGGATGTTTAGAGGATGTACTGTAGAAGTCACCAACAAAATTCTTAGAATCATAAGAGCAATTATTTATAAGAGTGTATTGCACCTTGAGAGGCATGACAAAAAAATAATGTCTATCTAGTAATATAATAGATGGTTAATAGACATAATACGATGAACAGATGACGAATTGTAGGTATTCCCAGGTGTGAGATAGTTTATGGTTGTAGATGTAGAGTATTTCCTTTGGCTGCAAAAAGTTGTGTTTTGCAACATTTTTGAGATTTGAAGTATGTGAGACTTGAATCAGGGAGAATGCTGTCATTTAGGCTCCTGTGGGGGTACAATATGGGTTACTTGTTATTGGTAACTGATGATTGAAGTGATAGAATGTCTTTAAGAGGCGCTTCTGAAGTATTGATTAGATAGCAACGGCAATACGGCTGCAAACTGTGGGTTAGTGAAAATACATATTATCAATGAAATACTGGTATAGTAAGAAAATAGCACTGGATCAGGTAGTAGATGGTGCAAAGAAGTTCAACTTTAATAAGTACAGTTGGTAATTCAAAAGAGGAACCGTGTGGCTCGACTTTACCTTCAACAGTTTAGAAGTACATTATCAGTAAAAAAACAGAGTTAGATTCCTTAAACCTTTGAATGAGAAATGTTTTGAATGAACAGACTAATCTATCACCCCACATTATCACACTCATTTTGTTTACTTCCGTGGCTCCTATACTTCATCATGATCTGTTGATGAAATTTGCATCCATAACTCACGTGCACGTTAATCTTGAAATTAAATTACTAAGGAGCATGAATCGTCAGGAGATCGATGCTGGCGAGGATACCATGTCATTTGAGGACGAGCTTGCACGTACGCCTCACCCTGTTGATGAGGATGTTGATATTTTCAGTTATTTAGACGTTCGTCTACTCGATATGTTTCTGAGGGAGCAGTTACGTGATGTGTATGATCGAATGCAAGCTGAAGGCACCCACCATAATTGGGATACGATAAATGCAGCACTTATGATGCATCTGGTTCTAGAGAGTTATAGGCGTGAACGTCTTCGCCGTGGTCGGAGGCTATATCACTACTTTGGAATTGTCCATTTATTCGGAATAATACCACTTCCTACCTTTCAATATAAGCAATTCTGGAGCGATCATTTACCTCGGCACATTGATCTTATGGGATACTTCAACCGCATGGTGGCAGCTTTAGGAAGGTATGCTAGAGTTGCTGGTGAAGTTCTTGTGTTTCTCATGTTGTTCCATCACGTATTTGCATACCTATTCTGGTTTGCCAACTTAGCCACCTTCTCAGAAAGTTTTACACGAGATACCTTCACGTACATATTCCGCAACTCCAAGAGTTTGCTCCAGCGTCATATTGAGATCCAAGGCCATGAAGGTGACGTCTTCTACTTTATGGGAGATGAGGATGTAGGAGTATGGAGGAGTGTCCTTTCTGGTTCATACAACACCCTAGCATATTACTTGATGACAAATTGCCAATCACTAGAGTCAGGACAAACATGCACAATCGACGACGGCAGTCTTGTGTTCAAGTTTCTGAGAGTCGTCGAAGAACATTTCCCCCATTTCAAAGGTGGGGTGCTCACACTGATAACCGTGGCAATCTACATAGCATATGCACTCTTTGGATGGTTAATAGGTATCCACATCTCATTGTATTTTACATACAGCATTGGCAAAAGAATCATGAGATTCGACGCCTTCTACACAGGGATCGGCGATATCATACGGAACAGCATGGGTAATATTATATAGTTCCATGGAAAGAGCATATACCACCTTTTAAAACCCCACAAAAAATGTAATTCTAAAAATTGTAATACCTTTTCAGTTGAACCAAACCGAATGTCAATTCCCGATGAAATGAAAGCTGTGGTCTTCCACGGACCATTTGATGTGTCCACGGAGGTTAGACCAACCCCCAAGATAACCGAGCCTACCGATGTTATCTTGAAAGTCAAGTATCTGGGACTCTGTGGAACAGATTTGCACACTTACAGAGGACACATTCCTGGGCCCAAGGGAGAGATCATTGGCCACGAATTTATTGGCAGCATTGTTGCTAAGGGATCCGCTGTCTCCGAGTTGGCCGTGGGGGATGTTGTTGTTTCATCCTTCACCGTTCAATGTGGAAAGTGCTACTATTGTAAGCAAGGTTTAAGTGGTGTTTGTGTCCATACCAACACATTTGGAAAAGTTGGATTGCCCGGTGGACAAGCCGAATATGTGCGAGTTCCGTATGCCGAGAATACCGTGATCAAGATCAAGGAATCCAATGATCCTACCTATGTCTTATTGTCTGATATTTTCATCACTGGATATTATGGGGTGAAGAAGATTATCAACTATTTTAATCAAGAGACTGCTAAGGGAGTCAAGAAATTGAGAGCGGATGAGATCACAATCTTGCAGATAGGTGCGGGGCCTGTGGGGTTGTGTGCATTGCGTATTCTCAAGCACTATGGGTTTACCAATGTGGTTGTAGTTGATTCCGTACCTTCCCGGTTGGAACAAGCAACCAAGTTTGGTGCACACAAGGTGATCAACTTTGAAACGGAACCAGAAGGAGTGAAAACCTTTGTCAAGGAACAAACTGACCTGATTGGATTTGATGCCGTATTGGAGGTGGTGGGTGCACAGTCATCATTGAAGTCAGCGTTTGAAAATGTCCGTCACAATGGCTTTATCTCATGTCTCGGAATGGCCCACGGAGAATTACCTTTTGACGGATTGCAGTGTTACGTCAAAAGTGTCAACATTTCTTTTGGAAGATGTCATGCTTGGTCACTCTTCGAAGAGGCATTGGAAGTATTTGACAAAGTAAAGGGTGACTTTACTCTGTTTATTGATCATACTGCAGGAATAAGTGAGAGTAAAGAGGCTTTTGAGCTTTTTGACAAGCACAAGGTGAATAAGGTTGTTTTTGAGTTTTAAGTTATCCAGTAGGTGATACAACTCATTTGAGAGAGATTGGTATGATCTTGAATAGTTTGTATGACTCTTGAGTATTTTTATTGCCAATTGCCTGTTTCCTGAGTTTTGTAGAGTTACCGTATATCCATTACCGTTCAATTGTAATTAATCATATAATTTATTCTTTACTGTGAGATTTCATGTTACGACAATCATTGATTTGAGGCTGTAATTGAAGACTCAACTATTCTCTGATTGGTAGTGTAGTGAGTTTTATAATCAAAAATTAATTAAATTTGAGATTTATACAAATTTTCATTCAATTGCTGCAAAAAATTCTAATCATCTGATTAAAGGATGGGCACTTCGTTTTCAAACTTTAATTATGTGAGCTTATTTTTACATCATGAATACCTAAAGTCAGTTTTATTTCCCCTATCGATATTCAGTGTAGTAGAATAGTCTGCAGTAAACTTGACTCGAAGAGCTTAGTCCACTTTAACCAGTTTATTGAAAATAAAATATTTAATTTGCAGCCCAAACATGGTAATTTATATGGCAATCTGAACTCATCTTCGTCGTCGTAAAATGTAAAATATTGACTCGTGCTGCACTCATCAACAGAGAATTGGCTTAAAGTGCATAAATTATTGCCGCTACCGTTTCTAGTTTACTAACCTAATATTTTAATGAGAAGTGAGATTGAACAGTCGCCGCACCACCAGAAGGTAAAAAGTGGGATTCTAAGTTCAAACAAGAGGTATTCTGTCAAGCGTCAGTGCTCTTTGTAAGCTTAACTAACTTTAAACCATAATCCTACTGTGATGGCCATGTTAAGTCACATGACATTTAATAGCATGAGACACGATGAAAAGCTGACTCTACTCAACATTTCCAAGGATTAGCCTTTATGGCCAAGTTGGTAAGGCACCTCACTAGTAATGAGGAGATCGTCAGTTCGACTCTGGCTGAAGGCATTTTTTTGGATCCCGTTTCACACATTTAACTCATAAGCATCCATAGAATACAATCAAAAATATGACCAGAACGTTGGCTAGTATCTGTTAGGACAATAATTAATACAACCCCTTCACCAAAACTCACATTCACCTTTAAAATATTAATACTTATCATGAACCAATAACCTTAAGTTCAACCCAAAGTCATCGGAAGATAAAGTTACCCCATTCAGAAAGTCACGTGCACAATTACCAAACACCCTCTCCAGCATGAAAAGATCGAACCGGCTTTCGAACAAGAGAAATCGATTTTTCAATTGGCTTGAGGCATATCATCGACCGCTGTTGAGGTGTTATTGATTTTGCGTGTGCTTTTATTTGATCATTAAGAGCAAGCTTTTCAATCAAGTCAAGAACGGATAACAAAAGACCGACTTCAGCTAAGTTCAGCACTGTAATGTCGTACAATCAAAGCAACGAGCTGCTACGCTCCAATACCAGGAGCGGAAAGGGAGCAGGAGCACCTAATGTTGGTGCCCAAGTACAGTTGCCTCCATTGAATCAACAATCACAAAATAATAACCAGCAGTATGTTCCGTCGCAGTTGGGGATTTATGCATACGGGCAACCGCAACAACCTGGAATTCAAGGTGGTGCAGGAGTGATCGGAGTGCCTTCTGGGGCTCCACCTACAGGGCAGTCGCTTATTCCAGGGAGTCTGATGACTTCATATAAACAGCAATCACCTCCGCAAGAACCATCGACCAACAATGGTAAGGCACGAGTACGTGTATCGAAAGCCTGTGATCGGTGTAGAACACAAAAAGTCAAGTGTTCGGGAACCCACCCATGCGCCAACTGTGTTAGATATAAAAAGGAGTGTATGTACTCGACTACATTAACACAAGTCCTCGCACAACCGGAACTGCCGCAGCTGTCCGAGTCCAGCTATGACCAAAATGCTCCACCCACCAAAAAGCAGAAGGTGGTATTGAGCTCAGTCGAGCCTTTTGGGCTTCCTGTAGTTAGTAAACTGAAGGACCTGGGATACGTGGCGCACTTGGAGAACCGTGTACAGTACCTAGAGAGTTTACTTTCAGAAGGGTCCAATGACATATTCAGAGAAGTACGCAACAACGAACCAGAAGTGAATACCATGGATGATCTTCTCATTGCACCTAGTGACAAGTGGCGGTTTTCACGTAGAACCCAGAACATGTTGCACGTTGAGTTGTGTAAACTGATGTATGGGAACCTTCTGGCTGATCTGCAAAAACAGGTGCAGATCCCACGTAGACAATTCTTTGGATGGAACTTGAGTGGATGCAACTACTTGCAGCCCGAAGAATTGCCTGCTCCACCGATTGTTGAAGTCGACGCACCGTTTTTGATTGACTACTTTTTCAACGAGATTAACCCGTTGTTTGCGATTATGCATGAGCCTGTCTTCAGAGAACAAGTTGAAGCTTATGACCAACTAGTTGCAACTGAGATCGAAAATAAGGGGACTTCAATGGACCTGAAAACAAACCAAACACGCTTGTTCAGTGCATTGCAGCACATGATATTTGCTCTTTCTATCAGATACACAGAGATGGCGAAACAATGGGGTCCATCTTTTGACATGCTCAAGATTGAAGAAAAATGTTTCAAGTACGCACACAAGATCATATCTATTTTGACATTTGAATGGGAATCGCTAGAGTTAATTCAAGGTTGGCTTTTGATAGGCATATACTTGCGTGTGAGCCATAGGCAAATCTCGTCATATCATGCGTTGGGCCAGGCGATTCTTATGACAAAGGCAATGGGACTTGGCAAAGAGTCTTCGCCATTGACCGATGCTACAAAGTATGAGAAACTCAAGGCAAAGAGAATTTATTGGTGTACCTACACGCTTGACCGGATGCTGGGACTCCAGACGGGCCGGTACTGTGGATGGCTTGACAGTGATCGTGACCGTGAATTCCCCAGCTTCGACTACAAGGCAGAATCTAACAAAGACAACTGGATCACTTTGGAAGCGTTTGCCATGTTGCATTTGGCGCGGATCAGTAACTTGGTCCACCTGATGAAGGATGACAATCCCAACGTGGTAAAGTACCAGCAACTCAACATGGAGATCACGAGGATGCGGACGTGGATGAACGACAATGGGTTCAACAACGACAACATCTTCAACAAGAAGGTTGAGAATCAGCGGGATTTAGTGAAGGTACAAGTCAAATTGAACTACTACGATTTACTCATTTGCGTTCATGGTAAGTTATTATTCAACTTTATAGGCCGCAGAGTGCCGAGTCATGGACTTCGCTTGGAAATGGTGCTAGAAGCGTGCCATGGGGTGGTAGAGGTTATGGACAAGTGCAACAAGAGGGGCGTTTTCTACACACCTTGGTACTTGGTGTTGGTTATACTTTTCAATACTGGTACCTGCGCAATAGCTATGATCAATGGGGGTGTTTTTGTTGACCAGAGCAGAACAATCTTGCAGAAAGCGATCAGGTTCATCAGCATATTAAAGAATGCCCCTGTACGTAACGAACAGGGTAAGATTATATTCAAGGAGCGGTTCAAGATGGCGAAAGAGTGCTTGTGGGCACTTAAAATGGCGAACAGGATGCTTATTCTTCGGTTCGAGGAAGATATCAAGGCATTGACGAATATCGGGATTGACCACGGGTCAAACGATGTTAATAACCAGACGTTTGCACAGATCGGAGGTTTCTACAACAACTCGAGCAACAGCTTTAGCACACTCTTTGAGGAACAGAGAAACCGATCGGAAGGAAGCGAGATGCAAAACTCGAAAGAGATGCAGGGGCAGGGGCAGGGGTCGCTGCGGCAGAAGAACACCCAAAAACAGTCGAATGACGGCTCAATCAAGCAGGAGCAAAGCACAGCGCCTATTATCCTGCCTCAAGATGGAGTAGAACACTTTTTACAGAGCCAAAACGATATGTTGAACGATGGGGACTACAACACAGTAGGCGACTTATTTGGGAACTTACAATGGTTTGACAAGTGGATTGACTTTGACTTTGACTTTTAGACCATAGCAAATTAGTAGTTGCCCACCGCCTTGGTGTGATTAAGGTTAACGCGTTTAGTTGATTTTTCTTATTCAGGCGGCCGCCTCGAATTCAGTACTCGTAGAGTTTTGTAAACAATATAAAGAGAATAGGAGCTGCTTCGAGAGGAAACAGAGTAAGCAATGAAGGCAGAAGAAGTAGAAGACACAGCCAGCGAAGTTGGCGAAGAGAGCGTGCTGTTTAACTGGAAGTCCAGTCTTAAAGACAGTGGTATTGTAACAGTGGTCGCATTGATTTGTTCTAGTGGGCATTTTGTCGAGTACTTCCCAGTACTGGCATACGTCCACGTTGCAATCTTCTTGGGAGCCAACTTGTTGTTCTTCTTGAACCACTTGGCATGGAGAAGTAGAGAAGAGGTTGTGTATAGTCAAGTTTAATTGACTTCAGAGATTAATGAATAGAAAATGACAGATACGTTGATGACATAATCAGTTGCAACTCCAATTAGAACTTCTGTTGCAGCTCAGATGCAGAATAAACGGTTTAAACAAGAGATGTGTTCGAGAAGTAAAGGACAAATATGATACCAAGATGTTTAAAAGGAAATTACTAATCAAGAGTATAAAAGTTAAGCTTGAATACGGCTTGGAAACTAGAAGTTAAGTCTAATAAATAGTAGTTGAAAAGAAAAGTGCTGGAGGAGTTAGGAGACTTAGGATAAGTTTATACTAAGGAATACCAATTGAGAAACAAAGAAGAGTAATAACGATTGAATCTACGTTGAGCAGACGAGTAGAGATGTAGAATGCTTTTCAAAAATCAACTATCAGAAGGAAATACAAAGGAATACCAAATAGTGAAAGAAGTGTAATGGGGTGAAATAGTACATCTCACGTTGTAGAATTGTAAAGATAAATGGTTCGACAATATACCCAGTCATACCAAGTTACTGAATAGGAGAGTAGTTATAGGAGAAGAGCCAAAACATGAACCCAAAAAGATTTATCCGAATCTTGAAAGCTTAGACTAGGAAACGTTACCAAACACAGAATTGTCCCATTATTTGCTGATCTTTTGCAAGGTTCTGTGATCTTCTCCAGAATCACCAATATCCCCACAATGTTTAGAGTCCTCAGAACCCCCAGAATCGTCCCCACAAGCCAGCAAGTTAACTCCACACTCCAAACCTAGACCAAATACTAATAAAAACCAAACGTAGCTCGTATACCAACGTCACCACATCATCGTTGTAGACTACTCCGCACACTTGCATCAATAAGAAAACCATCAATCTGTGGAGAAGGTTGTGCCAGGTTTGTGATGAACCGAAAATTGAAGCATTTCCGAAAAACAGTCCGAGAAATAGAAGGGGAAATAGCAAGAGGATGTGCGGCATCAGTGCCAAAAGAATACCATCCCCACCTATCTGTGTACCCCGAACGACCCCGACCCCATACCCCAGCTAGAACCTCAAAAGTAAGCGATCCTTTATGCTCCCCACAGGACTCTCCACAGTTGTTTATGCGATAAGGAGCGAATACCATTTTCGGCCGTGCTTTCAACAATCGTTAGTGTATTTTCACCATCTGCTCATCTCAAATCTGTGGGGCGTGAGTACCATGTTATTCAAATAGGGGAAAGTTCGTTATTGTGCAATTGCACAATCTGACGATTCTTAAACTAGTGTGATAAGAAACAGTGCCACAGTTGTTGAGTTGGAATTGCCAATGTTAACTATTGTTTCGTTTACTTCGTAACTCGCTTCTTTATTCCCTCGCTCCAACCCAGCCATGCATCGAGGCTCCTAATTCAACTCCTTTCCTGCCTTCTCCTTCCCTCTTTTCTCTTCCATCTTCCCATCCAATTCTCCCGGGGCTATAAAAAAAAAGATAAGAGGGCAACACAGTTGACCAGATTGGGAAAATATACCGAACTAGGCATGGCTTCCTCAGTATGTCGAGGCGGGGAGGAAAGTCTCGGGACGATTAAAGTTCCAATCTCCAGTACGTTATGTATGGACACAATCAAAAGTAAGTTGCTCCACGTTTCTGCCCATGGGGTTTCATCTTGGTTATATCCTGCGAGCCGAGGGCACATCACTCCAAGACTAAATTGCGTACCGTAGCACCCAAACCCAAAATCCAAGAGTAAAACACCCACAAGTTTAAAACCAAGCCCGTGGCACCCGACCTCAAACACTGTGTACCACACATTAGTCGATGGAACCGTTTTTTGTCCAATTAAACGCAACATCGGAACAACTCCCCATTCGATACACAAAGCTTTTGCAGGTCATCGGAAAAACTTTTTCGTGCACCCAACCACAAGATCAGCCCAAGTTTGGTACACGATTAGGATAAGGCCTTATCCCTAGCACCCTTACACCCTAGCACCTCGAATGCAGCCTTAGACTCTGGCGCCATGTACGCAGCATCTATACCTAAAAACAATACCCCAACAGAAGCACATGCCAACTTTGTCTAGGCTACCCTTTTCTGGAGAACAAATTGGCCGTTTCTTTTACAATTTACCTTTTTCTTTTTTGTAGGCTCTTTGTCCCCCACCCCCCTCCCCCCATTAAGTTCCCCAGGCTTGTGTGCGCTGTACGACGTCTTAGTTTTTTTTGTGGTGGTGGATCCCTTAGCGCAGAAAAATCAAATATAAAGATGGAACCCGCGGCCTAAATGCACATTTTGCAATTTACCAACTTCTCTTTTAATAATGCCTTTGAAGGAGAAGCGAAGCAAAGAAGAAAGACCTTATAAATGTACCTTTTGTGAGAAAGCTTTCCACAGGTTGGAGCATCAGACTAGACATATCCGTACTCACACAGGAGAAAAACCACATGCATGTCCATTTCCTGGGTGTCAGAAACGTTTCAGTAGGAGTGATGAGTTGACTCGTCATTTACGGATCCACAACAATCCGCTGAGTCGTAAGCGTAAGAATAATATGGTTGGCGAGGACAAGGATATGTCTATGCAGGTGCCTTTAACTGCAGTCCCTATTCCTATCCAGGATGCCAATGGTAATTATTACCATTCGGTGTATTATGTGCTGCAGGAGCAGTTAAATCAACAACCACAGCAGATTCAACAGATCCAGCAATTACAGCAAATCCAACAGATTCAACAGATTCAACAGATCCAAGCTCAACAAGCCCAACATGCTCAGCAGGCTCAGCAATCTCAACAATCTCAACAACAGTCTCAATCACAACCACAATCACAAACTTCAGTACCGACTCTTTCACAAGTGTCGCCTATAGCCATACGACAGGACTTTCAAGGCAAAGCTCTCTTTTCGCTCCCATCATCGCCAACTAACAGACCTGCTATTGGCCAAACACAGCCTGGATTCTACGCTGTGGGTACTAGTCCACCAGAAATCACCAAATCAGAAAGCACTACTAGCATCTCAAGCAACAACGGACACTTGTTTAGCCGCCAGGGCACAGTGAGCACAGCCAACTCGGCAATCACATCAGTCTCGACGTCACCTGATGGACTGTCAACCAACCTCAAGGGGTTCGGCACTGCACACCCACCTTCACACCACGTTCCTCCTGTCACCTCGTTATCAAACTTGAATGAATACTTTTTACACAACCAACAAAAGTACAAGACTCTGTCGAGCCTGCTTAATTCGATGGCCAAGGTAAAACTGTCGGGCAACTTATCTAGTCTCTCTGGCTTACAAAGAATGACTCCACTTAAACACCTGCCTCCAAGCAATAAGTCACATCCAGCAACCCCACATCTGCTTGCTCAACTGCAACTGCAGTCAACATACTTTTCACTTCCTAAACAGCCCTCGCTGACCTCACTCAACTTGGAGTTTTACGGCCAACAACAACCGGCCACCAAGAAGTCGAGACCCAACTCACCCACATTAGCACAAAAACAAGCTCAGCACCAACAGAAGTTTGTGATCTCGCCCGGCGAAACCCCATTACAAACCCCATCGGAATCACCACAAATGCCTCCACAATCATACCCAGAAACAGGAAACAAAACCAACGCACTTCACTTACTCACGGCAGCATCCCAGAACTTGCAGGAAGAACAAGATAGATTAGAGAACCAACACCCAGACAGCATTGCTACTACTGGAACACAATTGCCACCTATTAGACTGGTACTTAGCTTCACCTCGCTCTCGAACTACCCACCTCCACTCATGACCCGTTCCTCGAGCGTAAAACGGGCACCAGCACAAAATCAAACAGAATCGGTGAGTCCACAGGCAAGCAAGTCGACCATGGATTTGTCGAATTTGATGACATAGATGATATAGATAATTTATGATGACGATATAACATTAAACAGAGTAGAGAATTCCATGGATGTTGAGGAGAGATGGTAGATTTCTACGTATTGAATGTACTATAGGTCTAACTGAGGTAACACAGAAGTTCCCGGGGATAGAGAACAACTAAGATCATATTTGGGTCAAGAGACTAGTGGATTTGTGTTTATAATATTTTAGATAAGTAGAATAAGAACAAGAACAAGAACAAGAACTAGGACAATAACAAGAACGAAAGTAGAATAGAGCACAACATATACGTATATCTTCAGTATTCATTCAACAGAATTTGGAATTGTAACCATGAAATACCCTAGCGGGAACCTAAAAATGGTAGACCTACGGAATACCCAAGGATATTCAACCGTTAGTTTTATGATACAATAACAAACGATTTTCTCCATAAGTGACTCAATAGCGCTAATTGAGTCAATTCTGGCTCCGAAGTTACCCAATCCTTTTACAACTGCAACATAAACTCTCCCAACACTTTACATATGAACACTAAATTAATCCCCAAGTAACATCAATTTTAGTGCTCCTTTTTTTTTACTCCTATTCTCTATGAGCATCGTCTCCTTTCTTAGACTTTAATTCTACCGTGAGTACATTGTTTCACCCCACTAATTATCTTGGTTTCTCCACTAATTTCTTAGACCTTTATCTCTCAAGTGTCTAACTCCTATTTCCTTGAATTCTTCTTCATCTCATTAATATATAGTTTGAGATATTTCAGAAAGTTTTATGTTTTCATAAAGTTCAGCAAAATTCAATATCCATGATTTTTATGAATACCATCTCATAATAATCTTTATTCAAAATCAGAATTTGCCCTCGAGTGAATTGGACAAATGGACGGAGATAGTATTCACCTTCCTCATTACTCTCTTAATCTCTACGAACATCGACAGTGACAATACTGTCTTCTTCAATTAATAATCTACTATTCTATCATAACCATCAAACGATATACTTTTGCCACCATCATCTAGTACAACGGTAGGTATATCCATTATCACTATAGGTAGGTACATCCATCTTAACTATGGGTAGGTGCATCCATCATTACGATGGTAGGTGCATCCATCCTCCTCATGGAAGATCTCCATTTTGAGCGTCCCCTTAACTGAATTTTTTTTTGGGGGGGAAGGTAGTGCCTAGAGAGTGGGGACAGTAGTGACATATAAATAGGCTGCAAAGATCTTAAGATAAAGCAATCAATTATTATCAATACAGAAAATGTCTATTAAATTGAGTTCAGGATATGCTATGCCACTTGTTGGCTTTGGGTGCTGGAAGGTTAACAACAGTACTGCCCCAGACCAAATCTACAATGCCATTAAGGTTGGATACAGATTGTTTGACTGTGCTATGGACTATGGTAACGAAAAGGAAGTTGGACAAGGATTGCGTCGTGCACTTGACGAGGGATTGGTTTCTCGTGATGAATTGTTCATTACTTCTAAGTTGTGGAACAACTTCCATGACCCAAAGAATGTTCCAAAGGCATTGGATCGTGTATTGAGTGACTTGGGCTTGGACTACTTGGACTTGTTCTTGATCCACTTCCCAATTTCCTTCAAGTTTGTTCCATTTGAAGAAAAGTACCCTCCTGCTATGTACACTGGAGATGGTGACAACATAACTGAAGAAAACGTTCCTCTTTTGGACACTTGGAAGGCTTTGGAAGCATTGACCAAGCTGGGTAAGACTAGATCTATTGGTGTTTCCAACTTCAGTGCAGCATTGATCCAAGACTTGTTGAGAGGTGCTACTATCAAGCCTGCTGTATTGCAAATTGAACACCACCCATACTTGCAACAAAAGACCTTGCTCGATTACGTCCACAAGAACGGTATTGCTGTCACTGGTTACTCGTCCTTTGGTCCTCAATCCTTCTTGGAATTGGGTCACAATACTGCTCTCCACACACCAACCTTGTTCGAGCATGACACAATCAAGTCTATTGCTACTTCTCACAAAAAGTCTACTGCTCAAGTATTGCTTAGATGGGCCACTCAAAGAAACATTGCCATTATTCCAAAGTCAAACAACCCAGACAGATTATATGACAACTTGCACGTCAACGACTTTGACTTGTCAGAGGCTGAACTTGAACAAATCGCCAAGTTGGATATCGGATTGAGATTCAATGACCCTATTACTTGGGGTAAGGTTGGTTTCCCAATTTTCTATTAATCTAATTGACCTAGATGGTTATATAAAAAATAAATTAAATGATTAGAATGGATTGAGAGTAGAAGATAGAGTAGTTGAATTGATATTTACAAATTATGGAATACTCTTATTTTATTCAAAGTACTTTTTGTAATAAATTAACTCTAAACTTTTTCATTAAAGAGACTCCAAAACAGCATCTCTCCCCAAAACCATAATCTTCAATTGTGAAACAAAATCATCCCTATTAACATATGCTCCACACATTCTTCTTTTACCAGTGAATTCGGTTCTCAGGTGGAAACATCTCCAGTTGTCGAAAATAAGACATTGGCCAGGTCTCAATTGGTAGAACAATTCATTGTCTGGACTAGTGATGATCTCGATCCAATGTCTGATTGCAGCATAGAACTTAGGGATGTCTGCAGGATCATCCCATTGGTCCATTGTCGATCTGTCACTTTGATTCCATCTGACCTGGATCAATTCTCCCTGTGGGTCCAATTTGAAAACTGGTTGCGGAATATCAGGTTGGATGCAAACCAATTCTTCTCCAGCAGAATGTGCAGGGATCCGGATTCTTGTGAGGATCTCGTAACTTTCTGGGTGAGTCTCCTTTAAGATCTGTGCTGCTCTGAAAGCATCTACCAACGATGTAGTCCCACCTTCACCATCATGGTGTAATAAATGGAACAATTGTAAACCTGGAGTGTCTGACCAATATGTTCCGTCAGTGTGAGACAGGATGTCAATGTTTGTATAAGCAGTATCGGCTTTGGACAAGTCACTAGTAAAATCCCAGAATCCTCCATAATGAGTGGGTCTTATGTAAGACAACTTTTCAACCAACTTCTCTGTGTCTTCCGGAGTCACAGGAACATTGTCAATCAAACAGAAACCATGTTTCCAAATCTTCAAAGACCAATCTTTAACAGCTTCAAGATCAGTGGCATTGATGATCTTGTTGAAGTCCACGGCTGGTAACTTGTCAAGTGGCATGTCCTTTGTCTGCCATAATTCTTGCTTCAACAATTTCGTATTACCTTTAAGTTTAAGTTCTAATGGAACAAGCCGAGGATTGTATGAGTGTAAGAATAACCACTCAAAAGGATACTCACTTGCATGATCTTCCTGACTCCAAATAACCTTCAATGACTTCTCTTCAACATCAATCTGTGCTGGATAAATACCCGAATCAATCAGTGCAGAATTAAGAAGACGTTGTTTTGTAGATGGGTAATAACATAAATCACAATGACAATTGTCCCTCAACCAAATATGATGGAAACTGGTAACATTCCCTGCATCCCATTCAACACGAAGTGTATCCTCAGAACTCTTAACAACTGGCATTTTCTCAATTAATGAACAATTAATGAACAATCAATGAACAATCAATGAATAATTTATTCAACGTTTTCCCCACACGGAAATTGTTCCATTTTATATATATGTATAGTGATTACATAACGTCTTACTTGAGACTTCCTATTTTTCTTATCTTGACGACATCACCTGTTTGAAATATCACTGCGACATTTAATCATCTAAGTAATTAATTTCTCCCCCCACCACACTATAGTTGAGTATTGAAACCTAGAAATCTCCATTTATAAATCATCAGATCATATAGGTCTTTCGGGAATCGTTTTAAGCTGTATATTTGTATGTACAGCATTTAATTTTCCTAGTCTGTTATCTTAAAAATTGCAGTGATGACTACAGACATATTGCCATCCTTTAAAGCGGAGCAATCACCGCCGCTGCGTCTGCTGTGTCAGAGTACTCATTCGGAAGCGAATATAAGTGATGCGAGTCAGCATCAGTATGAGGTTCAAAGTTACCTGGATGATCTGCGTCGTGGCCTGAGTCTGAACCCCAATGAACTGCTGTCGTTCCAACCTGATTGGGTGTCAATGGATGTTGAAAAGTTTGGCAAGTCATTCTACAATAGTGACGAGCAGCCACTCAATGAGCATATTAAAAGCTTGAAGGAGCGTGCTCTATGGGCTGCTTTATCGAAATCCGAAGACATCCTGGTGTTCCGTGAGTACCTGAGAACCACAGATGGTCTCTTGAATAACGCCCTCAGACTGAAGGTGTGGCGTATTCTTTTAGGTGAGAAGCTTGAGACTGCTGACCCAGGGACTAAGTTCCAACTGCACGAGTTATTCTTGGGTGACTTGGAATGTGCAGACTTACCTTCGCACAGAGACGAAGATCAAGTCAAATTAGACATTCAACGGTCCTTCACAGTAGTGGCGCCCATCCAAAAGGACTCATACACTACAATGTTCCTGCGTGCCGAAGTAGAAGAGCTCAAGAAGAAGCTATTGCTCTTGGTTACACGGATTTTACGCAAGTACCCGTCACTCAATTACTACCAAGGGTACCATGACGTAGCAAGCATGGTATTACTCGTATGCCGCGACAGCGAGGATGACCTGCTGGCATTCAAGCTCTTGGAAAGACTCACCCTTTTACACTTGCGAGACTTTATGATCCAGGATATTAACTTACTGATAAATCACTTGCGGCTCATACCGGCATTACTTGAGCAACTTGACCAAGAACTTTTCGAGTTGGTAAAGCAAGTGAGCAACTCATTTGTATATGACTACAACTTCTTTCAAGCGTTATCGTCAATCTTAACGCAATTCAGTCACGATATCCAGCAATTGCTGCAGGTGTTGGTGATATGGGACTTTGTATTGAGCTACGACTCAGTACTTGCCAATGTCTACGTGTATGTTGCTGCACTCGAGCATTTTAAGCCTCGGATATTCAGTCAATTGGATTCAGATGTGCAGAATGCTGATAAGGACGTTGTACACACCTTGGTGTCGCCGTCGCTGCTCTTCAATATGCTCTCGGACCAAGATTTGGTAAAAATCTTGAACAAGGCTAAACTGTTGATAGAAAGTTGTCCAATCGACAAACTCCCGGCTACCACGTTTGAAACGTGGTTTGGTGAGTACAACCAAACTTCAGTTCTCATGAATACATCCAACATGTACGGACCAACATTGCGTGAAACAATCGCAGATGACTTGGAACATATAATGGAAGTCCAAGAGAAGGAGATTTCTAAACAGAGGGCCCGTGAAGCCGAAATACAAGAAAAATTCTTACAACAGCAAGAATACTATTCAGAATACGACTCGTCCAACCCGCTGCTATCATCATCTATGAGCCTTGGTACAAACTCAACCCTCTCAATTGCCAGCCTTGCATCATCGAGGATCTTCAGGAAAATCTTTGGCTCAGAAACAACCATTGAAACCACCACCGAAGAGGATACATCAGAAGACGAGGAAAAGAAACAGGTTGTCAGACGTAACTTTGAAAGCAACATCATCAAGGTTAGCATCACGGTTGGTTTTGTAGGATTTGTACTCCACTTCCTCATCACTAAGTCGTATCCAAACTTCTACAACCAGGGAGTATTTAGGACTGTGTTTGACCCTGTTTGGAAATTTGCAAGCCATGATATCCCTGGATTAACTAGGGATATAGGACACACAGGAGCTAACTTGGCCAGTGAGTTTACTGCTGGTATCAGTGACGCATACAGACACGCAACCGAATCTGACTTCTTGAACACTGGTGTTCACTTGGGACAGATTGGTATTGGGAGTTTAAGAAACACAGTCTTGCAATTTGGCCGCTGACTAGCGGAATACGGTGAACTGGAAGAAGATTCATAGTCTGTCGAGTGCATACCTTTTACGTATTTTCTGTATTATATTATATTCAATTCTGTTACTATTTTCTTCATCTATGCTAATCAGTAGAGTAGAGATGACAGCCTTAGGACTCTGAATAATGAGCACTTGAATGAATGGAAAAGCTGTCAACTCAAGACTGAAATCTTAACTCTCAAAATCAATCTCATAAACAAGGACTGAGTCTGTGAAGGCAGCTTGACCCCAACCTCTATTTCCACTTGCAGAGATCATAAATCTTCCTGTTTCATCCACATGCAACATACTGAGAATACCACCTTGATGTCCTGGGATAATTAAGAAAGGTGTTGCTTGCTTCTTCAATGAGTTGCTGATTGTCTTGTTGTTAGACGACAATTCATCGTACAACTTCAAATTGTAAAGTCTGATGTTATCGTTGGATCCACATAAGAGGAAGTCTTCGTTAGGCATGGTAGCTAAAGCACTAACAGGTCCTGAGATCTTGGGGAATGTGAGGGTTTTGGATACGTTAGGTATCTGTATATGCGTTCTCAGTTGTTTATGTGGCATGCGTACAGAGAATTCTTCCACAGTACTGTTTCTCCTACCTACGTAGATCATGTCTCCTGAGTTTGACCATGTCAGTGACATACACCATGGAGGAACTCCCTCGGTTACTCCAAAACGTATTACTGGTGTTGGTGTACGCACATCCCAGATGTTAACTGTTCCGTCTATAGTCGAACTCAAAAACACTTGGTCATTTGTGAGTGTTTTTGAGCTTCCTGGTGCTGGTGTATCCTCAAGTTTAGGTTTCTGTGTATCTTGTGCTTCCAATATCTTCTGCTTATGCTGTTGTTGTTGCTGTTTCGTTTCATCATCGCTGTCTCCAAACAAGGAATCTACGTCGCTTTCTTCTTTGGGTTCGCCTTCTTCCACAACCAAATCAGTGAGACCTTGTGGTCTATACTGAATGTTTGAGATTTGTCCAGTACATCTCTCAAAAAGTTGTGTTAACTTACCAGTTTGGAGATCCCACATTCGAATTGTCTTGTCCCATGAACCCGATATGAATTTATCTTGTTCATTATTTAATTTAATTACGGAGACTGTGTCTGAGTGACCCGTTTTCAGGGTTCTTGCATCTTTAAAGTAATGATGGATGGCACCTTCATTGTATCTCATAGTATATAGCGAGATACCACCGCTTTGTAGTCCAGAAAGGCACCACAATCCCTTCTTTTCTGCGTCAAGTGCATATACTGGATTGGTTTTGGGTTCGTAACTCACTGACCCAGTGATGAAGTCGCTTGGTTTTAGTTTGGGGTTGGTGTTCATCAACTCAGATTGTGTCAATGGCTGTTCATTTTCCCAGTATGAGACTATCACACCTGCCTTTGTTACTGAGTCAACTAAATTATGTTTCTGAGCCATGGTCAAGGGTGATTTCCCTTGGATTGAAGAAATGAAATCATATTTGCGGACAAATCCGTCCTCGCCTCCCGTCAAGATCCATTTTGGACCTTCTGTAAATGCAAACGCATGGCATTGACCCAGGTATGGGATCGCCACCGAGGGAATAATATCGAAACCTGTGGCAATACGAGCTTTGTTGATTGTTTGTTCACGAAATGTTACTGGCGACATCTCTGACTCGTTTGATGTTTGTTCATCTTTTTGAGTATCATCGGTTTTGTCGGTAGAGTCTGCAGCAGATTTACGTTCCTTATCAGCCGTTGCTTCGGGTGTATCGTCTACCATATTTATTTCACCCGAGGCATCCTTCTTATCGTTTTGAGCTGCTTCTTCTTCTTCTTCGTCGTCTTCGTCGTCGTCACCTTCACCTTCACCATCTTCATCCTCATCTTCCTCCTCCTCCTCTTCATCATCTTCATCATTATCATCATTTTCATCCATGATCTCATCATCGTCTTGTTCTTGTTGTTCCAGTTGTTGTGTTTCCTGTTGCAGTTGCATCATATCATCCTCTTGTATATCATCCATGATTTCGTCGTCATTGTCTGGAACATTGAACAAATCATCTTGTTCTATCGATGCCATTCTATAATACAGTTATTCAAGATAAAAAGTGTTGTGTCCGTTGGGATTTTGGAATCGAATTGACTAAGATCCTATAGTGTTTAATAATACAGTAAAGAGTGAAACTAAAATGTGTTTTGGGTATGTTTTGCATGTCGCGTTTTGGATATGTCGTGATTTTCCCCAAGATGAAAAATTCAAAGTGTTTAAATGTCGTCGTCCATTTTTTTTAATTAGAGAAAGGAGGAGAAGATTAAGATGAGGAGTTAGGTTGTAGGTTTGATTCCAAAGGTTTGGGTGTGCTTGATATCAATTAAATTACATTCACTTCAATCTTTTTAAATTGAGTTCTTATTATGCAGAAAAGTTCATGCATTATTATAATATACTATAGACAATTAAACATCTACTCGTAGATCCATCCGTGCAAAGCAGGCTTGTACTCAGCCAACTCTTCCTTCTTGAACCACAAGCCAATTTCCTTGTTGGCAGATTCAACGGAGTCGGAACCGTGACAGACGTTTCTACCCATGTCAACGGCAAAGTCACCTCTGATGGTACCTGGGGCAGATTGCAATGGGTTAGTGGCACCCAAGATAGCTCTACCTTGCTTGACAACGTCCTTACCTTCCCAGACGGTGGCCAAGACTGGACCAGACAACATGTAAGACAACAACGATGGGAAGAATGGCTTAGATTGCAAGTCATCGTAGTGCTCTCTCAACAAAGCTTCGGTTGGGTGGGTCAACTTAATGGCAACCAACTTGTATCCTCTGTTTTCGAATCTAGAGAGGATCGAAGCGATCAATCCTCTTTGGACTCCATCGGGCTTAATAGCAATAAAGGTTCTTTCGGTAGACATTGTTGGTTATGTTATAGAGAAGTTATGAAAAAAAAAAGGACTCGGCAAGTTTTATTTATAGTGGCAGTGGGTGAAAATTTTTTGTGTGCGCTGTTCAAATTTTGATTGGTTGGAACGGGGTAAGTAGAGTGACACGTGTGGGGTTGTTTGGTTGGGTTACTTGATAGACGGATGTGATGGATGTGATGGATGATAGTTGATTGATTGTTAGTTATAAAGATTGGGTTTGAAATGGTTCATATTGATTGGTTTGAATCGTGCTTAATTTGCACCCATCTTAGTGTACTGCATACAAGAACCGACTTTTGAAGTATCGAACACTTCAACTCAAGGAAGCGAGGTATGGAATAAGCGAGTATAAGTAATGACGACAAAGAAGATATCGCTTGCTCGGTTCACTTTACAAAGTATTAGTAAATAAAGAGGGAAGGTTATTATAATCCTCCTTATATATATTTTTGTTTATGTAACAATCTCTCCTCACTCGTTTTAAGATAAACAGCCTAAATGTGCGAGATGAAGTTAGAATCACCAACACAACCCACATCTTATTGTATTATGAGTTACGGTAAACAAATATGAAGTTGTTGATACATAAAATACGAGACGTGTACTTTGAATCTTATTTTACACTTCTTTTTAAGCAGCAAACTGCCTAATAAATAAGGTACTGTTTATATGGTGCCTTATAGTAAGTTTAGTTGCCTCGTAATTAATACTTGTATACGGTGTTGTATAAAGGTTGAGAATAATATTTAGAAGAAAGATTATGAGTTAATCGTTTTTTCGCTTCTCAGTATATGAAGCTTTAATGTAACTAGTTTAGAATAGTATACAAATGTGACAAGATTTTATTATTTTGTATTCTCAAAATTGAACAGGTGGTAAATTTTGCAACCAAAATTATACTAGTGAACCAGGGTTGATAATTACCTTTGTATTTATTATTCCTCATCGTAATATCAATATAAAAGATTTGAAGTATTAATAAAATCAACAGTCAAGTATACATTACCCCATTAATAACCCCAAACATCCACCCCACTTCTTTCACCCCATTACACGATTAGTCCAAAGAATGTAATTCAGCTCCTTGAGAGTACCTTGACGTTATTTTACTTAAGAGCAGTCTACTATAGTACATCTACTTTAACTGGAACAGAACACTGAAAGATATAAACTTCTTTTCCTAAAGATGCAACACAACTGCAAGTACTCCAAGCGTATCAAAAAAAAAAAAACATCCAATAGCACCTTTAATTCCAAACTATATTCAATAAACATACCTTAAATACACCTCACCAAAAGTCCATTCCAAATGTACAGTCCTGCCTGTCAAATTCTTCTCTTCAAAATCTACATACTGAATATAGTATAACCATGCACTATCAAACTTTCAGCACTAACATCTTAGTGCCACTTCCTTCTCTATCAATCCAAAAGTCAAAAAAGCACAACTACCGAAGTAAGTCAGGATAACCATTCATCTGGCTGCAAATCAAAAACACTCATCACACTACTCTACATCACTCTTAAACTTACCTGATCTCATCCCTTAATGGTTTCATTCCGAAAACAGGCGTTTCCTTACCTTTTTGAGACCACTTTAATCATCCTAACATTGCATTGAATCTACATCATCCAATGTAAATCCACTTCTATGATTCTAAGCCTACAATTAATAACCAGAATTCCATCTTCAAAATTCATCTGTATCCACTACCAACACGCCCTCGGCACGGCCTCATCCACAGCCACGTCCACGTCCACGTCTTCGTCCACGATCAATACTAAAAACACCAAGCGCAAAACGCAAACATTAACGAAAAGGTAAACAGAATTGCATACTTTACGCACCGGTTCATTCCAAGTATCCATACCCCAACGTTCCAACTACATCCACAAACACCAACCATAACCAACGAAACCGTTCAACACACATACCAAAACAATACCACAAAGTAACGAAAGTATCTAGATCAAAATTCCCAGTGGAATAGATTTAAGGAGATTTACGCAGAAATAGGGTTTGAACATACAGACATCAACTACCTAGTTACAATACACAAACTAGTAGACTGTAGTACAATCCACGCCAAACGTGGCATTATACTTACAACACATGCAATCCCCCCAAAATCGGACACTTTTTCCCTCCCACAATGAACAACGCAAACGCGAAACATTTCAAAACAAAACAATTGAATACAAAAAAAAACAGAAAAAAATAAGGCGTAGTTGAAGTTCACAGTTATCCCTTTTTCAAGAGTGCAGGATCCTAAGGTTAGACTATTAGAGAGGTTGAGCTCACAAAGGAAAAGTTAATAATCACAACAAAACACAAATTGTGCTTGTTTAGTCAAAAGAGAAACACAAATTTTTCTGTTTGGGGAGACCAGATTTTGCATAGAAAGTTGAGATTTGGATTTGATATTTTGTTTACGAGTTGTTGTTGATTGATTGATAGATGTTGTGAGAGCCATGACCACGCTTGTTCAACAACAGTCACATACATCGCTGTATGAGTTTACTTCAGAGTATCCATCATCGGTGAATGTGGATAAGGTGGTGCAGCTGGTGACCAATGCCACGAAGAGGTTATCACAGATCTCCACCAACACGAACAATTCTAATAAGAAGAGGAAGTCACAGAATAAAATCGGGCCTTGGAAATTGGGTAGAACTTTAGGTCGTGGATCTACTGGTCGAGTACGTTTGGCTAAGAACATCAATACTGGTAAGTTGGCTGCAGTTAAAATTGTTCCTAAACTGAACTTCAAACAGCTCGAGAACCCAAAGTACAAGTATCCTCTGACCACAGAAAACAAAGATAGATTACCGTATGGTATTGAAAGAGAAATCATCATCATGAAGTTGATGTCCCACACAAATATAATGGCTTTATATGATGTATGGGAAAACAAAAACGACTTATACTTGATCTTAGAATACATCGAAGGTGGTGAATTATTTGACTACTTGATCAAAAGAGGGAAACTCCAAGAATTCGAAGCCATCAACTACTTCAAGCAAATCATACACGGAATCAGCTACTTACACCAATTCAACATCTGCCACCGTGACTTGAAACCAGAAAACTTGTTACTCGACTTTAACCGTAACATCAAAATAGCCGATTTTGGTATGGCAGCACTCGAAATCAGAGAAAAGTTATTGGAAACTTCGTGTGGGTCCCCACATTACGCAAGTCCAGAGATTGTCGCCGGTAAAAACTACCACGGAGCACCCTCCGACATCTGGTCGTGCGGAATCATCCTCTTTGCATTGCTCACGGGACACTTACCGTTTGACGACGAGAATATCCGCAAATTGTTGCTCAAAGTACAAAGCGGAAGCTTCAACATGCCTGAAGATTTGTCTTGGGAAGCCAAAGACTTGATCAGCAAAATGTTAATTGTCAACCCTGATGATAGAATCACCATCGACCAAATCTTAACACACCCACTCTTGACGAAATACCCAAACCCTAACGGCGCAGGAGAACTTGAAGATACCATGAACTTCCGTAACTTATCTATACATCCGATCGACCTGGTGGACAAAATCGACAAGGAGATCTTAAAGAACTTATCTGTGTTGTTCCATAACTGCAAAGAGTCTACGATCATCCAGAAGTTATGTTCACTGGAAAACTGCCCGGAAAAGATGTTCTACTACTTATTGATGAAGTATAGAAACGAACACGCAGCTGCCACTTCACCTTCATCGAACCCAGCACCACAAATGCCACGTTCAACGTCAATTGTTAAAACAACAGTGTACGACGAAGTGACAGGAGAACAACACACCACAATCCAAGAAGTGCCGACAGACATACCAAAGTCCACATCAATATATTCCAACAAATCGCTCAAGAAACTACACAGCAACAAGGTTTTAGCGAACATCACAAACACAGTATCACTGCCGAGCCTGTCTGTAAAGAACTTCAAAGCACTGACATCATTCAACAGAAAGAAGATGTATGCGGGCCTGAAAAATAGCTCGCAAAAGTCATTGAAGATGCGCAAGTACTCAAACTCACAAGTCATATCTGGATCATCACTGTGGGACAACACAAGCAATTCTGCTTCCAACACCCCATCCAGAAGAACCACTCGCTCGTCAAAGCATAGCCCAGTGAAAACAGAGTTTGAAACTCCAAGATTGAACCACAAGGAAACAGGGTTGAAAACTCAGGAATTGAGGAAAGTACACCCAGACACACACTTGGATGGAAAGAAGGGCAAGTCTTTAATCAACTTTGAAAAGATTATAGACGAAAAGTTCAGCGAAGACCAACTCTTATCAAGCAGTAATACACCAAAGGAAAATGGCAGAATTAACTCACCACATGACATGAGGGCACATGAAAGGCAATTAGCAGCCAAGGTAAAAGCAAAGAATGAAGAAAGAGCTCTACTCCAGAAAGCAGAGGAACGCGAGAACTTGCGAAGAAAACAAGAGGAAGCAAGAAAGGACATTGAGCGTAGGAGACAATCTGTTTTGCTCCAAGAGAGACAACGCCAGGCTTTAGAGAAGTTGCGTAAGCACGAGTCGTCGAACGATTTCGCCGACATCGCATCTCTTGCATCATCCATATACGGTTCCAATCGTAGATTCGCAACTGATCCATTGTCGTCATTGGACCCTAGACTGAGCAATTCCAGAGTTAGCTCTCCATTGCTCAGAGCAAAGAGTTTAGCACTGCCTAGAAAGAAGGGAATCAGTAAGTTCCAAGATGATAGCTCGAGACCATTCAGTGGATCTCCACGTAAATTAAGTGACAACATTAAGACTTCAAGTTCCAAAAACTTGGCCAGTTACTTGGCGAGGGAAACAGTTGCATCGAAGTTGAGCACACAATTGGTACCAGAAGAAGTAGACGAAGCAGAAGTAACTACATTGCAAGAGTTCAATCATAAGGAACAGAAACGTGATGATACAACCAGTAAGCGTATCAAGTCTTCACAAATGCTTGCTGATAATGTAGATGCAGACACTTCAAACCAAAGCTCTTTTGGATACAAAACCGTTGCATACGTTAGAGGTTCGAACTTGTCACAACTTTTAGTTGAGGAAAACCACGAAGACTATGAAGATGCAAGTACCACTTTTGGATCCCAAAGAGACATGATACCAAACCCAACGTTTTCTCGTTTCTCATTTGGAGGTATACTTTCACAATCAGCTGCAACCAATGAACAAGGTGATAGAGACATCAAGAATATATTGGCAACAACGTCTGGTACTGTAATTAGGAAAACTGAGCAAATCAGACAAGCTCCTGGCAAGAAGAGCCAAATGAAGAAATCCTCAACTACCAATTTACTTGGGTTGGCGATGCAAGACCCTAGTAGGCATTCATCTAAATCAACGAGGACTTCTTCGAAGCAAACTAATAGTACCAGATACCCATCTGAAAGCACAGCAGGAGGAATCGACAGCGGTGATGAGCAGTTCCTTCGTGATGAGTTTGTTGACGTCGACAATTACGTGGACACAGATGAGACTATGTTGGACGACACGTACGATGCAAAGTCTCCTAATGCTACATTTGAGGAAGACTACTCAAACTTTGATCTCATCAGTACACGTATTGCTGATGTTGGCAAGGTGAACACAATCAAGCCAAGTATTGTAGAAACACTGTCCAACGAATCATTGGCAATTAATGAAATGAAGCCAACACCATCTGATCCTAAGAAACCTATGTTGATTGAGCTTAACAAACCAAACTTGAAACCGTTGAGCAAACAAGAACTTCAAAGAGAACTGCCAGACCACCACAATAATGGTCTGACTGTACGTAGTCTTTTACCTCAGCCACAAGCGACCCAACACAACCAACATAGTCCACGCAGTCAAAAGAGTTTCCTGAGTTCTGGTACTACAAAACGCCACGCACCAACACGTACTCGTGGAAGCGTTAATGACAAGGACAACACGATGGTGTCCAAGAACTTTGAAGTATTTGACTCGCTGTCGATCATGAACGAACCCCCAGTTCGTAAACCTAAACGGAAGGGTGAGACAAAGGTTGTCACAATTAACAATCACCCCGACATCCTAGAAGGAGGAGCTCCTGGAGATGGGTTTGAAGATGTTGAAGAACTCGATGCTGTTGAAGATTCACTTTTCAGAAGATTCAGTTTGAAACCTAAGAGAAATGCTCCTAAACCACCATTAGAGATTAAACCTTTGCCACCAAAGGTACCAGAAAAGACCACTACCAACCAAAACAGATTCTCACATATTTCGACTCAATCGAAGGTATCGGAAGATGGTACACGTAAGAGTAATTGGTTTAAGAAGTTCTTCCAAGCGATTTCTTCTCCAGGGACTAAGACCAAAGAGAATTCCAAAGCTTCGAAGGATTCGTGTACGGTAGACTCTACATTGTCATCAACAGAAATGTTCCGTGTTATCAAGGCTCATTTGGAATTGAAGAAGATTGAAGGTTCTATAACACAAGTCGATATCGACGAAGAGTTTGGATTGATCAGCGGAATGATTCCTTCGAAATATGCACACGGCAAGAAGTTGAAGTTTAAGATGGAAATCATTGACTTGATTAACACATCATCATTGCATTTAGTAAAGGTGAAGGGTAACGATAAAGGGTTCAAGAGCTTGACTGATATTGTTGTATTTATTATCAAGCAAGAAGAGGATGCTTCCAATAACAGAAAGTATGCAGTTCTGGGGTACAAGAAATCTTATTCTTCTAAATGAAGATAAGAAATCGAAGAGAGAGATTCATACTATGGGGGGGTTTAACATTCATTGTAGAATTTTAATTATACACATTGCATCATTAGATGAAATTGTACGTTCATATACTAATTGGTTTGTAATGATATAGATAATACATAATCAAACTACTTATTGCAGTACTTAAGGTTTTATATCAGTCTTTAGAAGTAAAGGTTACGGAGTTTTTCAGTCTTGGTAGGGCCAACCTTGGAGCTATTTCAATCATTAGATGTTTTATCTTGGAGTTAGATTAATTCAATTTTTGAGGTTGTAACAATTGATTAGTTTAATTGAATTGACAATTCAGGAAAGTAAAAGAAAATCTGCTTATCAGATTAACTTCTTAATGCTCTCAAACGTTCCGCCAATTTATCTTCCTTCTCTTCAGTCATGACCGACACAGGAGGAGCTGAGATTTCCACTTTTGTTTCGTTCAATCCTTGTTTCATTTCAATTCCTGCTTCATCGGCAACCTGGCTCAATAATTCATCCACATCTTCTTGTGGAGTTGTTAATGCATTTACATTATTTGTAGTTGTTTCATAGTAATTCGTTGAAGCATCCAAGTCTTCAAACTGGGTTTCAAACTTATCCATGACTAGAGAAATATGTTCCAAGTTCATGGTCAGTAATGCCTTATCCATTCCGCGTATCACTTGAGTCATGTTACCTGTAACTGAACGCATGGTAACTGCTGTTTGAACACGCAGGGCAACAGCATCAATTCTCGAGCCTAATCTAAGTAAGTTTACCCTCTCATTAGACTTACGAATAGCGTTCTGTGCATATAATTGAGCAATATCGTTGTTTCCTTGACTCAAGGCTTTCTTGATCTTAGCCTTCTCTTGAAGTTCCTCTTTGGCAGCCTTCAGTGCCTGCCTATTAAGCTGTTTGGCAGTAAATTTCAACTGAAATAATGATTGTTCTAAGCCTGCCATATTTATCTTTATATTCTATATTACTTTATGGTTGATTTAGGTCAGGATATGGTCTTCTGATATGGATCGTTGGGGCTTTGCCTTTGGATGATTATCTTCAATTTATTATGGCACATGACCGTTCAGAATTGTGGCACATGATAATGCACGTGTTAACCATAACACAAAATCGCCTGTATATTAAAAAACGTTTTTGATGTCATATACAGAGTGAGACCCCCAACTGATTGAAATTGCAATTGAACAGTGAATAATGTCTAACTCGCATGAACATTTAAGCCCAGAGCTACAGGAAGAATTCAAGGATCCATTACATCCAGCTAATGTGATCTGTGAATTATGTAAACTCTTTTATGATAACAATTGGGTGACAGGTACAGGAGGAGGAATTTCGATCCGTGATGTTGAGAATGGGAACCCCAACACGATCTATATTGCACCAAGTGGTGTTCAAAAGGAGAGAATACAGCCATGGGAGATGTTTGTTGTGGAGTTACCTGACGAAAAGATTTTACGGAGTCCAAATGAATGTCCTGCTGAATTAACTAAGCTGTATAAATACAAGCAATCTGCTTGTACACCATTGTTTGTTAGCTGTTATACATTGAGAGATGCAGGTGCATGTATTCACACCCACTCACAAGCTGCAGTTATGATTACGTTGTTAAAAGAACTACTGGAGACCCCTAACGAGTTCCGTATTAGTGGTATCGAACAAATCAAAGCTTTACCTAAACTTGAATACAATAAAACCACTGGAAAGATCGAAAAGGTTGGAAGTTTAGAGAACTACGAAGAGTTGATAATCCCTATTATTGAAAACACTCCTCATGAAGAGGATCTTGTTGAAACTCTTGAAAAGGCAATCAAAGATTACCCAGGAACTTCTGCTGTGTTGGTGAGAAGACATGGAATTTACGTGTGGGGAGAAACTATATGGAAGGCTAAAGTTTACAATGAAGCCATTGATTATTTATTAGAATTGGGTGTGAAGATGATCAAGGCAGGAGTTCCCACTGTTAGAAAATAATATAGAAAAGGTATTTTTATTAGAAGGATTGAGTGAACGTAGGATTATGAAGTAGTATGCTGAAGTCAAGAATTGGCAGCTATTACTCAAATTCAGCTCTACCTTATTTTTTTAGTTGAATATTTCAATCCAACAGACATCATATAGAATAAAGTCAGCAGTAGGTGAGCTTATTAGGGAAAACCTCGAGTGACTTTATCAGTAATATCTTCTCAGAAGATGAAGTACTTCTGCTTAGATTTATGTGGGATCTTCTCTTTCACATTTTAATACGCTGAACATCTTAGTTGTTCTGAATATACATAAAAACAATGTTAGATCATTTTATTAAATATGTATAAATAAGTTCATTATTCGTTAAATGCTTTTGGGTGGGCACTCACATGT
Organism: Kodamaea hsintzibuensis (nom. inval.); assembly: GCA_030568835.1. Taxonomy (NCBI): domain Eukaryota; kingdom Fungi; phylum Ascomycota; class Pichiomycetes; order Serinales; family Debaryomycetaceae; genus Kodamaea; species Kodamaea hsintzibuensis (nom. inval.). The sequence continues at coordinate 498,232 of JAJMJA010000001.1, forward strand.
GGTAAGTGAGTGATTAGGATGAAAATGTATGTGGTTATTAAATCAAAACGGTAGGATGTGTTAAAATAAATTGTGCGATTCGGCAAGTGGATGTGTAATAATTAGTGGTGCAGTGGGAAGAACCGTGAGGTAAGTTGACTTGTGTGATTGTTATTAGTAGAATGTCTACTACCCTTGAGTGTGTGTAATTGAGAAGTAATTGAAAGTCCACCTCTAATCTATAGTGGATTTTTCGTATCCTTCAACTGGTTACCACGAACCTTCAGCCAATCTACTTCCTTATCCATTTCCTCATCCACCTCTCCAATACACACAACATTACCCCCACGCATCACGTATAATCCCATAGGTATATCCTGATTCTCTTCATCCTCCTCGAGCTCTATTATTCTCTCAATGCAATCGCTGACAATAACATTGGTGGACTTATCGTATCCTTGTAAAATCCCTTCAAATAGCCTACCATCTGTAGTAATGATTCGCACTCTCTCTATAAATAACAGTTAGTAATCTAATACCTCAAGCAATTCAAATAACTAAACATACTTTCTAATAATGGATGAAGATCATACATTGTGATTATATTGTTGTTTGGTGGTGGAATCCAAATGATTTTTTAGATGAGATTTCCAGTGATTTGATTTTTTTGTTGCAAATCCAAGACACACATGATGGGAAACGGCGATGAAACAGACTATTCGAGTGATGGGGAGTTGATGTTGGGTACTCAGATTCCTTCTAAAATAGTACTCAATCCATTGGTCTCCAAAAAAGGTATAAAATCTAATTCAAAGAGTAATGAAAGGCAAAGTCTTATAAGTTGGGCTACTAGATTAGAATTGGAATCAATTACATTGAAAGAAACTCTCTCTGACGACATAATTGAGTCAATGCATACGTATCACAACAACACACAGGAGAAACTATCTGCACTTGGAGTTAAGTTCCTCGAGCTACAAGAGAAATTGGATAATGTGGTGGCAACAGATTCAATCCTAGTGAATAAACTTGAGGAATTGAATCAAAAATTAGATGGTATTGAAAACAACAACAGATTTACAACAGATGGTCTCAAAAGAGTAAACTCACAGCTTGGTCTCCTCCAACGAAGCTCTTCAAAAACTATAAACAAGTTAGATGGAAAAGTGAATGTGTTGCAAACAACGATCAACAGTCTTAACAAACGCGATAATTCGACTACAGCTTCAACTATAGAAAAAAGTGCATTAGACAAACAAGAGCCTAACAACGAAATACATCTTAATGGCATCAAAGAGTACTTAAGACTAATGCTCCCTCAAGTGGTTAAAACTCAAGCTTCTGTTGCAAAATTGAGCACAAAATTAAACATGACACAAACAAAACATGGAAATCCAAACGAACCTTTAGATGAACCGTTGGACGAACCTCTAGATGAGTTAACAGATGAAAGCTCGAAGTTCAGTGAATTCTACTATTCTCCAATCAAAAACAAGCGAAGAAGAATGAAATGAGAGGTCCTAAATATAATAGTAAAAGAAAGTCAACACACACTTCAACCCCAATGAAAAATAATCAGGACTCTTATTAATGAGTCCTATTAATGTTAGTAGCTCTACACTTTGAAGGAAGAGCTTGCTATATACACAGTCACGCATATGCATAAAATGAGCCGATCTCGGAAGATTTTATGAAGGAAGTATTTTGACAGAAACTGTTTGTGAGATGGATTTTTTCTTCTTTAGTTTCCATTTCGAGAAACTACGCTTTCTGTTTCCTTTAAGATGAGCTGAAGCATTAACATACACAGAATCTGTCACTTCATTTTTACATCTGCCGTCCAGGTATGAATCATACATGAAGTATGAGTCATAAAACTTCAATTCGCCTTTTGCATTTATACTGGAAAGCAGCCATTTTTTCTTTGCAATGCTTTCTCTTTCTTTTTAGATGTAGTGGTACACAAGATGTACATCACCTATTTCAAGTTCTCTGAAGCTTTATAATGTGGCCATCTGCTTAAAATTCTGTATCGTAGTAAAGTAAACCATAATGGCTAAAGGAACCAAAGACGATTCTTCTTCTTTGAATGAGATAAATAATATAAGGAGTGGCTCATCGAGCTCTCAACAGCCAGCTTTAGGTTCAACACCGGCTGGAACTGGAGTTTGGACTTCATTCAAAGATTCTTTTAAACCAGCCATAGATTCACGGGCCTTAACCAGTGTCAATGTTGAAGGTAAAGATGAAATGACTGACTTGGAAAAGATCAATGCTAACTCTGCAAACTCGAACTTGTCGAGGAAATTGAAAAGTAGGCACTTACAGATGATCGCAATTGGCTCAAGTATTGGATCCGGTTTGTTTGTGGGGACAGGTTCAGCTTTGAGAACTGGCGGACCTGCTGGTATTATGATTGGATGGCTTTTGACAGCAACAGGTGTTTTTGCAACCATGCAGGGTTTGGGAGAATTGTCAATTACTTTCCCAGTTAGTGGAAGTTTTAACTTATTTGCATCTAGATTCATCGAACCAGCAGTGGGGTTTGCAGTAGGTTGGAACTACTTCATGCAGTTCTTTGTTTTATTGCCTTTGGAATTGGTTGCGGGTGCCATTACAATTAAATATTGGAACACTACAATCAACTCAGATGTGTTTGTGATTGTATTATGGCTCTTAATTGTAATCATTACAATGCTTGGAGTTAAAGGATACGGAGAAGCCGAATTTGTATTCTCACTCATCAAAGTTGTCGCAGTCATTGGGTTTATAATCTTGAGTATTGTTTTAATCGCAGGTGGTGGACCCACTCATGACTACATTGGTGGAAGAAATTGGAGACACCCAGGACCCTTTGCAAACGGTTTTAAAGGTGTGTGCTCTGTCTTTGTCACTGCCGCTTTCAGTTTTGGTGGAACTGAAATGATCGGATTAACTGCTGCCGAAACTAAAGATCCTAGAAAGACCTTGCCCAAAGCTGTGAAACAAGTGTTTTGGAGAATTTGCATTTTCTACTTGGGATCTTTGGTTATGATTGGGTGTTTAGTCCCTTACAATGATGACAGATTAATGGGATCTTCCAGTTATGCTTCGTCCTCGCCATTCGTGATTGCTATTGTAAATGGTGGTATTAAAGGTTTACCTAGTGTTATTAATGCTGTGATTTTGATTGCCGTATTGTCTGTTGGTAATGCTTCTGTATATGCAACCTCAAGATCATTAAATTCTTTGGCTGAACAAAACATGGCTCCAAAATGGACTGGATATATCGACAGAGCTGGTAGACCATTGGTGGCCATCGCAATCACCGATATATTTGGGTTGTTTGCTTTAATAGCAGCAAGTGACAAGCAAACTGACGCTTTCAACTGGTTGTTGGCCTTGTCCGGTCTCAGTTCGATCTTTACATGGCTCTCTATTAACGTCAGTCACATCCGTTTCAGAAAAGCAATGAGAGTGCAAAATAGATCATTGAACGAGTTACCATTCACATCTCAGTGTGGTGTATGGGGCTCTTACTATGGTGTCCTTTTGAACTCGTTGGTATTGATTGCTCAGTTCTGGATTGCCCTCTTCCCTATTGGAGTAAAGCCTAACGCAGAAGACTTCTTCTTGGTATGGCTTGGATTACCCGTGGTTTTACTTTCATGGTTCAGCTACAAAATCTGGAAGAGAGACTGGAGATTGTTCATTAGAGCAAAGGATATCGATGTGGACTCAGGAAGAGCAAATATCGATTTGGATATTTTACAACAAGAAATCGCGGAGGAGAAAATACGTATTGCAGAAAAACCATTCTACTATAGATGGTACAACTTCTGGTGTTAGACGTGTATAATTATTGCATTAATAGATTTGGTTTAAAACACTCGTAAGTTCAAATGGTTCCAAAGAAAATTAGTGATATGGCTGCAAAACAAAAAAAAAAAAAAAGATAAAAAGAAGAAGCCCGATACGGGGCTCGAACCCGTAACCTTTTGATATCTTAATTAAGAGTCAAATGCTCTACCGATTGAGCTAACCAGGCATTTCTGATACTTGTTTCTTGTGTGAATAAACAATGATGACCAGGAATTCGCTACGCGTGATCAAACATGTGCAGCGCCCAAAGCGACAAATCTCTATTTACAAACAAATTTAAGTTTGAGAACACGCAAATCATTTGGAAAGGTTGATATAAATTAACTGGTGTGTGGGCAGGGTGCTTAGGTATGATGTAGTTGAAGTTTAAACCAATGTAGCTGTAGTGAGCCTAAAGTTTTAAGTGAGCTAGTGTAGAGTAGTGGATTGACCCAGGGATAGATCTTAATGCTTCGACAGCAGCAATTGTTCGCAAACAGCAAGGGATCTGTATAGTGTTCATGAAGAATACGCAAAGATGGTTGCTTAAATATTCTTGAAGTAATCAGTGTCCGCAAATATGTCTCAACTCCAAGCTTGATTTTAATGCTTTCTAGTAAAAAGTTGTGGATCCTCTAAAGTATCCTTTAAATGTCAAATAGTCCAAAATTCCACTTTCTAAGTTGGAGTCGAGCTGAGAAAGTGAGGCTGACATATTGGAAATAGTTTTGAACACGAGTTATTAATTTTTGTGACTCTAACCCCTACAAATAAGGTAGATGGCAAGTGTCTATTATTTGCACTTAATTTCTACGAACTGTTGGAGATGCATAGCGTAATATGTGGACCCATTTTCACGAAAGTTGATTATTAAGTCAAAATATCGTTTTGTGAGTTCTGTGGTGGTACCTTCTAGAAAAGTGCAGTATTTTAGAATTGCAACAAGCTGACTTCGTGTGCGGGTGTTGGGTAGTAATTGGACTGACACCATGAGAACTGGAATATGATAATAATCTGCGCTTGTGTTGTTTGATATGAAATGAAACTAGTATGTAAAAGGGTTGCACGTATGTAGCCTGTAAAATTATCTTATTTAAGCGTCAAGCGTAAGAGGAATGTTTTAAGCAAGCAAACAGAAGGACTACTAAGAGACCAATTTTAGTTCCAAGAACATCTGGCGTGGTTTTGAAACGTGTCAACATGTTAACTGTACAATGATGAATCACTTAGGATCTACACATTTGTAATCAAGCTTAATGGTAATCTTTGTGGGGCTCATTAAGGAGAGTTTCCCACTTCTCAACTAGACTGGACTTATCGGCCGCCGTAAGAAGTATTATTAAGTACGAATTTTGTGTCACCGAAAAACTTCTATAGCTGCAACGTTTGCAGCCAAAAGAAAATTCTTGTCAGCCCCACCAAAATCTCCTGCTTAGAAATGTTTGAACTTTAGCAGATATAAAATATCCCATCTGCAACCCTTAGAAACAAAAATATCGCCTTGGTAAAGACTTTAGCTGTGGCACCAAACCCTTATCCTAGAAAAGCTTATTAATTGAATAAAGAAATGCTGATGTCATCCCGTATGGTTATGCTACCAATGTTGGTGGGGTTAATTACACTCATTATACCATTTTATTACTATAAAACTGGAAGCGATTTCGCTCACAATTCAATAACTTCACTTCATACATTAAGTAAAGAAAACAAAATGTCCACTCCAGTATTTAAATTGTTAGACGGAAACAGTGTTCCAGCCATTGCTATTGGCTCAGGAAGATGGTTCAAGTATGGTAACTCTGAGCTCAGCCAAGAAGCTGTAGACACCCTTGCCAGCTTTATCAAGGCTGGATTTAGACACATTGATGGTGCTGAAACCTACTACACTGATGCTGAGACTGGTCTTGCCATTAAAAAGAGTGGTGTTGACAGAAGCAAGCTTTTCCTCACCGACAAGTTCTTGGGAGGCCTTAATCCTAAGGTTAAGTGGGCTTTGCCAAGCACCACCAAGTCTGGAGCACCTAACCCATACGAAGCTTTGAAGGCATCTCTTGCTCGCTACAAGACTGACTACATTGACTTGTACTTGTTGCACACCAAGCATATCAAAGAAAACACAGGTCTCACCATCGTTGAAGCTTGGAAGTATCTCGAACAATCAAAGGATGAAGGCTTAGCCAAATCCATTGGTGTCTCGAACTTTGATGTTGCAAGTTTAAAGGAAATCTTAGACTCGAACCCAAAGTACAAGCCTGTTGTCAACCAAATTGAGTACTCTCCAAACTTGCAGAACCAGAGTGAAGGAATTGTAAAGTACAGCAAAGACAACGGTCTTCTTGTTGAAGGTTACGCTGTTTTGTCCACTTTAACCAAAAAGGCTGACGAGAACAAGGAATTGATTGCCTATATTGCCCAGCTCGCTAAAACTCATAACAAGACTGATGAACAAATTGTTTTGAGATGGGTGCACCAAAATGGTGTTGTTCCAATTTCAGCGACTTCAAACATTGAGAGAGCCAAATCTTACTTGGAAATTTTCACTTTTGAATTGACTAGTGAGGAGCAAGCGAAAATTAGCTCCTTGGGTGCTCAGTACAGGTACCAAAACTATGGTTCTTTTGGACCATAGATAAAGCTAGTTTTGATTTGTTTAGTTTATTAACTTTTAGTTCTTTGAATATGGCTTGCATCGTAAACCATGATTACAATAAATGAAAACAGAAGCGATTGTAGTTGAGATAACTTTGATGATTATATGTTCTCAAGAAAATACTGATTCACAGATGCTACTCTCTGAGCAAGCAGGTAATGTTGGCAGTATGAATGCAATGTTGAAGTTTTGTTCTTGCTTTGTACTCTAATCCTTATTCGATAATACTTGATCTACATAGCCTAACTAAATTAACACACCTGTTAGCTTTAGTTTTATACCACAGACCTGAAACTTTGCTAGATTGATATTATTCAAAAAAAAAATGTGTCAAAAAAATCACTATATTTTCTTCTTCATCATCTTTCCATGAGACTGATAAGGTCCATACAATGTACGAAGAGTACATTCATTAGTTAAGCCTCTGAATCTATTTGAAAAGCCAAAATTGCAAAAAGAATATAAATGATGAACTCAAACCAAGTACAACTTAACATCATCTTACGCTTCGATAAAGACGAATAAATCTCGTACAAAGTTATCTATACCTATACATCGTTCACACTTTACATTACGAAATATGTTAAATTTGTTGTAGTAACTAATTTCGAAACTACTCTTACGCTAAGTTAACTGTCCTATCCATGGTAACTATGAATACTGTCTAGGTCTCAGAAAAACCAGCGAGATGATTAAGTTGGTAAACAACAAGTCAAAAGTTACCTTCGTACTAAAAATATTAAGTTAGTTAACTAGGTAACAACTTGACTACAGATTTACAACAAAATTTACGGAGAGTTTCCTTGTGCTATCTTAGTGTGTATTTGAAATCATATTAAAGTAGTTCCCTTCAATTAGTCTACACAATTACAATAACCTCGAGTTCCTGAATCAAATCACTTTCGAATTCATGTACAAGTGAATCGTAACTGAAGTACAGTTTCCCAACATGTAAACCAACAAGTAATAAGCTGGTTTGGATTTACCCCACAATTTCATATGATATTTCATTTCTATTATTTTAAAATTACAAGACGAGGCTGAATTTTTCAGGGACCTGATAGAAATTTTTAAATTGCACTCCTATTTTTGATCTGTTTCCCCACATTTTCTCGTAGAAAATCTTTGAGATGCGATGCCACAGCAATCACAAATCTCTAGGATATCAAGTTTTGACAGCTCAGCTTCAACTTACATGTCTCATAGGTCAATAGAAGAGTCCACCAGTAGACTTTTTAGTTTTATTACTATACATATGCAAATATTCTTTAATCGTTTAATCATCTCTCCACACTCTTACGATTGCGAAGCACTTTCCATCGATGCTGTTTACACGTTTCCAGCCCTTGTTGACAGGGAAAGCTGTGATTTCAGCGATGCGTTCTTCTATGCGGCCCTTAAACTCTGGCGTATGACAGCATTCACACTGGTTGTCTGTTGTCCATAGTTCACACTTTTCACTAAAATGGATGGTTTCTCCATTTTGACACTTTTCTATAGGGTCCAAGCTATACTCAGACTTTTTATGGGCCGTCTCGTGGCTAACGACCGACTTGCGGCGCTCAGATCTGGGAATTGTAGACGGATTTGGTGGTAAACACATTATGATAAGATAATCCTTGTATTGTTGATAAAAGATAAGAAGATAAGAGATAAGATAAAGCCAGCAAGGGGGTTTTATAGCCACGATTCCAGGGTTGCGCACTCCACATTTTTACGCCACTATTATGACGTTGTGAAGACTTTCATAAGAGCGACTGCATATAGTTTGTTTGCAGCCATGGTGATTGCTACTCTTCTTTTGTTTTTTGCGGGGGCCTCACTTTATCGATGATGTGATGTTACTTAAACGAAAAGATCACAGCGAAAAGAAAATTAGATTTTAGAGTTGATTTCAGATACTCAGAAGATCATAAGTCAATAAAGAAGTACAGACTACGGTACAATGAATGAGAAGATTAAGCTGCTGACTGATGAGGAATACGAGCCGTTACAAACAAATATACTTGAGTTGAGTGAAAAGTTTAAGGATATTGAAAGAGCTATTAAGAAGAACACCAGGTGGAATATTGCAAACACAGTAATTAGTGTTATAGCCTTTTTGCTAGCTATAGTAGGAGTCGCGATAGCTTTCGTGGCCCTTGTAAGAACATATGATTGATTTTGATGAGAACGCAGTAGAAGACAATACCTTCTGAATTGAATAAAGGAGGCTTAAAGTATACGTGAGAAGAAGATAAAGGGTCTTACTATCTCACTGACTATTAACTTAATTACCTAATTACCACGTTTTATTACTTAATATGTATTTAAAAATAACCTTGTTTTTAATATATACACTACTAATTTACTTACTTACTTTTTTTTTTTTTTTTGGTTTTTTTTTTAATAGTGAGTGACCTTTATGTGGAGTACAAAAAGCAATAGGAGAGAAAATCAAAAAAGAAGCCCGATACGGGGCTCGAACCCGTAACCTTTTGATATCCTAATTAAGAGTCAAATGCTCTACCGATTGAGCTAACCAGGCATTTCTTGGAGTTGCTAAATAGCTGGGAAATTGTACCAGGCTGATCTCAAATTCGATCAGGTTACCAACAAATTGTAGTAAAAAAAAAAAAAAAAAAAAAAAAAAAGAGCAATATTTTAAGTTGATCGTTACCAATACTGTACTGTTAAGACACTCTTGCACGTGAGAAGTATTGTTATTAGTTCTATTATATTAAACCCGTTGCTGCCCTAATGTTTTTCTCCCACAGGCTGTATGGGCACCTTTACTGATCTTCCTCTGATTCAGTTCAATTTCGTTATCAAATCCAAAATACTTGACTTGTACTTTTACACATATTGATGAGCGGTTCCACATTTCCTGTCTCAAACTCAATTCCGATATATAGTCTAATAATTTTTAATATCTATTATCATAACAGATATATACTTATCAATTGTTTATTTAGTTTTCGTACAAGTTCTTCACCTGCTTAGGTAATGTTTACTTATTGGGTTGATTTAATTCTACTAGTGCTCTCACTCAACTAGCAATGGTATTCATTTCAAATCAAGTGTCAGATTACCATCATGTAATCTATTTAACTAGTAAACAAATAATGTGCAATACAGTAATTAATGGGCTGTTGTAGTCTACTTTTTTCACGTAGCTGTCAGTTTAGGTTCTCGTAATAGCGACTATGGCTAGTATAATGGCTACAGCAGCCATTATAGAGTTTCCCATATTCCACTTGACGTTTGTCATTATAGCTCTTTTCATAACTTTAAGCTTTTCATCCTGGTCCAATCTGTTTGTCTCCAGGTCGTACTCGTCATCTATTGCCATATTAAAATTCTCTGTCATTAAATGTCCTTATATGGGGCTTTGGTTTTTTTACAATACAATTCTAACAACCACATTGGATTGAACCGATCTTATCATTTAAGTACTATTCATTAATCATTTTGAGCGCTGGTTTTTGAGTCCTATTGTACATCTAATGGGCTGTCATCTGGATTAAGAGTCCTGGGTCATCTTGAAAATATGAACATTTGATAATCAATAATTACGTCATAATGACTGCAAAAAAGCGGCTTAACTCAATTTAATGCTGCTTCATACTCTGGAGATTTTAGGGAGAAGATGCAGGGAGAAGGTGCTTTTCACCAGTTTTTTTTTTGAAGTTGCCTATTCACTTATGGCTAAGAGGGTGAGTAGTGGTATAGATCAGCTTGTAATAAAATACCAATGCTGGATAAAGTATGTTCTCAATCAACATTACGCTGTGGTTAACTGCCAACCTTCTCCGTAAAACATTTAACTCATTGAATCTATCTAGGTTTTCTGATTACCATATGATGGTTCCTGCAACCAGATGCACTTTGTTGCTGTTATCATATATCTTATAATGGCCACAGTTCCTACCATAATCACTTTCCAAATCCAACTTAGCCTGGCAAATTTGCATTTTCACTTGTTTCTTAAAACCAACGCTAAGACATCTTTGTTTGCTCAAACTACAAATCATCCTCAGTTCACTTCTGTCAGATCATTTAAATCCAATTCAACAATACTTATTTTTTTAAAAAAAATACTACCTCCTATACTGGGACTGCTACTACTTAAATTCAGTCGTAACCGGCTAACTTGGGGCTACTATGAATGTTTTACGGCTGACAACTTCAGAGTTCTGACATTGACGTTACATAATATTTGGCTGCAAATAAATGTGTCAAAAATATTCACCCCGCTTTAGAATTGTGAACAAAATATGATTTATGAAGCATTGCTTGAGGTTACTGGAGTGTTCAAAGTCGCCGCAGATTTCTCAAAGATAGGAGATTTGTATAATATAGTGATAAACAATGCCGAGTTTGGTTCGAAAGTAGTAGATTATTAGCTGAAATGAGGTGGTTGCTACTGTTGCTGACATTATGAAACTTTCAATCACAGCATCTGATGAACAGGAGTTTCAAACATTGCGCTTAAGAACTACCAAAGCTAACAACCATTGCAAATACTAGAAGTTTTCCTAGTGTGTTCCAATGGAGGTAATCAAGGGTTACTACTTTATTTACCGTTTGACTGGATGCCACAACCTACATATTCTTCTACAGTACAACGCAAAAGTCAAATAAATAATTCAGAATATATTGAAAAGGTTAGTGAAACAGTTCTACGAATAATAAATGATTTTCAGTGCAATGAACCGAATGGCGAGCGCATATATACATCAATTTGGACTCAGGTGGAAATCTACAATCACTGAATTGATATGCAAATCGTAATCGGTTTCATTACTCAGTACGGAAATTCAATTGAGTGATCTTCAGAGCATGTTTCTTACTTTCTCAGCTCGCCTTGTTCCTCACAACATACTTTCCGCCTTGTCTTTTACTTTCTCTGTAAATTTGACTAGTCCTTCTTGCACAATTGAACAGATCAATACCCCATCTAAAGTGTACACAGAGCAATAACACAACATTCTCTCATGGATCATCCTTGGGAACCTGTATTCCATATACATTCGTTCATCTGGTTTGAAATCGGTACTGTGAAAGTAAATATTGTGATCCAAGCTGGCATGAAAGAACTGTAAACTTTCATTCACAAACGGCCAGTCCAAGTAGCTTAACCCAAGTGCCGACACTGCAGACAGTAAAAAAGCTGCATCTGAAAGAAAGCATAATTGCAAGATCTTCGTTTTGAATTCATCCTTCGCGTACTTAAGTGGGTCATTTATTCTGAAGAAGAACCCAAGAAGTCTGTTCCCTGTGGTATCATAGCTGTAGACGTCTGTGTCTATCCCTTTTACATTCATAGGATGTTTTGCCCCATTAAGTGTTTCTACAGTATAAACGTGGAGGAACAACTCTTGTGCATAAATAGTCTGAGGATATTCATCCAACTTTGTTTTGTAGTCTTCAAACAAGTGCAGAGGCTTTGTTTGGAATGATATTGCACCTGATTCAAGAGTTGGGCTCAAGTTAGACGAAACACCACGATTGACTGTGAAAGATGCCTGCAAAATGAAAAATAGTTTGCCATTCTGGTATCCTTGTACTAATCTTACAGCGTAGTTTCTGCCATCACTCACCTTAGTGACTTCCCAGTTAACTGTTTGGTTGGCAGTACCAGGACGAATAAAGTAGGAGTGGAGTGAATGGGGCTGCCAACTAGGGTCAATAGACTCCCAAGCTGTGCGTAGGGCATGTGTGACTGTATCTCCACCATACACTATAGGATGGTCCTCTTTGTACGATTGCAATGGGTACCTACCTGTATACTTGAGAACGTTAGTTACATCACTAACAGTCTCATCAACTGCTGTTTTAGCTTCGATTTTGTTGACAAATGGGGTTTCCCAAAGCTCTTTTAGAGACATCAAAAGCAACTCTCTCTACAACTTTATTTACAATAACTTTTGATTTCGGTTGAAAAATCGGTACATGGTTGAGAATCGGCAATCGGGAGAAAATTTGTGGGGTTCATTTCTATACCGATAAATTCCTCAGGAATTAATTGCACTGTTTGTTTGGGGTGTGTAATTCAACAAGGTTTACATGTGGAGCTAGTCAACTAGTTATTCGTCTAATCTCTATAGTAGTGAGTGATATACATGTTTGAAGTACCATGTTTTAAGGTGGGTTTTGTCATGAATGATTTTCATCTGAACTCATCTAACAGTAATTGCCAGTAAAACTATACCGACCATTTTGATGAATCAGTCGTGATAGTTTTTCGTTGTAAGCATCTCTTGATATAATCATAGTGAAAGAGTGATAAAAGAGTGATAAAAGAGTATGCTAGCCATTAAAGTCAACTAACCTATCTAATGGATATATGCATTGGTATGAACTGATGGTAGCAGGAATTGCTGCTGTCATTGGGATGACCTCTGTTACTGTTGGTCAAGTATTACTCGAGCACTGCAGTATGAAGTCTTTGGCGCATCAAACAGCGATGAAGATAATGTATATTAGTCGGGAACACACTGGCCAAGCGGGTGACAATCACTTCAAATTCACAGAAAAGTCTAACTGTTATCTATACAGATAGCAGAGTGAAATTTGGCGGATACCCACACCATGACTGCAGAAGTGGTTGTCGGTTGCCCACTCTTCAATCTAAAGGGTCCTTACGATGCCAGAGTGGTAATTTATCTAGTATTACAGGCAAGTATACCTGAGTTAGGCGATCTACATGATAAGACCTGCATATTTTCGCTAGACTGGGAAATGTGGCTGCAAATTGTTCCTACCAAAAGAACATCAATAAGTGCTACTGACTACAAAAGACAGAATTTCTAATCAACTATAATTGTAATAAATCATCAGACACCTTAATTAAGTTATGTTAACATTAAACATCAACTTTTAGTGGTTTCCTTCTGTAAAATCTAGATCCTGCTATAAATTTTATCCTTCACTGCTGGTGAGAACTTTACTAAAGCTTCTTGTACAGCAGTACATACTAATACTCCATCTAAGTTATAAATCGAACAGTAACAGAACATCCGTTCGTTATTCATTCTTGGGAATCGGTACTCCATATACATGTACTCGTCTGTTCTGAAGTCAGTGCTATGGATGTACACATTGTGGTCTAAGCTTGTTTGAAAGTAATGTAACTTTTCATTTACGAGTGGCCAGTCTAAGTAATTCATACCCAATGCTGATACTGCTGACAGCAAGAAAGCTGCATCTGAAATGAAACATAATTGGAGAATCTTCGCCTTGAATTCGTTCTTTGCATACTTTAAAGGGTCATTAATTCTGAAAAAGAAAGCAAGAAGTCGGTTTCCTGTAGTGTCGTTACTGAAAATCTCAGGGTTGACGTTGGAAGAGTTAACTGGATGATCGAGTGCATTCATTGTCTCAAAAGGATACACATGAAGAAACAAGTCATTGGCAAAAATAGTTTGTGGGAGGTCTTCCAAGCACAGTTTATACCTTTCAAACAAATTCAGAGGTTTGGTTTGAAAGGAAATTAAAGTTTTTGGATCCAAAGTAGAAGATATACCTTGGTTCCGTGTAAAAGAAGCCTGTAGAATGAAGAATTGTTTTCCATTTTGGAAACCTTGAACCAATCGAACTGCAAAATTCCGGCCACTACTTACTTTTGTCACTTCCCATGAAGCTGATTGGTTGGCCACACTTGGACGAGTGAAATATGAATGGAGTGAGTGTGGCAGCCACGTAGGGTCTACAGATTCCCAGGCTGCACTAAGAGCATGTGCCACAGAATCTCCACCAAACCCCAGCTTAATGTTTTCCTTGTATCCCTGTAATGGATAGTTACCTTCGTACTTGAGGATGTTTGGTTGGTCACTCGGAACTTCTTTAACAGAAGTCTTGGTCTCTGTCTTATTTATTTTGGATGCTCCCCAGATTTCTTCAAGAGACATATTTCAGTTACCTATTGCTATTTTTTGGTTCTCAATCAACTCTTTTATATTCATTCAGTTTACCCCATCTTTTTCGGTTTTAATTCGGTACATCTCAAAAAAGCTTGTGCAAGATTCATCTTGAGATGTATTACCCGTGGATGATTATCAGTGAGTTGACATGTATGTATAATAAAGTTAGTCAATTGCATCTGTTGTTTACATCTAAGATACAAAATCAGAGATGTCTAAAACCTTTCCAGTGCTCTAAACTCTAGCGACCATTCTGACTAAAATGGTTAAATTCACAAGCAAGTGTTGGTGAGTCTTCTGAAAATTCCCAATAGAAACTCAGATACGAAATCAGCAGAGGATCATATGTATACGCAATGAGTAGTAGGTAGCTATATTTTTTTTCTAAATGCAATGAGAGGCTATATGACGATTAAGAAATCTGTGCATCAGTGATGCCAGAAGTATCTGTACGATGTGGTTTTTCTTCACTGGAGTAGATGTCAGAATTTGGAGTAGATCCGGCAACTTTCAGTTGATTATGCAGTGTGCTCCAAGTCATTAATGTATCATTTCTGGATGCAATCTTTGGAGAAGATGTGGTGATATCATTTTTTGAAACTAATTGGTCGATTTCATCACTCATGTCAGCGTAATTCTCGTTACCTTGGGTATCCAAGAATGTTTTCATGTCATCTGACGTTTGGTTAATTGTGAGGAATGGCGATGAAGGCATGTTAATGACAGCAGCCTTTTTGTTGTTGAGTTTAGAAGTGGTAGGAGCTTTTCTTACGCTTACTGGGTCCGCCGTTTCCTTTTCATCTATAGGAGTTTTAGAATCCTTTGGTGTATGTCCTGTAGGCGAAGGATTGGTAAACAAATGATTCATCCATTCGTTTTGGGTCGATGGTGACGATGACCCTGCCTTAAACGATTCTATCATGCTTTCAAAGTCATCTAATACTGGAACGTTTAATGGTGGGCAGTTTTCTTTATCTTCGTCATCTTCGGCAATATCGCTAGTGCCAACTCTATTTCTTTGTTGTTGCGACAGCTCTTCGTCGTCTTCATAAAAATTGATGACCCGTGTATTGCTCTTGGTGGCAATCATTGGTGGCGTTACTCCTTGTTGGTCACTTGGTAAAGGATCAATATCAGTTAAGGGTCCACCATAATTATTAATCTGGTTCATAAAATCATTAATATCGTTGTAGTTGGGGGTTTTCTTATTCTCTGTTGATTGGTATTGTTGACTTTGGTTATTGTTGTTTTGGATGACCTGGTTAATTACTGAAGGTGTATGAGATGGTGTTAAGAACTTCCCTTGTTGTGGTACCAAAGGCAGTGAGGCAAATTGGGTAGACTTTTTCATGGCAATGGCATACAAACTGTTAACACTGTTGCCGCTGCTTGTCTCTTCCATTTCCTCTCTGATTTTCAGTTCCTTCTTGTAACGTTGTTGTTGTACATACTTCTTAACAACGTTTTCAGGTCTCATGAATCCCTTAGTTCTCAAGAATAAGTAGCATGCATTACACAATGGTCCAAACATTCCCTCATAGTTCTTCTTGTTGAATTCTTTAGCGTTCAGCAAGCTGAAATAATTGGGGTTAAACTCCAATTCAAAGTAACGCCAGTTGATTGAGAACTTGGTGGCGCAATTGTTGTTCACACATACCAATCCATGTCCATGTTGCAACTTAGTACTTGGGATAGTGTGAATTTTCTTGCTATCCAATTCTTCCATGTCAGGTAAGGCCTGGAAGTTTTCCTGTTTCTTACCTTGTTTTGCTTGTTCTGGATATGGTGGTTGTTGTGGAGTGTAAGGAGAGTATTCTTCAAAATCATCATCATCCTCTTCGTCTTCCTCTTCATCAGACCTTCTTTTACTTTCGCTTTCGCGGTATTCAGCATCGTCTGCTTCCGACAGTTCTTCATTGATAGGAGACGAGAAGATAGGAGCGTTGACCATCGATCTAGTCCGTACTGCTCTTTCTGAATGCTGTTGGTATGCACTACTAACTGGAATGGTCTTTCTATTTCTCTTTGCTGGTTTGTCTACGATTTTCTCCATCAAGAAAGGAGCCAGTTTGAAGCGGTCTTGAATGCTTTTGTCATCATGCTTGGATGCCGAGTTCATTTTGTCATGGTTCATGATATTATACATGGCTTGACTAGGAACGTTTGTAAAAATAGGTAATGACTTTGTTCTAGTTGCCTTTGCAGCTGCAACACTCGACTGCCTTTGACGTTTTGGGTTATAATTAGATGACTCGTATGCTCTTTTAATAGGTTCCTTAATTGGTTGCCTCATAGGCTGATGCTGATGTTGTATTTGTTGTTGATGTTGCTTTGGCTGCACCGTTTGTGGTTGCTGCAATTGTTGATGTACACTTGAACCTTCAACTAAGTCAGTGATATGAAGTTTCAATCTGATTTCCAAGGTCAAGGGAGAAACATTAGACTTGTCTCCAAATAAATAACTTGTAGATAAGTTTTGGCAAATTCTTCCTGGAACAAGGTATGGTTTGTTCAGAGTCACTATACTAGTTAAGTTGCCATTGGAAACAAATGGTTCATCAGGCTGTTCAGTAATATCTTTATAATAAACGATATAATCCTCCAGACTAAGTTTGAAGTTTTCAGGCAGAGACTTTGTAATCTGTTGTACACAACTCTTCAAGTCAAAGGCACCTAAT
Source organism: Kodamaea hsintzibuensis (nom. inval.) (assembly GCA_030568835.1). Taxonomy (NCBI): domain Eukaryota; kingdom Fungi; phylum Ascomycota; class Pichiomycetes; order Serinales; family Debaryomycetaceae; genus Kodamaea; species Kodamaea hsintzibuensis (nom. inval.). Next base: position 515,283 of record JAJMJA010000001.1, read on the forward strand.
GTAATGGTTTCTGCGTCCTCAGTGGCGTTGGAAAGAGGTATCTCTGCTATCTTGACGGCATATTGGTTCTTAGACCTAGAAAGAAAAACAGTAGGATTATTGTTGAAGGAATACAACACCTTGACCTGCATTCGTCTGGTCTCTTGATCGTCACTCATGGTCAAGTAGGTCAAGTAATTGCAACTGTCAAGAAAAGAAGCAGTAGCAAAACAAAAAAAACTGTTCCAAATTTATATCAACCCAATTGCTTGCAATCAAAGAAGCGTTCAGCACGAAAAAAGTCCTTACACTGCCTTACTTTGTGTTAAACAGGTCTAGTCGTTATTGAATTTTTATTTATTGCTTGACCGTGTCGCGTTGTTTTTATTTCACCTTTGAAAAATCTCAGGACGTGTTTTATTGATCTGTGTACAGTCGTGAGATGTGACCGTCTAGGATGTGGCCATTGTGTTATGCTGGCAGGGTAACTCCTCGATTGTTTACTTTAGTGTATGTTATATATATCTAAGGGTGGTTAGTGGTCTTTAGACTTTGGTTTATAGAGAACTACTAGTTGGTATCATTGATTGGTGTGTCTAAGTTCATAATCTTATGTATGTACAAGTGTAAAGTTTATAAAATCTAAAAATGGTTTGGAGTTGTGGTGGTGTGTTGGTACGATGGTGTTTTGGTTGTTGGTGAATGTGTTTAATTGAAACTTTAATAGTGGAATGATTTTATGTGAACGGTTCTGAGTGAAGTTTGAGAATGCTCACAATTATGATGTGATACATTGAGAATAGTGTGGTGGAGACCCCTCATTATTCATTTGATAACAAGTTATTTCTTTCTTATTCATTCTCTCCACTCTATCTCTCTACTCTCGACCAAACTCTCTCACTCACTAATTCTTTCCTCTCTTAATTATCTCCCACCACTCAACCCCATAAGTGAACGAATTTCAATCATATTTTTTGCAGCAATTTCTCTAGCTACTTCGTTACCTTGGTTGCAAATACTTTCTACGTATCCCATATCCTTTACCAATCTATCGTAACTATCGCGAGTCTCAGAAAGTCCTTCTATGATGGTCTCACTAACATAGTCTTTCAATTGTTTATGATTTTCCAAGTGACTGAGACTCTTTTCTACTTGCTCGACACTTGTGTCTGTAACTCCTGCAACAATGCTGATCAAGTTTGCAACCCCAGGTCTATTTTCCGGATCATATGTGATTGGTCCTTGTACCGAATCTGTCACCAGCTTTCTTATTTTTCTTCTGATTTCTTCAGGGGTATCGTTGATGAAGATACATGAGTTCTGGTCAACATCTGACTTGGACATTTTTTTTGTAGGGTTACGCAAGCTCAACACCTTGTTGGTTGTTTCCTGGTACAATGTTTTAGGGAGTGGGAAGATGTCTGTGTTGTGTGTGTGGTTGAAGCTGGCTGCTATTCCACGACACAATTCCATATGCTGCATCTGATCATCGCCCACAGGGACATGTGTAGACTTATAAAGGAGAATATCCGCAGCTTGTAATATAGGATAGTAGAGTAAACCAGCCTTGGTATTCTCAAAGAACTTTTGGATATCTGATTCATCGTCATTTCCATGTTGAGCAGCCTTCAGTTTCCATTGCGTCATACGATACAATCCACCCATCAGCGTCACACATGTCAAAAACCAACTCAATTCAGTATGTTCTGGTACGGCAGATTGATGATACAATATACATTTTTCAGGACTCAACCCACTGGCCAACAACGATGCAATGGCTTCATACCTATACTTGTGTAACTGTACAGGATCATAAGGGATCGTAAGCGAATGCAAATCAGCTACACCAAAAATGAACTTGGAGTTGTTGGTCTGGGAATCAGCCAACTTCTTCCATGATTGAAGTGCTCCAAGGTAGTTCCCCAAATGGATTCTACCGGTGGGTTGGACTAGAGAAAAGACAGTAGAGTTGTCTGGAATAGTCTCGGCATACAGGGCCGTAGTCTGAACAGTCTTAACTTTAGGGATAGCCTTGGAATAGTGTCTGCACAAGCGTAACATCGAGATGGGATGTTTTTATTCAAGTTGTAAATCATGTGATGAACTACAATTTGATTCTAAGAGATGGTGAGGAAGTGGAAGTAGAAAGGGAGTTAGTGAGACCTGATGTTTCTTGATGCAGTTGTGCAATCTAGAGAGTTTATTGAGTAAACTTTTATATTTAAGTCCGTTGTCTCTTATGAGGTTGAGTATTTTAGTTCACTTGTTACTTGATCATAGTTCATTGTAAAGCTATAATTGATAAGAAATGATGTGATTGGAATGGTAGCAATATAATACTCAGCTTATAACATTAGAGTTGGCCATTGTATATTCTACACTTCGACCCTTCTTATAGTCGTCTCACTGCTTCATTCTTTATGTCTACTCTTCAATCATCACCACTCATTGCTTCTCAAATCCAATGTGACTCAAAATAGAACTACCCTACCTCCTTCTCTCTATCATCATCATCTCAGCTTCTCTAAGGATCACAACATCACAGTAACTAACTACTCCTCATCTCCTTCCTCTCATCTCCTTCCTCTCATCTCCTTCCCCACATCTCGCTCCTCTCATCATCTTCCTCTACATCATCTCAAATGCTCTCGTTTAATTACTCGTTTAATCTACATCACTCCTCTTCATCAAGTATATACTTCTTTATTCATGACATTAACACTACCCATCTACGATTGAGCCGATGATGGCATTGATTGCTGCTCATCATCATCCTCCTTGAACCCTCCAACCACATTATTAATCTCAATACCATTCTTGACCAACCGCCTTTCCAATTTCATTCTTTGTAGTTCTCTCCATCTGTTCAATTTGGAGTACTCGTGTAATTTGAATCCAAATACCCGGGGTATGTATGTTTCCTTTGAATGTACTGGGATTGTTTGTGGGAAGTTTTGGAAGAACATTGCTGGGAACGAGGTTCCAAAGTATGCTCCGTCGACTACTGCGTGTCTTCCCAGTTTAGGATTGAACAAATCCTCACATTTAGCACAGTACAATTTCACCAGAGTCAATCTTGGTTGGTCGTTCATTCCAATAGGTAATAAGGGATGCAACTGACAGTGTACACGGGGACAATATCCAAAGTCACCATTTCTATACTTTTCAAACATCTTGTTCAACCCACGAGATGTTAATATGTACCGTGCATGAATCAACCCATAGAGTACACGTGCATTATGTTCTAGATTATCGCGCATCAGCTCAGGCTGTTGCTCAATATCAACTAAATCCGTTATTATATCTATCAAGGTGGGCAACTTGCTAACTTCCTGATTCAATCCAGTCAAATTGAACCGGTCACGTATATAATCATCATCGATATCACAGAAATACTCATTCCCCTTGATACCCAAGAATAAATCTATCCAATACTCAGTAAAGTCAGAACTGGAGTCGGTTACGTACTCCTCATTAGCCATCTCGCTTTAGTTATTCTCTTATATCTCACTGGTTCGATAAAATATCCTCAATAATGCAACCTTAAATACAAGTTAAATGATACCCTTATTATTAAAAAGAAGTTCCTGTCCCTCTACCAACAGTTATCCCCTGCTCTCTTTGAGATGATCGTATTCTGGATTGTATTTTTTTTTTCTTGTTGATTTTTTGAACCTTTTTAGTGGAAAAAACTCATCAAAACTAAGAGACGTTAAGCCCTTAAGGCATAGTCTTTATCTAATCGTTAGTTTGGAATTGTATCTTGCTGTTATATAGCATGAGATTCTTTAAGTTTCCAAATGTTTTGCATGGTGGAGAGGTTCATACTCTTGATATCAATAGGGATAATACTCGTTTGTTGAGTGGTGGTAAGGATGGGACCATATTGGTTTGGGATGTTAAACTGTTGATTGATGTGTGTGGTGCTACTGCTAAGGGGAGTGATAGTATTGAATTGAGTCAAGTGGATGATGTGGAGCTTGTGGAAAGTTCTACTGCCAAAACTGAGGAGAATGATGGAGTCTCTATTGGTGAGTCTATGGATATTGACAAAGGTAATGATAACTCTGTTACTACTGATACAGATATTCAGATTGTAGATGAGAAGGAGAATGAAAAGGAAGATAATGGAATTGATAAAAGTAATAATAATGATGTTGATGATGATACTGAAATGAAAGATAATGAAACTGAAAGTATTAAGATTGAAGACTCTAACCAAGATACAAAGAATACAAAGAATACAAAGAGTAGAAAGAACTCGAAATCTAAAGCCAAAAAATCCAAATCTACAGAGACTATCAATAAAAACAAACAACATATCCTTAAACTCACATCGGATATCTCACCACTACAGACATTTCTGTACCATTCGCACGTTGTTAACACTGTTCGTTGGTCTCCACAAAATGAACGACAATTCGTATCCACCGATAATGGAGGGCATATATTCTTCAATGACTTGGACAACACACACAGACAGTTGTATCCTTTTAGCTCACAAACAACAAAAACAGTGGTTATCGACTTATCATGGTCAAGCGACGGAAAATTGATCCTGTGGACTACCTCAGACTCGAAAATCCACCTTATCGATATAATAAGAGATACTTACCAGGAAATCACAGTCGCAAGTGGTACCTCTGGTGCCAACTCGGATAAACAACCAATATACCGCAGCATTGCATTCGATCCTACCAATAACTTCTTGGTAGCTTTGGACGATGACACCGTGGTATATGTATACCAATACAAGTACACAGGTACCGACGCAAACTACCAATTCCGTCTCACACACAAGATCTCGAAATTGATCAACAAAAGTACTCTAAATGTCCGCTACAAAAGAATCGACTGGTCTCCAGATGGAGAACTTGTATCTGTTCCTACTGCAAACAAAAACCAAAACACACTCATTTCACTCATTGCAAAGCTGAAAGGTTGGCAGAACAAACAAAGCATTGTAGGTCACGGCCTCGCATGCGAGGTTATCAAATTCAACCCACACATCTTCAACAGTTCACCTCAAGATAATAGAAGAATGTATAATGTAGTAGCCACGGCAGGCTCCGACAAAACCTTGTGTTTATGGAACACAACAAAAGACACCCCTATTTGCATCCTCCATGACATGGTATCTAAGCCTGTCACAGACTTGAAATGGGATATGCAGGGAGACGCTCTTTTCTGTGCTTCTCTCGATGGATATATTGGCATTTTCACATTCACAGAGGGTGAACTTGGATACAGCATCAGCAAGGAAACTTTTGCTGAATTGTTGAAATTGGGTAATGCCTTCGTGAAACCACTCAACTATAAACATGATTCTGAAATTTCGGGTGCTGCAGCCATTGCTACAGCTAAAAAGGGTAACAGCTTGCATATAATTGACCAAAAAGATGCCTCGAGTATAGCTTCGCTTAACAAAGTGGCCAAGGAGGCACCTGTGGTAGCAGAAGTGGAAGAAGAACGGGCAGTCAAATCTATCGAAGCAGATGGGGCTCCTGTCAAAAAAGGTAGTATCGTGCCTGAAATAGTAGACGGTCCAGATGTTTCTAAAACCTCCAACTCAGATATCTTGCATTCTGCAATGACCACAAGATCTTCTAAACCTAAAAAAACTGCCCCAGCAGTCTCTACGAGTAAACAACAAGAAAATACGTATGAGAAACAAAAGGTGACAACTAAAAACGGTAAAAGAAGAATCCAACCAATGCTCATCTCAAACTCCAACGGCTCTACCGAAAACACCAACGGTACTTCGAGCTCCAATCTTAATACAACAACCAACACATCGTCATCAGCTAAATCTCTTATGGAATTCGACAAACCGTCTTACTCTGTGTCTGATGAATTCCATAAGCAAAATAAAAGACACAAGGCTGTTCTGGAAGAAAACGCCAACCCTACAAATAAGAAGTTGAAAAGAGAATTAGAACCTGTCAAATTTATAGGTTCTACCATCGTCAATCCTCTGACTGCATTTGCCAAAATCAGACTTGCAGTCCCTAAAACACGTTTGCATTACGAAATCGTTGGTAAACTGGTTCAAGATGAAGTACTTGTCTTGGATATTAGAAATGGCCTGGGTAACGAAACAAAGCCTTCCAGAATTACATATTTCAAGAAAGATAAATTGTTGTGGAACGACTTTGTGCCTAGGTATATTCAGTTAGCTACAGAAGGTGGACAGATTTTCTGGGCTCTCAGTACTTCTGATGGACAGATTTTGACGTATTCTCATGATTCAGGTAAGAGGATCCTTCCCCCATTGGTTTTGGGATCGCCGATTTCATTCTTAGAAAGTCATGGGAAATACTTGATGGCTGTAACCTCTATTGGAGAATTGTTTGTGTGGGATATTTCATTAAGAAAACTGGAACTCACAGCTAACTTGTCACCATTACTCGATTTGAACAGTAAATTCCAAGAGGATGGTTTAACCAAGTCTGAAAACATCACAATGTGCGCCATTACTTCCATTGGAATTCCACTTATCACACTCTCTAACGGTTCAGGATACTTATACAATAAAGATATGGGTTCCTGGCAAACGATTACTGAATCATGGTGGTCATTTGGATCGCATTACTGGAATGGAAATGCTGAAAACAAGCCACAATCATCAAACTTGTTTGGTAACGAATCATCGATTATTGAATTGCTTGAACGCAGAACCAATGACGAGATTATCAGGAAAACAAGAACTGGTAGAGGTAAATACTTCAACAAAATATCAAAGAACATGATAATGAAAGAAGGGTTTGAAAACCTTGAAAATACCATTTCACTTTCACATTTGGAGAACAGGCTTCTCTGTTGTGAATTATTAGGTGAAGACCAAGACTTCCATAAGTTCTTCGTGACATATGTTCAAAGAATTTGTGAGCTTGGATTCAAGTCGAAATTGTACGAAGTATGTGATCAGTTATTGGGACCCAAGTCTGAAGAACTGGATGATGAATCTGATGATGAAGAATTTAAAGACTGGGAGCCCAAGATTTGTGGTTTGTACAAACACGAGTTGCTTAAAGAGGTAATATTGATCTGTGCTAAACATAGAGATGTTCAAAGGGTGTTATTACATTTTGGTAAGAAGGTTGGAATAGTTCAAGACGAGTTCAAGTAAAAGTAAAACGGAGTTGATCATTGTATAGTAAGTAAGTTTAGTACGTCTAGTAATGTATTTTTAAAAGCATTAATCTTTTCTTTCCAATCACTGAACCAAAGATTGAACAGATATTTGGCTGCAAAATTCTCAAGTGCTTACATATATGATACTAAATTCGTAGTCATGTTTACTCTAGAATGAGTAGTCTATTTACATTTTATATACATTGTTGTTGTCCCAGTCTTTGCCCAGTAACAATCCTCCCACCGGTCCTTGCTCATCCTGGTTTCTATCTTTTGGACCTGCTACATGGTCGACGTATCCGTCCGGCCCACAAACAATGGCCAAGGATGCAGGGTTCTTTTTGATTCTACTTGTTTCTTGTGCTTGTTCCAAGGCATTTTCGAATCTTGGTCCATAGCTATCATCTTCCACTTCTTTGTCCGCTTCATTTGAGTCTTCTTCAAGTAATTTCATTCTCAACTTAAGAGACTCTTCTGGTGACAAATCAGCGAGTTTGTTATCCAATCGTATAGGACTAAGGTAATGTGCTTCTACTGCTTTAGGTATGTCTTTTGCTGACAACATCAGATCTCCATAATGAGGTACTAACTTGACTCTGTCCAACTTTTCTAAAAAGAAGAGGAATCTTTCGAGTTGTTGCAATTCACCCTTTTTCTGCGCAGAGTAATGGATTGTTACAAACCCTCTGTACGGGTTACGTGATAATGCCATTTGCAATGCTGGGGCAATACCGGTTCCTGCCGTAAAGAAAACTAAATTGTCGAACTCTGGTAATTTATTGACCAGTTTGACCTTCTCTAATAAATTCTCTGCTTCGACCTTGGAAGGTAAGTCTCTGAATATAGGTCTTTCGTGTACTTCTTTGAGTGGGTGGTGTGGGAACTTGTAGTCTACTGTTGGGCCCCTCAATTCGATGATGTCACCTACGTTCTTATTTACAATGTACTTGGACACTTCTCCGTCGTCGTATCTCTTGACATAAAGACACATAGCACCTTGTTTGTCATAATCACTCTGATCATTGTTCACTACGCGCAATAATGGCTTGCGCTCTCCTGATCTAGTGTACTCAGATTTCATAAAGTAAAGTGGAAGTGGTGTGTACAGACGAACCACCATGATTTCAGGTTGTTTAACTTCAACCGACCAGAGTTTGTCTCCGTTCCAAATCGACTTTTCTGAGTAGTTGTTGTAGTAACTGTACTGCCAGTGGGTACTTTTAGGATGTAACTCAATTAACCAGTGGTCATCATCCACTTGTTCTTTGTGGGTAACCATGAACTTGTGGAAATGATTTGGATCCAACATATTCTGTGAATCCACACCTGATTCTTCCAGTGGGTCATAGTACCATACCTTAATTGTGTATCCTGCCCATACAACTGCGAGTGCAGTCAAGATTTTGGGTACGTATCTCAGCCACCGATTCACAATCTTAGGAGCTTCATTCTGCTTATTGAACTCGTCTTGGTTAGGCAAACCAGGATACTCATAAGATACACGTTCATGTTTAACCCTTGGTATATACGGTTTGTTATTCTGCTTCATCATCTTGGCTATTCCATTGGTATTCGAGATAGGTGCCGGGGCAGAGTTCAGAGTCGCCCTTTTCACCTTAAACTCTTCAGGAGTAGTATCTTCTCTTTTACTAACTTCATTGTTGGGTTTGTTTGACTGGAAACGTACAAACCGAGCCATCAGCATGCGCTGTAACGACGTTCCTCGGATCATCATCTTCTTCTTCTTTCCAAACTTCACAAATCAATTGAAAAAAATCGCTTTTTGAATTTTCAATTAACGAATTGAAGGTAGAATGATAACGTTAATCCAGAGCATTGCTGCTCATTCAGATAAGATTTGGAGTGTTAGTGTACATCCTACTATACCATTACTTGTTACAGCCTCGACAGATCTTACGTCGAAGGTGTATAAGTTTTCGCTGAGCCAGAAATTCCCATTAGTAACTACTTTAGAAGGTACTCATAAGAGGTCTGTACGTACAGTTTCATTCAAGCCACCGTTAGGTGGAGTTGATGAGAAGTTGGATGAAGGTTATTTGGATTTACCTACGTTTGCAAGTGGTTCGTTCGACTCTACAATCTCTGTTTGGGGTATTGATGAGCCAACTGATGAGTACGATGATTATGAATTGCTTGCCAACCAGCAAGAAATCTTGAGTAACCCGGGCAATGAATGGAACTTGATGGCGATTATTGAAGGACACGAGAATGAAATCAAATGTGTTGATTGGAATTATACGGGTGATTTACTTGCTTCTTGTCTGAGAGATAAGACTGTGTGGATCTGGGAAACAGATCCTGAGACATTAGAAGAATTCGAGTGTATTTCAGTATTGAATGATCACCAGCATGATGTTAAGCATGTAACATGGCACCCTGCACAGAACTTGTTGGCATCTTCTTCGTATGACGATACCATTAGATTGTACAAACAAGACCCATACGATGATGATTGGTCAACAGTCGGAATATTGAATGGCCATGAGGGTACTGTATGGTGCTCCAAGTTTGAAGATCCTAAATCCCCATTAGCAACTGCTAAGAAAACTAGATTGGTGTCTGTTAGTGATGACTTGACAGTTAGAATATGGTCTAGTGTAGAACCAGAAGTGGAAGAGAAGAAGGGAGATGCCTTGCCTAGTTCCATCAAACTGAACTCGACTGAAATGACATGGGAGCAGGAAAGTATTTTACCAGAAGCACACAAGTACTCAATCTACTCAGTAGCATGGTCAAAGAAAACCGGACGTATTGCAACGGCAGGATCCGACGGCCGTCTCGTTGTATACAAGTATACTGATAAATGGGAAATCGAGAGTGTGTTTGAACTGGCTCATGGGGTCTATGAAATTAACTGTGTGATATGGGCTGAATTGAAAGAAGGTGAAGTATTGGTTACTGGTGGAGAAGATGGATGTGTTAATGTTTGGAGATGCTAGAGCATCCAATCTTCATTAATGAGAGATTAAGCTCAATTGTTACAATATCTACTCAATACGTTTAACCAAATCCAAACAGTATATCTCTTTAATTATAATCAACTATACGCTTATAGACTTAGATATGAAATGATAATATTAGATCTAAAATGAACTATGATAACGTAAATTGTTCATCCTTGTAGTTTCCTTAAGCTTTATCCAAAAGCTACTAAAACAATACACCTACCAATACTATAAAACCAACCACTCCTACTAAGATCATTAGACAGCAAAACATTCTTGCACCAGAACGCTTTTGGTATCTTTCAGCTCTTCTCAATTCCAGCAGTGCACCTGTAACGTTGTTGCTATAGTTGAAAATATTGTTTTCGATCAGGTCGATTTGGAATTGTTGTTCGTTTACAATCGACAGCAAGTTGGTGAAGATCTCATTGATTTCTTGAGTATCTTGCTGAATCCTATGTATTTCTTGTTCTCTTTCTTGTATAAGAAGTGTTTGCTGTTCCAACTCTTCTGAGTTTACAGGTTCATATTCGATTTGTACCTGGTCAGCTTGTAGTTGTGATTGCTGTTGGTTTTGCTGTGGTGTTGGAGCATTACTGTCTATGTCTTCTTGTGCAATATCGCTCTGTTGCTGTTGGTAACGTTTATACTTCTGTAAACTATCTTTAGTCATTTTAATCAAGATTCCTTCCTTCTGCTTAAAGTATGTTATGATTTCCACATCTTCATGTTCAGATTCTATTTCTGAGATGTATTTATTCAATGAGCTGATGGACGTATTCAATCTTTTGAATGCTTCGGTAGCAGCATTCTGTTTGCTAGCATCGTACGCCTCTTTTAACAGTGGCAAGAGTTCATTATTGATGTGTAGAAGTTGCTTTTCAATGGCTTTTGTGGTTGCGTCGAACTCAGGGTAATCAGTATACCTGTTAGAGGTATTCGTAGCAGTTCGTTCTAAATCGTCCCAGTTATTGAATGACATTTATGTTGGTTATCAAGGCTATGAGTTGTAATGTCGTAATTAAAGATGTTATATTTGATTGATGTCGTAGCGACTTTTTAGATTTAGTGATTAAGTAATAAATTATGTAATAGATTTTTAAGAGTATAAAGGAATAATGATTAGAAGTCAATAAGAATAATGAAGAGAGGGAATGAAAGATGATAAAAGAAGAAGTACAATTGTTGATGATTTACTTGTTGAGATCAGGATTATAAGTTTCAGTAAGGATTTGAAGAATCAAAAATCAAATAATTTACAATTTAAGGCATTTTTCACATCAGAATGGCTGCAAAAGGTTGCAAAAAGGGTCTTCAGTATAAACTAGTTGACGCAAAATAGAACACTACATGGTAGAACATTATCAAATTAGTATTCAATGACTATATATATATACTCGTCAACTTTTTAGCATCATTTTCCTATTCATTTACATACAAATCATCCTTAGCTCGCTCCCTCCATAGTCACAAGCCACAGTTTTTTACCTTTTTCGTGATCGGAGATGCGTACACAATCCAGTTGGATCAAAGTGAAGAATATCATATGCAACGAGATGTATCATTATCCCTTTCTTAGCTCTACAAGTAACTACACAATCACTTAAATCTTTCCCATAATTTAACTGTATATATATATATTAAGGTGAATCTAAAATACGTCTATTCGTTTTCTGAGATGAACTTCTCAGCATCAAGAGCAGCCATACAACCGGTACCAGCTGAGGTGATGGCTTGTCTGTATTTCTTGTCTTGGACATCACCAGCTGCAAATACACCTGGGATGGAAGTTTCCGACGAGTCTGGCTTTGTAATAATGTATCCAGTGTCGTCAGTTTCAAGGAATGAAGAGAAGATGTTGGTGGCTGGGACATGTCCGATGGCGTAGAACAAACCGTTGACAGGTAAGTCAGTAGTTTCGTTGGTCTTGTTGTTGAAGATCGACAAGGATTGTAATAATTTACCGTCACCCTTAGCTTCCTTGGCTTCAGTGTTCCATAAGATTTCCAACTTGTCGTTGTTCTGTGCTCTCTTTTGCATGATGTTCGATGCTCTTAATTCGCCTCTTCTGACGAGTAAGAATACCTTTGAAGCGTACTTGGTCAAGAATAAAGCTTCTTCACAAGCAGAGTCACCACCTCCGACAACGGCTAATGGTTTGTTTCTGAAGATTGGGACGGCACCGTCACAAACGGCACATGCAGAGATACCTTGTTGCCAGTAAGTTTCTTCACCAGGCAAGTGCATTCTCTTTGCTGTAGCACCGGTGGCGATGATAACAGCATCAGTAGTGATTGGCTCAGCATCTTCGTTCCACTCAGTCCACAACTTGAATGGTCTCGACGACAAATCCACCTTAGAAATAGTCTCGGTAATGATATCAGTACCGAATCTAACACTCTGTTCACGCATCTGATCCATTAAGACAGATCCGTTGATACCCTGTGGGAACCCTGGAAAGTTCTCGATATCAGTGGTAGTAGTTAACTGTCCACCAGCGGCAACACCGTTGGCCAACATACCTTCGTATAAAGTAGGCTTAACCTCTGCACGAGAAAGATAGATGGCTGCAGTATGAGCAGCTGGGCCGGAGCCAACAATAGTAACCTTGTGATGAACCATCCTGTGTAATTGTAGTTGTGTTTGTCTAATAAATAGTCTATAAGATCTATGAACCATTCCAAAATTTTACTAAGTGCATGGTTTTTCGCGGCTTATATACTATTAGGATTAATAACAGGTATCGGTCTAGATTTTTCAGCAATTCTCAGCGGATCTTTTTTTGCGAGGCCGAGGGTTATTAATCAGGTGGCTTTTGGTTACAAATCGGTAGATCTAAGACTTTTTGATAGGGGTTATCAGGGACTATGTATGTAGGTGAGGTTGATGTATGATCGTTTAAGGTGGTGGAACGTTTTCGGGTATGTTCCGGTAGGTTCTAGGTGTATTTTTCTTTTGTTAGGTAGTATGATTTGTTATAGGTACAGACAGAGAGAGGGTGATCAAATAGATGATAGATGATAGATGATAGATGATAGATGATGTCTCATAATAATATTGTATTTACTACTGATGATGATATACCGTTGGTGCATCTAACCGATGTTTCTATTTATTTATTTTATTGAGTTATTGGTCTGGTCTACCTTGAATATCACTATGTATGATAATCACATCTAACTAATAACATAAGCACACTCATCACCATTTACTTCTATAACTCTACTGTATTACTCGTATTCATTACTTCTACAAAATCAACATAAACCCTAATCAATAATCAATAATCAAACTTTAGAGCTGCAAAATGAATCTCATCAAAAGGCTGGACCGTTGGGCATCTCGTAAGCTGCATACTAAAGATCATTTGTTTGTGTCCAATTTTGACATATTCCGGAAATGATGACGAATTCTAGATTCATTGAACTTGATCCATTTCAAGGTTTATAGGTATCCGAAGGGTCCTTTTCTCGGTTGATTACATTGTATTGTTCTTGTGTCAATTATATTAGTATATTAAGGTTATTAATTCAATTTGACATACTTGCATTTAATCTTGTGGTAATTAGTTTTATTGATTTATGCCTTGATTTAAACTATTTAGAAGTTACTTATCGTATTAGTTTGTAGATGTCTGCTTTGTACTTCTTCCATATATTTTTAACTACTCATCTCATATTTCATTTGTCTTTGGGTTTGTTAGTGTTCACTGTCTTTTAAGTTTGTCTTGTCTTTGTCTGTCTCTGTATTGTCTTTATATGTTTCCATATGTATTTGCAACTTTTGCAGCCAAATTACAAATGCTCAAAATATCAAATACACAAGTTCTCTTGTTCCTCGTATATCAAATATCTAAAGTGTCTGGACTTCTATTTGTCCTCCCCTCCTCCCCTCTTCTGCTCTCCCCCCCCCTCTTTTCCTTACTCTCTCATCATAATAAAATGCAATAATTACCATGGATTGTCCTCTCCAGAACCAATCCATGAATTCATAGTCAATCAAATATAAACTGTTTCACCAAGTCCGATTGTTGTAATCTTGGATTCAACAATACATTACTCAAGAACCATTGAAGTCCTTTTCTTCGTTTCTCTAGCCATTCATTATTTCCAAACCATCGTGTAAGGTTGAAATTGTCTTTTGCAGGTAAGTCTGGAATGGGAATCGAAGGATACGTACTTCTTAATTGAGTGTGTAGATTTTCCAACTCCGTATACCTTTTATATACCTGGATAGACCCATAATTCAAGTCATTGATTATAATTTTAATAGACCACACGACAAATGAAGTTCCAGACTCCCCTGATATTACATGATGTTCCCCAACAATAACATTGGTAATGCTTCCTAGTCTCCGATACAATTCACTATCTTCCGGTCCACCATGACTGTCTTCCGGACCATCCAATTGTATAGGTATGGGTAGAATCCTGTTGAGCTGTGCAACAGAATCATGTCTTTTCCTTGCCATCAATACTTTATTTCTTTATATCGTCGCTTTCACTCCTTATAAATGCTCTTGCTTTAGCCTTATTCCACTCTTTTGCTACCTTAAAGTCACTTCAATTTAGAAGTGTCTCTTTTTCTAAATTGAAATGGCTCACGTGAGAAAAGTATCTCTAATACGAATCTCATCACTACATCATGGATCCACTTAAGAATAAGTATACGTATATACAACGGCTTAAGCATCAGTTCCAAGGTCGTCGTGATATTCCCTTCCGTCGGAAATTCTTTGTTGGATATGATTTACATGGAAACACTTATTGGGAGTTCACTATTGATGGTAACATGCAGAGGTTGAGGAGGAAGATGGATCCTTATAAGGCATTGTTATTCAAAGTAGATTACTTTGACACAGTCCCTCCGCAATGGATACAATGGTTAAGACGTACTAGAAACGAACCTCCTACTTTGGAAGAACTTATTAATGATCAAGTAAGACAAGTCAAACTTAAAGTATTGGCTCAGCAGGCTGACGCTAGATGGCACAATGAAAAGTTACGTCTTGAGGAAGAACAACAATACAAGTTGGAATCAGAGTTACAAAGGGCAAAGAATGAAGCTCAACAGTTTAAAGATGAACATCAAAAATCACTGGATGCTGATAAGGCCAATAATGATGATGATCCATGGAAACAAGCAGAAGATAAATCCAATCCTATCCAAGAAGCTACTCTTAAACCGAGAAAATGAACTTAAAATCTGTACATATTAATAGAATATTTAATTGGTAAAAGGTGATTAAGGTGTGTAGCTGATATTGAAGCTGTGTATGGGAAATGTGTGTGTAGCTTTGAGTTTGAAGCTGTGGATAGGAATATTAACCAAAAAAATTCACCCAGATTCACCTTCACTTTCATATGATACGTTGCTAAATAATGTAGGTTTAATTCGAGACATCTTCTTCTCAACTAATGCCACCAACTTCTCACTATAGTCTTCCAATAGCTTTTCATTGGAATCACTTACTGAAAGCTTGTTCATTTTGGTACTCAAATCATCACCGAAAAGGTTCACAAGACTCTTTATTTTCAATTGAACTCGTATCTTTTCAGCTGCTGTGAGTTTATTTTGAGTTATCGTATCCTCGACGCTATTGAGCATACGGATAGACTTTTCAAACGGCGTCATGGCTTTTTCAGACTGTACTCTTTCAGGCAGTCTTTCAATCAGTACGTGTGGTTTACTGCTTCTTGATGTAGGCAAATCTGTACTTCTCATTGGAGACCTCGATCTTTGCGGCAGTAACGTTCCTGTTTTCAATGGCAGCAACGTCGTTTTAGATGTCTGTCTAACTAAAGTTGGAGCTGTTGCTCGAACAGGACTTTTGGGTGGTGATACACTTTTCCTGCTCTCTATACGTTTTAATGTAGCTGCTGTGAGCTTAGTAGTAGGCTTTTCAGCTTCCAGCTCAGTGCTCTTTGAGTCTGAGCTTTTCGTTTCTATGCTTTTTGGTGCCTCTTTATAAGTGGGAATGATCTTTCTAGCCACTCTTGTGTATAAGTTGGGTTCCTCGATTTCTGACTTCGTTATAGTTGGTTCAATAATAGATCCTCTTCTTGATGATGGATGTGACCATAAATTCCAAACAAACAAACATCCTTCTGTGCCTATAGATAACAATTCGGTTGGAGACTTCAATTCCATACTTGCTATACTATCCAGATGTCCCCAGACAACACTCTCTCCAACTCCTGTTGTATATTCAAAAGTACGTAGAGATTTGTCAGAGCACCCTGCAATAATCTTTCCGTTGCTAATTACAAATGTTTCAACCAAAAGACGTTCTTGTTTATCATTCACAAGCTTAAGATTACGTTTAGGCTCAAACTTATCGGTGTCATAAACTTGGATGCTTTTATCATTATAGGAAACAACCAAGTCGTCTTCAAATAATCCAATGCTTATAGGTGTTGACTTGTGTGTGATTATCTTCTCTTGGTATATTTTCAAAGACTCTTCTTCCAAGGTTAATTTGTGAATAGAAACTGTGCGGTCAGATGAACTGACGTATATCCTTTTGTTATTATATTTAATTTGCAACAAGTTCCCACTGTGGACTGGGATAGTTTGCAGTAGGTCCCAGCCTTGTGTTGTTTTATGGAATATCTGTATCATACGGTCTCTTCCAATACTGGCAATTACAGGAGTTTTGTTGATTTCAAAGTAAACAACGTCATTGGTTCCGGATGAATGCCCTTTGATTTGGAAGGTAGTTTTAAACTCATTGTCTAAAACGTACACATTTCCGTACCTATCCCCCAAGATTACCTCTTTCCCAGTATAATCAATACATGTGAGTGAGTTACCAATTAAATCATTGGAAGGTAACTTAAAATTTAAAAGTGGTTCCGTGTCTGCTAAACGTTGTACAGTTCCGTTTCTAGAGAATGCAACAAGTTCATCACTGAACGTTTTCTTAACCCCAGCAAGTTCCTTTATTAGAGAACTTGCAAGAATACTTGTTTGTTTCGTCTTGGGTTTGAATAGGTTTATAGTTTCAAGGTTGAGGTAGATTAACTCTTCTCTGTAAGGCATTATTTTGATAATTGAGTCCTTATCATTTCCCTGTATATTTTTCAATACTGATTTCTCTGTTGGTTTCAAGCTTGAAAGAGGTACTGGAATCAATGACTTTTCAGATCCAAACCAAACGCAATCGTTTGGGTGGTCTATAGTGAGCAGGTTGAATGCAAATTCGATGTATGGCAGCTCCAAAGGAATTAGTTTGAGTGGATCACATAATTTAAGCAAGAGCAATTGTGAAGTATTTGTAATTATAAGCATCTCATCGTTGTTTAGAATGCAAGCATCTGTGAAAGAAGTATTTAGAAGCAGACCCAATACAACGTTCTTACCTTTTAACACTACTGCTTTTCCTGTTTGAGTATCTTGTGGTTGTTTCCATACCTTTATAATGCGTAGTCCTATAGTGACAATCATGTCATCATGCCATATAACTTTATTAATCACCGAGGAACATCTATTGGAGGCTAGTAATGAAACCATCACTGAATTACTATTTTGTAGTCTCCAGACATTGATACATCCGTCGTTAATTAAACCTAGAGAGCAAAATGATTTCAGGTTTGGGGCAAAGGCAATCTCCATGATACCGAAAGAATGCTCATGTATTGCAACCACTGGTTTTAAATTCAGTTCTGGTGCCAACGAGAAGACGAGAATTCTAGGTTGGTATCCAATCTCACCAACAAGTAAATATTGCTTGTTTGGAGATATACAGACACAATTAATACTTCTCACACGGTCCTTTAACTTGGATGGGGACGACGGAGACTCGTCAAGGGGACTATTTTCAAGCTCAATGCCACCTCCACTAACCATCATTGGCTCGTCTAGTATAGGACACCCAAACAGGTCTTTAAGGATCTCTTTTGATTCAGGTCTTCCAATACCAATCCCAACCCCAAGAGCCATATCCAAATATGCATTTGCAGAAGACGGCAGGACATATGAACCAGCCGTGTTTGAGCTGTTACTTGTACCATTCAAATGAGAGTTGGCACAAAAGAACCGCTTGTTTATAATAACCTCATCACGTACAACACCAACAACAACCCCACCACTAGCAGTATAGGCAATTAGATTCTCTTGAACATGAACATGCTGAGGGATCTTTGCAGACGTCCCCACGACATCTTTAATCACTATCCTCGTGTCCATCAATTGGAGTCTTTGATAAACAATTTTGAGGCAGCTCAAGAAAATTCAATACATTCAAAGCATGTCTGAGGAAATCTCATTATCGTTAGAGGAGACCAATAAGTTACGTGTTAGTATTGGGTTGCGTCCTATTCCTATTCCGCAATCCAAGCAGCAATCTGGTGATAGTCATGTTAGTCAGGGTAGTAAGGGTAGTCAGGTTAGTCAGGTTAGTCAGGTTAGTGAGCTCTCTATCGATGAGACTAATAAGTTAAGGGCATCATTAGGATTGAAGTTGATTCCAACAGGTGGTCCTTCAGAAGATAAGGAGGTGGAAAATTACACTGAGCATTTGGAATCAGCAGCCAGAGATATAAAGGATCAACGACTTAAACAGAGAATTGAAAGTGCAAAGTCAAAAGCTGAGAAGCGTAAACATGCAAATGGTAAAACATTGATTGATCTTGAAGATATTGATACTGATAGCTGGTTAGAAAACTTGGGTAAACCTAAAGCTAAGAAGCAGAAGATAAAGCAAGAAGATTCAACAAGTTCTAATGAAAGTATAAAGATAGGTCACACTACTAAACAACTTGGTGAAATAAATGATGGAGAAATATTGACACTTAAAGATAATGGAATTGGAGAACTGGATACAGAGGATGAATTGCACAATGACAAATTGATACGACAGAGTAAACTTAAGACTGAGTTAGCTGAAAAGGCAGAAGTTGATGGAATTAAATTCAATGGTAGAAAGTATCAAAAATTAGATGATGATGAAGATGATGATGATGATGATATTGGAG
Source organism: Kodamaea hsintzibuensis (nom. inval.) (assembly GCA_030568835.1). Classification (NCBI taxonomy): domain Eukaryota; kingdom Fungi; phylum Ascomycota; class Pichiomycetes; order Serinales; family Debaryomycetaceae; genus Kodamaea; species Kodamaea hsintzibuensis (nom. inval.). The sequence continues at coordinate 534,337 of JAJMJA010000001.1, forward strand.
TAGTAATGAGTGGAACAACAATCACACTTAAAAATGAAGAACCCAAGAAAGTAGAGAAGAAAGGACATGTACAAGTTGCACGTCTTTTTAGTGATGATGATGAATTAGAAGTTAAAAGTGACTTTTCCAAACCTGTGAAAATGAAAAAGATCAAGAAGAAAGAGAAGACAAGTAAAACACGAGAGATTGTTGGAGATTTACAATCTGTAGAGTTGAAAGCAATAGAAGGAGAAGAGGATGAAGAGGATTTGGAACGGCTAATAGCTGTTAAAAGAAGAAGTAAGCAAAAGCAAAGGAAGTACTTGACACCAGAACAACTTGCAAATGAAGTTTTACTGATTGATAGAATGGAGGAAGAGGAAATCAAGAGTGCTGTTGTATATGATGGAACGAGTGATTTCCTCAATTCACTTAGTGGAAATATACTTGATGAACCAGAAGAAGTGCTGGAAGCACATGAAGAACCTGAAGCACATAAACAACCTGAAGCACAAGAAGAACCAAAAGAAAATGATGATGGAGAAAGTAAAATAGAGGATAAAGAAGAATATAAGGAAGAAAGTGAAACACCAAAGTTCAATAATTTAGCATCAACGCTCAAGTTCCTACAATCACGTCAAATCATTAATAAGCCAACCACAGAGAGTATGCATCAAGCCAAGACAAGACGAGATTTAGCGAAACAAAGTGAGTTACTCAAACTTAAAATCGGTATTGAAGAACGGTTATTGAAAGAAGAATTGTCCAATAGTAAGCAATATGCTGCACTTCCCAAAACAGAAAAGGACATATACTTACGCAAAGCACTTGATCAACAATTGCAACAAAAAGGACTTGTTAAACAGAAGTCATCTACTCCACTCAAACAGTATAATCCTCTGGTGAAACTTTCATATAGAGATGATAGTGGAGCCGAACTTAATACTAAAGAAGCATTCAAATATCTTTCACATCAATTCCATGGGGTTGGCCCTGGTAATAATAAAGTTGACTCCAAATTAAAGAAGAAGAAAAATGAGAATAAATCATTGGAAGAAAGTATATTGTGATTGATGAAATGAGTTGACGTAATCTGATTAATTGACTTAGTTATGACTTAGATGATTTTGACATATTTGATTGAATTATTTGCTCAATAAGATCGTATTAATGTGATGTTTTGATGATACAATGAGTATAATGAGTATAATGAACATAGACTACATAATCTACATAGTATATATAATATACATTAGCAACATCAATAACACCACCATCAACACCACCACCAACTCAATAAACATAATACTAAAACTACATAAAAACTACAGAATGAACAAAATCAATAGAATGAATAGAATGATATAATGTACATAATGTGTCTAAAAAAACCTAATATGACTGATTATACTGTAAGATAGTCGTATAAAGTCAACAATCAACGTTTAAAAAAATACGACCAATCAAATCAAAAGTACTTACTGAATCAACTTTCCACTTTCAACCCATTCATCTCTCTATAACTTTAATACATAACCAAACCTAATTAACCCATATACCTCATCCCTTTCTAATACCAAGACCTCATCCGAATCGGCTTGGAAAAACTGCAAGTTTGATGGAAAAGATAAAAAATTTGCTTTGTGGATCAATTTGTCTTAATTATTTGCTTTAGTGACACATTGAGGATCCGTTCATAAAAGAAAAGGACCAGCCTCATTTTTTGACCATAATTAATAAAGACAAGATTGATTGTTGAAAAAGTATAGTAAGGATGAGTGAGGTATTGCTTCAAGTAAGCGGTATGACATGTGGTTCATGTACTGCTTCTATTACGGAGGCTGTTGGTGCAGTTGAGGGGGTTATTTCTGTATCTGTTTCTCTTATTACTGAGGAAGCTAAGGTGATATATGAGAGTGATGAAGTGGATGTTTCCAAGATTAAACAGACTATAGAGGATTGTGGGTTTGATGCTGTTGTGATCAGAGTGAATGATATTAATGTGGTGGAAACTACTGTGGCTATACAAGGAATGACATGTGGGTCATGTTCTGCTTCAATCACTGAAGCCTTGGAAGGCTTAGAAGGTGTGGAAAAGGCATCTGTATCTGCAATCACTGAAGTTGGGAAGATTCGCCATAGACTGAGTGTACAAGCACAATCATTGATTGAAGCAATCGAAGGCTGTGGTTTCGAAGCTCAAGTCACTACCAGCAAAGGTGGTGGTAGTAGTAATAATGGCATCGGGAATTCCGGACATATTAGTACAATGGTAGCAATACTGGGAATGACCTGTGGAAGTTGTACAGCATCGATAACAGAAGCCTTGGAAGCATTAGAAGGGGTCGAAAAGGTCCTGGTATCACTCATAACAGAAGAAGCATTGATCACACACACTATACTCTTGAGCGCAGCAACTATTTTAGACACTATAGAAGGATGCGGTTTTGACACTACACTCATCAAATCAGAACAAGAGAAGTCTACTCAAGAAGATGACATTGATAACGTCAGCTTACAAATAATAGGCTTGGCTGAAGAAGCCGACTTGGCTGGCGTCCAATACAACGTAGAAGCACTCCTCAACAGCGTAGGAGGCGTGGTAGACTTCCAACTTGCATTCAAAGACCAACCAGTGGTCAACGATACTCAACTCCCACAAGACTTAAACACATTTAGCATCCAAGCTTTGAGAATACTGGGAGACGCTGTTCGCGAAGAAGAAGAAAACTTTATTGACGAACTCTCGATTCAATACAACTCAGCCTTGGTCGGAATTAGAGACTTGGTGGATCAGTTGAACGAACTTTACCCACACATCTCATTCCAAATCATTAACTCATTGGACCAAGCGCTGCTGGCTCAACTCAAATTGCTCTCAAGAGTCAAAGAAGTAGAATACTGGAGAAATAACTTTGCCAAAACTATCATCATTGGGTTCCCTATTCTCGCTTTAACATACACACAAGATATGAGAATATGGCTGGGACTCGTCATCATCCCCGGATTATACTTGGTTTCACTTCTCCAATTTGTACTCACCTTATACGTATACTTGGTATTGGGTTCAGTGTTCTTACGCAAGTTCGGTATATTTGTAAGGAACAGAGGCAAAAACGCAACCATGGACGTCTTGGTCTGCATCTCCACACTGGTATCGTTTATATTTTCGATATTGTCAATCTTTTTGGCTGTTTGGTACGGAAAACTGGAACAACCACCCAAGCTTTTGTTTGACACAGTGACCATGCTTGTGTCTTTTGTATCGTTTGGAAAATGGCTTGAAAATAAAGCCAAGGGTGCTACTTCAACTGCTTTATCTAAACTTCTCTCTTTAACTCCAACCAACTGTACAATTATCACGGATTTGAAGAAGTATGAGGAGTTTTCTGCAAGCCCTGAACATCAAAGGAAAGCTGACATGATTGAATTCGCTACCAGAAACATCAGCATCGACTTGATCCAAACGGACGACATTGCTGTCGTGCTTCCAGGTGGAAAAGTACCTGCTGATGGTGCTGTTGTGTATGGTGAATCCGAGGTAGATGAATCCTTGATCACAGGTGAATCTTTACCTGTGTTTAAACAATTGGATGACAAGGTCATTGGTGGATCCATCAACGGTCCCAACCTTCTCCACATCAAGGTTTTAAGGTCTGGTAAAAAGTCACAGTTGCAACAAATCATCAACTTGGTGAAGGAGTCTCAAGTTAACAAAGCTCCAGTTCAAAGATTTGCTGATTACGTTGCTGCCAGGTTTGTGCCTGGTGTCGTTGCTCTTTCTATCTTTACATTCTCGCTCTGGACAGCCTTATGCTACTTGCTCCACCAAGATTCCTTGCCAATGGCTTTCAGCAAGGACGACAATGGAAAATTGTTTGTTTGCTTGAAGTTGGCTATTTCTGTTGTTGTTGTTGCATGTCCATGTGCGCTTGGACTTGCAGCTCCTACCGCAGTGATGGTGGGTACTGGTGTTGGTGCGTCGCACGGTGTATTGATCAAGGGTGGAGATGTCTTGGAGGCAGCCAACTCGATCAACATTGTCTTGTTTGACAAAACAGGTACTTTAACTACTGGACAAATGAAGTTGGTAAACTCTGTTCAAGTTACTGGCTTGAACCCAGCCTCTTTCTGGAGTTTGATAGGTTCTGTCGAACTCAACTCTGAGCATCCAATTGGTAAAGCTATCACGAAAGCAGCTAAAGCGGAATTGGGATTGCTGTTTGAGAATGACACTTTTGACACTGAAGTCTCCAACTTTAACGTAATGACTGGATTAGGAGTCAAAGGGGAAGTTAGATTGTCCAACGGCAAGCTCCACAAAATTACTGTAGGAAACGAAAGAATGATCACTGAGTTCTATCCAAACTTATTACAGGACCAAACTTTGTTAGTCAAGTTGCGTGAGTCTACTAATACGTTGGCGCATGTGATAATTGACGACGTATACCTGGGATACTTGGAGTTGACTGACGGATTGAAGGAGAATGCAAGAGAAGTGATTGACTACATTAAAAATGTTGCTGGTTATCAAGTTGGCATTGTTACTGGAGATACCAGACGCGCTGCACTCAAGATTGGTAACGAGTTGGGCATTCCTGAATGTAACATTTTCAGCGAAGTGTCGCCTGTAAATAAGGACAAGGTTATTGTTGATTTGAGAAATAGGTTGGGAGGACCTGGAAACGTTGGGGTTGCTTTTGTCGGAGATGGTATCAATGATGCACCAGCTTTGGCAAAAGCTGACATTGGTATGGCTATAAGCACAGGTACCGATATCGCCATTGAGTCTGCTGATATTGTGTTGATTGGAAACAACTCCACGAAGGGAACTTGCGACTTGAATGGTGTAATTAACGCATTAAAGATTTCAAACGCTACATTTGCTAGAGTCAAAATGAACTTTATCTGGGCTGCTATTTATAATTTACTCATGTTACCCTTTGCCATGGGTTGTTTCTTACCTTTAAACCTTATGTTACCTCCTGTTGCTGCTGCTGGTGCGATGGCTATGAGTTCAGTTAGTGTTGTGCTCTCTTCATTGATGTTGAAAAGATGGACTCCACCCAGAATGAACGCACGCAAATCCTTCTTTGAGAATGACTTTGAACGTGACTTTGCAGTTACCAACGCATTTGACTTGAAGAATGGAACTATAGCTGACTTCGACATGATCAAGCGTACACGCAAGCTGGGTAGGAACGTGAAGTCGCTCGTCACTAGGGTAATCAAGGGAAGAGCACCAATTCCTGACACCCAATACGAGATGATCCCTGTGGGGTCACCATAATTTATTTATGATATAATGTATTTAATAATGTTAGAGTTTTCTGATTGGGAATTTTTGTATGCTATAAATTGTATGGAAAGTGGAAGAAGTACTGAGTTAGAGAAGCAATATGCTAGCATAGCAGGGGAAGTCTAGCAAATAGTATAAAATGCAAGCATGGCGACCTTCATTCAATTTCAACAAAAAGTTGTGATTAATGAAGTTCGTTTTTTCAAGTTTAGTATTCGTTAACATTGTCCTTTCAGCTAGCTTCTTGGGACAAGAAGGTTCTGAAATTGAGGCGGCTCAAGCTCAGGAGTTGTTGAATGGAACTACTGAGGAATTGATCTTTGAAGCATCTAGTATTAAAGACTTGATAAGAAAGGGAAAGAGCAAAGTAGTTGGAACAAAAGTGAAAGCCAAAGAACTTGCCATCTGGTTAACAGATCTTCAGGAAATTAAAGAAGAGGCAATTGCACAGGGAGAGAGGTTATCTAATAAAAAGAAGGAGGTGGCTCAGAAACTAATGGTTAAGATTTTTGTAGCTTTGAAGGATTCTGATTTGGTAAATGATATTATCAAGATGTCACTTACAGATGATAAAGTTCGGCCGATGGTAATCAAGGTTTTGATTGAGTTAATTAAGGCAGATGTTATTCCTTATCAGGAGATTTTTGAAGCTTTGAGGGATTCTGGATTGGCTGTTGATGTAGTTAGAGAGGGGGTTACGAATGTTGAGACAAGACAAGGCATTGTTGATTTAACTATTGAAATGATCCAACAGATGATCGACTGTGGGATTATTGATTTCGAAGGGCTTTTAAAGCGGATTATGGAGAGTTTACCCAAACCTCTGATTCCTACATTTGATGATATTAAGAAGCTTTTACCTCCATTTGATGAAGAAAAGTATACTATTCCACAGCCTGATTTCACTTCCATAGTTAAGGAGTATGTGAAGACTAGAATTGTGACAAAGACTTTAGTTGCGACAGCCACTGAAACAGTTACTGTTACTGTAGGCGAAACGCCAAGGCTGTCAGTAACTACTCAGCCTACTAAAACAACTACTGTTACCCTTCCTTCTTCCACAATCACACCCCCATCAACGTCAAACAAGGATTTGGTTGATTTTATTAGAGAGCTATATGATGTGTACACCAGAAGCCATAGAACTGTAACATCGACCCTGGGAACAGTTTCAAGTACAACTCCACTTTACAGTTCAACTTTAATATTATCCAATGCAAAGTCAAGTCCAACTACTCCACCTTTGCCTACTACAACACCCACTACATCATTTCTCACCACTCCACCACTTGCACCATCAAATACCAAAACACCCTTGCCTTCCCTCACCTCGTTAGTGCTCAATACACCATCACTTCCCATACCAAAAGAACCAAAAGTGAACTCACCAAACTTGATGGTTCCTACAACCACAACCTTTATTTTACCTATTATCAACTCTACATTAAATAAGTATGTTTTATAGTCAAAACACAAATACATAAATATGATTTGCACCCATTCTCAATCGGGAAGTATAAATTTGCAACGTCTTTTAAACTTTTGTAAACCATAAAATCTACATGGGCGGTTGGTAGGGGTAGATTATAGTATCTTAGAGGTGGTATCCATTACATTAAAGCTGGCGATTGTGTCATGCTCTTTAACCATTTTATTTAATATTGGCTTTGCTATTGCTTGCCTTAAGGGTGTTATGGAATATAGATGACTACTTAATGAGACATTTCCCCCCACTTGTCTCATTCATTCACTGCTTTATTACTGCTCCGATTTTAGTGTACTTTAAAGTCTGCACAGGCGTCAACAGGACAGTTCCAGTGGAGGTTGCCGCTACAACATCCAAACTCATGCGTACCACTTGTAAAAATTTAGACATTCAAGATGGTTTGTGAGGTTTCCACTCTTTTGAGTTTTTGTTTATTTGTATATAAGGAGGAGTTGTGTAAGTGATTGATGACTTCTACTCAAGCCGATTATAGTTTAGGTTGCCGAGTTTGCCAATCGGTTCAATTAAATGTTTTTTGATGACTTGTGTAGTGGTGTTCTGTGAGGTGTATTTTGTGATTGTTGTGGTGGAGTGTGAGGAATGGAGTGACGGTGTATAGTGTAGACTATACAGTGTAGAGTATGCAGTGGGATTCTACAGTGTAGAGTGCACATTGTAGAGTGTACAGTGTTGTGTTTAGCATATACTGTAACATTGAACAAATGTGAATGGAAAGGAGTTCAAATAGTTACTGAGTAAGTTGATACCAGTGGTATCTTAACATGAACTGAGAATAAAGATAGTATAAAAAGGAGCCTTATAATTAGAAGCAATAGTGTTTTGTCAATAGCCTTAATTGTACTTACGGCGTAACATTAAACACAGAGAAGATTGCTGTTGATGCGTTCAAGTTGAGGTAGTTTTGTGGCCATTTTCAAGTATCACTAATACTTGTTGAATTCTCAGTCCACTTTACAAAGAGAATGCGTAATAAAAGAATCAAGTATAGTCATTCTAATGTGTTATGACTGTATGATAGTATGCCACCATTCCCTATATGCATACAGACAAACACGAGAATCAATTCGTAAAGAATACTCGGAGCTGGTCGCCAAGTCACTAATGTTCAGGAACATTTTCAGGGCTCTCAATAACAAACGTCAACTTTTTTTTAAGGAGGAGAGAGGCTTGTCTAAGGAGTTTTAAATTGCCGTTATAGTTAGTATCAAAACATAACACAGGCTCAGCCGGATCGCTTTAAACAGCTTGAAATGGATTGCATCTGGTTATTGTGTAGTGAACCACAATATTAGTGTGAGAATAATACCTTGTGTTTTGTTTTCACTTAGTGTAAACATTGTCTGCTGAGTTTATGTATGTCATGTAATTATCTCTCTCTTCTGGTACTTTCCTATATGTTATCTTATGTTGTAGTTATCTAACTTTTTATTTTGATAGACAATTGGTAGACAATTAACAATAAAGCACATCATTTTGTCTCTCACTTCATAAATTGTGTTATTAAATGCATCGGATTGAACCAACTCAATTCCTTCTTGAGAGCATGCTCTCATAATCGACGTCATAATTCTAAATTTTCGTGGATCGTTTAAAGTTTCAATAATTAGTCCAGACCCACCATGCTGCAACTTGTGTATTTTGTTTCTGCCGATGAGCCTCTCTTGACTGAGACAGGAAAACCACCACAAATAAGACATAAATTTTCTTCGTAAGGAATTCGTTGTACTCCTATCATTCTCTTCCTGCTTCTATCTCTTTGAATCTTTCGTGCCATCCCATTGTATGGACAACAAAGATCTGCACACCTACTAGACCATAAAAAGACAACAGGAAAAAAAAAAAAAAAAAAAAGATGCCAAAAAGGCTAATTTACTTAGACACATAATAAACTACACGTTCATAACGGAACACCAAATTAAGTACATTTTACTGGGAATGTTGCATCCATTGTTATCAACTACAATACTTCAAATCACGAAAAGGAAATGAAAGATATCTGGAACAAAACTAATACATTAAATTTATACAAAGATAATTGAAAATGATGGTATTTAAGTTATTATTGGGTGCGCACCTCAATTATTCAAAATTCAACTAAATACCGACATTCCAATTAAATGTAACCGTGTAAATCAATGATGACGAATTAAAGGGAATCCAGAAATGTTGTGTGTAATGCAGTTTAAGTTAAACTGATTACAAAGCCAACAAAGCACCGGCAGCCAAAGCAGCGAAACCAACAGCGTAGTTCTTGCCAGCAGCAGCACCAGAGAAGCTGGAGACAGCGGCGGTGGAGTTGTAAGACCAAGAAGAAGTGGCGTTCTTGTGTCTGGCTGGGCAGTCGGTGACGGTTTCAGCACAAGAAGTGATGGTGACCAAGGTGGAAGAGACGTCAGTCAAGGTGGAGGTGGCGGCAGAAGCGGAAGCGGCAACAGCGGCGACGATAGCGACAGTGGAGAATTGCATTGTAATGAGCGAAAGTAAAATAGTTGGAGATCTGTGTGATGAAGAAGAAAAATTTAAATTCTTGGAGCAGATGAACCCAGTTATATACTTTTCACCTCAACGTTGTAGGCCCTAATAAGTGCCCTCCCATCTGCACCCACACTTGTGTGCAATTCGTCACGAAAAGGAGTAATATTTGCCTTTGTCCACTCACAAGTCCACTATAACAAAGGTGCAAAAAAAAATCAGCCCTCAAAAGAAATTCGAATGTAGCACTATCGTCTACTGATTTGGGTGCGTGGATTGAAATGTAAAAGTGCATACCGCATCTAAGTAATTTTGTGACATTTCCTTGGGATTGAATGAGCCATATTGTTTATGTTTTTGTCAATGTGGTTACTAGATGCGGAGGGGAGCGTCAACGCAATCAATATGCGACTTACCTCCAATCCCTTTTAAGAATTGGTCACAACCGGTTTATGCAAGATTCAATGTACAATACAGGCGAAAAAAAAATTGCTAGTGGCCTTGGTGAGGGGGGAGGGGGAAAGAGAGTTTGAGCGATGGAGGGGACTAAGAGATGATATCAAGTTAATAGGAAATTCTGAGACACTGTAATTTCCAATCAAAACATTAGTTAAACGACACCCTGTGTGAAAAGGGTATAATATTGGCACACGAGTATGATTGTAGTAGTGTTTGTGAGAATTAACGCGAACTAATATGGAATATGGGACAAAGTGTTCCAAAATAGGCCGCAGTTTATGATTGCCGTGCTTGTTTTAGGAAACAAAGTGGTGTCTCGATGATCTTTGTTTCTGCATTGATGTTACAAATGAAAGGCCTGTCACCTTTCCCGGGAGGAGAGAGAGTGATTATCATTCTACAAACATGGTTATGAATTTCATTTTTCCTTATCTATAATCGGTATGTAATATAGCTCTTTTCGATCCCTCTAAAACTCCGATCTTGGGCTGATATTCTTTCTAGAGTACCAGGTGACAAAGTCTTTTAAGCTTCTTCCTACTCTTCTATTATCCTTATTTGGTAATGCGACACTGACTACGCCGGTTAATTTGTCGATTTCCTTTTCGTCGACGTTTGGTAACGCGGACACAATTTGTTTGAGCATTGCTACAGCCATTTCGCTTTGGTCAGCAAGAACCACCAAGAGTTTTAAGATCAAGTCATTAGCGTCTTGTTGGACGTCATTTGGAAACTTGAAGATAACCCCATTCAATACTTGCGTCGTAAGCTGGCCCCAGTTGTCGTTTTCGCTCAAAAACCTCTTCACAGCGGCTTGGATCGGAACTGGGTCTGAATCAAAAAGTGAAACTGGTGGGGTTGGCAATCCCCAGCTCACCAAGTCGATCAAAAAGTGCACACATGTGATTAAGGTGTCGATCTCATTTACCATCTTTAATGTCATTACACTCACTCCCAACACATTCTTCATAAAGTTGGTGTCGCTGGAAAACTTGAGAGGATAGAACATCATCAAGTCTCCAAGCATGCGGAAAAAGTCTCCCACAACGTCTGGGATTTGGCGGATATCCTCGCCATTGTATGTCTTATCGAAGAACGTAGCACACTGCGTCATTGCAAATTGGTACACCGACTCTTTGATGTCTTCGCTAGTGTACTCGTCCCCATACTCTCTAATGAGGTGGCCACTCACCCACAAGTAGCAACCGTAATTGTAGCCCTTATATCCTTCGTGCAAAACGCTCGCCATCTCCCCCAAAATGTCATTCAAGTATGTGCTGAAACTTTGGATTCCCGTCTTGATCAACTTACACACCCGTTCACTCACAGGAAGCGATGTTCCAAACTTGTTCAATATCTCAACACATACCCTCCAGACTTTTTCCTTGTACAATGTGGCTATTGGGTTCAGAGGGTTCTCAAAGTCATGACATCTCAACACCTTGACAAAGGTCGTCAAAACTTCAATGTGGTTCACCATTTCTTCCTCCTCCAACTTGGGTCCTGCCACAAGCGCATTGAGCGTAGGTTCAATGAACATATCCGTTGACTTGTACAAGTTTTCAGCTGGAAGTTGTGTAATCACATGTGCCAACCCATCTACAAGTTCAAAGTGGGATTCCGAGTCGAGCGATTCGCGAATCTCTCCATAAAGCATGTACAACTGCTCCAAGTAGTTGACAAGTAAACTTGAACAGTCCTGGCAAAAGTACATGAGTGCACGGGATGTAGCCATGATGATATCCAAGTTAGCTTTCTTTGCTTCTGCAGTAGTGCTGCTCTTGACAATCTCAAACCCTTTGATGATATAATTCATTTGTGGTTCCAAAAATTGTGGGTTCTTAAACGTCCATTGTGAGTATCTTCCCAATACCAATGTAGCCGCATATCTGATTTTGGGGTGTTCCGGTAATTGAACCAAATATTGCATGATACTAGGCAAAATTGTTCTCTCACTTAATGAGACTTCTTTGGCCATGGTTCTCATTGAAAAAAGTGGAGCTTCCAACTGTTGCCAACTCGAAGTGCTTGGGTTGTCAATGACGTGTTGGATCTGCGCAAAGGGTATTCCCAACGCCTTGGTGGCCCCCACCACTGCACAGCAATCCTTTAACACATCACCCATTTCGTACCGGAAATCCTTGAATTTGTCCTCCTGCTCCTTGTCATCGAACAATTCTTCCTCTTCGCTGGCACGTACTGGGTATGTCAAATGCTTGATCACAATCCTGATCAATTCACAGTATACGTCCAGGAGTTCTGCGCGGCTTTCGGCAAATTTACTAATAGTGAGCAATTGCTTCAACAAATCCCAAAAGTAAAAGGTATACTTGACCACGTCCAAGTCTTCATCGTAACGTACTACGTCCAATAAGATCAGTACCAAGGGCTTGAAATGTTTTGGGTTTTTAGCAATTAGAACATGCCACGCTTCACCAGCCTCAACATACATTCTGGCTAACCCGTGAAATGTTTCTGGGTCTTGTAACTTTTCAGGGTGTGTGGACACTATGAATTGATTGAGTTCAACCAATTGTGTGTACAATGCATTTATAAGTTCGTAGTTGTCGATATCTCTTGTTTCTCTAATGATAGTGCAGAGGCATTCAATCGACTTGTCGAACGTTTCATCCTTGTTCAAAGACTGGAAAATGAGAGACGTAAGTGAGTTGATTTGCAAGATACTTTCGATTGGGCATTCTTTGATCCAGTTGTTTAAACAGTTGAGGATTTGTGAGGTGAGGTATTCGTCGTTTAAGGCGTTTGACTCAGTTAAATCTTTTAATATCACCAATACTTTTTCAACATTGTCAGTTATTAGATGTTGAGTTCTCAAGTTGAACTCCTGGTCTGTGAGCAGTGATTTCTTTGCGTCTGACAATTCTTCAGGTAAGATCCGTAAGAAGTCAAGTAAGCTTGATGTTACTATTGTAGGCAGGCCTGAAAGTTTGACTATCACTTCCTCGATAGCACCCTGCCAACTTAAATATTGTAGCAGTAATTGAGACAAGGCAACACATAATTGAGTTCTAATTAAACGATCTTGTTTCGAAGAATACCGAACAAGAAAACCAATAATAGAGTCTTTTAACTGAACATAGTTTGGTTCAGATAGTTGATTCAAATCATAAGTTACTTTCGATCTTAACGTTTGTGCAGCAAATAACTGGAACTGCAAATCGTTTGAATCATTCAAAATGGTGTGAACGGATTCCCAAGCTTGCTGAGACTTCTGGAAATTCTCTAAAAATTGGTTTGCGGTCATCTTCTGCTCGCGCGAAGTGCTGGAGTACATTGTCTCCAACGCATTCTTTAGCTCCACGATGGATTCCGACATGCTGCTTAGGTTGTTTTACTTGTCTTGGTTTTTTTTTCAAGGTTATATGGTGATTTTGGTTGGTACACGAGAATGGTTGGGATGAGGAGATGTTGGAGGAGAGTTGGTTTCGAGAGGTAGTGGAAGGGAAGTGGAGAAGTGAATGAGGTGATGAAGGTGGTGTAAATGAAAGTTAATATACAATTAAATACCAATTCATTTTATAAGTTCATTAATTACAATAAAGCAATCAAATCATTAATATCCTTTAATGTGTTGACTTTTAATGTGCTCCTTAATTATACTTTTATTATAGAAAATTTACGAAAATGATATTAATTATGAAGAAAATGGGAGTAACTACAAGAAACTTATTAGAATGGAAGGAATAAGTAGACCTTCTTTGATAATTTATACTTACATTTATATACGTAAATATAAATGATATATATTATCTACACATTTATTATATATCAAGGTTCTATTATAATTCATAATCCTCTTTGATTGTTGGTTTGATTTCAAAAAATGTTTAACAGTCTCAAACTCTTCAGGTGTAACATTATTGGTCCCTTCAATGTTTGGTCCTGGCATCCATTAAATTGCAGCCATTCAAAATTTGTTTACGGCTTTTCATGATTAAGTAAGGATTGTTTAAAAATTACATAATCAAATAATGACTCCACATATTGAATAACAATAATAAAGTATAAGTTAAGTTGATGGATTTTCAAGATAAGTATTTGAGATTTTGCCAAAGTATTCTCAACTAACCAATCCACGAATACCACTTTTCAAACTTCATTTAAGCCAACCCATTCTCCTTCTACTTAACTCTTCTACCTCCCACCACTTAAATTCACGCTCAAAACCCAAAATTCAATTAAAAAAGAAACCACAGTGTATACGTGAAGAAAAAAAAAACAAAATGAGTTCGTGTCAAGTCATAAACCGCTTCACAAGTCATGAGTAGACCCATTGTTATTTCAGGCCCATCCGGGTCCGGTAAGTCGACGTTATTGAAGAAGTTATTTGCTGAGTTTCCAGGAAGATTTGGATTCTCAGTATCCAATACTACAAGACAACCAAGAGAAGGAGAAGTACATGGTAAAGACTACCATTTCACAGCCGTCGAGGATTTCAAGAAGGCCATCGAGGAAAACAAGTTTATTGAATGGGCCCAATTCTCTGGTAACTATTATGGAACATCCATTAAAGCCGTTAAGGACGTGGCTGATCAAGGTCAACAGTGTTTATTAGACATTGATATGCAGGGTGTCAAGTCCGTCAAACGTACGGACTTGAATGCAAGATACTTATTCTTGAGTCCTCCTTCTATCGAGATCTTAAGACAAAGATTAACTGGAAGAGGTACTGAAACCGATGAATCCTTGGAAAAGAGAATCTCTGCTGCTGCTGCTGAAATGGAATACGCCAAGACTGGTGCTCATGATAAAATCATCGTTAATGATGATTTGGAAAGAGCTTATGGTGAATTCAAAGAGTTTATTCTTGCTGAGAAATAAAAGACATGTCTTAGATGATATTATATGTAATAAAACTTGAACATTATGACTTCCCCAATTGAATCAATAGTAATCTTTTGTAGCCTTCACTTTAACAGCTTTGGGTCAAAGCTTTTTGACTTTGATGTTTTGCACTAAAAAAAAAAGATCCCCATGAAAAAGTTTTGATTCACATTTTAAATTAACCAGTAGCAATAATGACCGACAGACTCCCTTCATCGTTTGAGACCGAAGAGAAGTAAGTAGAATATGAAGTATACATTTTGATTCATATTGATTTAGATTGTCGATTGATTATGTATTAACTTAAATGATGTTGAAAGGTAAGTCATACGAAACTATTAACACCTTACACATTTATAATAAACTCCTTGTTTTTTGATACATATGATAAATGAAAATGAATATATACTAACATTGAAAAGTGAATTGAATATCCTACAACAGATCAAGCAAAAATGTATAGAACAACCTATCGTACCACTTGGAACACTTGCTACTGCAGTCACAGTTATGCTTGCAGGGAGGTCATTAAAGAGAGGTGAAAAGATCAAAACTCAAGTATACTTTCGTTATAGAATTGTATTCCAACTGATCACATTAGTTGCATTAGTTGCAGGTGGATTGCTCTTCCAAAAGGAAACCGAACAACAGAAACAAACTAAAGAAGAAGAGTTACGTGAAAAGGCTAAGATGAGAGAAAAGTTATGGATTGAAGAATTAGAAAGAAGAGACGCTTTGATTCAGGAAAGGAAGAGAAGATCAGAGGAATCGAGAGAAGAATTGAGACAAATAGCAAAAGAGGGGTTTAAGAAGTCGAAGGATTAGGATATTCAATGGAGAACTCCGATCATTAAAGGTCGCAAGACGTAACCTTTACTTTTTATGAGATCTCAATTAACCTAACCATGAACCGTATGATGATTTATGATGATTTATCATGACCTTTCATGACTTATCATAGCTTACCATGACTTACCATGACTTATCATAACATACCTCCATGACTTATCATGAAACAATAACTTTTATTCTTGAAGAATAATCAAACTAACATAAAATTAACAGGATATATAATCTGATATTCAGATCCATGTACATAATCTACATCCTTTATCATTCTCCCTTGTATTCTCTCTATATTTTTTTTTTTCAATTATCAGACCCAGTAACATTGTACTCCTTCAAGTACTGGAAGAGATCGTCCATCATCTCACGGATTCCATTGTTTCCATTGTTATCTGAGCTTGCTCCGCTAGCCACGGGACCATTCGAATAAAGGGCTTGTACGAGAGACTGTACTTTGATCAACCCCTCCTTAGCGACCAAGTCCAGCAAGGTGTTCATCAACAACGGCGAGAAGTCACAGTACCATCTGTGATTCCATACAAGTAACTTGATCACGCTCTCCAATATCTTTTCGTTCAATTGGTTCACAATCTTTGTATAGTTGTGTGTATATGATGAACTTGTCAGCACATTGTTTGAGTTTTTTGACAACACCTTGTTCTTTTCCATCTGGTAATATCTTAACATTTCTCTTTGAGACTTTGCTGAAAACCGTCCAGCCAATGCGTTCGAGAACGCTACTGATCCTTCCTTAAAGTGTTTCAATCTGTACGCAATAGACCCTAAGATTTCCCACTCCAATGTTGTCTTCTTGTATTCCATCTGTTGTGCTTGGAAGTGAAGTGATTCTGCTTGCCACATGGTATAAGCTCTCAAGTCTTCATACAACAACATAAACAAGTTGTCCAACCATCTTTCACATAATCTCTTCATTTTGAATTCATTCTGCAGTGCTTTGGATTCGTCGCTTATCGAGGCTTCTGCAACAGTTACAGGCTTATCTTTTTTAGGCGACTTGACAGCTATGGTCGACGACGCATCGTCTTCAACTACATGTACTGCAGATCCATTGGTCTCGGACGATGACTTAGGCTCAGATGTACTTCCATTCCTCGTGCTTGTGTTTCTGTCTTTTCTGTACTCTTCTTCCATTACAAACACCTTGGCACGGTATCTCAACAATGCTTCCCAACCTGTCTTGTTCACAATATCAGTCAATAAGTCGTAAGCCTTTGAAAACGTCGACTTCAAGTTGGCTGCAGGGAGGTTACTCAATTGTGGGTCCAAGTTACGTTGTTCGTAGGCAATGTCAGTACTCTGGAGGTTGGTCACTTCGTCCAATGTCACATCTACTGGTGATGGTAAGTGTAAGTCCTCATTTCCACCCTTCAATGGAACCACACGTTTCAAGGAGTACTTCTCCTTGTGCGAGTTCATTGGACATGAGTTCAAACAAAGTAAAGCATTCTCAAAGTCACCCAATTTCGTGTATACACGAACCAAAAGAGCCCATGTTTTAAAGTCTGACGGCGATGATTTGACTGCTTGTTTAGCCAAGTCGAGTGCCAAGTCATAACGTTTCTTGTCGCTACAGAATTGTGCTTGTAATAACAACAAGTCGGCATCACGGCGGTCGGCACTAATACCTTCGCTCATCAATTTAACTGCTTTGATCTCTTCATCTTTCAATAATAACACTTGTGCTACTAAGGTTACCACCAATGGTTCGTGTTGTTCTAACCTTCTTAAGATAGCCAAGGCTTGTTCGTAGTTCTGAGTAAACTCAACACAACGTAAGAATCCATCCACCAAGTAATTGGAAATGAGTGTCGGCTGTGGGATCTCGACACCGCATCCCAATTTAGGTCCATCATAGAATAACTTCTCGAATCCTGCCATAAAAGAGTCCAACAAGTCCTTTGATACCTTGCCTCCATTGAATGGGTTGAGTTTACGGACTTCAACAAGCCCACCGGCCTTGTTGACGTCGTCATCGTCGGTATCCAATAATGACCGTACAAGGGAACTAACAAAGGTTTCCAACCACAATTGCTCCAACTCGTCTGGAGAGATCTTATCACTCACCAACTTTCCATCGTTATTAACCACACTACTCTCGAATTTACCTGGAATATGAACAGTAACACGCATGTCTACTTTTGAAAAAGCATTGTATGAACAATAGGTCAACTCAGGGACTTTCCAATGTTTCTTCTCACCAAACCAATACTGAGACTTGGAAGTCATCAACGTAGCCAACCCTTGTAACTGAGCAGCTATAGAAGCTGAATTGGAAGTATCAACTCCAGTGAAATATAAAAAGGTCCCAACCTCACTACCTTTCTTAGACCCAACCACAAGTTTACGAAATGTACATAAATCAGCAGGACCAAGATCAACAAAGGTCAGCAACCGACCAGTCCTCTCGAGCAACGAAGATCCAGGATACTCCTCCTTTGCTTCGGGAATTGAATACAATGTTGGGGGTAACATCTTCAATGATACGGTGTTGTTTTCGGTTTAATTTTTCGAGGTGATCTTTACTTAGCCACTCCACGCTAATGATTTAGGATAAATGATCTAGAGGTAGAGACTGGAGGTTGAAAGATATCAAGAGTTGTGAAAGATGTGAGATGTATCGAGGTGAATTATGTTATAGATGATGCTGATGGTGATTATAAGCTTGTACTTGTGTAAAATATCTTTGTAGGTGGTTACCTTTTATGACTTGACGTTCCGGAATACTATTTTAAGATATGTGGAGTGAGATCTTTTGGTGTGAGTGAGTGAGTGAGTGGGTGAATGAGTGTGAGTGAGGGAGTGCTTATGTTTTACGTGTATTGAAAGGTACTATGATGAAGATATGGAAAGTATAAAGATGAATTGATGAGATGATCTTATACATGTATCCACTTCTACTTCTTCATACTGTTCCTTAATCTTTATTTCTTTGATCGAATGGATTTAATTGGAGAAAGATCATGCCATTAGATTGTATAAAAGTATGGCAAATAGGAACAAGATCCTTATGCAATTGATATTCTTTTATTGACAAGTCAACTCCATTTAGATAAATGTAGTTTAATGGAAGATTTTCTTGTCAAATGTGGGGGCTGTGTGTATTATATGTGGTGTACAGGTATTGAAGAATGTGAGTGGTTGATAATAATAGAGTGAGTTTAATTTTAGTACTTTATATGAGTTAACAAGAGTTTAGATATTGTAATAAGGTTTAACGTCTCAGTTAGCTTTGTATTGTACTCTATGAATAATGCTATATCTTTATTGGAGAATCAGATATAGTATATTCTATTATAAATTCTGAAACATCTTCACAACTAACTTGGAACGAATACAATCGCATCGCAACTTCTTATAAAATACCCACATCCTACAATGATATACTATTGTAATTAGAATTAATAACTCTTGGATTGTTCATTATAATCTTACACGTTTCACAACTCATTCTTATACCATACCTGAACCCATATTATTCTAACATCCTTTTAAAATTCACTCATCCGTCGTGCGTCATCCGTCAAGTGTGGAGATTCCATCCTCATATCTTTAATAGTTATATCTCTCATCAATACTTGCACATCAACCACTAACTTCTCTGTTTCTTATTTACCTTTCCATTCTCATCAGGTTCATCATCCAAGTTATCCCATTCTCTAGCAGTCAAACAATACTTCTCAGGTGGTAAGTTTAATCCCCATTTAGGTATAACTGGTGGTAAACTCTTTGAGTTACGTTCTTCTGCCAATTCTAAAAGTAATTCTTTGGGTGGTGTAGGTTTGAACTGGTAGTTTGTTCTTGCTGCAATCGCCAATCTGATATCGTCTGTGTTTACTGTTGCATTATTATTGGAACTCGATGAGTTGACTGCTCTGGCATGATCATTATATGTAAGTGCATCTCTCAACACTGATTTTGTATATCCTGAAAATAGTTAGTATACTTGTTTCATAAATGTACTTTGATTGAACCAATATTTCTCACGCTTTAATGCGCACTTCATTCACATTTACTTACTATGCGCAAAATCCATCAACTGTAATGGAACATGGTCTTGATAGTTTTGAATTCCTTGGGTAGCGAATATCAAATGTAATAACCTCACGTCTCTAGGTACTATATTACTTTGTGTTTGTGTGTTTGGGTCTGTTCCATTTATTCCATTCGCCGCAGGAGCCTGTCCACTAGAAGTATTTCCATTGGAAACCTTACTAGGCGATCCATTAACCGCACCTGTTGACATCTGGTGGTGTTGGTTTAATCTTTTTTTTTTTTTTGTTTTACTTTAGATTTGTTTTTTTCATTATCGCTCCAGACATTCAACAGTACGAGATAATGGGTAGTGTGGTAGAGAGACCAGATGATTATTTGGTAGAGAGACCTAGTGAGCCTCATAATTTGGTGACTCCATTTGAATTTCTTGAAAAACTGAAGGGTCAATCTGCTCTTGTTCTTTTGAATCAACCTTATCATGGAATAGACTTGTCAATGGTTTGGTCCAATACAGAATTACATGTATGTGCTGATGGAGGAGCAGACCAATTGTATAATTACTTTGAGTCTGAAGAGGAACGTAGTAAGTACATTCCTGAATTTGTCGTTGGTGATTTTGACTCTCTAACTGATGCTTCGAGAGAATATTATATTCAGAAGGGCAGTACTGTGATAAAACAAGCTACACAGTATAGTACTGATTTTATGAAGGCACTTTTAATAGTTGAGTTATACTTTCATTCCATTGAAACACGAAATAAGTTAACTGTTGAGAATGTTGATTCTCATAATGGACTTCAAGATATTCATATTCTGGAGAAGATCAACCCGTTGACAGAAAACACTTCTAAAGTGTATATTCTTAGTGGAGTTGGTGGACGATTCGATCAAACTGTCCATTCAATTAGTCAATTATACAAGTTAAACCAATCATCACCATTCTTGGACCTATATTTTATAACACGCGATGATGTAATCTTCCTCTTGAACCAAGGCCTCAATTATGTGGCATACAAGGACAGATCAATCTTCTATAAAAGCACTAAAGAAACACCTACATGTGGATTATTACCTATGGGAAAACCAGTCATATTAAACACTGAGGGAATGAAATATGACGTTGAAGATTGGCCCAGTGAAGTAACAGGAAACGTAAGCTCCTCAAACAGAGTCAGCGGTACCAAGGGATTCACTGTCCACACTACTGAAGACCTCGTCATGAATATAGAGATTAGATTATAATCGGTTGCAGTCCGGATGTTTATACAGTATATGAAATTTTTTTTGACCAGTAGCGAATCGAAAGTTAAACCCTACCAAGATGTTGAGACAGAGTATAGTCAGAGGACTTCAAGGGCTTGGCAGTAGGTGTATGAGTAGTAGCAGCATATGTGCTGGTACATTCAACAGAATGTCGGTTGGACAAATCATCAACCCATTGGTTGGATACAAGTCGATTGTCAACCCAATGACGAACACCAACAGAATTGTCGACATTAACATCCAAGACCAAAACAATAGTATACTCAACAAGATAAAGATATCATTTGAAGGAAGCGAAGCAGATGTGGATAACACTATGTACGCAGACTCTGTGCTTAGAAAGAGAAGATTAAAGATGAAGAAACATAAGTTGAGAAAGAGAAGAAAGGAACAAAGGTCTTTAATGAAGAGGTTGGGTAAGATATAATGAATAGAGATATAAAGAAAAGTTAAAGGGAGTGCAGTGGATAGCATTACCTGACCAAAGAGACATTCATAATCCCAATCTGTTTCGTTCATGATGTTGTAGAAGATATAGAAGAACATGTAAATAAATGAAGTTGACAATATGAATGTAGAGAGAGAGAGAAGGAGGTGAGAGTAGATGTTCGATGTTCTAAACACAATAATAAATGTGAATTAACACGGTCACAATCATACCTGACCGCCAGACATGATCCATACTTGATAAAGTTGAAGCAAAAATTCAAGATGACTTAAAAAAACCAACAATGTCAACCATTACATTCGTTACAGGAAATGCCAATAAATTGAAGGAGGTGACTGCAATTCTTTCTCAAGGATCTGCTAACGGAGAATCCAAGGTTGGAAAGTTCACTATTGTCAATCAGTCATTGGATCTCGATGAAGTGCAAGGATCTATTGAAGAAGTAACTATTCATAAAGCCAAAAGTGCAGCCAAATTGATTGGAGGACCAGTTTTGGTAGAAGATACATGTTTGGGATTCAACGCCATGAACAACTTACCAGGACCATACATTAAATGGTTTGTCAAATCTATAGGATTAACTGGATTGGTGGATATGTTATACAAGTTTGAAGATAAGAGTGCCAATGCAGTTTGCACATTCGGATACTGTGAAGGACCAGATGCTGAAGTTAAGTTATTCCAAGGAGTTACAGAAGGTAACATAGTAGACAGTAGAGGTCCTACTAACTTTGGTTGGGATTCTGTATTTGAACCAATTGGATACAAAGAAACCTACGCAGAAATGGATAAAACTATTAAGAATGGTATTTCCCATAGATTCAGAGCATTAGATAAGTTAAGAGACTTCTTACTTAACGAATCAACTTAATCCAATGTCTGAGTCATTTAGAAGTTCAACATTAGAAACTTAGAAATCATCAACTTTATAATTACTAAGATGAGGATGAAATAGAAAAATACACTACAGTGAACGAACATCACTCCCTTGTATAAACTATATCATTAACTTTACTACAGATCATTTAGTAGAAATGTCTCGAGTAATCATTGAGACTTCATCACTCTACTCCATTTTCACTTTGTCCCCCCACATAAATTGAGAAGCCGTGCGATTTTGGTCATGGATCTTCACTGCAAGAGTGACACACCGACCAAACATTTTTAAAGTCATTCCATTCGATTAAGTGATTATTGAAATGACTTTTGTAGAGTACTTCTAATTGAATGCCTCTTTGATCTTTCCAAAGAATCCTCTCTTCTTCTTTAATTTATCTCCATGACTGCTAATTGTGTACAAGTTTTTGTTTGCTTCCAGGCCTGAGGACCTTTGACTTGTAGTAGACTTAGTTTGGGAGATCACGTTACCGAATCCTCCTCTACCAACAGCAAACGAGTTTGATGTGACAGCATGTAAATCATTCTTTGGAACATCAACGTCTTGTAATTTACGAGTCAAGTCCGGGTTATCATTGCTCACCATATTCCCATATCCACCTCTACCAGTAGTGACTTTAGTACCACTCAACTGAGGTGTATTGGACCCTTGTGGTACCAATCTAGGAGAAGGAATCGACGACAGTGATTGTATATTACCAGCACCGCCTCTACCTGTCGAATAAAATACCTTCTTGTTTGTGTCCGCCGGTTGTTGTTGTGGGGAAGTCAGCAGTGAAAGAACCCCAGACTTCTCTTCAGAGTTGGCTACTTCTTGCTTGGAGTCGTGGATGTTTCCAGCTCCTCCTCTACCAGTAGAATAAACCATGTTTGTTGTAATACGTTAAGATAAAATTACGACTCCACAATTTGTACAATTTTTTGCGAAGAAGCCTTTCGGTACTTTCCTTTCCTTTTTTTTTGAATGTTTTTTTCTTAGGCATTCAACCTAGCGATACCTTGTGATAAGGTTTAAATTAGACAAGAAAAAATTGAGCCAATTATGTTGATCTCCCTTCTTTGGCTATGGTCAGGGCGTGGCAATTGTAGGTTGTCATTCTAGTATCTATAATCTGTAATCTTGCTTATCTTTTGTGAACGTGATATTCATTTATCTGGATTTTAGATTATTCTTTGCAGGGTTTGTGATAGAGTTGGACGTAGAATACTGTAAGGTATAGTGTAGGTAGTGTAGGGAGGGTCCTTTTTTAGCAGTAATTTTTTTTTTCTTGGAGGGACCCAAGTTACTGAGAGTGACTGAGAGTTACCGAATGATTCCGAGTTATGGTGGCGAAGGATGATTGATTGTATAGTGAAAGGGTGACTAGTTAGAAAAGAGAGATGAGTAATAACGGTGAGTCAAAAAGTATTAAGGAGCAATGTAGAACTATACATTTCTATAACGACTAAGTTAATTTAACACACAGACCATGTGAACATTCTTGAGTTGTATTTATAGTATTGGAATGATTCGAAAGGTTAGAGACAGGTGAATCTTTTGTTTGAAGCATTGAATTGGAAGAAGTGTTCCTTAAAAAGTATATTAGCGCACCTGCAATTGAATCATCGTTTACACCTAGAAAACGATCTATTGGGAACGGTTCTTTGACATGACAATCGGTATGTGTAGGTTGCTTGTAGATGGTTTTGAGAAATGGATTAGTGTTTGTACTTGTTCTTCTGTAGTGCCCAAATGGGAGTAATAGGTTGTACGGGTGTAATTCATTATCATCCTTAATTGTTGGTGGAACCTTCTTTTTAAGTACCGACTTGATTTTGGCTAGATTCGTTTTGATTGAATTAAAGGATGGTTTACGTTTTAGGAATTGCTTGACGGGGGTGGATTGTTTAACCAACAGTGTTTTTTCATTGGACAGACTATCGATGTCCAAGGATAATATGGAGGTGTTCAATGATAATGTATCATTGTCCAAATGTTGACTTGGTAACATCCCATACTGCGACGAGGAGATATAGTCGAAGGGCATTTTTGGTTGTGAATGTGTGTTGAGAGAGAAAGAGCATAAGATAGAGATTGTGAACTTGCTGGTTTATATTTAAATGGCTCCCTGTTTGATGTTTGTAGTGATCTTGTTTATGAATTGTTTGAGATTTACAAGAGATGGTAAGGTATGGGATCTAGAAGCTGTATATTGTTTCAGAGTTGCTTTATACCTTCTTGAAGTCTACAGTATTAAAGACTTTATATAATAACTACCCAAAGCTTGCAACCAAAAAATTACCTCTATTAGTATCACTGTACTTTCTATTAAATTGTCTCAGAGGAAACAATTTGAAACTCGATTTCAAACGTTTAAAAGGGGTCCAGACTTTAAGAAGTTTCAATTGAAGTAATCGAGTACCTTCGTTTATACCTTCTGCTCACTCTTTTCTTATTCTCTTCTTAAGAAGAAATCAAGTAGTCTGCAGAAAGACATTACCAACTCACATAACTGTGATGTTGGTGGCAGTTAACTTTATATTTTCATCAATCTTCATGAGAAGTTAAACATTCACAGACTCTTCACCTGTACCACATTCTTTCCTGAACCTAGTTGATTTTATTATACATTCGTGATGAAGATCATTTGCATCCACAATCCCAAACCTTATCTTTAAAACTGAATTTGATCTTTGAAGTGACAATCAAACATTAAATTGCTGCAAAAAAAGACAAAAGTCTCAAGATAAATATTTACATTGTCATATTCAATAGGCTACAGATTCAGATTCAATCTAATTATTTTAAATAGAACATCATTGCTTGCTTTTGTAAAACTAAAACTACTTAGTTTCAACCTTCCACTTCTTCACATAATATTGCTGCCTCTCACTATCAAATCAAGTCAACTTTTTGAGTAACGTTGGGGTACAGGTAACAAAATCCTAAACTAACACTAACCAACAACATCACCTAACTTCTTGAATTATCAGCATCAATTAAAAACCACCCCACTAACCCTCTTTCTCTTCTTATCCTCCCCTCTTCCTTTTCTCTCCTTCTTTCTACCTCCTCTCCCTTCATTCTCTTATACTGACCATTATTCTCACGTGACCCGTCAAATATCCTTTTTTGCTTCGCCCTTCAAAGTAGATCAAACCATTATTCAAAGATGGTCAGCTTAGATTCAATCAGCGGTCAGGACCTTAATGGTGCCTTCAGAATCGCCAACTTGACTGTGGCAGGGTTATCTGTGTGTATTTATGTTACCAATCGCTCGACTCTTTACTAACAATATAGGTGATTTCAGGTTTATCTCAGTTATTTGGTGGAATGTATGTATGATTCAAGTGTTATCACTAGGACACTTAAATGCAATCTAACGACGAAGAAGAGTAATACTAACTTTATAAAGTCAATCAGTATGTTATTAATGTTTTACTTGAAGTACTTTAACATTTGTTGTGGTAAATGTTCAGATATAGTTAAAGATACTTAAAAATGTGTTGAACAAATTGTGATGTTAAGGTGTTGATATGAGTACTGTTACTACCACATCCACAAGACTGATAACGTTGAATGTTTCCATGGACTTTGAATATCAAATTCATACTATTTATGAGAACATTATCATCAACATAAATTCAGTTCACTAATCGATTAGCTGTCAATACTCATTCAGAAACTAAACAGTCACCACCATCATTCACAATTCTTTACGAAAAAACCTTACAAACATCTTTTACTAACCCTACAGTTTTTCAGAGCAATATTCGTGATATTATTTGGAGCAGTCATTGGGTACTTGGAATTCCAAATCCCGGCTGAAGCCCGAGTTTTCGGATCGTTCTTGTTCTCCTTCTTAGGCCGTGGTGTATTCTACATCCTCCTCAGTGTCATCATCGATGCAACAAGCTGGTTCAGAACAATTGTCTGTGTCATCTTGTTCCTTATTGGCGCAGTATACGCCGTCTTGGACAACGTATCGAGCATCTCGCCACCAGAAAACATGAACCTCGAAGGAGAAATCGGAATTAACGACGGAGATGTCATCTAAACTAAGTCTCCTTCTCGTCCAAGGACTATAATCACCCCCCTCCTCCTCCTCCCCTCTATTGTATATTTAGATTTGATCGCCAAAAATTATACGATCTTTTTTGTGGTTGCTAAACGCCATGTGTAGCTTTATTAAGAATTGGTATGACTACGAATAAGAGAAGTTATAGGTAACCAGTAGTAATGTCTGGCGTTGAAACATTTAATATACCCAAGTTTTCGTTGACGGCGTTCCGCTTAACTTATTCTACCCCGGAGCATATATGGAGGTCATCTCAGTGTATACTTTTGGGAGGCATCCCAGATCTTTGGCTCGAGGATTATAGACCAGGAGTTCTTTCCACAAGTACTCGGTATGCTAAGAAGAAGATAAAGAAGAAGTATAAGACGGCTCATTCATTGGTGAGTCGGAGTATTCGAAGTGGTAGTGGGATGCAACCTGATGATGAAGGTGTTTTAGAAGAAGGTGCTTTCAACTTGTATTTGAAGTCTCGCCGTAAAACTGACACGGCGGTGATGTTAGAAGCCGTGGAAAACTCAAGAAATTTCGAATACGATGGTGAAACTGATGACGACGATGATCATAGTATATTTGCATCTGAACTTGCCAATGGTTCTAGCAACACTTTGAATGAAAGTGACATTTATGCACATAAGTCACCAATCAGCAAAGAATACTTTGGAGATCGTACATTATCCAGCAGTAAATTGTCGAAACCGTTACTAGAATCAGCATTGCATCGCGACGAAGAAGAAAAAAAACAATCATCCACCAAGGAGAATGATGATATTAAAGAATGGACTCCACCTTCAATCATCGTACCAAACGATCCTATCACAGCATATGCATTATCCCAAAAATCCAATACTGAACGAAGCTCTAGATCTTCAAGATGTAGCACAGAAGTATCATCAAGAGAACATTCAATTGGACACCGTTCACGCTCAACCACACCTTCAATTCCTGATTCACCAAAACACACTCATCTTAGCATCCACTCCATTGAAAGCCCAAAACAAGAGGAAGAATCAATGTACAGTGCACCATCAACATTCCTCAAACCACGAGTCCAATTTGAATTAGATAAACCAAAGACAAGAACACTGAAAAGATCGAAAGTTAGCATAGCAATGCCCATGCCCACAGAAGGCATAGACATGAAACACGCTCAATGGGTACTGAAGGACCACCATAGGTTTGTCAAGAAAATCAAGTCACTAGCACATACCTCAAGAGGCATTGCACACAATTCAAGAAAAGACATCATCAGCAAAGTTAATAAAGTAATCGTTAAGAATTTCAAAGCAGGAGAGATATTGCGTGCTATCAAGATGTTGGTATTAACCAAAGAGATTTTGAATTCGTCGCTGCCCAACAGTTTCACCGAAAACGAGAATGCAGACTCGCGTATCCGTGAGAGATGGACGGAGTATAATGTCGTTCTCCGGCGTACAAGCAGCACCACTACACCCATTTCAATTGAGTTCTACAACCTGTACTATGATCCTGTCCACCCGACAGGAAAGCCGAAGAAACCGGATTTTCTGGTTGACTTGTCTATAGACGTTGATGCACATTTGTACAGTGAACACGATAAAACTATCTGCCTCAGCTTGTCTGAGGACACCCACACCTATGCATACATTCTCAAATGTACCAACCAGATCAGTGCAATCAAGTTTTTGTACTTTCTCAAACAGAGTTTGGGTCAGAAGTTGGACCCAAAGTTTTACATCTCGATCCCCGACATCAATACTAGATTGTCGTTGGAGGTGCCCCATGACTTATTGATGAAGTCATTAAACCACAGAACTGAATTATCTATAGAAGTATTACCCAAGGGTTACCGCATTCAGTATAGTCCTGTCATTGAATATTTAAAGACAAAGGTATTCGATGAATTAAAAAAACGTGAATACGGGAGATTTGATGAATGGATGGACTTGCAAACGCACCCATGGTTCTGTTTTAAAATTTACGACAGGATCGAATGGGTGCAAAATAATAGCGAATTATTCTATGTTCAAAACCAAGTTATGAATAAGAGTTTCCGCTTAGAACTTCGCAACATGAGCCATTATTCGATGACCGCACTGACCGAGAACAAGAAGTTGGATGAGCCTATCCCAATTGAAGGGTTTTTAGCACAAATGACCAGTTTTGCAGGCAAAGAAAGTTCGCTACTCAAACCCTTCTACAAGTTACAGTATTTCTACACTAGTGACCAATTGTTACTCTTCACGAGGTTTTACCGTGGGATACCACCTTCACCGAAGAATGACTTGATTAGAGAGACAGGCAACAGCAGGGATATTAAGAAGCTGATACCTCCGGTTTATTACCACAGTCCATACGAGATCGATGAGAACGATCATATTGAATGGTTAAACCATAAGGATTTTGAGGAGAATGACAAGTTAGCCATGGAGGAGTTAGAGAGAAGGTCACTGCAAATAATTAAAGCTGAAGCATTGATAGATTTAACTTTGGTAAAGGATATTAGACACATTCCATTGGAGAAAGTTACTAAAGCCTGCAGCTTACTCTTAGGTATAACTTGGTTTTCCAGCGCTGAAATGATTACAGACGAAGAAATCCTCGACTCTTCATTTGAAATAGAAATGGTTGACGGGTCTATCCTCAAGTTACAAGCTCCAAATAGAAACACAAGAGAAGAATGGGTCACACGACTTTGGGACTTACGCGAGTATTGGATTGCCAGAAAGCAGGAGGACCTTATGCATTTATTAAAGATGAGGCAAGCCAACCAGAAATTTCTTCGTATCAATGAATATATTGACTCGAATGTGGTGATGGAGTCTAATACCTACGAGATGAACAACTCGTACTCCGACCCCTTCATTCATAATATTGACTCGATTGCAATGTCGAGATGTATTTTGAACAGTGGTTACTTGTTCCAAAAGAGTAAGAAGCATAGTGATTTTAACAGATACTTTGTTATATTGTGTCCCGGATTTCTTGTATTGTTTTCAATCTTCAGAAGATCGAAAGCGACAGGGAGGTGGAAGAAGACCCCATGCTTCAAACATTACTTTACAATACCAATTTCCCAGTGTTATATCTACTCAGGAAACACCACCTCAATGGATTTATTGGAAAGGAATAAGAACGTTGATGCTCACCATCCAGATAGACATTCCTTACCACGTATATACCCAGATGGTTGGAAAAGCTCAGAGGAGGAACAACAAAGATGCTTTACATTGTGGATTGGAAAGAAGAGAAGGATTAAGAAACGTGGTCTGGCACATCTGGAGGCAAAGACAAGTGCAGACGAGAAAGTACCAGAACAACCTGCTGGCGATAAAAGTTCAACCCCAAATAAGAACCCAGGGTTAGCCACAATGATAAAGCGTTTGGGTGTTACTGGTAAAAGTATAGTATTCATGGCTAGGTCTAGACAAGAAAGAGAGATTTGGACGTATAAGATTCTTTCTGAAATAGATCGTTATGCTACCCATTAATTATGCATTAATAAAAATAACTATTGTTGTGAGATTTCACTCTGGACCTTTGAAATCAAGTGGTTCCAATCTCCTATATCAGAGGCAGGGGAAGAAGTAGATATGAATGTTCGTGATTGTGACAAATTTAGAGGTAGTTTAAGAGTCGATCTAGGGATCAGCGGAGCAAGGTACTTGGAGATCAACTCCTCGTCTGAATCAGCATCGCTGTCACTGTACACACTCTCTTGGTCATTATTTGGTTCAATTTTCTCCAGTACAACAGTGTAGGATGAACTTACCTGATTGGTCTTGAAAATGTGATCTATGCGACCTTGTGAGAGCAGCTCCGAAAGCGCCATGTTAATTAGTTCACTATCCGAGTCTGAGTCACTGTCATCACTATCAATTGAATCCACAATATTGTGAGACAGAGTGGATAAGTTGGATATATTAGGTGACAAGTCTAAAGTGGAAGAGGTGCTGAGTTTCGATTCGTCATTTACAAGCATCGAATCAAACGAATCCAAGTATTCAGGTTCGTCATCTGTTTCGTCGAGGTTGAAATTAATTGAGCCTTCAAAGTCAGAGTCATCTTCTTGGTTTAGTTCAGGTAAAACAACTGTCGTGGTGATTAATTCGCAAGGGAATTTGAAGCTGAAATCAGAGGTTGCAGCTACCCATTTCTCAACCACAGATCCAGTCTGGGATTTGAGAAACACCTGGAAACTATTGAATTCACTAATGTTTGAGTTTCTATTACGAATGGCATTTCTTGAGACTCGCAAAGTAGATCGATCTGGGGTCGCAATACTTATTTCTCCCAAGGGAAGCAAATAAGGGATGCTGATAGAATCATTTTCTTTCATCAAAACCAAGTAGTTTGCAAAGAGAAATGCTATTTTAGACTCATACACTTTGCCATCAAAACTTGTGAGTAAACGGTCCACCAAACGTAGGCTGCCCATTTTAAGCAATGAACTCAATGAAAAGCCAGAGTTACTTAACAAGTACAGTATCAAGTAAGATTGCAATTCTTCCACCGATATGCTTGAGTAGTTATTAATGAATGCAGTATTCAGTGTCGAGATAGTCATGGTTGGTGAGGCTGACCGATTCGAGTATCTCGAAGTGTCGTATTGTTCTTGTGCAGGTGGTTTCTTTGCAAAGAATGGAAAAGACCTTGGAGTAGGTGTGAGTAATGGAGGTGGAGTTGAAGGATGAGTAGCCACTGGCTTCAATTTGAAAACATCGCTAGATAACGAAGGCAAGTTAAAGATGGATGAAAGCGGAGACCGTACTTTAGGTTTTGAAGTCGAATGCGAGGTTAAGGTAGCACTGAGTGCAGCAACGTTTTTGCGTTTGGGAATAGTTGTCTTCTCGTTTGTGGTTTCCAAAGATTTCATGTATATCCTCTCTCTTAAAACCGGGTTAGAAGGTACCACATGTTGCCTGGTGCCTTTCTGCGAACAAGTTTTGCCTTTACAGTATTCAAGCATGTTACTGAATTCGTCCAAAGTTGTACCATTTTGCAACCAATTTTTTGATATCAAGTTTTCCACTTGGAACTCGACTGAAAGGTTTAAACATTCTCCGTGAATAAAGTCTCCGCATTTCAAGTGAACCAACTTCTCGTCACCAATCTTGTTCTGAAGTGGCTCTTCACAAACGAAACATAAATCCTCGAAGCTAGGTTTCAGTACTTCTACTTGAGTCTGTGTGAAGACGAAAGCTTTGACCTTTGGACCCTTTTCTTTTACTATAGGGACATCACTAGGTAGTGATTTGGAACGTTGGAAACGTGCTTTGTCTGTGATTGCACTCAACTTGAAAGGAGAGTCCAGTAACCTCCTTCTGAATGGGGATGCTTGTGTTGATTTAGGTGTTTTGCGAAATGGAGAATCACTAGGCTCAGTTAATGGAGTGAAGTATGACATATCATTTTGGCGTGGAGTTGAGAAGAAAGACCCTAATGAACCATTGGGTGTTCTTGGATTAGAAGTATGGTCACTTCTTGGTGCACTCAATGAGTCAACCGAACTTAACGGACTAGAAAGCGGTGGTATAGAATCATGATAGACATGAGGCAGAACAAAAGACTGAGTAGAACTAACAGTCAGGCCACTCAACTTCTTCATCCACCTGGACCTCCTCTGCAGAACCTCAGCTGGTGGAGAGTTGGAATGCAGAAATAACCTATGAAACTGGCTGTCTGTAGTAGTATCCTTCAAATTTACACTTGGTTGTAACATTGTCGTGAAGTAGCGAAAAGCTGAGGTGTTTCAGAGCCCAATCACATACATATATACGTTTCCATCCCTTTACTCCACTTCCATTTATTGCAATTTGAAACCATTACCACACTTAAAAACGCAGATACCGAATTGCACGATTGCAAAATATTACACACCTAAAATGGAAAGTTCCATCAACAGGGACAACAAAGCTTAGGAGTGGTAAGAGATATGCAAGGGTAGTTTGGGATATGAGTATCAAGTATAGAGTGATGAAGATGCAGAGAAAGATATAGCCTGAGATAGACTAAGACTAAAGAGTAAAGAATAAGAGAGTAAATACACCTGAGATGTGGTAATTATAGAAACAAATTAAACACCACTAAAATGTATGCTTTAAATGGTTAAAGAATTAGAAACAATGGGGGATATTTTATTCAAGAAATTAGTCCTTATAAAATACATACCTGCTTTCTCTTGTTAATGTTGTGTTGAATCACTTCGTGACCCAATGCTATTGATGAATTCGAAATGTGTAAAGTTGCGTGCGGCTTGATCTGGATTTGGTAATCGCGGGAAGATTGAAACTCTTTTGGTACGAAAATGCACATAATACATTAAAGTACGTTAAGATCGATGCATAACGGCTATTTATTAGCGACGGTGCATTTGTGCTTTGGGTGTACATTTGTTAGTCAAAGCTGTAACCATAGCAGTGTTAGTCAACTTGTGTTAACTATTATCTTTAGTGATATTATAATGTACTCGTTGTGCTTTGTGTGAGATGGAATTCTCCGAGGATGTAATGTCCTATTGTTTATTGATTTATTCTTACGTTAGCTGATCTCCGTGTCGTTGACTACTAGACTACGGATTTTGATACAAATTTGAGAATTTATATAGTTAGTGATTAAATTTTGAGCTCTCATTTTGAGCTTTCATTTTGATGATCTTAAGTATGGTTCCTTCTGTTGAAACTATAACCTTTTAAATTGATTAACAATTGTCCAGTTCGAGGAAGTGCTAGAGTTTTAGTGTGTCTTTCAAACTAAGAAGCGATACAACGTGGTGAGAGGTGTAATAATTGTTGGTATTGGCTAGTGATTGGAAAGTCTCATCCAGTTTGTATAATTAAAGAATTAAACCACCAAAACGTCTTTAAAGATAAGTATGCAATAATGTTTAGGGAGTGTAAATGATATATACTAGAAGTAACTTTAGTTGTGATTCTAGCACCACCAAATAACCTAACGAAGCTAGATAAACATCGCAACGTAAAACTCGACAACCCGTAGAATGATATGATTAAAAGTTGGACAACATTCTGAAGTAGATTTGAAAGAAGGTTAAGAACTTTCGTGGAAATAGATATTTGGGGAGCATTAGAGAATTACTGATCATACGCTAATGCAAGTGCTTCAATCCACATTGGTAACATTCAATTCTACATTATTAAATTCATGCTATTATAATAACTTTTTTTATATTTTAAATTACGCATTAATTTGGCTGCAAATTGTAACACAATTATTTTTATTATTATCTACTGAAGCAATCTGCTCTCACTATACTCACCATCTCTTGGAAACTCTATAATGACCTTTTCGTGAGTTTGTACAATAATGTTTTCACCTAAGAGAACGGAAGCTGATAGGCTATAACCTTTCTCCAAGCCCAGTTTATAGCGTAGCGAGTAATATACGCTCTTTTCAAGAAGCTTGTAAATCTGGACAACAAACGAGTCCTTCAACTGAGGTACGCGCTCTGAGATCAAGTCAAAGAAGGGGACTTTGATTTGACTACTTGTGCAATCATCGATGCAAACGGTTCGTAGTCTTTCGTTCGGCTCTTCCACAACAGGGATACAAAGCCCATCAGCAGTTAAAGATGTTAGCGAGGTAGGAAGTATAGAGAAGTCTATTTCTTCGAGCCCGCTACCTGTCAAATACAAGCCTAATATTATCAGTGACTTAAACTCAGGCCCAATCTTGGTGAATAAATTGTAGCTCAAATCAACAATATTCACATCTAACTTTCTATCAATTTCGGTTAGCTTATTGAAACGAACCGACAAGTATCTTAATGTGGGTGGGTATTTGAGATCATCCAACAGACATAATTCGTTGAATGAGAAATCCAATTCTTCCAAACGGGTATGCAGAACATCTAAAGACGACAACCCATTGTCTTGAATATCCAAGAACTTTAATGACTTTGGATATACAATATTGTTCATTTTAGAGCAAAAGTGAATCATCGTTAAATTTTCAAGGTTCACGAGCGATTCCAAGTTCATTATTGCAGTGTGATAGCCGCAATGTGATAATTCTAATTTCGTTAAAGTATGGGGAAAGTCAATTCTTAAGCAACCAGTGTCTACAGTATTTATCCCTTCAAGCTTGTCTAGAGAAAAGAAATCTGACCTCGAGATGCATAAATGTTTCAAATTTGGAGGAAACTCGAAATCGGTAGATTGAAGGTATACATTTCCAAACTCGAGAGTAAGCTCCTCTAGTCCTTTTGGTAACTTTAACTGTTTCACAATGACGTCAATTATTTCTCCTTCCAGGTCGTTTTCAGTAATATCAGTAGGATTAGTACTGTCGCGGACGACAATATTTTCGAATTTCAACCTTTTCAAAGTTTCAGGGAAGTCTGTGTCAAACAACTCCAGGTTACAATAGCTTGATTCAATAATAAGTTCTTGCAAGTTGGGAAGGATAAGTTTCGAAACTTCAACACAATCATCAAATTTAAGCAGTTCTAATCTGGGTGGGAATCTGCAGCTTTGAACCAGGGAATTGTTGCCAGATAAGACTAGCCGTTTTAAATTTTTCAAGTAGGTGAGCTCAGGAAAAGAGTTCTCTTTAGTTTTCACGAACAACTCATTTAGTGATGTTGGTAACCTCAAGTGCTGAAGTTCAGTGTTAAATACAAATGCAAAACGTTTTAATGTATGAGGTAGAAAGTCATTTTCATGAATAACCAAGCTTGAAATGCTCAACTCTTCTAAGTTTGTAGGAAGCTTTTGTTTTGAAGAATCAAAGGACATGAGTTGCAACTTTCTGAGTCCTTGGAACGGCATTACAGTGTTCAACACTTCATTATCATCTTCTAACTCTTCATCACTTTCGATTTCTAGCTCATCACCATTCCACGTAGCTTCCTTAGTTGGGTCGATATGATTTACCCTTGTAATTCCAGACAATACAATGGGGTCGATTTCTTCAAGAATGTGAAGGCTATTGAATATTACAGTCTCGGGTTTTATATACCCTGTCTCTATTAAATCTTGCAAGTTTTTAGAGTTGATTATTGGATTTGAAAGGTAATCAGCATGTATATTGTAGGAATCCCAGCTCGTCTCCATCAATTGAACCGTTTCGTAGGTCTTCAAGAGTACTAGTCGTTGAAAGAATGGCGAAGTATTTAGGAATTGAACATCCTTTGGATTGAGAAAACCGAACACCTCCTCTAGTATATCTTGTGGGAATCGCAGTAGGATCCCAAGATCATCCATCATGAGTTTGGAGCTGAGTGTTGACTTGTCTGAAGTTTCACTTCCTAAAGAGGGGATTTTTTAGATCAATGCAGGCTGAAGAATAAACCGTTTATTTTGAGTTGGTTGCAAAATTACTAGAGTGTTATGTCGAAGAATGCTTTTAATTATAGTTGATGTTGTTTAGTTATTAGTTGAGCGTGGAGGAGATAAATTTTGATTTGGTAAGAAGTTTTGTCCTATTAGATTAGAATATGTATGGGATATATATAGCAACTACAGATAATCATGTGGGAGAACAAATTGTACTAGATGTTGGAGGATTGAGATTGAGATAACACAATAGGTTATAGATAGCATTTCTTGACTTTCCTTCAACAATTACTTTAGTCCTTTAATATCTCATAGCACTTTATTCATCTTAAAAGGCTTTAAATTGATTTGATCCAAAATTGAAGTTGATTCTTTTCCAATAGAGAAAGTGGCATGCGAAGCCCATGAATAGTAAGTTGTAAGAATGCCAATATTTCTTTAGCTACGAGATTTTTGTACTTTACTGTTGTGGAGTTGTTACCTTAATTTATGCTTAAACTGAACTATTTGTTAATTTCTTTATGGTAGGAGTATAAATATGCAAGTTGGTATGAAAATTTGCAGCCATGAGAAGTAAAGTTGTAGGTTATGTGGCATCAACATGATGTATTTGCGAAGAGTAGAAGTGGCATAAAGAGTGTACACATGAACTTGTAAGATGGTTCATATCAATGAACGATAAGAGATAAAAAAGAGTGCTAGCAAAAGAGCAAGTGCTCTACCTTTTCAAATAAAACCAGTGTGATAACTATTTATATGGAACCTTTACAAAGGACTTAAAAGCCCTACAACTTCATCTGAGAATAGAGAGTAGTAGACTATTAGAAACCAGTAGATAATGAATAAATACTCTCCTATTATCCGGTAGACACTGTTATTAGCTTACTTCCACAACAATACGATCTTTCCGTAATTAACCGATCTCTTCTCCACTAAATAACCGATCTCGTCTTCACGCTTCTCTAACAAAATCTACATCCTTCATTTACTAACACAGTTAAGAGACACATGACACTTCACCCTTAATACCATCTCTCACCTCAATTCCAACCTTAATATAGTTCCATTCATCTACCACACCAACTAATCTCACCTAGAACTCCACCACATCCTCTCCTCATCACCGTCTCCCAAGAATCTCCCAAGAAGTCCTCCAAACACTCCGAGACCCATACAACTCAAACACGTGACCCTTACCAACAAATCGGACATTAAAATCCCTCCCCGAACGGATTACTTCCCCCCGACATACTCAACAGAAAAAGACCCGGAGTAAATTTTGAGATACGATGCACTCAAAATAACCGGAAGCAAATACAAAATTTTAATACTTGTCTCTTTTTTTTATATTTTGACATAAAGGATAAGATGATTCGTGCCCGTACTGCTGTTCGTTCGTTGGCCAATTCCAATGTGATTGCCAAGAGGTCATTGGCCTCGTCTTCTGATTTGGTTTCGATTGAGTTGCCAGACTACTCTTTTGAAGGGTACAATTTGGAAGTTCCATCGTTGAACTTTGAGACTGAAAAGGAGACCCTTTTGCAGATGTACAAGGATATGATTATTGTCAGAAGAATGGAGATGGCAGCCGATGCTCTTTACAAGGCCAAGCAGATTAGAGGGTTCTGTCACTTGTCTGTTGGACAAGAGGCTATTGCTGTTGGTATTGAGAACGCGATCAGTAAAGAAGACACTGTGATTACATCTTACAGATGTCACGGTTTTGCATTTATGAGAGGTGCTTCTGTCAAGGAGATTTTGGGTGAGTTGATGGGTAAGAGATCTGGTGTTTCTTACGGTAAGGGTGGATCCATGCACATGTTTGCTCCCGGCTTCTACGGAGGAAACGGTATTGTGGGTGCCCAAGTGCCATTGGGTGCTGGATTGGCCTTCTCTCACAAGTACAGAGGCCAAAAGGCTGCGTGCTTTGCTCTTTACGGTGACGGTGCTTCCAACCAAGGTCAAGTCTTTGAATCGTACAACATGGCCAAGTTGTGGAACTTGCCTGTCATCTTTGCTTGTGAAAACAACAAGTACGGTATGGGAACTGCCGCCGCACGTTCCTCCGCTCTCGTTGAATACCACAAGAGAGGTCAATACATTCCAGGTTTGAAGGTGAACGGTATGGACATCTTGGCCCTGTACCAAGCATCCAAGTTCGCCAGAGACTGGGCCATCCAAGGTAACGGTCCATTGGTCTTGGAATACGAAACCTACAGATACGGTGGTCACTCCATGTCTGACCCAGGTACCACCTACAGAACCAGAGAAGAAGTCCAACACATGAGATCCAAGTCCGACCCTATTGCTGGCTTGAAGGCTACCTTATTGGAGAAGGACATCGCCACTGAAGAAGAAATCAAGTCTTACGACAAGGCCGCCAGAAAGTACGTTGACGAACAAGTCGCTGCTGCTGAAGCCGACTCTCCACCAGATGCCAAGATGGACATCTTGTTTGAAGACGTCTACGTCCCAGGCTCCGAAATCCCAGTCTTGAGAGGAAGAATCTCCGACGACTCTTGGGACTTCAAAAACAAGACTTACTTGAACAAGGTTTACTAATTGCAACAATAATAAACTCACGTGGTTGAGGTGTATATACTCACACATGACAAATTGGAGCTTGTATGTGTAATGCTCAGAAGGAATAAACAAGAAAATAGATTAAATGAGAGGTCTGGAGTAGATCTAAGATTGTAGATACTGTAAGAACTGATCTTCTGTTTGTTTTAATGGGTAGGATCTTCAATTAAAGTGACAGACTCAAATATTTCAGATGTTTCATAGAACTTCAACATCTATGATAAACTCAAATAAATTAATTAATAATATATAACTAGTCCATTCAATTCTCCTTCTGTCTTATCACATTTATCAACTATCCCATCTCCTATCTCAATCTCCTGTAATTTCATGTCCTTGTATTCTCTTTGCGCTCCCCATCACTTACATTAAACTCATCTCCAACTATCGAAAAATTCAATATTAACCAAACTCAAGATGGCAGAGAACAACCAATACAGCTATGACCTGATGTCCAATAAGGTTGTAAGGGCTGATAGACGGTTGAATGATGACCGAAGTCGTCGGGGTGAAGCTTCATCCAATCCAACGTCTCTTGTGGGCCAGGTTTCAATGAAAGATATGGGGTCTAGATATACATCAGATAAACCATCACAACCAAAACAACCCAAATCAAAGAAGAGGCAAGCACAGACAACTACATTTAATAACTACTCGTACTCCAGCAATTTCGAAACCATAGGGTATCATCCTACCTCCGAGGAAACAGCTCATGTATTTGATTTAATCATGGTTAAGGTAGCACAATTCATTCCAGATACGAGTCATGATGTGGTAATCTCAGCAGCAGACTCTATTTTGGAGATCTTGAAACTACAAGATGATGTAGCCGTCCAAAAAACCGAGTTACGGGAGTTGTTAGAATTCGATGTGAGTGATATCGAATTGCACGAATTGATAAACTTGAGTAATAGGATCACAGATTACCTGAACAAACAAGCTGAGAGCGAAGAAGAGGATGAAACTGGTGTTGCAGTAATCTTTGATGAGTCAGAGGAAGAGGAAGAAGAGGAATCTGAAGAAGAACAACAAGAACAAGAGGCTGAACAAGAAGATGCATCCAACACTCAAATCACAAACGAAGCTGTTATCACGCAAACAGAAACTACGGTTCAAGCAAACCAAATTCAACTTCGTGATATTGATGAATACTTCATTCAACGTAAAATAAAGGAAGTACTCAATAGTGAAGACCCAGAGAAAATAGACCTTGTACACTCTGAATCCCAAAGACTATTAACTGATGAACTGATATCTACTCGGGATTTAGAAAACGAATTAATGGAACTATTCGACTACGACCACTTCAGCTTGATTCAACTTTTAATTGAAAATAGATGGAAATTAGTCTTTGGTATTCAAATAGCAAGAGGTAAAGATAAAGAAAGTGTAATAGAAAACATCAGGAATCTTGGACTCACCCTGCTATTGGAAGAGTTGAGTCCATCAACAAAAAGAAAACGCTCAATCGAATCCGAATCTAATGATAATGAGTCGACTAAAAAACCAAAGACATCTTCTAAAAGGGAACCTCAGATTGTTGACTTGGAAGCTCTTTCTTTCGACCAAGGCTCTCACTTGATGACAAACACTAAAGTAAAGTTACCACAAGGATCTTATCAGGAAACACGAAAACTGTACGATAGAATCACAATCCCACCTCCAGAAGCACCTCCAAAACAAGAAAATGAAAGGTTGGTACTGATTTCAGAAATGCCTTCTTGGGCAAGACAAGCATTTCCTAGTGCAGAAACACTTACATTGAATAGAATACAATCGAAAGTGTACCCACTGGCATTCGAAACAGATCAAAACTTGTTATTGTGTGCTCCTACAGGTGCAGGTAAGACTAATGTTGCAATGTTAACAGTCTTGAGAGTATTGAAAAACCACATTGCCGAGAATGGGAAATTGAACCTCTCCAAATTCAAGATAGTCTACATTGCCCCATTGAAAGCTTTGGTCCAAGAACAAATGAGAGAATTCGAAAGAAGATTAACCGGTCCATTTGGGATAGTAGTTAACGAATTAACAGGTGATTCAAGCCTTTCGAAACAACAAATCCTGGAAACCCAAATCTTAGTTACAACTCCCGAGAAATGGGACGTTATCACTAGAAAACCAAACGAGTACGTTTCACTTGTCAAGTTAATTGTCATTGATGAAATTCACTTGTTGCATGATGAGAGAGGACCTGTTCTAGAGAGTATAGTGGCTCGTACCTTGAGACAAACTGAAGCAAACGGTGATCAGGAAGTAAGACTTGTTGGTTTGTCTGCAACATTACCAAACTATAAAGATGTTGCACAATTTCTTCGAGTCGATTTCGATAAAGGATTATTCTACTTCGATGCACTGTACAGACCATGTCCATTAGAACAACAGTTTATCGGAATCAAAGAAAAGAAGGCAATCAAAAAATTGAATGCTATGAATGAAGCCTGTTTAGAGAAAGTGGTTGAATGTATGGATAACAATCACCAAATAATTATCTTTGTTCATTCTAGAAAGGATACATTCAAGACTGCAAAATGGTTGAAAGACAAGTTGGCAGAAGAGAATAAATTATCTATACTCAATTCTTCTGCTGGTACAATGGAGATCTTGAAGCAGGAAGCGGAGCAAATGAAGAACCGTAACCTCAAAGAAATCATTCCCCTGGCATTTGGTATCCACCATGCCGGTTTAAATAAAGAAGAAAGACTGGTTGTGGAAGACTTATTTGCCCAGGGCCACTTAAAAGTATTAGTTTCTACTGCCACATTAGCTTGGGGTGTCAACTTACCAGCACATACTGTTGTTATAAAAGGAACTGAAACTTATAATCCTGAGAAAGGTTCATGGGTCCAGTTATCTCCTCAAGATATCTTGCAAATGTTGGGTAGAGCTGGTAGACCCAGATACGACAAGTCTGGTGAGGGTGTAATCATTACTTCCCAGGATGAAATCCAATACTACTTGGCAATTTTGAACCAACAATTACCAATTGAATCACAGTTGATGAGTAAATTGGCAGACAACTTGAATGCTGAGATTGTTCTCGGCACTGTGACTACTAGAGATGAGGCCGTACAGTGGCTAGGATACACTTATTTGTACATTAGGATGCTCAAGTCTCCAGCATTGTATCACGTCGGTGCTGACTATCAAGATGACAAAGCACTCTTATGGAAAAGAACTGATTTAGTTCATTCAGCCTTGGCTATCTTGAACCAAAACAAACTTGTTGAGTACGAGCCTATCACTGGAACCATCAAGTCGACCGAATTGGGTAAAATTGCATCACACTATTACATTGGATATGATAGTATGAACATGTACAATAACAAATTAAAACCATGGTTCACTGAAATTGATGTCCTTAAAATATTCGCTCAATCGCAGGAATTCAAGTACATACCAGTGAGACAAGAAGAGAAGTTAGAGGTTGTCAAGTTATTAGACAAATGCCCTTTCCCAGTAAAAGAGAATCCTAACGAGCCAGTTGCAAAAGTCAATGTCTTACTTCAGACCTACATTCTGAGACTCCAATTGGAAGGGTTTGCTTTAATGGCAGACATGATCTACATCACTCAGTCTGCTGGAAGACTTTTGCGTGCTCTTTTTGAAATCGCTTTCAAGAAGAAATGGTCTGGGTTATCTAAAACTATACTTAATCTTTGTAAGATGACTGAAAAGAGAATGTGGTTATCGAGCTCACCATTGAGACAATTTGAATCAGTACCAAAGGATGTTATTAGAGCCACAGAAGGGTCACACTTACCTTGGATAAGTTACTTTCACCTCTCTGCACAAGAGTTGGCTGAAGCTCTCAATTTCAAAGGTAGCAGTCAAATCGCTTACGACTTCATTCAGAAGTTCCCCAAATTGCAATTGAGTTACTTCTGCCAACCCATAACTCCAAGCTTGCTTCGCGTACAAATTGAAATATTGCCCAATTGGCAATGGCTGCTGATGAATAGAGGCAATGAACAGTTTTACATGTTCGTAGAGGATGTTGACGGAGACAAATTGTTATATTCTGATACTTTGACAATCCAGAAGAAGTTCATTGGCCAGGAGCACTTGATTGAGTTCCACGTACCAATAGTGGACCCCAAACCACCTATTTACTTTGTTACGTTCGTCAACACACGTTGGCTCCACTCAGAGTGGAAGATACCATTGCAGTTATCTGATATCAAGATTCCCAAGAAGTTCCCAGGCCACACAGAGCTTGTACTGTTACAGAACAATACTCCTACTACTTCGCTCAGTGGTGAATTTGCAGACTTGTTTGAATTCTCACACTTTAACAAGTTGCAAACTCAATGTTTCCCAACTTTGTACAACACAAATGAGAACACTTTTATTGGCATTTCGAAAGGATGTGGGAAGACTGCTTGTGCAGAATTGGCTATTTTGAACCACTGGAGACAAAACAAGGGCAGAGCCGTGTATTTGAACCCACTGCAGACTCAAGTTGATAGACTCACGAAGATTTGGAACAAAAAGTTCTCAAATTTGACTGAGTCTGGAAAAGTTGTTTCAAAATTTACTGGAGATTTGACGTCTGATATTGCATTGCTTGGTTCCAGTCACTTGGTTCTTGCAACCCCAGGACAATTTTACTTGCTTACAAAGAGATGGAGACAGAGGAAAGTCTTGCATGCTATTGAGTTATTAATTTGTGATGATGTGCACACAGTAGGTACTTCCTTAAGCCTGGGCAATGGCGCAATCTACGAGGTTGTCATTACCCGTATGAGACTTCTTTCTGCGCAATTCGAAACCAGCCTAAGAGTTGTTGCTTTGGGTTCTCCTATTGCTAACGGAAGAGACTTTGGTGAATGGATTGGAGCCTCCAAACAGCATATTTTTAATTTCGAGCCCCAAGAACGTTTCCATAAAATCTCTGAGATTCGTATTCAAGGTTTCTCTATTGACTTTAACGTACTGTTCAGCCCAGCAATGGTTAAAACTGCATTTTCTCACATTGGAGATGGAAAAGCTGTCATATTCATACCAAATAGAAAGCAATTGGTAGAAATAGGCTCTCAGTTAATTGGTGTGAAGCCCAACTTACTCCAAGCTGAATTAACAGCTATTGAGGCATATGTGAACAAAGTTAACGATCCTGTTTTGCGAGAATTTTTGAAGAGTGGTGTAGGTTACATTCATTCCTCGATGCACCGCATAGACAAATTAGTTGTGGAGCGCCTTTTTGATAATGGCGCGTTGAGCGTATTGCTCTCAACAAAAGACTCGTGCTACGAAACGCCACCAGCTCCAGTAGTTGTAGTCTTGGGTAACTCAGACTACGAAGGTAGAGAGCATCGTTTCATTGACTATTCGATCAATGAAATCAACGAAATGATTGGATGTTGCTTTAGCGAAGAAAACGAGACACTGAAAGTCTTATTGCTTGTGAACGAGACTAAATTGGCTTACTACAACAAGTTTATGAATGAATCAGCACCAATTGAGAGCCACTTGAATATGTCTGTACATGATTACTTTATCGATGAAATCAGTGCCAGAAACTTCAAGACCAAACAATCAGTTATTGATTGGATAACCTTTACCTACTTCTACAGGAGAATCCAGCTTAACCCAAGCTTTTATGAAGTGAAGGATACCTCACATTTGGGAGTCTCTGAATTTTTGAGTGAATTCGTGGAGAACACTTTGAAGGAATTGGAGGGTGCGGATTTAGTACAAATCGAAGAAGATGAGGAACAAGAAGATGAAGATGAAGAGGATGAGGAAGAAGAAACAATCAGCCCATTAAATGGAACTATGATTGCTTCACATTATAATGTTTCATATCTTACTATGAAAAATTTCACACAGCTTAATAGTGGGTCGAGAACAAGAGCTATTCTTGAGTTGTTGAGTTCCTCCTCGGAATTCGAACATCTTCCTTTAAGAATGGGCGAAGATGTTTTGCTTAAGAAAATATACGAAAAGTTACCTGTGAAGCTAACACTGGCTGACTTTGAGTCGCCATTCTTCAAAGCATTTGTGCTTTTGCAAGCACATTTTTCCCGAGTCCCATTGGGATCAGATTTACAAGCTGATCAGAAGATTGTACTTCAAAGAATCTTGAATTTGGTGTACGCATGTATTGACATCTTATCAAGTGAAGGGTTCTTGAATGCGATCCAAGTTATGGAATTAGCACAAATGATCATTCAGGGTGTTTGGAACAATAGCGATGCTCCATTGAAGCAAGTTCCATACTTCACAGATGCGATTTTAAGTAGGTGCAAGAAACACAATGTGGAGACTGTTTATGACATTATGGCTTTAGAAGACGATGTTAGAGAGGAAGTTTTACAGTTGGATGAAGAAGATGCTGAAGATGCAGTTAAATTGAATAAGATTGCTGAGTTTGTCAATAGTTATCCTAACATTGATATCAAGTACGAACTTGATTTGTCTGAGCCAGTTATCGCGAATGAACCAAAGGAGATCATCGTAACCTTGGAGAGAGACGAAGAGGCAGAAGATCT
The DNA here is from genome assembly GCA_030568835.1 of Kodamaea hsintzibuensis (nom. inval.). Lineage (NCBI taxonomy): Eukaryota > Fungi > Ascomycota > Pichiomycetes > Serinales > Debaryomycetaceae > Kodamaea > Kodamaea hsintzibuensis (nom. inval.). The sequence goes on from JAJMJA010000001.1 coordinate 578,773, forward strand.
TAGTGTTGTTTCCGAAAAGTATCCATTCTCCAAAAGTGAAGGGTGGTGGGTTGTGGTTGGTGATTCTGAAAAGAGGCAATTGTACGCTATTAAGAAAACCACAATTAACAAGGAATCACAGCAAGTTAAGTTAGAGTTTACAGTGCCTACTGCAGGAAAGCATAATTTAACAGTCTGGTGTATGTGTGATTCATATATTGATGCTGATAAAGAGGCTGCGTTTGAAGTTGATGTTATAGAGGAAGAATAGTTGGAATCAATTAATCAGGAGATAGAGATTGTATTATATTTAATTGAACATGAATGAGGATATTATTCTGTTTATTTTACTTAGTTAATTTAATAATAAAGATAAAGAATTCTTTGTATGAGATGTAACATGAGCTGGAATGAGGAGACTATTCTGGTTATTTTAGTCAGTTAATTTAATAATAAAGATACTGAATTCTTCCATCATTAACTGTCAAGAATAATTTAAAATTTTCGCAGCCATTTTGTTGATAAGTGGTTGAGTTTTGGACTGGGAAGTTCACTTAAGTTGAGGAATATTGAAGATAATAAGGGGCCTAGACAATTTAGAGGATTACGCTGAATACTAATAGCCTAAGTTTCTAGAACTTATTTGATACCCACAAGAACAAATTCTTGCAATATACAATGTGTCAATTCTAATATGAGATTATTAATAGGAACTTAACGAATCCAGAATAGATTCAATTATCCAAAACAATATACAAGTTATGAAAGCTTCCAACTCTTAACTGACACAGCTATATCCACATCTATACTAAACAAACCCCTAAGACTTCCCCTCCTTCCATTCTACCTTAACTGAACATTATAGAACGACTACGCTACTGACATCTCAGGTATTGAAAATGTCGCCGGTGTCGCCACGATATAAAAAAAGGTTAGTCACTTTTCAAAAACATCAATAGAATCCACCAATATGAGTAGTAGTTCCAATGTGTTAACGCCTTATATCAAGTCTCTTATGATGGAGCCACCCAATTTAACTCCTGGGGATTTGGTTACGGTGTTGAAGTGTATCTTTATGGGTATTCCACTGGATATTCAGACGGCAGCTTTTCTTACTGCATTACGTATGAGGGGGTTGGATCAAGAGTCTGAGTACATAGCAGCAGCAGTGAGTACTGTGTTGCAGTTTTCCAAGCTTATTGATCCAGAACTTGTTTCTCCCACCGGATATGTTGATATTGTTGGAACCGGAGGTGACGGCCAGAACACCTTCAATGTTTCCACGTCAGCTGCCATAGTCGCAGCAGGAATGGGGTTGCCAGTTTGTAAGCATGGTGGTAAGGCTTCGACGTCGACATCCGGGTCTGGTGACTTGTTGAAAGCATTGGGTGTTGATTTGATGAACGTCAATGACGAAACCACACCAGAGATCTTGAAAAGCACTGACTTTTGTTTCCTTTTTGCACCAGCTTTCCACCCAGGTATGGGCAAGGTTGCACCGATTAGAAGCCAGTTGGGTTTGCCAACGATTTTCAATATTTTGGGACCATTGATGAACCCAATTCCATTGAGTTCTAGAATTTTGGGTGTTTATAGTGAAAAGTTGGGTGAATCGTATGCGTTAGCAGCTTCGATCTTGGCTAAAGAAAACAAAATCCATAAGGCTACAATGGTAGTGTTTGGAAATATCGGATTGGATGAAATATCCCCTGTTGGAACTACCAAGTACTGGTGGGTAGATGCAGAAGGTAACATCAGTAAGGGTACCATATCACCAAAAGACTTTAACTTACCTGAACACGAGTTGGACAAGGTAAAATCCGGTACTCCACAAGAAAACGCAAAGACCTTGTTACATATCTTAAGACAAGATTCTGAGGAATTCAAGATTAACGACTTCCTGAACCATCCATTGGTGGACTACATTTTGATGAATAGTGCTGCTTTAGCTGTGGTGAGTGGACTTGCCGAAGATTGGGTACATGGAGTGAAGTTAGCTAAAGATGCTATTACTTCTGGTTCTGCTTTGAAGTCTTTAGAGGATTTCAAGGCTGCGGTGAGTGCATTACGTTAGAATGAATACGAACCTAACGATATGAATCCCTCGATGGGGGATTAGAAATAGAAGGAACATTTCTAAATCTTAGGTGCATAATAAGCAATAGCTGTTGAAAAATTGTGTGTTAATAATGGAACCACTATATTAGAGTATATATAAGATGACAGGACTTTAAAGAGTAATGGCAGAATTTTTATGTGGGTTATGAAGTATACCAATGAGCATACTAAAATAGTGATTTGTTAAGATCTGATAAGAGGAAGATTTCTGATTATTGGTGTCTTTTAAAGTAGTTTATGAATTGTAGAAGTAAATTTTGCAGCCAAAAAAAAAAAGACAAGAAAAATTTAAGGGCATAACAAAAGAGAGGATTGGAAAGTGACGGAGAGAAGAGGATCAAGTTAAGTTTCTTAATTCGCCAGGTAATAATTAGAGAGGCAGAATGATAGGTGGATATATTAACATAGATTCATAATCATTAATATTGAACTGTTTAAGAAATCAGATGCATCGTATTATGTTGGGACCAACATTAACCATAAAGACATACAATTAAGAGTAAAGAACAATACAATATAACTCAACCAATCGCACCTAAACAAGACATATTAGAAAGCATAAACCAATCACATAAATATGGTAACAATTCTAATAAACTTCTACTCACCCAATACTTCACCCACCTCATCACTCACCCTCTTCCTCACCAATGTCTCACCACCACTCACAGTCGTGTATGTCGCAAGATGAATATTTCTTATGAAATCTTTCGAATCCATTTGTGGATTTATTTTTTTATAGCGCGTCTTAAAGTTTGTTTACGTTTGATCCATCGATGTTTTCCAGTAAGTTGATATCTACGCCCCAGGCGCCTAGGAATGGGTCCGGTATATCTGGTGGTAGGCATGAGTTTACGCCGATAGGTAATAAATCCAGGTCGAGTAGTCATCAGAAGAATCATGATTATGCTAATGATCCTATTAGTTTAGACCATGCTACAACAAGTCGTACTCTCTTCAAGCCAATGCCCGAGGATCCAGACTTTGTTAATAATACAAACCATGACGATAGTACATTCGATTACACGGATGAAAACTTTGGGCCTGTTGGTCGGACTCGTGGCAAACCAACCGTGCTGCACTCAAGAATGGCATCTAATGATATTGGGTTACCAAATAGTGCTGGAAGCAACAAGGAATTTATCGGAGGTGTATCATCTATAAAGGAACAAGAAGATAGAATACGGCAGTTGGACGCAGAAAACTATAGACTTAAATTGAACATAGCATCCATGCAGAGACTATTAAGCGATACCCCCGAAGACCTGAAAAGACTCATGGCTGAAAATATTAGCTTGAGAGGAGAACTAGGACTGTTGGTGGAAAGAATAAAGGAAATGGAAAGAAAGAACGTGGAATTAGAACATGAATTATCTCAAACCCAAACGCAATTTCAACACCAACAACTTGGACCTACCACCAACATATCAGCACTCAAAGAAGAATTCCAAAACATTGTTTCTGAAAAAGACGTAGAATTGTTCAAATATAAGCAACAGATAGACCAACTTGAGGAGCATATCTCGAAAAACGATCACGAAGATCTCATTGGTGAACTCAGACATGAAAACAAACAATTAAGACAATCCCTAGAAGGAAACGGAGAAAGCTTGGACAGATTACAAGGAAACAACAGCAACTATGAAAAGATCATAGAGAAACTCGAAGCAGAAATCAGATCACAACATGATAGAATCGAAATGCTTGAATATGAAAACAAACAACAGAATGAAAGAACTAATCAGAAGCAAAGCAAAATCGATCAGCTCGAACATGAACAATCCCTGAAACATGAAAGTACTGCGAAATTACAAAGTAAAATCGAATCCCTCACTTCAGAATTGCAATTTGCTGAAGATTCTAATGCGAATTTACGTAAAGTTGAGTCTCAATTGTATAACAAAGACACTAGTTTGAAAATGTACGCTGAAGAAGCAACGCATTGGAAACAAAAACACACTGCATTGGAACAAAGATACGAATCGTTACTGCAGGAAAAGAGAAACATTCAACTGGACATAAGCAAGTACGAAATGGAAATAGTCGATTTGAAGAGAAAATTGCAATCGTCACATAGCAACACTAATCAATTGGACAGCCTCCAAAATGAACTTGAACGCAAAGACCTTGAAATTCAAGATCTTTCTGATAGCCAAAACCGTATTGCAACCAAACTCCAAAGAGAAATTGACTTACTCGAAGAAGACTTGAGCCACAAGAACGAGATCATAAATAAACTCAGCAATGACAATAGTGACACGCAAATCGAGATATACAAAACAAGAAACAACCGTCTTGTTGACGAGATCCAAGAGTTGCATGTTAATATTGATGCTTTGAAAGCAGAATTGTTCAAGGTGCGATCCGATGCAAACCTGGCTGTACATAATATAAATTCTTCGCAAAGGGAAACAGAAACCTTGAAACGTGAGCTTTTACAGTCAAACTCATCCGTCACAACATTAAATACCCGTTTGATCGAGAATGAATATGTGATTAGCGAACTAAAAGAAGAAATCAAGAGCTTGAACAAAGAACTTCTGCAGAGACGTAACGCATCGGTAGATTTCACAACAAATTCAAGCACACTTCTTGATGTTGCAAACGAACTGAGATCTCGTCTTGAGAATGTAAACGAAAGGTTGGAACAAGAAAATACTCAATTACTGAGAAAGGTGAGAGAATTTGATTTCCAATTGGGCAGAGTCCAGTCGATTCTCAACATTAGTAGTGCTGAATACTTAGAACTGGAAATTGTCCAGTTATTGGAAGCCAACGATGAACTTAAAGATCTTCTTGAAAAATACCTGATTAGAATCGAAGAAATGGATAGGAACTCAAGAAGAAATACCGACTCGAGAAGTCTGCAATACGTACAATTGCAAGAACTTGTCAATTCTCTTGAGAAAGAAGTTCTGTCAAAAGAGAGTATTATAAGACATTTAGAAGATACAGTTGCGACTACTTCGAAGTACTCTAGTGATAGTTCTTTTGCTCTGTCCAGGGCTAGCAATGACTTACAAATCAAGAAGTTAGAGCTTGAAATCGAGTCCGCGGGAAGACGGCATCAAACTCAAATAGACTTGTACAAGGACAAAATACGGTCGCTTGAGATGCAAGCTGAGATTCTTAAAAACAATGAAGACGAGGGAAATGACGCAATCAAGAGCTTGTTACAAGTACAGCTTCAAGAAGCAACCAAACTAAGCGATGAGCTTTCGAAAATGTTATCTGATTCTAACACCACAACAAGTACTTTGCAAGATAAGGTAATGAAATTGGAAAAAGAGAATACAGAGTTGCTTTCGATCTCACTGGAGTTCAAGAGTAACAAGAGTATGGAGAAACTGGCCTTGGAAAGGAAAATCAAAGAATTAACACAGGATCTTCTCAAGGTAACAGGACACTGTAAAAAGTTAGCTGATAAGGTAACTCAGTTGACAAACAACCAACTTCTTAACGACAGGTTCGGCAAGATGTCAGTACGAGAAACCAGCGAAACCAACAAACTCAAGTCCGAGAACCAGGTACTTCTGCAAAAGGTACTTCAGTTAACTAATAAGTTGAACAATGCCGGAAGCAGTAGTAACTCTAAGCAGAGAAATGCCGAGATTACTTTAGAAAACGAAGTCACATATTACAAGGCCAAATTGTATGATTTCAATATGAAGTGCAATGACTTGCAATTGATCTACACGTTCACTATCGATTGCATTAAGAACTCTAACCAATTAATTCGGAACGATATTAATAAATTAGTTGAAGTGGGAGTGTATCCAGATTATACTTCATTGAACTTGCAAAAGTTGAGAAGAGGAACACCGATTACATTCAAAGTATTGGCCAAGTTCGTGTTGGCTGCGGTGAGAATAAAAAGACGATTTGAAAGAGGAGAGAGACGTAAGTTGAAACTTATTGAGTTGAAAACGGAAATTGAGACTGCAAAGGTGCAGATGTATTAGGTATTGGGTAGTTAGTATAATATGTATTATTAATGAAATATATAATTTTTTTACAGTATTATCTGATGATTCTAGTGATTGGAGTCTGGAAGTTTTTATCTGTTGAAGGTTGTCTTGTTCTTCCGACTCTTGGAGTTTGGAACATTCCCAGTCCCAGTTGGTTTGGGTTTTGTTGTTGATGCAGACTAGATCCTCCTATAGAGTTTGATCTTAGGTTCAAGAATGTATTATTTCCTCCCATTAAATCAGAAGTAGAGTTAATTGAAAGGTCTGCCTGGTGGATCATGCTATTGTTTACGTCTGGTGATAGTATATTGTCCATGTCTTGGACATACCCATTAGCCATGAAAGCAGCGATGTCCAAATCTTGTCTTCTATGGTGGGAATCACTCCCTCCTATGTTGTGATCTGTTACCTCTATGTCGTTCATGTCATCAGTTTCATCATACTCAAACGTGTTTGGTGGGGGTTTGTTATAGAGTGGTTTCAAGATAGTGTTATCTGTTTGCTTATTAAGTGGACTCAGATCGTTCAAAAACTTCTCAAATATACCCAAGTCATTCCATACTCTGTCTTTTAGGAGCTTTCTGTTCTTATATAATTTCGCTCCGAAGGTTGCCAGTGACATTGCTAATGCTCCATCCTCATCATCTTCTAACATCATCAGCGGGAATAATTCAGCCGTTGCCTCGAGTAGAGACTGAGTATCTATATCATCAAATGGAATAGGATCCACCTTCCATCTCTCAATGTATAGCACATGGTTGGGATCATCTATATGTACGTATGAGAAGGTTGAATCTCGAGTCATTTTGATTCTTTTTTATTATTTGTGTTTTCTGAATTTTGATACTGGTAAAGTTTTGATTAGTGAGATTTGTTAAGGGTTTGAGGTGGGAGTGATTAGGTGATTAGAATGTTTAAATAATATGTACGTAGAGCATAGAGAGGGATCTATTCTGTGAGAGTAAAGAAGGTTATGTTTATGAAAGAAGTTTGATTGGTTACCAGCAAGAATTATTGGATACCTTTCAATTGTACACACAAATGACAAAGTAGTGCCATTGAGTATTGTCAAATATAAGCGAATCCATTCAATTGTTAACTAACGTTCACTGTATATGATCTAATACTGATTCTGGTTACTTTATAGCTACACTCTCACTTCTTCAGCAATAATTTACATCTTTCAATCGTTGTGTTGTCAGCCTAATTTAACCTTTGCGTTCTAAGTTTGCAGCCTAAAATTTCATAATCTTCAGATTTTCCAGAATTTTCAATTACTACAGTGGAATATAAATGAATCTCTCTTATATTGTATATTTAATGAATTGAATGTTATTATATAGATAATTTAATGTAGTGAGTTTAATGCTTATGAGAAGTCTGAAACTAGAGATTTCAATTGGAACGTCTTGTTCTTAGTTGATGCGAACCAGAAATACTGGATAGCTCAATTCAACCTGTTCTTCAAGGTGAATTGGAATAAAATGAGCATCTCCATCTTGGTTGTAGACAAACATCTCTGAGTTTCCTATTTCTTCATACAGGAATCTTATAGCAACTGGCCCATTGACCGAAAGCTTTTGGAACTCTGAAAAGTCAGACGCGTTAACAAACTGCCAGCAGTGAGGAGGAAGCGGTGGTGGTTGAGGAATTGCATTTGAATTCAAATTATTATGAGTGTACAGTGTATTGACGCGTTGTAAAGTCTCAATCGTATCATCTTCTTCAGGCTCAGTATTATCACTACTCAACCAAGTAGAAAAATCACCGTCACTGTCGTAACCATCCTCACAAAGAATAGAATTATATTGAATGGTCTCCTGAGAGAACTCTTGTGACATATGGAAAACTCCTTGAGACATAATTATAAAGAAAGTAGTGATAACTTTAAAGAATCGCGTTCCTGAACTTAGCTTTTATAGTGGCTTTTGCCATTGAAGTTAATTATAATTATAGTATGACGTGCATAATGGCACAAAAATCTTTCATTATTCATTTTAAACTTTTAATTGAAACTGAAAAGTGTGCACTTTATGAACCGTTAGTGCAAGTAGGAGAAGTAAATAAGTATCATGGAATTCAATGGAGATACTCATCATGTGTTTATCTAAACGTTTCCCTATGTAATCTCAATAAATTTCAAAGTATAATTAAGTTGATGGCTCATTCAATTGCTGCAAATCCATTGATAAACCTATAACCATTTCGTACCAAAAATCAATCTACAAAGAAGGATACAACCTTTATACTCAATCATTAATTTTTTATCTAAAAATACACTATTTACTTTCTCGATTACGCAGCAACAGACACTTCACACATGTTCTCAAATAAAGTTGGTTTCATCTTCAATACCTTCTTATCATAATTAGAAGACTTAACCAATTTAAATGCTCCAGTACCTATGCTCATTGTTTGACCCAAGATAATACACTCAGACACACCTTCAATCTTGTCATTCTTCATGAAGAAGGCAGCGTCAAACAAATGGTCTGTGGTCTTTTCGAAAGATGCCAACTGTAATACAGAGTCTCTCATCTTACTCAAACCGAATCTAGTAATACCCAAAACTTCACCCTTATATGTCATAACATCACCTAACAATTGAATATGACGAGGATCAACACTCATACCGTGATTACTCATGGTGTAATCGATTTCCTTAATGATTGCAGCTCTTGCAGCCTCAATTCCAAGCACTTCAGCAACCTCCAAAATATGATTGGTGGTGGTTTTGGTGCCAATAACACCATCTGTACTCATGACTTCCTTCAATCCGTAACCTTCAACCAATAATTCCTTCTTGGTATCTTCACGGATATTGATGACTGCACGGAAAATGTTTGGCAATCCCTTAATGACAACTTGAGGCAATGCTCTCTTCAACTGCTGCATTCTAAAGAATAAGTTATTGGTGTTATCAGTTGTGCTCTTAAGACTTTCGGTTTTAGTTTCTCTTAATGTAACCAACACGTTGATCCTATCCTTTCCACTTACAGATACATCTCCAGCCAATATCTTAAGTTTTGGAGCCTTACAGATGGCATATGCAATACCTTCAACATTCAACTCCAATTGCAACTTGTCAATTGTTTCCAAGTCAATCTTGATAGACAAGTATGCCATATTGTTCTTGTAAACATCCTCAATAAAGAATGCAACGTCTTCCAATAACGTCTTTTCAACTCTACCCTTTACCACACGGGCAGCAATCTCATCTGTGTCATTAACCAAAACACAGTTGATAATAGGAGTAGAAATGACTTTAGATGCGTTAATAATTTCCTTAATACGTGGGACACCCAACGTAACGTTCATACTGGCAACACCAGCAAAATGGAAAGTCTTCAACGTCATCTGGGTACCTGGTTCACCAATAGATTGAGCTCCAATAGCACCAACAGCAGTACCAGGCTCTACCTTGGCTCTTGTGTACTTGTACAAACTTTGCTCCAAGAACTTCTCAATAGATTTTGAGGACATCTTAAGCAATTGATTGACTGCGTTTTGTTCAATCTCCTCATCAACTTCTATGATATCATCAAGCTCCGTTGGAGCTGTAAAGTATGGTTTCAATGACTTGTGTTCTCTGAAAATAGCTAATTTCTCAGCCTTTGACAGAATGAAATCTCGAAGAGATTGATAATATTCTCTCTCTGCATCATTTTGGTCAATATATTCAATCTTATCGAAATCTTCTGGGGCCAATACTTGTCCCAAGTTATCTAATCTGACTAAATTGTCTTCCAAAGGACGCAAAATAGAATCTGTTAACTCATTAATTTGGTAAGGTAACAAACCTCTCTCGTTAATGTCATAAGTTATGTTGTACGAGTGATCCCATTGGCGGATAAAGTTGACTGGTTTAGCGTCACCTTCCATATCGAAAGGATCCAAACCATCCCCACCATAAGTGAATTGCACAATACCATTTGAAGAGTTACGGACAGTGTTATCGTACTGAGAGGACAAATCTTCCAAAGATTTCATTAATCTTCTGGACATATAACCAGTCTCAGCAGTCTTGACAGCAGTATCAACCAAACCTTCTCTACCTGAGATAGCGTGAAACAAGAATTCTGGAGGTGTTAAACCACTAAAGAAAGAGTTTCTAACGAAACCCTTGGATTGTGGAGTTTTGGAGTTTTTGGTGAAATGAGGTAACGATCTGTCTTGGAAACCATCTGGAACACGGCTACCCGAGATAATTTGTTGACCGACAACAGCCACCATCTGAGAGACGTTCAAAGAGGAACCCTTGGAACCACAAGTTGCCATAATCAATGGGGAGTTGAGTGAATCTAATTCTCTAATACACAAGTCACCCACCTCTTCTCTAACCTTGGAAAGAAGACCAGAGATTTTAGATTCCAAAGTCTGTTCTTCGTTACAACCAGGTTGAGTTTCTAATTTACCGCGATTATAAAGATCAATCAACTCGTCACACTTCAAATAGGCTTGTTCTACCATCAATTCTTTCTTCTGTTTCAATTCCATACCTGGAGTCACATCATTGATACCAATAGAAAAACCTCGATTTCCTAAGAATCTGGCACACAACTTAGCCATACGGTTCATGGCTGTTGCAGCAGCATCAGGACCGTAATCTCTTAAGATGATATAAAATACAGAGTACTTTTTACCATCACCCAAAGTGGCTTTGTCCATAAGTCCACTCAAGATATTGGATCCTCTAATAACGACGTATCCATCATTTGGAGACATTTCCATAGGAAGACCCTTTTCAGGTGCAATGTATGTTTTATTTTTGGCGTCCAAGTTAATAACAATATTGGACTTTCTGTTTGGCTTGATCAACAAAGAAAAGACTTGTTTACCTGTCCATAACATAACAGGTTTAAAAATGCTAGGTGGTGGGATGTCAAATTGCACATCCGCGTCAGACATCATACACAACAATTGAACCAAACTGGCTCTGTCAAAAAACGAGTCTTTATGAGAAATCAAGTATGAACCTGTGATGAAATCTTGGGTTGCAGCAATAATAGGTTCACCAGATTTAGGGGTAAGTAAATTGTTCTTGACACCCATCAAGTTGATAGCCTCAGCACGAGCTTCTTCAGTTTGTGGGACATGTAAATTCATTTCGTCACCATCAAAATCGGCGTTATATGGAGTACACACACATTCGTTCAATCTGAAGGTTCTCCAAGGTCTAATTTTGGCATAATGCGATAAGATAGATAATCTGTGCAAAGAGGGTTGTCTGTTAAACAAAACAACGTCACCGTCTTCGATGTGTCTTTCTACAACATCACCAATTTGCAAATTTTTTGCAAGCTTTATACGGTCACCAAATCTCAAATTACGTTTAGCCAATTCGTTTTGCTTCATGAGATAGTTTGCACCTGGGTGGAGGTCCGGTCCATTCAAGACCAATTTCTGCAACTTTTTACGGTTGTATCTTGTACATTTCTCTGGGTATGTCAATACCTTAGCCACTCTATCTGGAACTGCAACTTCGTCAATTTTTAAATTAGGATCAGGAGAAATGACAGTTCTACCTGAAAAGTCGACTCTTTTACCGGACAAGTTACCTCTGAAACGACCCTGTTTACCCTTTAATCTTTGGCAGAAACCTCTGATTGGTTTGGAAGATTTCGAGCCTGAAGAGCCACCACTCAGAGGCAATAATGCTGGGTTTGCAGAATCGGAGTTGATGTACATAGCAACAGATAACTGCAAGTAATCCCATTGTTCCATCAAGTTATTGATGGAAATACCTTTTTCAATACCTGCTTTAATTAATGAAGAAGTCCAGACGATTTCTGTCAATTTTACAGTTAAATCGTCTTCATTCGACTGCGCGTCCATCATAACAGAAGGTCTGATACAAACGGGAGGAGCAGGTAAGTATCTCCAAATATACATTTCAGGTCTTCCACCACGAGCTGGGTCAATACCGAATAATTCACAGTCATTAGGAGTGATTTGTTTAAACAAGTTAAGAGTTTTTAAAGGATTTAAATCATCATTAACTCTTTTAGCAAATTTCTCCAATTCTGGATTTCTCTGGAACACCAGGTCAAATTCGTTATCCCACAGTTCCTTTTCAGGTGTTGGTTTCTTACCGATCCATCTGAAAGTGTCGTGGATAATCTTCAATGCAGCAGGTCCTGCACCACTAGCAGCCTTTTTCACCACACCGTTGATATAATTACATTTTACACAACGTCTCTGTTTCTTACACTGTTCCAATACTTTTTTCAATATCTTCATTCTTCTCAAGTTGTCGATGTTTGGTCTTCTCAAGTCAGCCAAGAACAGTCTTTTAGTTTGTTCATCGAGCAAAACAGCCGAACAGTTTTTACAGATACATTGTAAAACTGTAATGATTGATTTGAAGTACCCCACATGGAACACAGGTAAAGCCAACTTCACATGACCAAAATGACCATGGCACAGTGCTAAATTCCCATGGCAAGTAGCACACTCACTTGCATTAGAAGAAATACCCATCTTCGTGTCTAATGCACCGGCCACCTTTGGAGTTCTTCCCTTTTCCAAATCATAAAGATCTCTAGTCTGAACCTCCACCTCCGACTGGGCGACAATATCCTTCGCAGAAAGTGCTCCGAATTGAAGACCTTGAATACACTTGGGCGCAATATCAACTACAACGTCCTTCATCGCGATAAGTCACTCGAATGCCCTCAAGATTCAAGATTATGAATACCCTTAAACTTTCAAAGAGAAGAGATGAAAAGAAGAAAAAAATCGCTAACATATATGGACACGTGAATGAGTCACGTGTATGATTTGAAAGAGTCAGAAAAGCGGTTAACAAAATTGTGTTGAGTGGCAATAAACCAAAGTATGTCGAAGGAAACAGTAGGTGTACCAGCAGTAGCAGATGATGAAAAGAAGGTGGTGAAGACGTTGGAGGAGGATGATGAGTTTGAAGATTTTCCTGAAGAAGGGAAGTGGTCTCAGAATGCCATTGGAGGTGCACACATCAACCCAACTAGTTTGTGGGAAGAAGACTGGGATGATGAAGACAACCAGGATGAGTTTTCACAGAGATTGAGAGAGGAGTTGAAGAGGTCTCAAAATAAGTAAGTGAGTTTAATGATCTCCTCTTAAGGTTTATGGAAAGTGACAAAAAGATAACATTAGATGTACTGAAACTAAATACTATGCACATTGGTTTGATGAATATTGAATGAATATTGAATGTGCTGATTAAATAGGTGTACTAGTTTGATGTTAGTAACGAGGTTAACTAGGGTTGTTCTTGAATTGATAGATTATGATTCAAGTGTATATTAAAATGAATGATATATTGAATGAATGTAGATGGCATTTTTAGTGTGTGGATAGTCATATCATTGCTTGTTCAAGATTATGATGATTCAAAAGTTGTTGGAAGTGAAGAGGGAATTTATTCTTTTACAATTATTTTGTTCAGCTGATAGAACATTGATATATGTGCTCTTCAGTTCATAGTTGGTTTAGGTTAGAATGAACTTCATGAGAATTCTTACTAATTGAACCCGTTTACCAACATGATTTTGTCATCCACATTAACAGTAGAATTTATAAAGTTTGCACCCAAAAAATTACATTCAATTGTTACCTTGAATCATATTAAACTTTAATCAAAGTTACTACATCTAATTCCAAAAATCAAGACACTTACAGTTTAAAGATTCTTCAACCTTCTACCATTAATAATCAAATTTATCATTTATTATCATTTCACTCTCCTAAATATACTCAGACTTCCCATGCACAAAGTTTCCACTTCTAACCCCATTAAAAATCTACAGTGTAGAGTGAGGGAGCTCGACATGTACACTTAGGCATAGAAATTCACCGACTTGGACTTTCTGGCTTGGACTTCACCAATAGCCTCTACAAAGTCTTCGTGCTTTATGCTAGATTTACCATTTCTTAAGGCAATCATACCAGCCTCAACAGTCACGGCCTTCAATTGTGCACCGTTGAACTCATCTGTTGATCTTGCTAATTCTCTCCAATTAACAGAGCTGTTGTCACAGTTTAATTTTCTTGCATGGATCTTCAAGACCAGCTCTCTTGCTTCTTCAGATGGTAATGGGAACTCGATTTTTCTGTCCAATCTACCTGATCTCAACAATGCTGGATCTAAAGTATCGACTCTGTTTGTAGCTGCAAGCACCTTCACTCTGTCGTCGGAGCCGAACCCATCCAACTGGTTCAACAACTCCAACATGGTTCTCTGCACTTCTCTGTCACCGTTCTTGTCAGAGTCGAATCTCTTGGTTCCGATAGCGTCCAACTCGTCGATAAAGATGATGGTTGGTGCCTTTTCCTTAGCTAATGCAAACGCATCTCTAACAAGCTTAGCACCATCTCCAATGAACATTTGCACCAATTGAGGTGCTGCCAACTTCAAGAAAGTAGCTCCTGACTGGGCTGCACATGCACGAGCAAGCAATGTCTTACCTGTACCTGGTGGACCATACATCAAAGCACCCTTAGGTGCCTTGATCCCCAACTTCTCGAACTTTTCCAGTTGCTTCATTGGCAAAACTACGGCTTCTATCAACTCTTCGATCTGTTTGTCCAAACCTCCAATGTCTGAGTAGTCTTCAGTTGGCTTTTCGTCAACTTCCATAGCCTTTACACGCGAATCATATTCTGATGGTAACGTGTCCAACACCAAGTATGATTCCTTATTCACTCCAATCAAGTCATTTGGCTTCAATTTAGCAGGGTCAACTAATCCAATCATCGGCAAAAACACAGTTTGTCTGGTAGAGGTCTTGATCACCGCCAGCTTACCTGTTCTTGTTGCATGTATGTCGATGTTAGCCCCCTGTTCAACAGACTCCTTTTCTACGTCAAGATCCAATAACTCAACCACATTACCCACTAAGTATGGCAATTGCTTGTTCTTACTGATCTTCTCTTGATTGTCCTTGATCCTTTCAGTCATTACTGTTTTCTCGTGCGTCAATCTCTGCGATTCAGATCTCATCATTTTGATCTCATTGTCAAGCAATTTCGTTCTGTTAATGATATCTGAGGTTGCCGCCTGTAAGATCTCTTGATCTATAAGGTCTTCCTGCTCTAATTCCTCCAATGTAGACATGTTTGATTGCTGTTTCTTGCCGTGGCTTTCTTTGTAAGAGTGGCGAATTTTGGTTGTTGAATGGATGTCGCACTATTGAAAAACATCCAATAATGTCGTTCTTGATTATACATTTAATGTCGCATTCCCTTTATCTTCTTACTAAAGTGATAAGCAATGAGTGTTGTTCATAAGGATCATCTGGAATTGTCTGATGAAGAATTCCTTCATTTAAAGGATCTTGTATTAAAAGGTGCGTTTTTATAGCCTCTTTAATTGAGTCGTTATGAATTGAGCTTATACTAACATTTTAAAGCTAGAGAGTTGTCGTATTCTCCATATTCAAAGTTCAGAGTTGGGTGTACTATTATTACTGCAGACGGATCTGAGTATTCTGGAGCTAACATTGAAAACGCAAGTTATGGAGGTAGTATCTGCGCAGAAAGAACCACAATTTCCAAGGCAATTCTTGATGGACACAGACAATTCAAAGTACTTGCCATTTCTGGAGACTCTCCAGAACCTGTGACTCCATGTGGTATTTGCCGTCAGTTTATACGTGAATTTGCACCAGAAGTTCCGGTGTATATGTTTAGTGAAGAGAAGTATATGAAGGTATATTTGAATGATTTGTTGCCTTTTAGCTTCGGGCCAGAGAATTTAAATGATGGTAAGGGTAGCAATGCTAAGTGAATTTATGGAGAGAAATTATGGAGAGAAATAGTAAGAATATCGAGCTTCAAGGAATCTTGAATTTCGAAGTTACTGGTAAATATTGTGTTTGGTGTGGGGCATGAATATGAATTGAAGGCATGCGAATTATAACGTCAAACTTTAATTTTAAAAAGTTATTCAGGTTGTCTTGTATATATTATGGTGACATGATATAGAAGAATAAAAGAGAATGAAAGGAATGTAAAAGGATTTTTTCACACATCACTCGAATGTAGAAGGTGGATATAGCTCTAGTGTTACTGTAATATGTGCTTAAGATCTTGCTGTAAACTTATCATTAGTTGAACCCACTCTCCTTTATTAAATTATACGAATGCCAGAATGAAACACAATCAGCAAGAAGTTCAATTGAATGTGCTTAGTCGATCAGTTGGCTTCTTTTATGTCTTCCAAATCTTTCTTTACCTGTTCCTCTTATTTGTGACCTTTGGAAGTATACAATTTATTGAGCTCCCTTTCATCATTGAACATTACTTCAAAGTGGTTTGGTAATCTTTCAACTTTATTCTCGTGTAGATGCCCTACTTATCTTCCAGGGGTTCAACTCTACTTTTCATGGGTAGAAAAAATTCACATAACCATAAGTAAAGTTCACATTCTTATCATGTATGGCTCAATTCACCCCTGGTCACATTTCCTTACCCCCAATTAGCCTATTAGGAAATTAACATAACAAGAAATTATTACTCTCCAGTCTCAATACACTAAAATTTCGCAGCCATTTTGTTTTATAGAAGCTTTGAGTTCTCCATGATAACACATCTCAGTTGCCCGAACCATTTATTAAGCAGAGCTTCTGCTAGCTCCACATCGCGAGAAACCTATTATTCTCAGTATACTTTCCTTTCCTTGTCTAACTGAGAGCAAGATAATATAAGCATTTTGGTCGGAGTAATGAGTGATTAATTCCTTATATTGTCTACAAGTTGAAGCGGTAATGATTTATAACTCGCCCAGCACTTCATTGAGAACGTTAAATACAAATATCTAACATTTACAATCGACTATCTCTTAATTATTCTTATTTTTATAGTCTTGGAACTGCTACATCAATCACCTTGACTCCCTTTCTTACCGTCTACAGCCTTATTTATCCTTTTTATAGTTTTTGCAACCGCTCAAAATTCACTCTGAATCATACACTTTACATATCAACTTCCACGTTTCGTATTAGATTACCTTGACTCGAATCATGCTACACACTTATCTAACTCTAAATAAATTATGATTAGCTAGTTCACACTCATCCACGCCCTCATCCTCCATAGACTCTCCACTCCTTTGGCACATCAGCCTCTCCAAACTTCTCCATTCCTCCCTAGAAAAAAAACCTCATCATAAAAATTTTCAAGTGCTTACAAAAAGAGTCTTAGTTATACACAATGGCTACTGTTGTTTGTTCTGCTCCAACGTGTGGAAAGGATACTTCCTCCACTCTTAAGTGTCCCATCTGTTTGAAAGGTGGTGTGTCCAATGTTTTTTGTGACCAAACTTGTTTCCGTTCATCTTGGGGTATTCATAAAGCGATCCACAAGTCGGGAGACAAAGACGAGTATGAACCCTTCCCTACATATTCATACACTGGAGAATTAAGACCAGTGTATCCATTGACTCCTAGGAGAGCAATTCCAGACCATATTCCAAAACCAGACTACACTCAGCATGGAAAACCACTTAGTGAATTGAGAAATGACAGGTTGGGAAAGATCAAGGTTTACCTGCCCGAGCAAATTGAGGTTATTCGTGAAGTTGGAAGATTAGGAAGAGAGATCTTGGATGTGTCAGCTTCTCTTGTCAAGCCAGGTGTCACCACCGATGACATCGATGCCATTTTGCATGAAGAATGTATCAAACGTGAATGTTACCCATCTCCATTAAACTATTACAACTTCCCCAAGTCATTGTGCACATCGGTCAACGAAGTGATTTGCCACGGAATCCCAGACAAGTATGTTTTGAAAGACGGAGACATCATCAATTTGGATGTTTCTATCTTCTACAAGGGTTACCATGCGGACTTGAACGAAACCTACTACGTTGGCGACAAGGCCAAGGCCGACGCCGATACAGTAAGATTAGTAGAAACAACCAGAGAATGTCTTGAAAAGGCAATCACCGCAGTCAGACCTGGCGTAGCATTCAGAGAGTTTGGAAATATCATTGAAGCACATGCCAGCAAGAACAACTGCTCGGTTGTGAGAGCATACGTAGGACACGGAACAGGAGAGTTATTCCACTGCCAACCTAACATTCCACATTACGCCAAAAACAAGGCCTCAGGTATTGCCAAGCCAGGTATGGTTTTCACGATAGAACCTATGTTGTGTCTTGGGTCATACAAGGACCAAACCTGGCCAGACAACTGGACAGCAGTGACACAGGATGGTCAAAAATCAGCACAGTTTGAGCACATGTTGCTTGTAACAGAAGAAGGAGTAGAAGTGTTGAGTGCAAGATTAGCTAACTCGCCAGGTGAAACCGTCAAGCGTATTTAATAAGGTTAGATGTTAGGGTGGAGTAATATTAAAAACGGTTTTGTAAAGTTACAAGGTTATGGATAGCCTGCAACAGTCTATGTTCCTAGATCATTTCGAATGAATGGTTTATGTGTCGCTTTTATATAAAAGTATATAGCATTTTAAGATATCTATACATATTCTTGACTCAATGTAATGCACCGTATTGAAGTGAAGTGAAGTGTACGTACTCTGTAAACTTATGTGAATGGTTCTGGGATATTTCCACTGCAATAATGAAGTTAAGTTGTGGTTGATGTGACATCTAAGATTTGAATATATGGAAATTGTTCCACGGTAGCAGGACCCCATATTATTTGAGTTTGCTTTTCAGCAAGACAGGGTTCACTTTGAAGAGTCACTTGAGAGGTAAACTAGTACTTTAAAGATTCGTTTAATAAACTTTATATCCTCCAAATTCGTAACAGCTCAAGTGTAATCCCTCATCTCTTGCGTAGGGAGGTTTTATTCTGGACCCACAGTTATCCCGACACTAGAGCTAATTCGATCTGCAACTTTCTCTTTGTTTTCTAATTCATCTAAAATTCGCAGCCATTTTGATTTGCAGAAGTGTGAAATCTCAACGATAACAATGATTACTCAGTTGTCAGAATCCAATGCATATTGACGCTTTTAAGATCTTCACATTAGGAGAAGAGGTGAAAATTCCATTGTTCGTGAAGAATCTACAGTCCTTGAAAGCAACAGAATGTCAATGTATTGGTGATCGTCACCACTGCTTTGACTTCAAATTTTAAAAATCTCATTAAATTATATTTAATGGACTACTGCTATTGAACTCTCATTGGCATTTACCTAATACCTAACGCCTATCGTATCTAATAGTTTGAAACTGCTATTGCAATCATGCAATCATCTTGCCTCCTTTCCCTACCCTCAATAACATTTTTTGTCTTAAGTTTTTTGCAACCACCCAAAAGACTTCCTGATCGAATACTTCACCTATTCAACTCACACACATCGTACTAAGTTTATTTTACTCGGTTCATTGTAATCACTCCAAGAAATTCCAATTACATTATATACACATTAAAACATCATCACCGTTCATCCCCGAACTCCGTCATACATACCAAGAAAAAAAATACTCTTCGTAAGGTTTTCAAATGCTTACGAAAAGAATCCTACTCAATGGCTAGTGTTTGCTCAGCTCCAACGTGTGGAAAGGATACTTCCTCCACTCTTAAGTGTCCCATCTGTTTGAAAGGTGGTGTGTCCAATGTTTTTTGTGACCAAACTTGTTTCCGTTCATCTTGGGGTATTCATAAAGCGATCCACAAGTCAGGAGACAAAGACGAGTATGAACCCTTCCCTACATATTCATACACTGGGGAATTAAGACCAGTGTATCCATTGACTCCTAGGAGAGCAATTCCAGAACATATTCCAAAACCAGATCACGCTCAGCGTGGAAAGCCACTCAGCGAGTTAAGAAATTACAGGTTGGGAAAGATCAAGATTTACCTGCCCGAGCAAATCGAGGTTATTCGTGAGGTTGGCAGATTAGGAAGAGAAATCTTGGATGTGTCAGCTTCTCTTGTCAAGCCAGGTGTCACCACCGATGATATCGATGCCATTTTGCATGAAGAATGTATCAAACGTGAATGTTACCCATCTCCATTAAACTATTACAACTTCCCCAAGTCATTGTGCACATCGGTCAACGAAGTAATTTGCCACGGAATCCCAGACAAGTATGTTTTGAAAGACGGAGACATAATTAATTTGGATGTATCTATCTTCTACAAAGGTTACCATGCGGACTTGAACGAAACCTACTACGTAGGCGACAAGGCTATGGCCGACGCCGATACAGTAAGATTAGTAGAAACAACCAGAGAGTGTCTTGAAAAGGCAATCGCCGCAATCAAACCAGGTGTAGCATTCAGAGAGTTTGGAAATATCATCGAAGCACATGCCACCAAAAACAACTGTTCGGTTGTGAGAGCATACGTAGGACACGGAACGGGGGAGTTTTTCCACTGTCTACCTGATATTCCACATTACGCCAAAAACAAGGCCTCCGGAATCGTCAAGCCAGGTATGGTTTTCACGATAGAACCTATGTTATGTCTTGGCTCATACAACGACCAAACCTGGCCAGACAACTGGACAGCAGTAACACAGGATGGTCAAAAATCAGCACAGTTTGAGCACATGTTGCTTGTAACAGAAGAAGGAGTAGAAGTGTTAAGTGCGAGATTAGCTAACTCGCCAGGTGAAACTGTCAAGCGTATTTAATTCATCAGAAGGTTAGCAGTTGGGGGTGGAGGTCAATTGGACACGGTTTTGTAAAAGTGACAAGGTTTTGAGTAGCGTGCAACAGTTTATGTTTGGAATAATTTGTGTATGTGTCGCTTTTCTATAAAAAAGTATATAGTACCTCAAGATATCTGTACGTATTTTCGACTCAATCTAATGTACTATATTCTTGAAGTGAAGCGTACGGTAGGTGAGATTATTGATCCCACTAAACTTATCTTGTGAAGATTCTGGAATATTTCTACTGTAGTGAATGATTAAGTCAAAGCTATGGTTGATTTGACAACTAAAATTGAATATATGGAAATTGTGCCAACGTTGCAGGACCCCATACTATTTGAGTTTGCTCTTAATACAAAACAGGGTTCGGTTTGAAGTGTCAGTTTCAATCTGAATCGGGAGTTTGAGTTTCATAGTCTACTAATTTTTTCAATTTAGATTTGCAGCCATAAACTCCTCAAATTCTTCGTGACAACTTAAACCTAATACCTACTCACTCGCGTAACCATCAGTCGCTTCGTTCTGGATTCACTGTTACCCCCAACACCAGAAC